>CM056053.1:457125014-457725014 GCA_029574335.1 Rana kukunoris
CATTTTTTATTTATTTTCTTATTTTATACACTGTGAAAAAATAAAATTATCACTTTATTTCCTATTACAAGGAATGTAAACATCCCTTGTAATAGAAAAAAAGCATGACAGGTCCTCTTACATATGAGATCTGGGGTCAAAAAGACCTCAGATCTCATATTTAGACTGAAAGCAAAAAAAAAAAATATTAAAATTTGAAAACTGTAATTTTTTCAAAATACAAAAAAAAAAATGTTTCTTTAAGACGCTGGGCGGGACTGAACGTTTTGACGTCACTTCCGCCCAGCAGAGCTATGGGGACGATTTTTCCCTCACTCGCATTCCCACACAGCAGAGGAAGGTTTCCCGATCGCCTCCGCCGCTACCGACGGCTCCGGTAAGCGGCGGAGGGCCGTGGAGAGCGGCGGGAGGGGGGGCCCCTCTCCCGCCGCCGATAACGGCGATCTCGCGGCGAATCCGCCCGGAGACCGCCGTTATGTTTTACAGGACTGCTTACACTAAAGATGGATATCTCGGTTGTGGCAGCAGCTGCTGCCGTTACCGAGATATCTATCTTTAAAGTTAGGACGCATATACGTACAGCGGTCGGGAAGTGGTTAAAAAAGTATCGGTATTCAGTATCGGCGAGTAAATGGAAAAAGTATCGGTACTTGTATTTGGTCCTAAAAAAGTGGTATCGGAACAACCCTACTCGAAATGACTTTGACGCATGCGCGGTAGCTTCCACGGCATAGGTAGGGTGAAGCAAGATGGCGGCGACGGCATCGAATGTGACGAGCGCATGCTCGTCATACGCGATGACGTCACCACGTTCTTTTCTTTCAAGAGAACTGCGGTTCTTTTTAAATGAAAGTCTGTACACTCCGGCGGCAAGAGTTTCTTTCCAAGAATCTCGTCAGGGAAAACGATGGGTTTTTCCTGACGAGATTCTCGGACGTGTGTACGAGGCCTTAGGCTGGGTTCACACTGATGTGGATTTCTCCGCATCCAATCACATGACATACAAGTGTGATAGGCTCTCATTAGAACCTGTTCACACAGGTCCGGGGCGCAGACGCGGTCCGCATTTCAAAAAGCTCCCGTGTGTCTTTGGGTCCAGTTCAGGTGTGAATTCAGGCAAAAATTCAGACCTGATTCGCACCTGAACCGTTGAACAGAAAGGCACCGGACCCCGTGCTGGGAACTGCGGCCGGACATATGTGAACCCGGACATACATGTTCCAAAACCATAAAAGAAGAGGTTACACCTCACACTTTCATTAATTTATGCAATCAGGCAGTACACTCCATCGGACAATTGTTGTCGGAATTTTCGACAACAAATGTTGGATAGCCATGCTCTCAAATTTTCCGACAACAAATGTGTGCCGTCTGATTATCTGATCGTGTGTACACAAGTCGTCGGACTAAAATCCAAAGTACAAACACGCATGCTCCGAAACCAATGCTAACCATAAGACAACATTATCAGAAGCTGCCCAAAGAGTGGCGCTAAAGAGCAGAAAAAAACAACGTAGTTTCATTAATGTTGGCTGAAAAAGTTCTGCCGTCTGTATGCAAAACAAGTTCCGGCCAACGCCCTTCACGCAAAATTCCACGGATTTGTCCGATTGAAATCCGATCGTGTGTACGAGGCTTTAACCACTTCAAGACCGAGCCTGTTTTTCAGACTTGGTTAAAAACATTTTTTTTTTGCTAGAAAATTACTTAGAACCCCCAAACATTATAATTTTTTTTAACACCCTAGAGAATAAAACGGCGGTCATTGCAATACTTTTTGTCACACCGTATTTGCGTAGCGGTCTTACAAGCGCACTTTTTGGTGGAAAAAAATACACTTTTTTTAATTAAAAAAATAAGACAACAGTAAAGTTATCCCAATTTTTTTTATATTGTGAAAGATAATGTTACGCCGAGTAAATTGATACCCAACATGTCACGCTTTAAAATTGCACCCGCTCGTGGAATGCCGACAAACTTTTACCCTTAAAAATCCCCATAGGCGACGTTTAAAAAATTCCACAGGTTGCATGTTTTGAGTTACAGAGGAGGCCTAGGGCTAGAATGATTGCTCTTACTCTAACGATCGTGCCGATACCTCACATGTGCGGTTTGAACACCGTTTTCATATGCGGGCGCTACTCACGTATGTGTTCGCTTCTGCCGTCACTTCTGCCCTGCAGTGATATGGAGACGGGTGGGGGCCATCTTCCCTCACTCGTCTCCACACAGCAAGGGATAGGAACAGATCGCCTCCGCCGCTACCGGCGGCTCTGGTAAGCGGCGGAGGGCAAAGGAGAGCGGCGGGGGCCCCCCTCTACCGCCGCCAATAAAAGTGATCTTGCGGCGAATCCGCCGCAGAGACCACTTTTATCTTGTAGAGGACTGCCTGCTGAAGAAGAGGATACCGGGATTATGGTAGCTAGCTGCTTCCATAACAACGCCATAGGGCTGGGGAAAAAATTGGATTTGAATCTTGAATCAAGTTGAGACCTTCCAATGGGGTCACTAGTTTTGGTGACAACATGGGATTCCCTTATTTGGAAGGATTTTCTTTCACTTCCTGTTTTGGCAAAGGGACAGGAAGTGAAGGGAAATTCCCCCCCCCCCCCCAAAAAAATAAATAAAAAGAACAGACAGGGGTTATAAACTAGGGTTTTCTGATACCACTTTTTTAATCCTTTTTTTTAACGTTTTTTTTTTACTTTTTTTTTTTTTACAGTGATTTTTTTTTTATTTTTTTGAGGGGTTAGTGGATTGTCAGAGTTTTTTTTTTAATTATTATTATTTACATTTTATTTTTTAATTATTTATTGCAATTTTTTTTCAGCCCTCCTGGGGGGCTTTGGTGAGATATCAGGGGTCTTAACAGACCTCTGAAATCTCTCCTCTGAGACAGGGAAAGGTACTAAGGAAACAAATTCCCCAGTCCTTTTCTCTGCAGCCTCACCTGCGCTGAAAATGAATGGAGAGAAGACACGGACACACTGAGGGAGAGAGCAGCACAGAGGGGGACACATGGATGGAGATGGCAGGATAGAGGGGGACACATGGATGGAGATGGCAGGATAGAGGGGGACACATGGATGGAGATGGCAGGATAGAGGGGGACACATGGATGGAGATGGCAGGATGGAGGGGACACATGGATGGAGATGGCAGGACAGAGGGGGACACATGGATGGAGATGGCAGGATGGAGGGGGACACATGGATGGAGATGGCAGGATGGAGGGGGACACATGGATGGAGATGGCAGGATGGAGGGGGACACAGGGATGAAGATGGAAGGATGGAGGGGGACACAGGGATGGAGATGGCAGGATGGAGGGGGACACAGGGATGAAGATGGAAGGATGGAGGGGGACACAGGGATGGAGATGGCAGGATGGAGGGGGACACATGGATGGAGATGGAAGGATGGAGGGGGACACAGGGATAGAGATGGAAGGATGGAGGGGGACACAGGGATGGAGATGGCAGGATGGAGGGGGACACATGGATGGAGATGGCAGCACCGAGTAGGACACATGGATGGAGATGGCAGGACGGAGGGGGACACGGAGCGAGAGAGACTGCAGCAAAATGGAGGGGGCCTTAAGGAGAACACGGTACAGTCAGTGGTGATCGTGTGTGGGGGAGTTGCAAGCACCGATCACCGCTGATTTTAAAGCAGCTGAAAGACGCAGGGGGGGGGGGGGGGGGGTGTAGAGAGAAGCGGAGAAATTACTTTTAAATCTATACAGCGGTGATCAGTGCTTGTAACTTCCCCACACACTGATCACCGCTGGCTGTACAAGTATCGGGTGAAGCATCGGGAGCATTTGCCCGAATACAAGTACTCGGGCAAATGCTTGGCATCGGTATCGGGACAACCCTAGTTATAGCCCTCCCTATTCAAGATGGAAAATAACGTTTGCCTTTACTTCTATTTTAAGCATTCATTCTGCAAATAGGGTTATAATTGTCTCGGGTGTCACAGGACATTCCTGAGCGTTCCCAGCGATGTACTTTTTTCAGGATAAAAATCCATGTAGCATTTTACTTTACTATACATACATACAGGCACGATAGACGATCTCATGATTGCCTAGAGAGCTCCCGATCTATCTGTCATATGAAAACACATGTAATCAGATAGGTTGCCCTGCAATGTGCTGCCACGAGGGCCATGAGGATAAGTATGAAGTTCTGGACGGCGGTTAGGCGGGACTGCAGGGTAAGTCAGTAACATGCAATTTGTTGGTTCACGTCTGTGAAATCTGGTTGTATCAGCTGAAATAGTTTCCACTGGAGAGTTGCTGCAAACATACGTCATTCCCAGACGCGGCTCGTTGTACCTCCGCCACACGCGACTCCATCATTCCTCCTCTGAAAGTCGCACACAGGTCGTCTTCTTATATCATTCGGGGAAAATACATGAAAGAACTCCAAGCACAACACAAACTTCCCCAATGAATACGGAAACTGTGAAACTATTTACCAAAGTTGGTTTTGAGGATTACTGTAAGATTACTAAAGTAATCCTCATTTAAAGTAGTTGTAAACCCTCACATGAAGTGACTGGCCTCAGGTGATACACAGAGATGAAACAAATCCTCCTACATAAGTTGTACCTGTTTATCTGTGGTCTTCTCTTCTACACATCCCTTCAAATTCTAGAATTTATAAAGCTTTTTTGAGCTGTCAGAAAATGCAGACTTTTTTTTCTTTACCTTCCCACAAAAAATGTGAAATCCTCGACTGCATTCTCTCTGGAACAGCAACAATCTTACTGGAATTGGCAATGAAATTATTAGGGTCGTCCCGATACCGATATCGGTAGCGGGACCGATACTGAGCATTTGCACGAGTACTTGTACTCACGCAAATGCTCCCGATGCTTCCCCCGATACTTTTTTCCCCCCGAGAGGGGGCGGAGAGCGGGTGGAGCAGAGCAGTCCTCAGGTATGGAGGAGAGCTGCTGCCGCCTAGTCCCAAAAGTGAAAGCCAAGCCCCCCCCCCCGCCGCTGCCGTCTAGTTGATCAGCGCTGGGGGAACATAACAGCTTTAATTTGAATAGCTGTGTGTTCCCCGCCGAGCCTCGTCATGTATAGCCCCTCCCCCTTGTCCAGGCACTTTGATAGACAGATCACCCCTCCCAGGACTGAACGGGGGATCTGTCTATCAAAGTGCCCGAGCAAAGGGGAGTGTCTATACATGACGAGGAACAAACAGCTATTCAAATGAAAGCTGTTATGTTCCCCCAGCGCTGATCAACTAGACGGCAGCGGCGGGGGGCTTGGCTTTCTCTTTGGGGACACATGGCTACATTTATGGACATAGCTGCATTGCCGTCAAGTCTGCATTTAGGGACACAAGGCTGCATTTGGGGACACAAGGCTGCATTTAGGGACATGGCTGCATTTGTGGACACATGGCTGCATTGCCGTCAAGGCTGCATTTGGGGACACAAGGCTGCATTTGGGGACACAAGGCTGCATTTAGGGACATGGCTGCATTTGTGGACACATGGCTGCATTTGGGGATACAAGGCTGCATTTAAAAAAAAAGTATCGGTAATCGGTATCAGCGAGTACATCGGTACTTGTACTCGGTCCTAAAAAAGTGGTATCGGGACAACCCTAGAAATAATGTCAGAGTCCCCAGAGCTCTCCCTTACATCAGAGTCTGCAGAGTCCCCCCTTACAGTGAAAGGGAACTCTGCGAGATCAGATGTAAAAGAGGAACTCTGTGGACTCTGATGTAAAGGGGGACTCTTGTTATCAACTTCATATGATTAGAAATGTTATTAGCAAAATATATGTATAAAAAAAATCCTGTGCACCACTAAAGTGTTTGGGTTTGACTTGAAGAAAAGGGGGCAACCCTAGAGGAAGGAGGACTGCTGGGAACTCCCTGGGAAATGTAGAGAGAGAGAGAGAGAGAGAGAGAGAGAGAGAGAAAGAGGCTATGCTGTCACATTCACACAGAGGTCTGTAGGTAGTGTGCTGTGTCGCAGACCCTATGATTTCCCTCCTTGTCAGGAACCTTTCCCTACTGCTCACACTGTCCCTAACAGGCGGAGTATCTTTCCCTACACTGCCCACACGCGAGATGCGTGCCAAAATCAGCAGCCCCAGCCTTAAATAGGCTCTGCCTGACCCAAGATGGCCAGCAGGGTCACATGATCATCACTGCCAAGTCCTGAGTCGCTGCTGCTGACATCACTGGTTCAATAGGGGATCGTCATTTCCAGGCCGTGAGTTGGTCAAAGTCACTGGTTCTAGACAGAGAGCCGGAGGAAGTGTAATCACAGATCGATTGGCCACAACTTTCTGTCCACTTCTCAAACAGACAGTGTCATGTATTTTTAGGATGCAATTTGAGTACTTCCCTCCCATTATTATGGGATCTACTCAAATCTGAGAACTCCAATGATTACCAATACACTAACTAGTGGGAGGGGTTTGGAGTGACTGATGAACCTTTAGTTTCCACTAGTGGTGGTGAGTCCATAAAGGGACTGCCACCTCTCTATCACCATAGATAGATTGATGCAATGTATGAATCTATCTATGGTTGCCGCTGCCACCCCCTATTCAGGTGCCTGGCGCAGGGCACCTGAATTACAGGGGTGTGGTATTTTTTGGAAGCACCTGATTAGAGCCATAGGCTCTAATAGGTGTCCAAAAAGGCAAACAGTGGGCGCCATACTGGGCGCTCGTTGGTCACTCAGCGTTGTGTTAGGCAAGCGAATGAATATTCGCTTGACTAACACTGAACCGCCTCTCAGCCAATCAGGTTCTCGGGTCTGTTACCTGTCATCTGATTGGCTGAAACGTCAGGCGCTGTGGGCTATCAGGCATCCAATCACAGCAGAGGACGGGATAAGACATCGAGGAGCGTGGAGGACACTGGACACCACTCGCCGCCTGCCGCCATAACCCACTGCCCCATCGAGACAGGGCGGGGAATGCACACTGGCAGCATTTGATGGGCACACTGGCAGCAATTGATGGGCACATTAGCGGCAATTAATGGGCACACTGGCAGCAATTGATGGGCACAGTAGTGGCAATTGATGGGCACAGTAATGGCAATTGATGGGCACACTGGCAGCAATTGATGGGTACAGTAGCTGCGTTTGATGGCACAGTGGCTGCAATTTATGGGTACAGTGGCTGCGTTTGATGGCACAGTGGCTGCAATTGATGGCACAGTGGCTGCGTTTGATGGGCACAGTAGCTGCATTTGATGGGCACAGTAGCTGTGTTTGATAGGCATAGTAGCTGCATTTGATGGGCACAGTAGCTGCATTTGATGGGCACAGTAGCTGCGTTTGATGGGCTTAGTAGCTGCGTTTGATGGGCACAGTAGCTGCGTTTGAGGGGCACAGTAGCTGCGTTTGATGGGCACAGTGGCTGCAATTGATTTTTATTTTTTCAGTTTGTTTGCACACCCCCCCCCCCCCCCCCCCAAAATATTTTGAGTACCAGCCGCCACTGTTTCCCACTAATGTCCTTAGTTAGGACCTTTAGGGTTGAGGAGCAAAAAACATTTGGTCCTCCAACTATTTATGGTGTTATAGAAAATGATGTTGTTATTCCCTGGTTTGCTGTTATTTCAGTTTTCTTTATTTTTTGCGTGTAATATTTTCCCAAATAAATCCTCCTTATTTAGCCTTGGTGTGTCAGAGGGTTTGGCTTGCTGGGAAGGTTCCTGACATCCGGACTCCTTTGGCGGTAAGCACTACATTAGATCATCCAGGTGTAAAGCCTATAGCGATAGAATGATTGTTAACATCTCATTGATGCTCCCATATCAGGTGACGCCAGATCCTTCTAGGAGAGCGAGAGTGACCTCCAAGGTACATAGTTACATAGGTGATAAAAGACACAAGTCCAACCTACGTGTGTGCTTTATGTTTATATTACATGTAGTAGCCTGTTTGGCCTGAGGTCGGGGGGCGCCGGAACTGACCTGAGCCATTCGGAAATTCTTGGAAATACTTCATTTCAAGCTTTTCCGAGGTTTTCCGAGTTCAGCCGAGCTGTCCTCAGGCCTTTCCGATCATTTCCGAGGCTCTACGGCCCCCCCCCCACCTTTGGCCACATGCATTATTGCATGCCATCGGGCCCCTTACAGGTATAATGCAAAAAATAAATACGGGAGGGGGGCCAGCCGGGCCCCTGGGGACCATCGGGCCCTCTACAGGTATAATGCAAAAAATAAATACGGGAGGGGGGCCAGCCGGGCCCCTGGGGACCATTGGGCCCCTTACAGGTGTAATGCCTGTACCCCCCTGATGGCGGCCCTGTGTACACAACACAAGGGAAGGTCCATGGCTGTTGTCCTTGCGTACCCCATGCCCCCAACTTCACTTGCTGTCATCCACACCACCCATTCTTACATTGTGTATCCAGAACAAGTTGCCCCCTTGCTGCACATCTTCCCGGGATTATAACTAAAACAGATGTTCCTTTTATGCTCCTCGTTCTGTTATTTGAGGAATAAAGCACCAGCAGAAGTGTTAACTGAGCCGGCACAACAGATGGAAAGGCTGGAAGTGAGACGAGGGTGAACTATTTTTAATGTTCTTATTGTACGAGGGTGACCTGGATGGCGTATCGTTAATCACCAGGCGCAACGACACCCATCCCGTCTCTTTACCGCCGCAGTATGCGAAAAAGATACTAATTATAAATGATGGTAACGTTTTTCGGTGACTCTAGAAACTATTTTTGTGGTTTACTTCCCAGCAACGCCTACAGGATCAGCAGCCGACCTCAAATCCATGTTCACCGATATGACCCCAGTAAACAGAATTAGGAGTGGTTGTTGGGAGTCGCTGTCATCTGCTTATCATAGCGAGCGGGGTCTCACATACGCCCCCTTTTGGCATTTTTCTGTATAAAGAATAAAGTTGGTCATGCAGTCACAAAGCCTTATTTGCAGCTTTCATTTTAAAATCTCATACAGCACAGCTGAAAATACTTTAAAATAGCAGTACGGTGAAAGTTTTTGGGGATTTACTTCTCTTGAGGTTCACAGGAATGCATTTACTTTTGTTCTCCTGTGACCCAGAGTCCCCGCGGCTGCCTGATTGACAGATGGCTCCACCCCTTAAACACGCAGCTGAAAGCCTGAGCAAGCCGAGCGGTGCCCGCCCCCTCCCCGGCCTTCTGCTTCAGAAGCAGACCGAAGACTGAACGATCGGCGGCACTTTAGTGGTCATGTGATCTCTCAGTTCTCAGTCTAATGCCGCGTACACCTGATCATTTTTCGGCATAAAAAAAAAATATATATATATTTTTATCATTTAACCACTTGCTTGCTGGGCACATATACCCCCCTCCTGTCCAGGTGACATTTCAGCTTCCGGCACTGCGTCGCTTTAACTGACAATTGCGCGGTCGTTCGACGTGGCTCCCAAACAAAATTGGCGTCCTTTTTTCCCCACAAGTAGAGCTTTCTTTTGGTGGTATTTGACCGCCTGTGCGGTTTTTATTTTTTGCGCTATAAACAAAAAAGAGCTACAATTTTGAAAAAAATACAATATTTTTTACTTGTTGCTATAATAAATATCCCAATTTTAAAGAAAAATATCTTTTTTTTTTTCTCAGTTTAGGCCGATACGTATTCTTCTACATATTTTTGGTAAAAAAAAAAAATAATCGCAATAAGCGACTGGTTTGCGCAAAAGTTATAGCGCCTACAAAATAGGGGACAGAATTATTTTTTTTTTTACTAGAAATGGCGGCGATCTGCGATTTTTATTGGGACTGCGACGTTATGGCGGACACATCGGACACTTTTGACACATTTTTGTCGCCATTCACATTTATACAGCGATCAGTGCTATAAATATGCACTAATTACTGTATAAATGTGACTGGCATTGAAGGGGTTAACACTAGGGGGTGAGGAAGGGGTTAAATATGTTCCCTGCATAGTGTTCTAACTGTGGGGGGAGGGGGGTGACTGGGGGAGGTGACCGATATGTGTCCCTATGTACAATGGACACAGATCGGTCTCCTCCTCTCCAGAGACAGGACGCTGTCTCTGTGTAAAACAGCAATGAGAGATGATCTCATATGTTTACATATGAGATTATCTCTCATTGGCCGCACAGATCGCATCGCAAATGGTCACTCTGATTGGCCGTTCACGGCGATCTGTGATTGGCTGTGTCCAAGGGACACGGCCAACACAGAATTTCCCAGCGGGGCGCTCTGGAGCGCACGCGGGGAACGTGCTAGTGACAAGCCGTCAATTGACGGCTTGTTGGATATTTAGATCCGCGCTGAAGCCGTCATTCGGCTATAGCGCAGATCTCAACTAGTTAAAATGATCGTGTTTGGGCTTCACATCGTTTTTCATCTTCTGAAAAAATAAAATAAAAAATGTGAGCATGCTGCATTTTTTAACGTCATTTTAAAAAATTTCTTTTTTTGTGTTGTAAAAAATGATCGTGTGTGGGCTTAAACGACGTTAAAAACAAAGTTTTAAACCCGCGCATGCTCAGAATCAAGTTATGAGATGGGAGCTTGAATAGAACTTCCCCTTTATTCCGCGTACACACGATCACTTTATGTGATGGAAAAAAACTACGTTTTTAAAAACGTCAATTTAAATGACCGTGTGTGGGGGAAAACGTCGTTTTATGTCTTGTGAAAAACGACCCAAAAAAATTGAAACATGCTTACATTTTTTGTGTCGTTTTTCAAAACGTTGTTTTTTGTTTCACAAAAAATCACTGTGTGTAGCAAAAAAAACGACGTTTAAAACAACGTTTTTCAACCCGCGCATGCCCAGAAGCTAGTTATGAAGAGAGCTTCAATGGAAAACAGTGGTGAACGTAACCTCGCTTTGCTAGAGCATTGTGAAAAAACGATGGTGTGTAGGCAACATCGTCTTTGAAAAGTGAAGTTTCAAAAACATTGTTTTTTTACTTCACAAAAAATCACGTTTTTTTTCATCACATAAAGTGATGGTGTGTACGCGGCATTAGAGTGCCGTCATACGTGTTGTACGTCACCGCGCTTTTTAAAACGATGGTGTGTGGGCAACGTCAATTTTAATGATGAAGTTGGAAAAACGTTGTTTTTTTTCCAAATGCTGAAAAACATAGTTTTTTTCCATGCCGAAAAGTGATCGTGTGTACGCGGCATTAGACATAGCTCCCAACTGTCCCTGATATTGTCCCTCTGTCCCTCATTCCTCCTCATTTGTCCCCCATTTTGGTCTGATCTATAGAGATGTATATAATATACATCTATAAAAAAGTGTTTCCCAGTACTAAACCTTTTGCCCAGGTTCACACTGGGTACGATTTAGTTTGATTTGAGATGCGATTTCACATGTGAAATCGCATCTCAAATCGGCGGCAATTGCCGGCAATGACACCGTCCTAATCGGTGCGACGCCGCATCTGCGGCGCTGCACCGATTTCAAAAAGTAGTTCCTGTACTACTTTTTGCGGTTTCAGGAGGCGATTTACATTGACATCTGTGCAGAAACCTGCACAGATGTCTCCTAAATCGCCCCGAAATCGGGACTGCCAGAGGGAGTGAAATCGCGCGAGTTCAGCTGAACTCACGCAATTTCACTCCCGCAGCCCAGTGTGAACCAGGGCTTTATCTGATTACTACATTGCTGCATTTGTAAATTCCAAAAGCCAATATAGAAGAATAGTAGTGGTAAAAAAAGCACTTGTGGGTTTAATCCAGGGGTGTCCAAACTTTTTTCATAGAGGGCCAGATTTGATGAAGTGAACATGCGTAAGGGCCGACCATTTTGCCTGACATTCTTTGAACCATTAAAATTTGGTCTAAGTGTTTTAGTCCGAGCACTAATAGACTGTCCGACACGATTTCTCTTGCCTTTGTGGCTGTGTGTGGTGAAGAGATGAGCGTGGGCGTGTTATTTGGATATACCTTTACTTAAGGAGGGAAGTTTCAGGAAAAAAAAATGTAAATAAAAAAATGTGAAGCAAAATAAGGGTCATTGCCCATGAATGCAGCCTAATCAGTGCCCATCTGCAGCCTCTCCATTGCCATGAATGCAGCCTCTCTATTGCCATGAATGCAGCATGATCGATGTCCATCTCGGAGGGGGGGGGGGGGTGGGATGAGCACCAACAGATTACATACATGAGAATCTCCTGTTTACACAGCAGCCTCTTTAATACAATTGATCCCGCCTCCTATGATAGACAGAGGAGTTGTCCAATGACGGCCCAGGAGATGGGACTTCCTATTGCAGATGTCACTGAATAAACAGGAGATTCTCCTGTATGTAATTTGACAGCACTAGACCGCACCAAAAGTAGTGCATGCGCTTCTTTGAAAAATGCACAGCAGCAACATTGCATAGTACTTATGTGCCATGCGATCCGGTGCAGACAAACTCACTGCATTTGCGTCTTGCATTTGGGGTGTCATAAAAGTGTTATTTTGTTATTTTTTTGTTTAGTGTTTTTGCACAGAGCAGCCAGATCCTCCTCTTCTCAGGTCCCTCACTGGCACTCCTGGTCTCTCCTTCCTGCCGAGTGTCCCCAGAGCAATCAGCTTGTGGCTAGGCCCCACCCACTTTCTCTCCTCATTGGCTCAATGACTTTGATTGACAGCAGTGGGAGCCAATGGCACCCACAGCTGTCTCAGCCAATGAGGAGGGAGAGTCCCGGACAGCCGAGGCTCTTGTGCAACTCCTCCAGTTTCAAGATGTTAGTGGGTTTCCTTCCATGACCTGCCTGTTTAAAAATATCCCCACAACATGTCAATGGGATTTAAATCAGGGCTTGGACCAAGGGTGGATCCAGAGTCTAGTCTCGACAGGGGCACTGCCACAAAATGTTATTCTTTGCAGGGGCAATGGCTGGTGTTGGTGCTTCAATCATCACGCACCATGGTTGTTATGGTGTCAGGATAATCGTGCGCATTATTTATATTCTTACATTGTTAAAGATAATTAAATAGTTCAAATCAATATAATGCAGAATCAGTGGGAGTCCTGAGTGTGTCATTTGCCACGTCACCTTCCACAAGTGGGGATTGTCACTTCCTGTGTCCCAGAGTCAGGCAGCAGAGAGATGATTTTCCGACGGAAAAAATTCCAATTGTAAGATCGTCTGTAGAAATTCAGACGCATGCTCGGAAACAATTCGACATTCGGAAGCATTGAACTTAATTTTCTCGGCTGTTAAACTCTTGGCAGACTCATTGGCATCCCAAACTTTCTTTCTGAGGACCTATTGCCTCGTTTCCACTGAACGGAACGGTTCGGGTCGGTACAGTTTGGAGCGCTTAAAATGGTCCGGTCTATTCTGGTGAGCATTTCCACTGCAAGTCGGACCGTTGGGGGCCATACAGGGTTTAGAAAAAATGCCTAGCATGTCCACCAATCGGTGGAATGTATTGTAGCTCCGCCCTAACCGAACCGTTCCATTTTCTATGGCCCCACATCTGAAGCAGGACCCAGAATGGTGCGGTACGGTTCGGTTTTATGGCACACTTTCATAATGGAAACACCCAAAATAGCGTACCGAACCGAACCGATCCGCTCAGTGGAAACGAGGCATTAGAGAGCTCTATTGATCCTGGCATAATGACACCACACACGTCAATAGCAATACCAGAGCAACAATTGTGATCCTGTATTCCAATCCACCACCTTGGTATCAGTCTCTATATTACCGTATTTTTCGCCGTATAAGACGCTCCGGAATATAAGACGCACCCAATTTTAAAGGAGGAAAATCTAGACAAAAAAGATTCTGAACCAAATACTGTAGTAAAATATTTGCCCCCCCACTCGTCATCACCATCACACCACCCCCACATTAGTAATAGCCAGTAACATTGCCCCCACATAGTAATAATAGCCAGTAACATTGCCCCCACATAGTAATAATAGCCAGTAACATTGCCCCCACATAGTAATAATAGCCAGTAACATTCCCCCCACATAGTAATAATAGCCAGTAACATTCCCCCCACATAGTAATAATAGCCAGTAACATTGCCCCCACATAGTAATAATAGCCAGTAACATTGCCCCCACATAGTAATAATAGCCAGTAACATTGCCCCCACATAGTAATAATAGCCAGTAACATTGCCCCCACATAGTAATAATAGACAGTAACATTGCCCCCACATAGTAATAATAGTCAGTAACATTGCCCCCACATAGTAATAATAGTCAGTAACATTGCCCCCACATAGTAATAATAGCCAATAACATTGCCCCCACATAGTTATAATAGCCAGTAACATTGCCCCCACATAGTAATAATAGTCAGTAACATTGCCCCCACATAGTAATAATAGCCAGTAACATTGCCCCCACATAGTAATAATAGTCAGTAACATTGCCCCCACATAGTAATAATAGCCAGTAACATTGCCCCCACATAGTAATAATAGTCAGTAACATTGCCCCCACATAGTAATAATAGACAGTAACATTGCCCCCACATAGTGATAATAGACAGTAACATTGCCCCCACATAGTAATAATAGACAGTAACATTGCCCCCACATAGTAATAATAGCCAGTAACATTGCCCCCACATAGTAATAATAGCCAGTAACATTGCCCCCACATAGTAATAATAGCCAGTAACATTGCCCCCACATAGTAATAATAGACAGTAACATTGCCCCCACATAGTGATAATAGACAGTAACATTGCCCCCACATAGTAATAATAGCCAGTAACATTGCCCCCACATTAACCCCCAACTTACTGTTGCAGACGCTGTAGGATGCTGTAGATCGTGGCGCGCGCTTTGGTAGGAGAGATCCACGAGCACCGCCGCCGGGTGTACCAAGATGGCCGACCGCTCCGGAGCTAGGCCAAAGCCGCGGTCTTTCCTAAGGCCGCAGGAGCGGTGTGCTCCGCGGAACCTTGGAACGCGGATCGGTCAGGTGAAAACGTGTATTCGTCGTATAAGACGCACCAACTTTTCCCCCCCAGTTTTGGGGAAGAAAAAGTGCGTCTTATACGGCGAAAAATACGGTAAATGCTAAAACCCACAGAGGGGAGAAAAAGGGGGAAGAGGGACTTTGCGATACCCAAAGGATGTAAAGGGGGTTATTTACTAAGGGCAAATCCACTTTGCACTACAAGTGCAAACTACAGGTGCAAAGTTCACTTGAAATTGCACTGAAATTGCACTTGCAAGTGCAGTCGCTGTAGACCCGAGGGGGACATGCAAGGAAGATAAAAAACAACATTTTTGCACATGATTGGATGATAAAATCAGCAGAGCTTCCCTTCATTTCAGATCTACCCCTCAGATTTACTGTACAGCGACTGCACTTCAAAGTGCACTTTCAATGCAATTTCTAGTGCACTTTGCATTTGTAGTTTGCACTTGTAGTGCAAAGTGGATTTTCCGTTTGTAAATAGCCCGCAATGTTTATTAGAATAGCATTACAAAAAATACTAGACCCTAGATATCTGAGGTTTAAATAAGACAGATTCCTCCTGCATACTCCCTAAGGGCGTGTTCACACATGCAGGTGAAGAAGGGTAAAAATAGACAGTCGAGGTTTAGTTTTACTTCCCCCTCCTACTCCCCTGAGGTGGTGTCTAACTGTATCTGAGCGCCACAAACTGAAAACTCTATTCTATTTAAATATTTTTTTATATTTAAAGCAAACTCCCCCCACCGTTCATGTCTCTCTGCTTTATTTTGTTGAGAAATCATGTTGAAAAACACCCTCGCTTGTGTGACGTTCGGAAAAGTCCTGCAAGCAGCTTCTTAGGAGTGGGTTGTATACAGCACTCCCAAAACCCCCCTGTCCATTGTAAGCTCTTCAAAAGCACTGCAACACAGGAGTTGTAACCTCTTATTTGGGGCTAAAATAGGGTTGCCACCTGTCTGGGATTCACCCGGACAGTTTGGGTTTGGGATTATGTGTCCGGGTTTCAGACTGCCTAAATTAAATTAAAGTTACATTTTGGTCTCATCAGAGCACCTCCTTTTCCACATATTTGCTGTCCCCCCCACATGGCTTCTCACAAACTGAAAATGGGTCTTCTTATGTCTTTCACCAATGTCTTTCTTCTTGCCACTCTTCCATAAAGGGCAGATTTGTGGAGAGCACGACTAATAGTTGTCCTGTGGACAGATTCTCCCCCCTGAGCGGTGGATCTCTGCAGCTCCTCCAGAGTTACCATGGGCCTCTTGGCTGCTTCTATGATGAATGCTCTCCTTGCCCGTCCTGTCAGTTTAGGTGGACGGCCATGTCTTGGTAGGTCTGCAGTTGTGCCATACTATTTCTGTTTTCCAATGATGGTGTTCAGGGCCGCCATCAGGAATTTTGGGGCCCCTTACACAGCTTCAGGCATGGGCCCCCTGGAGCAGAGAACCGGGGGGGGGGGGGTGCTGCCGCATGAAATTGGGAAGCGGGGGGGGACGGGACTGCTGCCGCGAATTGAGAAGCGGGGGGGCCCTTTACAAAAAGAAGAAATAAAGAAAAATATGTATAAAAAAGGGGGGTAGCCATCCGGGGCCCTGGGGACCTCTGTGCCCTTTATAAAAATATATAAAAAGAAAAAGAAAAAAAGAGAATAAAAAACAAGGGGGTTGCCTTCCAGGGCCCTGGGGACCTCTGGGCCCTTTAATAAAAAATAAAAATATAAAAAAAATATATAAACAAAAATAAAAAATACAATTATAAAAAAAGGGTGTTTGACACATGAGCCCTTTAATAAAAATACATCTATATATTAAAAAAAAAGAAATAAATATATATAAAAAAGTAAAAAAAAATATATAAAAAAGGATTGTCAACCGGGGGCCATGGGGACCTCTGGACCCTTTGATAATATTAATAATAATAATTTTATATATATATATATATATATAAAAATAAAAGAAATAAAAAAATATATAAAAAATATATTTTTTTTTATAAAAGGGGGGTTGTCATCTGGGGCCCTGGGGATCTCCAGGTCCCTGTGGACCTCCGGACCTCTAAAAAAATAAAAGAAAAAAAATTGGCCCTTTAATTAAAAATAAAAAAAATATATTAAAAAAATATATTTTTTTATAAAAAAATAAATAAAAAAGAGGGGGTTGCCATCTGGGGCCCTGGTGACCTACGGGCCCCTAGACCCCTAAAAAATGGCCCTTTAATAAAAAATAAAATAAAAATATATTAAAAAATATTTTTTTTTTATAGAAAATAAATAAAAAAAAGGGGGGTTGCCATCCGGTGCCCTGGGGGCCTCCGGGCCCCTGTGGACCTCCGGACCTCTAAAAACAATAAAAGAAAAAAAATTGGCCCTTTAATAAAAAATAAAAGAAAAATATATTAAAAAAATATATTTTTTTTATAAAAAAATATATTTTTTTATAAAAAAAATGGGCTTGCCATCTGGTTCCCATCCGGGCCCCTGGGGACTACGTCCATTGAATAAGACTGACGCCGTCTCAGCCAATCAGGTTTCAGTGATTCTGTTTATCCATAATCTGATTGGCTGGAGTGTCATCGAGGGCGGCAGAAGACATCGAGGGACAGTGGAAGGAGGATGGCGAACCCAGAAAGGTAAGTGCCAGGCGGGGGGGAGCAATCTGACTGGCAGCATTTTACAGGGAACAGTGGGGACAATTGATGGGGGACAATTAATGTGAGCACAGTGGGGACAATTGATGTGGGCACAGTGGCAATTGATGTGGGCATAGTTGTAACAATTGATGGCATGGCACAGTGGCTGCGTTTGGCATGGCACAGTGGTGACAATTGATGGCATGGCACAGTCATACATAATTTATCTGTGTTCTATGTTACTAGTAAAAAAAAATAATAAAAAAAAAATAATTCTGTCCCCTATTTTGTAGGCGCTATAACTTTTGCGGAAACCAGTCGCTTATTGCGATTTTTTTTTTTACCAAAAATATGTAGAATACGTATCGGCCTAAACTGAGAAAAAAAAATGTTTTTTTTTTTTTTAAATTGGGATATTTTTTTTTTCAAAATTGTCACCTTTTTTTGTTTATAGCGCAAAAAATAAAAACCGCAGAGGTGATCAAATACCACCAAAAGAAAGCTCTACTTGTGGGAAAAAAGGATGTCAATTTTGTTTGGGAGCCACGTCGCACGACCGTGCAATTGTCAGTTAAAGCGACGCAGTGGTGGAACCTGAAATTTCACCTGGGCAGGAGGGGGGTATATGTGTCCAGTAAGCAAGTGGTTAAATGACGTTTTAAAAAATGAAATTTTTTTTCATGCCGAAAAATGATTGTGTGTAGGCGGTATTAAAACCTAGCATACTAGAACTTCATGCACATGACCACAAGAGGGCATACAGCATGCATGGAATGTAAATTGGGGTTGAAGTGGAGCATCCTACTGCAATGATTGGCTGTACATTGCACCATTCCCATGCAACATTTTATCTACATTTTAATTAAATTAATAATGTCTAAACATTTTTTTTCAAACCTAAACACTAAGGGCCAGATTCAGGTAGGAGAGCGGATCTTTATGTTGGAGTAACGTTTGTCATTTACGTTACTCTGCCGAAACTTTAGGAGCAAGTACTGTTATTCACATAGCACTTGCTCCTAAAGTTGTGGCGGCGTAGCGAAAATGAGCTGGCGGAATTCAAATTGGAAGGGTAGGGGGCGTGTATTATTTAAACTAGGCGCGATCCCGCGGCAAACGTACTGCGCATGCGTCGATTGTCAGTGCGCATGCTCCAAATTCTGTCAGTGAACGTCAATGACGTCAATCCCCATTCACGGACATTTTACGCAAACGACGCTAAACTTTTTAAATTCGACGCGATGACGACGGCCATACTTAACATAGGATACTCCACCTAGGGGGCATGTTTTTCTTTACGCCGCGTATCGCTTACGGAAACGTCGTCGGGCCCGCGTACGATCGTGAATTTCCGTTTCTCGCTGATTAACATATTCTCGGCGTTAATCAGCGGGAAAGCCCCGAGCGCCAATTTTAAAATTGCAGTTCCGATACGACGGCGAAATACAATTACGCCGCTCGTATAGGAACTCCAACCCGGCGTTACTTGTTTTCTGCTTACTGAAAACAGAAACGCCGGCTCAAAGTGAGAGTTAGGATGGAGTATCACTGATACTCCAGCCTAACTCTACCTGAATCTGGCCCTATAAATATAAGAATGCCTTTAAGCACTCTTCTATAGGAACCCGCCTGTCATGTATGTCTAGTGGTACTTGAATTCCACGGTTTCTACTGTGTAATCTTCATTGGAATGAAGTCTGTAATGAATGACTGGGGGTGATAGTTATAATTAATGATCAAACTTTGCATTTCATTACAGCCTGTTTATAATGTGAGCCTGAAGAGCAATTTTAAGTTTCATTCGTTCTTCTAAACAAGTGTATCATTTATTCACTTCACGAGGTCTGTCTTACGCATTGCACTTATGATGCCGGTTCCTAGTCATTTTCTTCTTACACCACCAAATGCATCTACAGGAAACAAGGGAAATCAATTAGTCCCCTGCCAATGTTATCTACAAGATAATGATTAGCTGGTCACAGATGGGAAAAGAGCTCCCTGGGAACCACGGCTAGAAGGAGCGCCGGGGCCCAAAGCTATGCCGTGCTGACGGTACACACTTCATACTTTGGATCATTTACTTCTCACTGTAAAAGAATAAAGAAGTAGCTCTGCTAATAAATAAAGAAAAAAACTCTGTGTGATAGCGAGTAACTCATCCGCAAACATGGGAATCGCCAGCAATGATGGCGGCCGGCAGTGGTGGCCGCTCATAAGGGAGGGGCGCCCGGGCCCTAATCTCAATGCAGGGCATCTGACTCATGGATTTCAATGTTTTTTTTTTAAGCACATGATTAGAGCACACTTGGTCTGTTGAAAAATAATGTATCAGTTAGGAGTGTTCACCCAAAACATTTACCACTGACAGGGGTGCTTACAATTAGAGTCGGTTCACACACTGGAGACACGACTTCGGGGGCGGCCCTGCAAGTCGTCCTGAGGACAACTTCAGAGGCGATTTGCAAAACGACTTCTGTATAGAAGTCAATGCAAGTCGCCCCGAGCCGTCCCCGAAGTCGTACAGGAACCAAATTTCTAAGTCGGAGCGACTTGCGTCGCTCCTATTAGAACGGTGCCATTGCAGTGCATGGGACGCGACTCGTCAGGCGGCTGAGCTACCTGTCGTGTCGCCCCAGTGTGAACCCGGTCTTAGGGTAGTCCCGATAACACTTTTTTAGGACCGAGTACAAGTACCGATACTTATTTTCATGTAATCGCCGATACCGAATACCGAGACTTTTTTTTAAATGCAGCCTTGTGTCCCCTAAGAAAAAGCCAAGTCTCCCTCCCCCCGCCGCTGCTAAAAAACTAGTTTATTTGCGCTGAGGGAACACAACAGCTTTCATTTGAATAGCTGTGTGTTCCCCGCCGCAACTCGTCATGTATAGACACTCCTCCTTGCCCGGGCACTTTGATAGACAGATCACCCATCCAATCCTGGGACGGGTGATCTGTCTATCAAAGTTTCTGGGCAAATGGGAGTGTCTATACATGACGAGGCATGGCGGGGAACACACAGCTATTCAAATGAAAGCTGTTGTGTTCCCTCAGCGCAAATAAACTAGTTTTAAGGCAGCAGCTGGGGGGGGGTGGGGTTGGACTTGGCTTTGTCTTAGTGGACTAGGCGGCAGCAGCTCTCCTCCATACTGCTCTGCTCCGCACTCCACCCACTCTCGGGGAAAAAAAAAAAAAGTATTCGCGCAAATGCTCAGTATCGGTCCCGATACCGATACTAGTATCGGTATCAGGACAACCCTACTTACAATGATCAGCCTTTATGTAAAACTATTATCCCAAAAAAGAAAGGTAAATATAATAAGCTGTTATGCATTTAAATAAATGTAACATTATGTAAATGTATATGTATATGATATGCAATTCTAAACTAATTGACCATGATATATACTGTATTTGTACTGCTAAACTGGACAGCATCCCCTGAAGAAGTCTGACATATGGGCGAAACATGTTGTACCCTGTAGTGCTGTCTTAATAACATTGTGTTATACTGTACTTGCCAATTCTTATGTTTTAACATTTTTTAATTTTGTTTTTCAAAATAAAAAATCTTAAGTATTATATTTGATATCATTGCAACTTATTCTGCACCTAAAAAAAATCCCCAATCCTCTCCCTTTTCATGTATTATCCCAAATGAAAAACTGCTTCTGTAACTGCGGTTTTAGATGGAGTTTGGCTTTAATAGGTTAGTGTATCTGCTTGTTCATTTAACACTCCCCTCCCACTAGATGCTGCAACCAAAGTCCTCTCTTTTGCTCTAGATTGGGGGAGACACTTGTGTGACCTAAAGCCATGTGACTTTGTCGCGACTTCGATGCGATTTGAATCAATGCCTGTGTAATCTTGACCTATGGACCTCAAGTCGCATTAACCCTTTCGCCGCCAGGTCCGTACTTTGGCGGGGGATATTGCACACAAACCAGTAGCTGCAGCCTCCAGGATTGTGTGTGACAGGCAGACTCCTGCCTGTCAAGGTAAGAGCGATCGGGTGGCGCCGCTGCCGCCCGATTCTTCTCACACACCCCCCGGTACCAGAGCCCCCCCCCGCGCTTGCCCACCAGCAGGCCCGGAACAGTAATGCTGGGTAGAGGGGAAGGAGAAGATCACTGTCCTGTCACTAGGCAGAACATGGAGATGCTTTATTTACACAGGCATCTCCCTGTTCTGCAGCTCCATGACACACGATCACGGGACATTGAGTCCGTAGGTCCCGCAGGCACAGTCACGAAGCTTGTGGCAGGGGAAAATTTAAAGGGACGTATATATACGCCTATTTGCCTGTCTGTGCCATTCTGCTGACGTAAAAGTCCGTGCGGCGGTCGGCAAGTGGTTAAACATGTGTGCAAAAAAACCGCAAAAATGGCTCTGGCAGCGAAAGGGTTAAAGTCGGACCAAAGTGGCGCAGGGACTACTATGAAGTCGCACAGATATGAACGGTACACATTGGAAATCACGGGTATGACTTGTCATGTGACTTTGCAGTCCCAAGTTGCAGGAAAAGTTGCACAAGTGTGAATGGGGCCTCAGAGAAAATAATGTACAGGAAGTAACATGAATATATTTGGTATTATATACGGTTCTCTTGACACAAATCGGTTTAAATAATAAAATCGGTAGGAATGCATTTTTATTAGGGTTGTCCCGATACCGATACTGAGTACTTGTACTCCCGCAAATGCCCCCGATGCCTGAATAGAATACTTGCCCCCTCCCCGCTGCCGCCGCCGTATATCACAAAGCCGCCGCTGCCGCGTTAATCACCGTGTGGCGAACATTACAGGCACCTTTCGTTTGAATAGCTGTTTTCCCCGCCGCGGCGTGTATAGACACTCCCCTTTGCTCGGGATTGGACGGATCTGTCCAATCACGAGCAAGGGGGAGTGTCCTTTACACGGCGCAGCGGGGAAAACAGCTGTTCAAACGAAAGCTGCCTGTAATGTTCGCCACACGGTGATTAACGTGGCAGTGGCGGCGGCGGCATCATCATTTAGGTACGGGGGACATACCTGCATATGTTTAGGGACATGGCTGGATATATGTGGGGGGACATGGCTGGATATATGTGGGGGGACATGGCTGGATATATGTGGGGGGACATGGCTGCATATATGTGGGGGACATGGCTGCATATATGTGGGGCACATGGCTGTATATGTTTGGGGACATGGCTGCATATGTTTGGGGACATGGCTGCATATATGTGGGGGACATGGCTGCATATATGTGGGGGACATGGCTGCATATGTGGGGAACATGGCTGCATATGTGGGGGGACATGGCTGCATATGTGGGGGGACATGGCTGTATATATGGGGGGACATGGCTGCATATGTGGGGGACATGGCTGCATATATGTGGGGGACATGGCTGCATATATGTGGGGGACATGGATGCATTTGTGGGGGACATGGCTGCATATGTGGGGGGACATGGCTGCATATATGGGGGGACATGGCTGCATATATGGGGGGACATGGCTGCATATATGGGGGGACATGGCTGCATATATGGGGGGACATGGCTGCATATGTGGGGGGACATGGCTGCATTTATGGGGGAACATGGCTGGGGGGACATGGCTGCATTTGTGGGGGACATGGCTGCATTTGGGGACACATTTAAAAAAAAGTATCTGTATTCGGTATCGACGAGTACATGAAAAAAAGTATTGGTACTTGTACTCGGTCCTAAAAAAGTGGTATCGGGACAACCCTAATTTTTATAGAGCTCAATAACTCTTTAGATTTACTGATTGTATCATTACATATTGTAGGATAAATTCTATCGCCAGATAAAAATCCTGTCCAATTATTTATCCCATCATTATCTCCCCACCTCCCGATCTCTCTCTCTACAATAATGTATCCGTCCTCGGTGCAATGACAGAGCGGATCCACGGGGGAATAATTATCCTCAGACCTTGAGACGGAGAGGAGCAGCGCCTGCACACAGCTGGCTTTATTGAGAACTGACAGACTTGACACCGCAAGGATATAATTAAATCATCGTCTCATCAGCGACTCGCCGTACAAAGCAGCACCAGCCTAAAAGTACGGGAGATACCGAGACGGCAGATGCTGCATCTCATATACTCCATGTAGGACGAGCTCTACCAGCATGGATAATGAAATTGGAGGATTGGTATGACTTGGGGTCACCATACATTATACAATCTGATTGTACAATCTCCTTTAGCCCAGGTTCACACTGCTGCGGGATTGAAATGTGTTTTCATTCTCGCATTTCAGTCCAACTTTGAGGGCAATTTTAGAGACATCTGTTGGGGTTCCTGCACAGATGTCTATTGAAATCGCACCCAAAAGTAGTACAGAAACGAAGTCGGCGCTGCACCGATTCAGATGGTGCCATTTCCAGCAATAGCAAATGTCAAATCGCATGCTGAATCGCATCAATGTATGAATGATTCCTAGATGCTGCTAAAATACAGACATCCCTGCAAATATCCTCCACCAACACAGAAGTCTGCAAATGTCTTTCAATTTTTGAATTTTGTACATCGCCCATTGTAGGCCGTGTCTATCGCTTAAACGGCTTAACCACATCCCGACCGGGCCATAGCGGAAAGACGGCTACAGCAGGGTCGGCTTATTCTGGGAGGGCGTCCACGGACTTCCTCTTAGAATCTTGCTTCCGTTGGGGCGTGCTCCTAGAAATATCCGTGACCGACGGGTCCGGGAGACCTGGCACATCACGGATCGCAGTAAATGGTTGCTGATAGCGCTTGTTTACCACGCGATCGCTCCGTCAAATGACAGAGCGATCACTTGTAAACAGACCGGCGTCATGACATGACTCCAGTTTGTTCCTCCCTCCCCTCTCTGTACCAATCGGTCCAGTGTGAGAGGAGAGGCGAGAGATCCTTTGCAGCAGCATTGTGGGCTGGATCTGTAGTGCCCACAGCGCTGCTCAGTGCCCATCTTCTGCAATACCCTGCAATGCCCTTCCAATACCCTGCAATACTCCACAATATCCTGCCAATACCCTGCCAATACCCTGCAATACTCTGCCAATACTCTGTCAATTGTCTGCCAATACTCTGCCATACTCATCCGCCCATCCATACTCTGCATTACTCATCCGTCCATCCATACTCTGCAATACTCATCCACCCAGCCATACTCTGCATTACTCATCCACCCAGCCATACTCTGCATTACTCATCCACCCAGCCATACTCTGCATTACTCATCCACCCAGCCATACTCTGCATTACTCATCCACCCAGCCATACTCTGCATTACTCATCCGTCCATCCATACTCTGCATTACTCATCCGTCCATCCATACTCGGCAATACTCATCCGTCCATCCATACTCTGCATTACTCATCCGTCCATCCATACTCGTCAATACTCATCCACCCAGCCATACTCTGCATTACTCATCCACCCAGCCATACTCTGCATTACTCATCCGTTCATCCATACTCTGCATTACTCATCCGTCCATCCATACTCGGCAATACTCATCCGTCCATCCATACTCTGCATTACTCATCCGTCCATCCATACTCGTCAATACTCATCCACCCAGCCATACTCTGCATTACTCATCCACCCAGCCATACTCTGCATTACTCATCCGTCCATCCATACTCTGCATTACTCATCCGTCCATCCATACTCTGCATTACTCATCCACCCAGCCATACTCTGCATTACTCATCCGTCCATCCATACTCTGCATTACTCATCCGTCCATCCATACTCTGCATTACTCATCCGTCCATCCATACTCTGCAATACTCATCCACCCAGCCATACTCTGCATTACTCATCCGTCCATCCATACTCTGCATTACTCATCCGTCCATCCATACTCGTCAATACTCATCCACCCAGCCATACTCTGCATTACTCATCCACCCAGCCATACTCTGCATTACTCATCCGTCCATCCATACTCTGCATTACTCATCCGTCCATCCATACTCGGCAAGACTCATCCACCCAGCCATACTCTGCATTACTCATCCGTCCATCCATACTCTGCATTACTCATCCACCCAGCCATACTCTGCATTACTCATCCGTCCATCCATACTCTGCATTACTCATCCGTCCATCCATACTCTGCAATACTCATCCGTCCATCCATACTCTGCATTACTCATCCGTCCATCCATACTCTGCAATACTCATCCGTCCATCCATACTCTGCAATACTCATCCGTCCATCCATACTCTGCAATACTCATCCGTCCATCCATACTCTGCAATACTCATCCGCCCATCCATACTCTGCAATACTCATCCTCCCATCCATACTCTGCATTACTCATCCACCCAGCCATACTCTGCATTACTCATCCGTCCATCCATACTCTGCTTTACTCATCCGCCCATCCATACTCTGCATTACTCATCCGTCCATCCATACTCTGCAATACTCATTTGTCCATCCATACTCTGCAATACTCATCCGTCCATCCATACTCTGCAATACTCATCCGTCCATCCATACTCTGCAATACTCATCCGTCCATCCATACTCTGCAATACTCATCCGCCCATCCATACTCTGCCTTACTCATCCGCCCATCCATACTCTGCATTACTCATCCATCCATCCATACTCTGCAATACTCATCCGCCCATCCATAGTCTGTATTACTCATCCGTCCATCCATACTCTGCAATACTCATCCGTCCATCCATACTCTGCATTACTCATCCATCCATCCATACTCTGCATTACTCATCCGTCCATCCATACTCTGCATTACTCATCCGTCCATCCATATTCTGCAATACTCATCCGTCCATCCATACTCTGCATTACTCATCCATCCATCCATACTCTGCAATACTCATCCGTCCATCCATACTCTGCAATACTCATCCGCCCATCCATACTCTGCCTTACTCATCCGCCCATCCATACTCTGCATTACTCATCCATCCATCCATACTCTGCAATACTCATCCGCCCATCCATACTCTGCATTACTCATCCGTCCATCCATACTCTGCAATACTCATCCACCCAGCCATACTCTGCATTACTCATCCACCCAGCCATACTCTGCATTACTCATCCACCCAGCCATACTCTGCATTACTCATCCACCCAGCCATACTCTGCATTACTCATCCGTCCATCCATACTCTGCATTACTCATCCGTCCATCCATACTCGGCAATACTCATCCGTCCATCCATACTCTGCATTACTCATCCGTCCATCCATACTCGTCAATACTCATCCACCCAGCCATACTCTGCATTACTCATCCACCCAGCCATACTCTGCATTACTCATCCGTCCATCCATACTCTGCATTACTCATCCGTCCATCCATACTCGGCAATACTCATCCACCCAGCCATACTCTGCATTACTCATCCGTCCATCCATACTCTGCATTACTCATCCACCCAGCCATACTCTGCATTACTCATCCGTCCATCCATACTCTGCATTACTCATCCGTCCATCCATACTCTGCATTACTCATCCGTCCATCCATACTCTGCAATACTCATCCACCCAGCCATACTCTGCATTACTCATCCGTCCATCCATACTCTGCATTACTCATCCGTCCATCCATACTCGTCAATACTCATCCACCCAGCCATACTCTGCATTACTCATCCACCCAGCCATACTCTGCATTACTCATCCGTCCATCCATACTCTGCATTACTCATCCGTCCATCCATACTCGGCAAGACTCATCCACCCAGCCATACTCTGCATTACTCATCCGTCCATCCATACTCTGCATTACTCATCCACCCAGCCATACTCTGCATTACTCATCCGTCCATCCATACTCTGCATTACTCATCCGTCCATCCATACTCTGCAATACTCATCCGTCCATCCATACTCTGCATTACTCATCCGTCCATCCATACTCTGCAATACTCATCCGTCCATCCATACTCTGCAATACTCATCCGTCCATCCATACTCTGCAATACTCATCCGTCCATCCATACTCTGCAATACTCATCCGCCCATCCATACTCTGCAATACTCATCCTCCCATCCATACTCTGCATTACTCATCCACCCAGCCATACTCTGCATTACTCATCCGTCCATCCATACTCTGCTTTACTCATCCGCCCATCCATACTCTGCAATACTCATTCGTCCATCCATACTCTGCAATACTCATCCGTCCATCCATACTCTGCAATACTCATCCGTCCATCCATACTCTGCAATACTCATCCGTCCATCCATACTCTGCAATACTCATCCGCCCATCCATACTCTGCCTTACTCATCCGCCCATCCATACTCTGCATTACTCATCCATCCATCCATACTCTGCAATACTCATCCGCCCATCCATACTCTGTATTACTCATCCGTCCATCCATACTCTGCAATACTCATCCGTCCATCCATACTCTGCATTACTCATCCATCCATCCATACTCTGCATTACTCATCCGTCCATCCATACTCTGCATTACTCATCCGTCCATCCATATTCTGCAATACTCATCCGTCCATCCATACTCTGCATTACTCATCCATCCATCCATACTCTGCAATACTCATCCGTCCATCCATACTCTGCAATACTCATCCGCCCATCCATACTCTGCCTTACTCATCCGCCCATCCATACTCTGCATTACTCATCCATCCATCCATACTCTGCAATACTCATCCGCCCATCCATACTCTGTATTACTCATCCGTCCATCCATACTCTGCATTACTCATCCGCCCATCCATACTCTGCATTACTCATCCGTCCATCCATACTCTGCATTACTCATCCGCCCATCCATACTCTGCATTACTCATCCGCCCATCCATATTCTGCAATACTCATCCGTCCATCCATACTCTGCATTACTCATCTATCCATCCATACTCTGCAATACTCATCCGCCCATCCATACTCTGTATTACTCATCTGTCCATCCATACTCTGCATTACTCATCTGCCCATCCATACTCTGCAATACTCATCCGTCCATCCATACTCTGCATTACTCATCCGCCCATCCATACTCTGCATTACTCATCCGTCCATCCATACTCTGCATTACTCATCCATCCATCCATACTCTGCAATACTCCATACTCTGCAATACTTATCTGCCCATCCATACTCTGCATTACTCATCCATCCATCCATACTCTGCAATACTCATCCGCCCATCCATACTCTGTATTACTCATCCGTCCATCCATACTCTGCAATACTCATCCACCCAGCCATACTCTGCATTACTCATCCACCCAGCCATACTCTGCATTACTCATCCACCCAGCCATACTCTGCATTACTCATCCACCCAGCCATACTCTGCATTACTCATCCGTCCATCCATACTCTGCATTACTCATCCGTCCATCCATACTCGGCAATACTCATCCGTCCATCCATACTCTGCATTACTCATCCGTCCATCCATACTCGTCAATACTCATCCACCCAGCCATACTCTGCATTACTCATCCACCCAGCCATACTCTGCATTACTCATCCGTCCATCCATACTCTGCATTACTCATCCGTCCATCCATACTCGGCAATACTCATCCACCCAGCCATACTCTGCATTACTCATCCGTCCATCCATACTCTGCATTACTCATCCACCCAGCCATACTCTGCATTACTCATCCGTCCATCCATACTCTGCATTACTCATCCGTCCATCCATACTCTGCATTACTCATCCGTCCATCCATACTCTGCAATACTCATCCACCCAGCCATACTCTGCATTACTCATCCGTCCATCCATACTCTGCATTACTCATCCGTCCATCCATACTCGTCAATACTCATCCACCCAGCCATACTCTGCATTACTCATCCACCCAGCCATACTCTGCATTACTCATCCGTCCATCCATACTCTGCATTACTCATCCGTCCATCCATACTCGGCAAGACTCATCCACCCAGCCATACTCTGCATTACTCATCCGTCCATCCATACTCTGCATTACTCATCCACCCAGCCATACTCTGCATTACTCATCCGTCCATCCATACTCTGCATTACTCATCCGTCCATCCATACTCTGCAATACTCATCCGTCCATCCATACTCTGCATTACTCATCCGTCCATCCATACTCTGCAATACTCATCCGTCCATCCATACTCTGCAATACTCATCCGTCCATCCATACTCTGCAATACTCATCCGTCCATCCATACTCTGCAATACTCATCCGCCCATCCATACTCTGCAATACTCATCCTCCCATCCATACTCTGCATTACTCATCCACCCAGCCATACTCTGCATTACTCATCCGTCCATCCATACTCTGCTTTACTCATCCGCCCATCCATACTCTGCATTACTCATCCGTCCATCCATACTCTGCAATACTCATCCGTCCATCCATACTCTGCAATACTCATCCGTCCATCCATACTCTGCAATACTCATCCGTCCATCCATACTCTGCAATACTCATGCCATCCATACTCTGCATCTCGTCCATCCATACTCTGCAACTACTCATCCGTCCATCCATACTCTGCAATACTCATCCGTCCATCCATACTCTGCATACTCATCCGCCCATCCATACTCTGCCTCATCCATACTCTGCATACTCGTCCATCCATCTCTGCATACTCATATCCATCTCATCATATCATCCATACTCTGCAATACTCATCCGTCCATCCATACTCTGCTCATCCGTCCATCCATACTCTGCATACTCATCCGTCCATCCATACTCTGCATTACTCATCCATCCATCCATACTCTGCATTACTCATCCGTCCATCCATACTCTGCATTACTCATCCGTCCATCCATATTCTGCAATACTCATTCGTCCATCCATACTCTGCATTACTCATCCATCCATCCATACTCTGCAATACTCATCCGTCCATCCATACTCTGCAATACTCATCCGCCCATCCATACTCTGCCTTACTCATCCGCCCATCCATACTCTGCATTACTCATCCATCCATCCATACTCTGCATTACTCATCCGCCCATCCATACTCTGCATTACTCATCCATCCATCCATACTCTGCAATACTCATCCGCCCATCCATACTTTGTATTACTCATCCGTCCATCCATACTCTGCATTACTCATCCGCCCATCCATACTCTGCATTACTCATCCGTCCATCCATACTCTGCATTACTCATCCGCCCATCCATACTCTGCATTACTCATCCGCCCATCCATATTCTGCAATACTCATCCGTCCATCCATACTCTGCATTACTCATCTATCCATCCATACTCTGCAATACTCATCCGCCCATCCATACTCTGTATTACTCATCTGTCCATCCATACTCTGCATTACTCATCTGCCCATCCATACTCTGCAATACTCATCCGTCCATCCATACTCTGCATTACTCATCCGCCCATCCATACTCTGCATTACTCATCCGTCCATCCATACTCTGCATTACTCATCCATCCATCCATACTCTGCAATACTCCATACTCTGCAATACTCATCCGCCCATCCATACTCTGCATTACTCATCCATCCATCCATACTCTGCAATACTCATCCGCCCATCCATACTCTGTATTACTCATCCGTCCATCCATACTCTGCAATACTCATCCGTCCATCCATACTCTGCATTACTCATCCATCCATCCATACTCTGCATTACTCATCCGTCCATCCATACTCTGCATTACTCATCCGTCCATCCATATTCTGCAATACTCATCCGTCCATCCATACTCTGCATTACTCATCCATCCATCCATACTCTGCAATACTCATCCGTCCATCCATACTCTGCAATACTCATCCGCCCATCCATACTCTGCCTTACTCATCCGCCCATCCATACTCTGCATTACTCATCCATCCATCCATACTCTGCAATACTCATCCGCCCATCCATACTCTGTATTACTCATCCGTCCATCCATACTCTGCATTACTCATCCGCCCATCCATACTCTGCATTACTCATCCATCCATCCATACTCTGCAATACTCATCCGCCCATCCATACTCTGTATTACTCATCCGTCCATCCATACTCTGCATTACTCATCCGCCCATCCATACTCTGCATTACTCATCCGTCCATCCATACTCTGCATTACTCATCCGCCCATCCATACTCTGCATTACTCATCCACCCATCCATATTCTGCAATACTCATCCGTCCATCCATACTCTGCATTACTCATCTATCCATCCATACTCTGCAATACTCATCCGCCCATCCATACTCTGTATTACTCATCTGTCCATCCATACTCTGCATTACTCATCCGCCCATCCATACTCTGTATTACTCATCCGTCCATCCATACTCTGCATTACTCATCCGCCCATCCATACTCTGCATTACTCATCCGTCCATCCATACTCTGCATTACTCATCCATCCATCCATACTCTGCAATACTCCATACTCTGCAATACTCATCCGCCCATCCATACTCTGCATTATTCATCCATCCATCCATACTCTGCATTACTCATCCGTCCATCCATACTTTGCAATACTCATCCGTCCATCCATACTCTGCAATACTCATCCGCCCATTCATACTCTCTGCATTACTCATCCGTCCATCCATACTCTGCATTACTCATCCGTCCATCCATACTTTGCAATACTCATCCGTCCATCCATATTCTGCAATACTCATCCGTCCATCCATACTCTGCATTACTCATCCGTCCATCCATACTCTGCATTACTCATCCGTCCATCCATACTTTGCAATACTCATCCGTCCATCCATACTCTGCAATACTCATCCATCCATCCATACTCTGCAATACTCATCCGTCCATCCATACTCTGCAATACTCATCCGTCCATCCATACTCTGCAATACTCATCCGTCCATCCATACTCTGCAATACTCATCCGTCCATCCATACTCTGCAATACTCATCCGTCCATCCATACTCTCTGCATTACTCATCCGTCCATCCATACTCTGCATTACTCATCTATCCATCCATACTCTGCAATACTCATCCGCCAATACTCAACCATACCCAGCTATACTCATACTCAGGCACAAATTACAACTTCAAAAATCTCACCGTGCCTCTTTCTAAATACCTTGAAATGTCTTCTTTCTAAAAAGGGGTCATTTGGGGGGTATTTATACTTTTCTGGCATGTTAGGGTCTCAAGAAATGAGAGAGGCCATCAGTACTTCAGGTGTGATCAATTTTCAGATATTGGCATCATAGCTTGCGGACTCTATAACAATCAAAAAAATTATATACACCAATTTGGGTTATTATTTATAGATATGTAGCAGTATAAATTTTGGACAAAATTTATGAAGAAAAATTATTAATTTGCTCAATTTTAACAGAATATATATATTTTTTTTTTACAGAATTTTCAGTGATTTTCAGTGATTTTCAGTGATTTATAGCACAAAAAAAACCCAACTGTGATTAAATACCAACAAAAGAAAGCTCTATTTGTGTGAAAAAAAAGAACAAACATTTCATTTGGGTACAGTGTTGTATGACTGAGTAATTGTCATTCAAAGTGCACCGAAAAGCTGAAAATTGGTCTGGTTAGGAAGGGGGTTTAGGTTCCCAGTGGTCAAGTTGTTAAGGTGCTCTCTCACCCATCCTCCACCCCATTCCTCTGGGCAGTCCAACAGAGGGGTGATTTCTTGTAATGCCGCATACACACAATCGGAAATTCCGTCAAGAAAAGTTCGATGTGAGCTAAAGGTCGGAAATTCCGATCATGTGTGTAGAGGCCCCATCGACTTTTTCTGTCAGTATTTCCAACAGAACAAATTGGAGAGCTGGTTCTCAATTTTTCTGACAAAGTTCTCGCCGGAAATTCAGATCGTCTGTATGTAATTTCGACACACAAAAAAACACGCATGCTCAGAATCAAGCAGACGAGCCGCACTGCCTATTGAACTTTGTTTTTCTCAGCTTGTCGTACGTGTTGTATGTCACCACTATTTTGACGTTCGGAATTTCCAACAACATTTGTGTGACCGTGTGTATGCAACACAAGTTTGAGCCAACATTCCGTCGAAAAAAAAATCCACATTTTTCTTGTCAGAATTTCCAATTGTGTGTACACGGCATAAGTTCTGTGAAGGCGGGGATCGCCCCGTGGGGCAGGAGGATAGTGCGCGGATGCTTTGGGATCATCGTGGCTTGATGCCTTTTTTAACCACTTCCCTACCATAGGACATTATATGGCGTCCTCTACTTAAGGGCGGGATATCTGAATGATGGGTGCAAGTACAGGCATCATTCAGATATCCTTCTTTTCAGGGGCGATTCTGTGCACCATAAGAACAATCATATCGGCGCTTGATCGTTCTTATAGACGGCGGGAGGGGGGGCGTCCGGAGGCCCAGATAACGAATCGGCCACCGCCGGATGAGGAGAATCTACCAACAATCTCTATGACCATCGGAGGCCTGGGCACGACGTTATGACGTCACGCCCGGGTACCCTGGAAGGAAACAAAGCCGCGGCTGAAAGCATGAGATCAGTGATCTCATTCTTTCCAGCCTGGAGGAGAGATGTGGGGTCTTATTGACTCCGCCTCTCTCCATAAGAGGACCTGTCACACGCTATTCCTATTACGTGTATATTGCCTGGTTTGTGTAAAAGTTAAAGTGCCTAGTCAATATATCAAAGCAAGTTTCCCCATCAAAGTCAATGGAAACAAATATAATTTGTTCCGCATTGACTTCTATTGCATGCAATATCGCATGTGGCCAGAGGTGAGGGGGCGCCGGAGAGACTCAGAAATACTCAGAGACAGCTCGGCTGAACTCGGAAACCCCCAGAAAGGCTCGGGAACAAAGTATTTCTCGAACGACTCCGATCTGTTTCAAGTGTCACCGGCGCCCCCGCACCTCTGGCCAAATGCGGTACTGCACATTGCAGAGGCTTGAATCCTGCTCGTTTTGTAAGACAACACACGCAAACCGAGTCAGGATTTTTTTTTTTACGTTTCTCGTCTTTCAAAACATTTATTAACTGCGTTACTTTTAAACCAAGATTCCACTGTGAAGAAAGAAAGAAAGAAAGAAAGAAAGAAAGGTAGATATATATATATATATATATATATATATATATATATATATATATATATATATATATATTTATATATATATACATACACAGTGGAATTGTAATTTGTTTATTTTTTTTATGCTACAACTTCAATACCGTTCTGTGTCCAATCAATCTGTATCCAATCAGGCAGGCCCCTACATTATATACTGTAGTATATAATGCCTCTTATTTTCACAGGCCCGTGTGCATAAGGCCTAGGTGTAATTGACTGCCGGGGGGCGCTCAGGTTCACCTCCTGGCATAAGATGATCAGATAATCACAAGCGATACTTGAAATCAGAAGCCAGCCTTGTAATTATCCGGCCCTCAAAGCTATGGGCTAAGAGGCAATTGCTACTGTTGGAGACTGAAAACATCCCCTTGAAAAAATCAATCCTCCATTCAGGAACAAAGCAACAGATTATTTTGTTAGGACACCCCCTCTACTGTAAGACTGCATTCACACCTAGGCGTTTTGTCGCCCGACGCTGTAGCAGCCTGAAATACGCTGGAGGGGCGAATTTACATTGTCGGCTATGGAGATGGTTCACATCTCTACGCCGAACGCCGAAACGCCGTACAAGTCCCGGACCCTTTTTTTCAGGTGTCTTGGGCGTTCGGGCATAGCCGACAATGTAAAAATCACCCCTCCAGCAAAAAACAAGGCGCGTTTTGTCGCCGCAAATCGCGGAGACAAAACGCCTTTTTCATGTCGCCGCAATACGCCTCATAGCACCTACGACTAGGTGTGAATGCAGCCTTACCGCTGATACTTACCTTCTCCCACTGGAGTAGTTTACATTAACCACTTAAAGCGGAGATTTAAAAGTATTACCCACTTTAAAAGTATTAAAAGCCAGCAGCTACAAATGCTGCAGCTGCTGACTCTTAATAAATGGATACTTACCTGTCTTGGAGTCCAGCAATGTCGGCAGCAGAAGACGAGTGTGTCTCTCGGCTGCCCCCACCGCCATCCTTGGAGAGGGAATCAGGAAATGAAGCGTTGCAGATTCACTGCCGGTTCCCTACTGCGCATGCACGAGTGACGCTGTGCCGTCCTCACTGGTCCCTGCTGTGTTCTGGGAGCCATGCTTTTCCCAGAACACAACAGGGAGGGGGGGGAGTGGCATCACCACAGAGTGTAGTTTTGGAAGTGGGTGCAAATACCTGCACCCCTCTGAAAGGTGCCAAATGTGACACCGGAGGGGGGAGGGTTCCGATGAGCGGAAGTTCCACTTTAGGGTGGAGCTCCGCTTTAAGGACCGAGCCTCTTTCTAAAATTTGGTGTTTACAAGTTAAAACCCTATTTTGTTTTGCTAGAAAATTACTTAGAACCCCCAAACTTGATATATAGTTTTCTTCTAACAACCTAGAGAATAAAATGGCGGTCGTTGCAATACTTTATGTCACACTGTATTTGCGCAGCAGTTTAACAAGTGCACTTTTTTTGGAAAAAAAAATCGTTTTTGAATGAAAAAATAAGACAACAGTAAAGTTAGCCCAATTTTTTTTTTATACTATGAAAGATAATGTTACGTCAAGTAAATTAATACCCAACATGTCACGCTCAAAGTTGCGCCCGCTCGTGGAATGGCGACAAACTTTTACCCTTAAAAATCTCCATAGGCAACGTTTAAAAAATTCTTCAGGTTGCATGTTTTGAGTTATGCGCCGTACAAACGATCGGATTTTCTGTCGGAAAAACTTTGGATGTTTTTTCCGACAGAATTCTGCTCAAGCTTGGCTTGCATACACACGGTCACACAAAAGTTCTCTGAACTTTCGACCATCAAGAACACGATGACGTACAACACAACAAGCCGAAAAAATTAAGTTCAGTGCTTCCGTGCATGCGTCAAATTGTTTCCGAGCATGCGTCGGAATTGCTACCACTATCTGAATTTTTCCCGTCGGAAAAATTGAGAACCTCCACCTGTTCTCAATCTTTTACTAGCGGAAATTCTGACAGCAAAAGTCCAATAGAGCATACACACGGTCGGAATTTCCGACCAAAAGCTCCCATCGGACTTTTGCTGGTGGAATTTCCCACCATGTGTACGCGGCATTACAGAGGAGGTCTGGGACTAGAATTATTGCTCTCGCTCTAACGATCGTGGCGATACCTCACATTTGTAGTTTCATATGCGGGCGCTGCTCACATTTCTGCGCGCGAGCTCGTCGGGACGGGGCGCTTTAAAACATTTTTTTTCTTATTTATTTTACTTTTATTTATTTTTACTTTGACACTGATTTAAAAAATTTAATTTGTGTAACTTTTATTCCTATTACAAGGAATGTAAACATCCTTTGTAATAGATAAAACCATGACAGGTCCTCTTAAATGAGATTTGGGGTCAAAAAGACCTCAGATCTCATATTTAGGCTATAAAAGAAAAAAAAAAGGCCCTTTAAGAGCATCGGCGGAAGTGACGTTTTGATGTCGCTTCTGCATTGCAGTGGTATGGAGACGGGTGGGGGCCATCTTCGCTTCACTCGTCTCCATACCCAACAAGGGGAAAGATCCGATCAACTCCGCCGCTGCCGATGGCTCCGATAAGCGGCAGAGGGCACTGGAGAGTGGTGGGGGTCCCCTCTCCCGTAGAAGAATGTCCCTTACATTGGTGATCAGTGGGAAGAATGTCCCTTACATTGGTGATTAGTGGGAAGAATGCTCCTTACATTGGTGATTACTGGGAAGAATGCCCCTTACATTGGTGGTCAGTGGGAAGAATGTCCCTTACATTGGTGATCAGTGGGCAAAATGCTCTTTACATTGGTGATCAGTGGGAAGAATGTCCCTTACATTGGTGATTAGTGGGAAGAATGCCCCTTACATTGGTGGTCAGTGGGAAGAATGTCCCTTACATTGGTGATCAGTGGGAAGAATGTCCCTTACATTGGTGATCAGTGGGAAGAATGTCCCTTACATTGGTGATCAGTGGGAAGAATGTCCCTTACATTGGTGATTAGTGGGAAGAATGTCCCTTACATTGGTGATCAGTGGGAAGAATGTCCCTTACATTGGTGATCAGTGGGAAGAATGTCCCTTACATTGGTGATTAGTGGGAAGAATGCTCCTTACATTGGTGATTACTGGGAAGAATGCCCCTTACATTGGTGGTCAGTGGGAAGAATGTCCCTTACATTGGTGATCAGTGGGAAGAATGTCCCTTACATTGGTGATCAGTGGGAAGAATGCCCCTTACATTGGTGATTAGTGGGAAGAATGCTCCTTACATTGGTGATTACTGGGAAGAATGCCCCTTACATTGGTGGTCAGTGGGAAGAATGTCCCTTACATTGGTGATTAGTGGGAAGAATGCTCCTTACATTGGTGATTACTGGGAAGAATGCCCCTTACATTGGTGGTCAGTGGGAAGAATGCCCCTTACATTGGTGGTCAGTGGGAAGAATGTCCCTTACATTGGTGACCAGTGGGAAGAATGCCCCTTACATTGGTGATCAGTGAGAAGAATGCCCCTTACATTGGTGGTCAGTGGGAAGAATGTCCCTTACATTGGTGATCAGTGGGAAGAATGTCCCTTACATTGGTGATCAGTGGGAAGAATGCCCTTTACATTGGTGGTCAGTGGGAAGAATGTCCCTTACATTGGTGATCAGTGGGAAGAATGTCCCTTACATTGGTGATTAGTGGGTAGAATGCCCTTTACATTGGTGGTCAGTGGGAAGAATGCCCCTTAAATTGGTGGTCAGTGGGATTAATGTCCCTTCCATTGGTGAGCAGTAAGAAGACCGCCCCTACTATTAGTGATCCGTAGGAAGAATGCCCTCTTAACTGCTTGCCGACCAGCCGCCGTCATTCTACGGCGGCAGGTCGGCTCTCCTGGGCGAGAGCCCGTAGCTATACGTCGGCTCTTCTGCGGCCACTAGGGGGCACGTGCGTGCTGCCGCTGGCCGGCGCGCGCGCCCCCTGCTCGTCCCCGAGTCCTGTGCGCATGCCCGGCGGGCACGATTGCTGCCGGGCACACGTGATCACTCGTTACAGAGCAAGGACCGGGAGCTATGTGTGTAAACACACAGCTCCCGGTCCCGTCAGCGGGCGAAATGCTGAGCTTCTGTTCATACAATGTATAAACGAAAGATCAGTGATTTCCCCTAGTGAGGCCACCCCACCCATACAGTTAGAACACACCCAGGAACACACTTAACCCCTTCCCTGCCCCCTAGTATTAACCCCTTCACTGCCAGAGGCATTTTTATAGTAATCCAATGCATTTTTATAGCATTGATCGCTAAAAAAATGCCAATGGTCCCAAAAATGTGTCAAAAGTGTCCGAAGTGTCCGCCATAATGTCGCGGTACTGAAAAAATCGCTGATCGCCGCCATTACTAGTAAAAAAAAAAATGAATAAAAATGCCCTAAAACTACCCCCTATTTTGTAAACGCTATAACTTTTGCGCAAACCAATCAATAAATGCTTATTGCGATTTTTTTTTAACGAAAAATATGTAGAAGAATACGTATCGGCCTAAACTGCTCAAGGAACCCAAAGGGTTCAGCAAGCAAAATATTTTTTCAGGTTGTTAATTGGGAGAGAAAATACTAAATTCAATAATAATTAAGTAAATGTTGACTTGATAAAAAAAAAAAAAAAAAAAAAAACAATCTATCATTTTTTTATATTTGTACTTCTGTTTTACTTTATTATATTTTATGTATGACAAACATTTTTTTATAACATAAATTTGTTTGTTACAATTTTATATCTCTGTACACCTTGCGAGTATAAAAGCGTAATTTAAAACTGAAAATAGATAGACTTCCCATTAAGAACAATCAATGTCCCTATATTGCTGGACATTTGGACTGATTGCAGTAATATGCTGAGACACTAGGCAGATGTCTCGGTATAACTCATAAGCGTGCGCACAGGGTGTGCCAGGTGTGCCCAGGCACACCCTGTACAGCACAGATTCCCCCTACTGCCCTGGCTCCCCCCTCCTTTCCCCCCTGCAACGCTACTGGCTTCCCTTCTCTCCTCTCCCACCGGCTGTTGCTGTGGAATGTTTTAGGATGAGTAAAGGAAGGGGCTGATAAATAGGAAATTTACCAGCCCCTTTCCTTCCTGATTGAACATCGTGAGTAGTGTGGTAGTGAGGTAGTGTGTGTGTGTTTGAGCTTTGGGGTGCACACCCTAATGCAATAGGCTGCGCACACCTTTAGTATAACTAAATGAGAAAAGTACAATTACGTTTGTATCATTATGTACACCCTGTGTAATATTTCCCCCAGTTTACGGGTCCATTCACACTTCATGCGGTCACAAATCATAGACAAGACTATTTTTCATATGTCCTGTTGCTTCAGTTCACTGTGTTAGTATTCACTATATCTATACATATATATATAACACACAAAAACACACTCTGGATGCTTTCAGGTGTGTTTTTTATGCCTTTAGAATGTGTTAAAATGCCATATATATATATATATATATATATATATATATATATATATATATATATATATATATGGCATTTTAACACATTCTAAAGGCATAAAAAACACACCTGAAAGCATCCAGAGTGTGTTTTTGTGGTGTGAACTGGCCCTAAGTATATAGACATCCTGCTGCCCTAGGAGCATAAATGATAAATCCTCTCTGTACCAACCTACCCTTTGCTCCATGTGATTATTTATAATAACAATTAATGTTAAAATCATAGGTGTGTGCAAGGGGTGTGCCAGGTGTCCCTGGGCACACCCTAATCATGGGATTGGCAACCTGTCAATGGTGGGCAGGTGACAGGTAAACCGCAATCCTTCCTTGACGACCCTCAGAACCTGAACAGGAGAGGTGGCGGGAGGTGGAATTTAGTGTAAACGATTCTGTATTTTTCTCCTGCAGCAGCTGAAAGTAGGCTTCTCCTCCCTTTTGTAAACATTTAGCTGCTACAGGAGAAAAATATGGGGGGGGGGGGATTGGTACCAATATATAACTCACATTTATACATACACATACTGAGGTCAATTTAGACAGGAGCCAATCAACCTACCAGAATTTGTTTGGAAGGTAGGAGGAAATCGAAGTACCCGGAGGAAACTCACACAAGCACAGGGAGTACTGTGATACAGTTGATACATTGATACAAATGGCAATTAATTTTGTTGATTACAGATGCCCATGAGATGGTGGTTGACTGAAGTCCACAGTTGTCATGTCCTTGGGAAGTGGAAACCGTCAAACAAATAGGCTTGATTCTCCTATAGATAAGGCCAGCACAGGCTCTGTTGTATGAACATGGTGGCTTGGGCAATACCAACGAGCATCTCCACTTTGGTGGCCTGTATATCAAGCTGCCATCTACAATCCACAGTTATCATTACCCGATGTGCGGGCACTTTGGGGGTGCATTTTGTTCAGTCCGTTGATCCATTTCCGATTTACCCTTCTCATAGGCCAGCTGTAGTTTCTGTAGCCCCCTCGCCATAAATGCTGCTCGTTCATCTCCTCCAAATTCTACAATCCACTTCCTGAGCTCTGAGTCCGAGGAGTGCGAGATCTGTACGCCAGCACACCGCAGTCCTGAAGGATAAGGCAGAGGGAGCACGGGAGGACGGGGCATCTTTACTTCTGGAGATGGCAAAAGAAAAAGACCACAGTTATTGACAGGATATGGTACTGCGCAAAAGAAAAAGACCACAGTTATTGACAGGATATGGTACTGCGCAATACATCATTGTAGCTGGATTGGGCGCTGGGGGTTTGATATGGAGATGTTAGTATTACTTTCAATAATGTAATCCTGGCATTTTTTGGGTTACAGTTAGGGATGAGCTCCGCGTTCGATTCGAACGTATATTCGACTCAAACATTGTTCGTTCGTACTTTCGACGAAATTCGAACAAAACGCGCCGAGTGACGGGCAACGGCTTATAATTTACTGCGGCATTGCGCGATGATGATTGGCCAAACATGCACTATGACCCTGCATGCTTGGCCAATCACAGCGCGCAAAAAGCGGAGAGCCATAATTGGCCAAAGCCAGGGTATTTGCACCCACTTCTGGCCACACAGTCTGCGGGTAGAACGTCAGATCCTGTCCCCCCGTTGTGCTCTGGGAAACACACGGCTCCCAGAACACAGCAGGAACCAGTGAGCACGGCGCAGCGCAACTCGCGCATGCCCTGTAGGGAACCGGGCAGTGAAGCCGCAATGCTTTACTTCCTGGTTCCCCCACCGAGGGTGGCGGTGAGGCAGCAGAGTGATGAGTGATTGCTCGTCTTTTGCTGCCAACATCGCTGGACTCCAGGACAGGTAAGTGTCCTAATATTAAAAGTCAGCAGCTGCAGAATTTGTAGCTGCTGGCTTTTAATTGTTTGTTTTTTTTCGGCGGAGATCTGCTTTAATGCTCAGAATCAAGTCAACGCATGTCGGAATTAGGGTTGTCCCGAAACCACTTTTTTAGGACCGAGTACAATTACCGATACTTTTTTTCAAGTAGTCGCTGATACCGAATTCCGATACTTTTTTGAAATGTGTCCCCAAATGCAGCCATGTCCCCCCACAAATGCAGCCATCTCCCCCCACATATGCAGCCATGTCCCCCCACATATGCAGCCATGTCCCCCACAAATGCAGCCATCTCCCCCCACATATGCAGCCATGTCCCCAAACATATGCAGCCATGTCCCCCCAGCCATGTCCCCCACATATGCAACCATGTCCCCCACATATGCCGCCCTGTCCCCCAATATGCAGCCATGTCCCCAAACATATGCAGCCATGTCCCCCACAAATGCAGCAATGTCCCCCACCAATGCAGCAATGTCACCCACAAATGCAGCCCTGTCCCCCACATATGCAGCCATGTCCCCAAACATATGCAGCCATGTCCCCAAACATATGCAGCCATGTCCCCCACATATGCAGCCATGTCCCCCACATATATGCAGCCATGTCCCCCACATATGCAGCCATGTCCCCCCATATATGCAGCCAAATCACCCATATATGCAGCCATGTCCACCCTACCTATCCACCGCCGCCGCCACCGCCGCCCGGGAACATCACAGCATTCATTTGAATAGCTGTAGTGTTCCCGCCCGTATCGACACTCCCCCTAGCTCGGGATTGGACCGATCACGATTACCCATCCAATCCCGAGCAAGGGGGAGTGTTTATATAGGCGGGAACACTACAGCTATTCAAATGAAAGCTGTGATGTTCCTGCACAATGTTTAACCATGCGGCAGCGGGTTTCGATGCAGTGGCAGCGTTCGGCGGCGTTCGGCGGCAGCGGCGGGGGGGGGGACGGGACGGAAAAAGTATTCTATTCTGGTATCGGGGGTATTTGCGGGAGTACAAGTACCAATACTGGTATCGGTATCGGGACAACCCTATCAGGAATGCTTGGAATTATTGAACTTCGTTTTTTTCAGCACGTCGTAGTGTTTTACGTCACGCGTTCTGACACGATCGGTTTTTTAACCGATGGTGTGTAGGCATATCAGACCATCAGTCAGCTTCATCGGTTAACCATCGGACCTTCGGACCGTTCTCATCGGATGGACTGATCGTGTGTACGCGGCCTAAGAGATTGTCTTGAGGTTGAATCAAATAGGAAGCAAATCATAGAAGCTGCAGCATCTTCATGACGTTTAATGGGTTTTTAATCTATTGACTAATTATTTTATCCTTTTTTTTATGCTTAAAAATTTTTTCATAGTATTTTTCATTTCCTAATATAACCATAAAACACAACAGCAAAGGAGGGAAATAAAAGAAAAGACTCTCTAGATCATAATCTAGAAGGAGGAAGTCAGCAGGGTTCACGCTCTATTAGCGGTTCCTGTGTTTCTTGTGTTTGAGATACAAGTTCAGAAAAGACAGTAAAAGCACAGCGGCGTCTCTTCAGGGCGTACATCGGAAGTCGCAGGACTGCGGCATAGCTGGTGGTCTGCTGATTGCAGAGATCACACCATCACACAGAAATCATTATCACTCCGTGGTGTCTGCATGGATCTCCTCGGGCTCCCTCCCTCCTCCTGGGTCTGCTGACATGTATTTACCACCAGCTCATCTTCTGCTTCTACCCAACGGGCGACCAACAATGTTCAAGCAGCTAAACTCCAGCCTTACCTTCACTCTTGCACAGTTGTAAAGGCAAATCTCCTCTGCTGAAATTGCTTACTCTGATTTTGTTACACACTGTAAGCTTCTCACAGTGTGCATTAGAACCTGTAGCAAGGCAAAAAGACCTTGCTTCATTTCTTGACTGCAGAGCGTCGAGCATCATTAAAGCGGAGTTCCACCCAAAAATGGAACTTCCGCTTATCCCACTCCACACCCCCTTACATGCCACTATTGGCATATCATTTTTTTGGGGGGGAGTGGGGGCTTCAGGTGGAGTGGGACTTCCTGTCCCACTTCCTCCTTCCGCCGAGGGGCTGGTTAGGCGATTAAGCTTAATCGCCTACAGCAGCCCCTCCCTGTAGGCGATCGCATGGGACACATGACATGTCCCATGCGGTTGCCTGTCCAATCAGCGGCGAGCCGCACGCGCATGCGCAGTGCCGCTCGCGCATGCGCAGTGGGTGCCCGGCTGTGAAGCCGAAGGCTGTCACGGCCAGGTGCCCACAGCTACGATGAGGACGCCGGCCAGGGAGGGGGAAGAGGAGCGGATCCCCGGCCGGCGCGTCGCTGGAACGCTGGAGCAGGTAAGTGATTGTTAATTAAAAGCCAGCAGCTACACTTTTTGTAGCTGCTGACTTTTAATAAACATAAAACAAGGCCGGAACACCCCTTTAAGATTTTTTCTCCCCAGTCTTACTGTCCCCGGCCCACCCCTTTCAATCTCTGATTTCAGTTATTTCGATCATAGAGGCTCAGCATTAGGGATGAACCGGCCCCCCCCCCCCCCCCCCCCCCCCGTTTGGTTCGCACCAGAACCTGCGACCAAAAGTTTGTGTGAATTTTAGAACCCCATTAAAGTCTATGGGACTCAAACGTTTAAAATCTAAAGTGCTAATTTTAAAGGCTAATATGCAAGTTATTGTCCTAAAAAGTGTTTGGGGACCCGGGTCCTGCCCCAGGGGACATGTATCAATGCAAAAACAAAAAAACAAAAAAATGCAGTTTTTTCGGGAGCAGTGATTTTAAATTACTTTTTATCCTTCAGAAATGACAGAGACAGTTCTAAGCATGGGAAACAAGCACTGCTTTACAGGCATACTATACACCCCCTAAGTACGAAATTTAAAGGAATATTTCACTTTTATTGTTTCGCTTTAAGCATTATTAAAATCACAGCTCCCGAAAAAACGATTTCCCTTCTAAATGTTTTCTTTCTTTGTTTTCTTTGTCTGAATTTCTCACTTCCTTTTCCTCCTCAGTAAGCTGTTCTGGCTGACTAACCCCCAGCCAGAATGGCTCGGATGATGGGGGCAAGCTTACTGAGGAGGAATAGGAAGTGAGAAATTCAGACAAAGAAAACAAAGAAAAAAAACATTTAGAAGAGAAATCGAAGGAAAAGGAAAGTGAACCAACAATGCACTATCTTAACCACTTAAAACCTGGACCATTATGCAGGTTAAGGACCTTGACCCTTTTTGCAAATCGGCAATGCATAGTTTTAACTGACAATTTTGCGGTCGTGCGACGGGGCTCCCAAACAAAATTGGCGTCCTTTTTTTCCCACAAATAGAGCTTTCTTTTGGTGGTATTTGATCACCTCTGCGGTTTTTATTTTTTGCGCTATAAACAAAAATAGAGCGACAATTTTGAAAAAAATTCAATATTTTTTTACTTTTTGCTATAATAAATATACCTAAAAAAGATATTAAAAAAAAAAAACATTTTTTTTCCTCAGTTTAGGCCGATACGTATTCTTCTACTTATTTTTGGTGAATAAAATCACAATAAGCGTTTATCGATTGGTTTGCGTAAAATTTATAGCATTTACAAAATATGGGATAGTTTTTATGTCATATTTATTAATATTTTTTTTTTTTACTACTAATGGCAGCGATCAGCGATCAGCGATTTTTCTCATGACTGCGATATGGCGGACACATTTTTGGGACCATTGTCATTTTCACAGCGAAAAGTGCTATAAAAATTAACTGGTTACTGTGAAAATGACAATTGCAGTTTAGGAGTTAACCACTAGGGGGCACTGTAGGGGTTATGTGTGTTTCTAACTGTAGGGGAGCAGGGCTGGACGTGTGACGTCATTGATCGTCTTTCCCTATATCAGGGAACAGTGAAGAACTGGCAAAGTGTGTTTACACTCACCTCTCCCTGTTCTTCAGCTCCTGTGACCGATTGCGGGACACCGGCGGTGTGGTCACAGCTAGGCTCTTAGAGAGGACGTACAGGTACGTGCTTGTGCCCAGCCGTGCCCTTCTGCCGACGTATATTGGTGTGAAGGGGTCCTCAAGTGGTTAGTGTAGGTGACGTGTCAGGCAGAGGGTTGGCGTAGGTGACATGTCAGATTGAAGGTTAGTGTAGGTGACATGTCAGGCAGAGGGTTGGCATAGGTGACATGTCAGGCAGAGGGTTGGCGTAGGTGACATGTCAGGCAGAGGGGTGGCGTAGGTGACATGTCAGATTGAAGGTTAGTGTAGGTGACATGTCAGGCAGAGGGTTGGCGTAGGTGACATGTCAGGCAGAGGGTTGGCGTAGGTGACATGTCAGGCAGAGGGGTGGCATAGGTGACATGTCAGATTGAAGGTTAGTGTAGGTGACATGTCAGGTTGAAGGTTAGTGTAGGTGACATGTCAGGCAGAGGGTTAGTGTAGGTGACATGTCAGGTTGAAGGTTAGTGTAGGTGACATGTCAGGCAGAGGGTTGGCGTAGGTGACATGTCAGGTTGAAGGTTAGTGTAGGTGACATGTCAGGCAGAGGGGTGGCGTAGGTGACATGTCAGGTTGAAGGTTAGTGTAGGTGACATGTCAGGCAGAGGGTTGGCCTAGGTGACATGTCAGGCAGAGGGGTGGCGTAGGTGACATGTCAGGCAGAGGGTTGGCGTAGGTGACATGTCAGGCAGAGGGGTGGCGTAGGTGACATGTCAGGCAGAGGGTTGACGTAGATGACATGTCAGGCTGAGGGTTGGCGTAGGTGACATGTCAGGCTGAGGGTTGGCCTAGGTGACATGTCAGGCCGAGGGTTGGCGTAGGTGACATGTCAGGTTGGGGGTTAGTGCAGGTGGCATGTCATAAACATTCTTCAAACCACGCCAACAGCGTCAATGAACCACGCAGTACAATAAATAATATAAAGCGATATTCCTATTAGTAGAAGGTGAATGAACACGGACTTCTGTACCGTACCCGAGGGGCTGGAGCTGGTCGATGACATGGAACCAGGAGCACTTCTGAGAGGTTTAAATTGACAAGAAATCAACTTTCTGGAATCTGGAAGCTGAAAAAGATGATTTTTAAAATAAAATATACTTCTGATCCCAACACTGCTGCATGATATGACTTCAATGCTAACATGTGATTGGGCCCCAGCAGAGTATTCCTAGAGACAAACCCTTTTCTCTTACAGTATGTTCATACTAGCTCATTGCAGTAATGCACAATAACACTCACAGCTTTACCATGCCTAATCCCAGGGCACAATAACACATGCAACACAGTGAGATGCACTGCACCTACCTAACATTAAACACCTGGATTGATGTTCTGTTTCAAATGCCACTTTATGTATTGACATACCCCCTTAAACCCCGTCCAGACAGTATTTTCACTTGCTGATTTGGCCTCATGCACAGGCAGCTTAACTCTGAATCCAACACAATTTTTCTTTAGATAATTGCTGTACAGAGGATGTTTTACTAGTCTTTAGAAGCGCAAGAAGGCAATGACTTTCTTGAGACCTGTCTCTGCAAAGTACTAATACAGACTCAGGGAACATGGAAGAAACAAGGAGAGTCTAGCTAGGACTGAACTAACTAGTACTAAACAGGAGGACAGAGGTAGATACCAAATGGGGGACTTTTGATGCGATGGGGGGGGGTTTATTTGAAAAGGGGGACTCTGATGTCATGGGAGAGGCGTCTGATACTAGGGGGGCTCTGATGGTAAGTGAAAGGGAGATTTTTTTGACTATAGACCAGTGATGGCGAACCTTGGCACCCCAGAGGTTTTGGAACTACCTTTGCCATGATGCTCCACTACACTGCAGAGTGCATGAGCATCATGGGAAATGTAGTTCCAAAACATCTGGGGTGCCAAGGTTCGCCATCACTGGTATAGACTGTCACTTGACTGACAGCCCGGAGTCTGCCGACATAACATACAAAATGGCAGAATTCAGAAGCATTCTCACGGCTTTTAGATGTCTACACAAAGGGGTGGGGGCAGTAGTGTATTTAGGTTTTGTGCTGCCCTAGGCCTGACTAAACTCGTGCCCCCCCCCCTAATTTAAATATGACCCACCCCTTCCTGTCAAGGCCACACCCCTTTCTTTTTAAGACCCGCCCTGGAAGTGTAGGGAAATTTCTGCAATGAGACAGGGATGGTAAAAATTTAACTGACCGGGGCTATAACCCCCCCCCCCCCCCCCTTATTCTGTGCTGCCTATAGTTCTACTTTAAGTACAAATGTCTGATAATTTTATGGACAGGACTAAGAAGATATAACCATGCCAATGGTGCAGCAGAAAACATAGCACAGTGGTTTGTGGTCCAGGATGATAGGACAGTTGTGGAATGCCGGCCGCCCACATACCGGAAGCAGTGCGGCCACTTTATGGGGGCACTAGACTAATTTGCCTCTCAACCCGGTCCGCCCCATAAGACTGGTGCTACATTAGCAGTGTAACGCAAGCCGCCGGGGGCTATATCCCTGCTGCCCCCCCTGCAAGGTGCAGCCCTAGGTCTAGGCCAAGATACAACGTTGAGTGGGGGTGGGTGAGTGGGGCACTCTCAGGGCTTTTAGATGTCTACACAGGGTGTTGGGGTGTAGGTGGGGCACTCTCAGGGCTTTTATAAGTCTACTTTGGGTGGGGGTTGGGAATTTTGTAGTACTTACCCTCTCTGTCTCCTTAGCTCTGCCCCTTCGGTTTGGCCTTTCTTTATTGCCTTTACCCGAGTAGTAAGGAAGGTATTTATTTCGGCTCAGCGTTTCAAGTTTAGGGACTGCGGTTTGTTTTACAGAGTTTTGGAGATGTGCGGTCACACAGGCCCGGCAGGCAATGCAGGTTCGGGGTCGGAAGCGCTGTTCTTCGTGGCGGGATAGAGGGGAATACGTGACCGCGCTGGAACCACTGCAACAGAGCAGAGCATAGACATTAGCATAGCATAGACATTAAAGCGATGGTTCACCCTAAATCTACTCTGTCCCATCCGATGCTGTTTTTTTTTTTTTTTTTAATAGCTCTATTTACTGTTTAATGAATAATTTTCGTTTGTCTCCACCGCGGGTGAATGGCGCTGCTATATCGCGTCACACCAATTTAGGACTCGGCTATTCCCGGTGCGATACGGCGCCTGCGCACAGACCTAGGAGCTGACTGCGCAGGCGCCGTATATATCCGAGTCCTATTTCGGCTTTTTTCGGAGGGCGTGACGCGCCATAGCCATAGGACTCGGATATATACGGCGCCTGCGCAGTCAGCTCCTAGGTCTGTGCGCAGGCGCCGTATAGCGCCGGAAATAGCCGAGTCCTAAATCGGCTATTTTCGGAAGGCAGCGCCATTCACCCGCGGTGGGTGGAGACAAACTAAAATGATTCATTAAACAGTAACTAGAGCTATACTGATGCCAGTATGCTGGATCGGATGGGACAGAGTAGATTTAGGGTGAACCACCGCTTTAACTCCACTGAAATAAAAAACATTGGCTCAGTTAATATGTTTTAATGGAAACATGCTTTTTATTATATTATGTGCCCATCCCCCAATCTCCATGCAGGGCACATGGATTTCAACAGTTTTTTTTGAAAGCACATGATTAGAGCCTGAGGCTCTAATTGGCTTAAAAAAAGGTAGGCTCGGGGCGCAGAGCACTGTGCCCCGAGCCGACCCAATTGTGTGACAATAGCGAATTAAAATTTGCTATTGTCTTCCTTATTATCCTCCCGGCCAACCAGGAAGCAGGTCTGAGACTTGATTGGTTAGGACTCTGGGAGTTCTAAGACTCCCGGCTAATTAGGTCTCAGATCCACTTCCTGTGTGACCGGGAGGAGAATAAGGAAGACCATTGGTGTGCGTAGCCTATCACATTAGGGTGTGCAACCCAATGCCCAAACACACACTACCGGTCACTCACAATGTTCATTCAGAAAGGGAAGGGGCCGGTAAATAACATATTTATTGGCCCCTTCCCCACTCCTAAAACATCCCAGCAGCAACAGTCGATAGGAGAGAAGGGAAGCTGGCAGCGCTGCGGGTGGAGATGGGAGCCAGGGCAGTAGGGGGAATCTGTGCTGCGCAGGGTGATTAGGGTGATCCTGGCACACCCTGTGCGCACGCCTATGAGGAAGACACCACTCCAGGTGCAGAAGGACTGCATTGCGTAGCTATTCCAGCACAGTACCATCACAAGACAAGGCTAAATGAATAGCCTCTTACCTGGCTGGGTCACACCATTACTTTGCGGTGGTGTGCGCTGAAAAAGAATACTGCATACATTACTTTTTTTTCAGGACAGTGCAATCCAATCCACGGCTTTGCATCACGATGCAGCCTATAGACCTTAATGAAATGTCGCTGTGTGACATTTCGATAAAGTTTGTTTTAAAAAAAGGGGACTTATCAAGCAAGACCTGATAATCATCTAAACCAATCTTTTTTTTTATGTAGTCCCATTTATCACACTCCCTGATTATTGAAGAGCTCTGACTCGCAGGATGCTCACTGCTGTATGTAAGAGGCAGTGCAATGTGTTATTACAATGCTGTGCCAAAATATAAAGAGGTCTATTTATATAAAAATAAATTGCAGGTCAAATGTCACAAGTATTAGCACAACTGTTACACATTTTTTCCCATATTTTGTTTAATATCGAATATTTCCTATAATTGTCGGCTCCATCTAGTGGCCATAATGTAGTATAATCCTAAATGAGATATTTCAGGAAAAAAACACATTATGACTCTATAGCGTTAAAAAAAAAAAGTAAATAAAGTTATTTTATGCAAAAAATAAATAAACATTTTTTCCAAAAAGAAAAAAAATATTTTCCAAAAAAAATTAAATAAATTATACTTATTGACAGTCATTGAGGAAGAACACTCAGATTTCTCAGGGTGTGGTGGAAACATTAGTAGCTGCATTTATTTTCCTTCTTTTTTTTTTTTTTTTTAATAAATAAATCCTTTTTACAGAAACTTTTTTTCAGCAATATGTATTTGGGGGGTTGGAGCTGTCATTTAGTCATTTAGGCAGCCATTCCACTTTCATGTTAAAATGCTAAATTGCTAGTTGTGTTTGGAATTAGCTCTTCTTGCAAAAGCCGTATACAAAGCCAGGACAATATGAAATTCAGATTGAAGATAGAGCAGAAGAGTACACACTGGGCCAGATTCACAGAGAGTTGGGCGCACATTACGCCACTGTAGCGCAAACGCCGTACGCCATGCCGACGCAGCGCAGAGAGGCATGCACTGCATTCAACAAGCTATTGCTCCCAACGCTGCGTCGGCGTGGCTTATTTTTCGAAGGCACAGGCCGGCGTAGGTGGAAGTGACCCTATGCAAATGATGGTCCGAGCATGGTGCAGTGTTTTTGACGCCCGGCGTATCATGAACTGCGCATGCACCATGCCGTTGCCGTGACGTGGACGCATGAAACAGCACCCTTATGCGTATTCTCACAACCACGCCGGCACAACTGCCTAAGCTACGCCGGATCACCACGTACGCTGTGAACGTAACGTACGCCAAATACGCCGGCCTGTGTTCCCTGCGGCAGACCTTTGCATATCTGTTGCCAGGTTGCACCTCATCTATGGGGAATAACTTTACGCTGAACGTGCAATTTACGCGCACCACGCGCAGCATGCGTCAGGCGCATGTACGTTCGTGAATCGCCGTATTTCCCTCATTTGCATGTTTGAATGCCTAATCAATGGGAGCAGCAACATGAGTCCAGATGAAAAGTGCGCCCACTATACGCCAGGGTATGTAAGCTACGTCGGCGTAGGGTGGCCAGTTTTTAGGCGTATGTTGGTTTGTGGGTCTGGCGCACAGATACGCCGGCGCACATTTGCACTTACGTCGGTGTAAGTGCTTTGTGAATCTGGCCCACTGACTTTAGCACAGCTGTAGAGTTGCCTCGCCTTGGCTGTTGAAAAGACAGAGAGGGGTAGTGGAGGGATTCTGATTCAGATGACTGATCTCTGTGGCACTGGGCATAGTGTGCATGGTGGGGGGGGGGGGGGGGGTCACTTCTGCAGCAACTGTGGATAGTGAGGGGCGGATGGGGTGGGGGTGGGGGGGCTATCTGCACAGCAGCTGGAGATTTTCTGATTGCTTAGCACTAATTATGTAATTCACAACGCAGTGGCAGTCAGCTGTACATACACCATACCTGGATGTGTGATTTCTCACTGGCTCAGGTTTAGTGTGTCGGCTCTTCCCAGAATGAATTGTTCCATAACACTTTAGCAACTGCTCGGCTGATGTCCGATAAGACCCCAGCTGTGGTCTCCCGTCTCCTCTCCTTGACATTCCTACACATGAAAAATAAAAGTATCTGAGCAGATGGAAAACTGAGTTCAATAGAACTTTACTCATTCTACTACTTTTGTTATAAGTTTTATTTTTAATGTTATTTATTACTATTTTTTATTACCGTATAATCCGAGGCACCTAATTTTACCACATAAAAATGGGAAAACTTATTGACTCGAGTATAAGCCTAGGGTGTCCATCTGCATGCCTCACTGTGCCTCACTTTGTCTCACTGTGTCCATGTGCATGCCTCACTGTGCCCATGCCTCCTCACTGTGCCCATGACTAGACTGACGTTTAACATGGGAGTCTATGGAAGGGGTGCCCGGTTTGAAAAATCGGTTCCTCACCAGCCGTAGGTCCCCCAGACAAGCACACTTATAGAGGAGAAATGGGGCTACATGTGTGCCAAGTTTGGGGTCCAGGGGACCTACGGCCGGCCGGTACCAAGTCCCCAAAGTCACCAGAGAAATTATCATTTAACATGGGAGTCTATGGAAGGGGTGTCCGGCTTTGAAAAATCGGTTCTCCCCGGCTGTAGGCCCCCCAGACAACAAACTTTGCACACTTGTAGAGGAAGTAGGGTTGCCACCTGTTCGGGATTCACCCGGACAGTTCGGGTTTGGAATCATGCGTCCGGGTTTCACACTGTCTGAGACCCGAACACATTATTCACACTGGACTAAGTTTCCCCTCCCCTTCTCTCTCCTGCCTCTAAGTAAGTAGGCCAAGGTAAATTAGGGTTCTTAGAGCACTCAGTACATCAGAGCTCCCCATTTGCACCAGAGGCCACAGTGCTCCCCCTTACATCAGAGTCCTTGCTGTACACCAGACATTATGATAAGAGTCCCCAGAGTTCTCCCTTACATCACAGTCCCCAGAGTTCTCCCTTACAGTGAAAGGGTAACACTGGGGATTCAGATGTAAAAGGGTAACTCTGTAGACTCTGATGTAAAAGGGTAACTCTGTGGACTCTGATGTAAAGGGGGAACTCTGTGGACTCTGATGTAAAAGGGTAACTCTGTGGACTCTGATGCAAAGGGGTAACTCTGTGGACTCTGATGTAAAGGGGTAACTCTGTGGACTCTGATGTAAAGGGGTAACTCTGTGGACTCTGATGCAAAGGGGTAACTCTGTGGACTCTGATGTAAAAGGGGGAACTCTGTGGACTCTGATGCAAAGGGGGAACTCTGTGGACTCTGATGCAAAGGGGTAACTCTGTGGACTCTGATGCAAAGGGGTAACTCTGTGGACTCTGATGCAAAGGGGTAACTCTGTGGACTCTGATGCAAAGGGGTAACTCTGTGGACTCTGATGCAAAGGGGTAACTCTGTGGACTCTGATGCAAAGGGGTAACTCTGTGGACTCTGATGTAAAGGGGGACTCTTAACTTCATATGATTAGACATATTATTTAATAGCAACATTTATGCATAGTTTCTGCATACTAGGAAAACAAAATTGCTGTGCAAGGCTGAAGTGTTGGGGTTTGGCCTGAAAAAAAAGGTGGCAACCCTAAGAGGAAGAGTTTGCATACCACAAATTACACCCCAAAACACATTCTGCTATTCCTCCCGAGTATGGCGATACCCCATGTGTGAGACTTTTACACAGTATTGCGCAGGGTATTGCAGAGTATTGCGCAGGGTATTGCTGCAGAGTATTGGGGTATTGCTGCAGAGTATTGGGGTATTATAGCAGAGTATTGGGGTATTTCTGCAGAGTATTTGGGGTATTGCTGCAGAGCATTGGGTATTGCTGCAGAGCATGTGGGTATTGTAGCAGAGTATTGGGGTATTGCTGCAGAGTATTGGGGTATTGCTGCAGCGTATTGGGGTATTATAGCAGAGTATTCGGGTATTGCTGCAGAGTATTGGGCAGTGGGTATTGCTGCAGAGCATTGGGGTTAGTAGGGCAGAGTGGATTGGTGTCAGTAGAGCATTGGGTATTGCAGAGGGCATTGGGGTGTCATAAGTCAGCATGTAGTATTGGGGTATTGCTGCAGAGTATTGGGGTATTGCTGCAGAGTATTGGGGTATTGCTGCAGAGCATTGGGGTATTGTAGCAGAGTATGGGGTATTGCTGCAGAGTATTGGGGTATTGCTGCAGAGTATTGTGGTATTTCTGCAGAGTATTGGGGTATTATAGCAGAGTATAGGGTATTGCTGCGAGTATTGGGGTATTGCTGCAGAGTATTGGGGTATTATAGCAGAGTGTCAGGGGCAGTGGGTATTGCTGCAGAGTATTGGGGTATTGCTGCAGAGTATGGGGTCATAAGTCAGAGTTTGGGGTATCAGTATTGGGCAGAGTATTGGGGTTCAGTAAGTCAGTTACAAGTCAGTATTGCTGCAGAGTATTGGGTATTATAGCAGAGTATTGGGGTATTGCTGCAGAGTATTGGGGTATTGCTGCAGAGTATTGGGGTATGTCAGTAGGGCAGTATTGGGGTGTCATAGAGTATTGGTACAATGGGGTAGCAGAGGATTGGGGTATTGCTGCAGTAGTTTTTTATTATTACTAGCTATTTATTGCTGCAGAGTCCCAGTCAGGGGGCATGCATGCTGCCATTGGCTCACTACCACTGTTATTAAACACATTTGGAGCTGACTCGATGTCTGTCGCCGCCTGCCAATTGTTATGCAGAGAGCCGGAATGGAGACCTGCCTGCCTATGTAAACAAGGCAGATCGCTGTTCTGACAGGAGGGAAGGCATGGATCCTGTGTCTCTGCAAAGCAGGGACATGGATCCATGCCTTCCCCTAGTAAACGCACCTCCCACAGTATAATAAAACACTGGCTAGGAACACAGTTAAGCATTTGATCGCCCCTGATGTTAACCCCTTCCCAATCAGTGTCAGTAGTACAGTGATAGTGCATACTTTTAGCACTGATCACTCTATTAGTGTCACTGGTCCCCAAAAAGTGGCAAAAGTGGCAGAATGTCTGATGCAATATCGCAGTCCCAATGTAATTCACTGATCGCCAACATTACCAGTATTTTTTTTTGTTTTTTAATCAATAAAAAATACAAATATCCCATAGTTTGTTACACATTTTATTGAGATTTTTCCCCCCATATGTAGCAGAATACATATTGGCCTAAATTGATGAAGAAATTCAATTTTTTCGATTTTTTTATTGGTTATGTTTTATAGCAGAATGTAGAGTTGCACGATTAATTGTGAAGAATCGAAATTTGCAATTTTTTTTCCTTCCTGATCTTCAGAACAGCATGTCACAGTTCTCCAAGAGCCGGATTACACGACTGCGACCTGGGGGACCTTGTGTCGCCCCAATTCGCGCAACATGACAAATTACATGGAAGTGACTGAGAGCCGTCTTAATGTACACTACTGAAGTCGCTCCAACTTCAAAAAAGGTTCCTGTACCACTTCAATCCGACTTGTAGGCGACTTGTACCCATTGATTTCAATGGAAGTCGCCAGGAAGTGAAAATAGTTTTCTAGGCCAAACCCCTCCCTCCCACAGAGCAGATTATTCTGTGATTGGCCACTGGCAATGTCACCTGTACTGGAGGCGACTTGAAGTCGCTCCAAGTAGCGCTGAAGTCGCGCTCAAGTTGTCTCCATGTTGCCTTGTAAAGTCGCGCTGGAAGTCGCGGTGCCCCAGTGTGAACCGCTGTCTTGTCGATCTAGTTCCCCTATCGAGATGGTTCACTGCCTGACTGCGCAGGCGCAAACATAGCCCACGGAAATCTCCGAACCTCGGGCGGCATCCAGGCTCATTCCTTAACATCCCCGTGGATTGGAGGATTGGCCACTTACCGCAAATTCCACGTCGCCCTGGAGGTTCGGTGATTTCCGTCGGCGAGGATTGCGCCTGCGCAGTCAAGACGAGAACCATATGGATAGGAGGAACCATATTGTCAGATCACCGACACTAAGGCCCCTTTCACATTGAGGCGTGGAGCCGCGGTGACGGTATAGCCGCGCTATTTGTAGCGCCGCTATACCGTCGTGTTTACCGCGATATTCGGGCGCTAGCGGTGAGGTTTTAACCCCCGCTAGCGGCCGAAAAAGGGTTAATACCGCCCGCGTTGCGGGCGGTATTACCGCGCTATTGCCGCGGTTTCCCATTGTTTCCAATGGGAAGGCGCGCTATAGGAGCGGTGAACACACCGCTCCTATACCGCGGTAAAGATGCGGCTAGCAGGACTTTTGGAGCGTTCCTGCTAGCGCACCGCTTCAGTGTGAAAGCCTTCGGGCTTTCACATTGAACACTACAGGGCATGATTTTTCATGCGGTATAGCAGCGCTATTTTTAGCGCTGTACCGCATGAAAAACGCCTCAATGTGAAAGGGGCCTAAGTGCAGAGAGTTCTCACAGCTGGATAAACAAAATCCAGACAGCCTGCCAAGTTTTATTACAACACAGGAATAAGTGGAAACAAAGTATATTTTCGTTCTTTTATCAAAGGAAAGAATTCCTGCATGTTAATGAGGGAAGTTTAACCATTTAAAGACCAAACCTTTTCTGACATTGGTTGCTTCCAAGTAAAAAATCATTATTTTCTGCTAGAAAATTACTTGGAACACCCAAGCATGATATATATATATATATATATATTTTTTTTTAGCAGAGACCCTAGAGAATAAAATGGTGGTTGTTGCAATATTTTATGTCACACCATATTTGCACAGCGGTTTTTCAAACGCAATTTTTGGGAAAAAATACACTTTAATAAATTAAAACAAAACTAAACAGCAAAGTTAGCTCACTTTGTTTGTGTAATGTGAAAGAAGATGTTACACTGGAGAATCATGATCTTTATTCTAAACAAAAATAATTGTGATAATCATTTTAGCCAGAACCGTGCTGCTCTAGCAGAAAGTAAAATAAAATAATAGAACAATTAAATAAAAAATGATATATATATATATATATATATATACACAGGGCTCGCCAAAATCTGGGCGCCAAGTAATTGTGACCTGGCGCCTGCCGGTAATTGAGGCTGCGCTTTGCCCGCGCGATCGCTCAGTGGGGGAGGTGGTGGTGCACAGAGGCACAGGATCCCGTGTCTCTGTGCGCTCCCACACCGCGCGATAGAGGCGGGCCCGCGACGGACGGAAATTGAGCCCGCGGCTTTGCGACCTTGTGAAGGCCCATGCTTCCTTCTGTGACCTGGCGCCATCTGGTGGTGGCCGTTGGCATTACAAGTAAAACAGCAGTTCTAATGTGTTTTTTCACTGTTTTCACTGCCATCTCCTTCCCTCTAATTCTACAGGTTGCATGTTTTGAGTGACAGAGAAGGTCTAGAGCTAGAATTATTGCTCTCGCTCTAACGATCGCGGCGATACCTCACATGTGTGGTTTAAATACCGTTTACATATGCGGGCGCGACTCGCGTATCTGTTTGCTTTTGCGCACGAGCTTGGCGGGACAGGGCGTGTTTTCTGGCTACTAATTTTTTTAGCTGGCTCCTAGATTCCAAGCAAATTTGTCAAACCCTGTATATATATTTTTTTTTCTCCCAAAATTGTTGCTTTATTTTTGTTTATTGCACACAAAAAAAGTCAGAAATAATCAAATACCACCAAAAGAAAGCTCTATTTGTGGGAAAAAAGGGCCATGCATTTTATCTGGGTACAGCGTCACATGACCGCAATTGCCAGTTAAAGTAACGCAGCGCCGTATAGCAAATAGTCAAGGAAGGGGGGTAAATCTCCGGGAGGTCAAGTGGTTAAAGCGGTTTGTTGCCCAGCGATTGAGATTCCGCAACATTGTGGTAAAATCGCTAGCGACAAACCTTCTTAATGCATCGCTATGGAATGTTGCTCAAATCACTGAAGAGCGACTTGTAAAGATCATAACCCAATGTTGTAGCGCTATCGCCTGCGACTGAAACTTTTTTGGTAGCTGCAAATCATTGGCATTAGCAATTTGTACTGTAGAAAAGCTCAGCAGTTCCTGGTCATGCTGGTATTTATAGTTCCCCTGCAGTAGGTCCATAGTGCCCAGCCTGTTGATGGTCAGCCTCTCACCTGTACAGTGTCCTCTTCAGCCATGTCCTCTCTCCAGACCCTCCCCCTCCCCCCAGCACATTATTACTGACTTCCTGATTCCAACACTTGACTGACTTCCCAGGTTAGGAAGACCAGCCTATGAAATCCAAACAGCGGTGCCTGTGCGGTGGGAGGGGGCACGCCGCGTAGATGATGGGACACGTGACTGGACGCTTGGCTTTACTAAGGAATGAGTGCAGCAGAGTTAGCTGCAAGGGTTAGAGGGCAAATGTGCCCAGCCAGTGATGCTTCACCTTGTGGGATCAACAGGGTAAAAGCATAGCTTCCAACTGTCCCTGATTTCGAGGGACTGTCCCTGATTTAGAGTATTGTCCCTCTGTCCCTCATTCCTGCTCATTTGTCCCTCATTTTGGTCTGATCTATAGAGTTGTATATAAAATGCACTTTTTATCCATAAAAAAGTGTTTCCCGGTGCTAAACCTTTCATTTGGTTTCTAAATTGCTGCATTCGTAAATTCCAGAAGCCAATATAAAGGAATTGTAGTGGTAAAAAAAAAGCACTTGTGGGTTTAACCAATCTTGTTTTTTGTACAATTCTCCTTTAACCACTTGCCCACCGCGCCATAGACATTTTACTGCTACAGCGCGGTGGAGCTACTTTGGGACGTCCTCCCTCAATCCTTCACTCGCGCGCCCCCTGGGGCCCGCTCCTGGAATCATCCATGAGCACCGGGTCTAGAAGACCCGGCGCATCACGGATCGTGGTAAATTGGCGCTGATAGCGTCCGTTTACCACATGATCGCTCCGTCAAATGACGGAGCGATCACTTGTAAAAAAAAACGGCGTCGGTTCCTCCCTCTCATCTCTGTACCGTTTGGTACAGTGTGCGAGGAGAGGGGCGGGGAGCGGGTGGCAGCAGCAGCACTGTGGCTGGATCTGTGACAAATGCAGTCACAGATCCAGCCATCCATCCCAGCTCAGCTATCCCTGCGCCATACTCTGCAGCAATACCCCAATACTCTGCTATAATACCCCAATACTCTGCAGCAATACCCCAATACTCTGCAGCAATACCCCAATACTCTGCTATAATACCCCAATACTCTGCAGCAATACCCCAATACTCTGCTATAATACCCCAATAATCTGCAGCAATACCCCAATACTCTGCAGCAATACCCCAATACTCTGCTATAATACCCCAATACTCTGCAGCAATACCCCAATACTCTGCTATAATACCCCAATACTCTGCAGCAATACCCCAATACTCTGCAGCAATACCCCAATACTCTGCTATAATACCCCAATACTCTGCAGCAATACCCCAATACTCTGCAGCAATACCCCAATACTCTGCTATAATACCCCAATACTCTGCAGCAATACCCCAATACTCTGCTATAATACCCCAATACTCTGCAGCAATACCCCAATACTCTGCAGCAATACCCCAATACTCTGCTATAATACCCCAATACTCTGCTATAATACCCCAATACTCTGCAGCAATACCCCAATACTCGGCAGCAATACCCTAATACTCTGCTATAATACCCCAATACTCTGCAGAAATACCCCAATACTCTGCAGCAATACCCCAATACTCTGCAGCAATACCCCAATACTCTGCTACAATACCCCAATGCTCTGCAGCAATACCCCAATACTCTGCAGCAATACCCCAATACTCTGCAGCAATACCCCAATACTCTGCTACAATACCCCAATGCTCTTCAGCAATACCCCAATGCTCTGCAGCAATACCCCAATACTCTGCTACAATACCCCAATGCTCTGCAGCAATACCCCAATGCTCTGCAGCAATACCCCAATACTCTGCAGCAATACCCGAATACTCTGCTATAATACCCCAATACGCTGCAGCAATACCCCAATACTCTGCAGCAATACCCCAATACTCTGCTACAATACCCCAATGCTCTGCAGCAATACCCCAATGCTCTGCAGCAATACCCCAATACTCTGCAGAAATACCCCAATACTCTGCTATAATACCCCAATACTCTGCAGCAATACCCCAATACTCTGCAGCAATACCCTGCGCAATACTCTGCAATACCCTGCGCAATACTGTGTAAAAGTCTCACACATGGGGTATCGCCATACTCGGGAGGAATAGCAGAATGTGTTTTGGGGTGTAATTTGTGGTATGCATATGCTGTGTGTGAGAAATAACCTGCTAATATGACAGAAACAAAATTGTTTTTTTTTTTTTTACAGAATTTTCAGTCGTTTTTCTTTTATAGCACAAAAAATAAAAAACCCAGAGGTGATCAAATACCACCAAAAGAAAGCTCTATTTGTGTGAAAAAAAGGACAAAAATTTCAAATTAGTAGAATGTTGTATGACTGAGTAATTGTCATTCAAATTGTGAGAGCACCGAAAGCTGAAAATTGGTCTGGTCAGGAAGGGTGTTTAAAGCGGAGGTTCACCCTCAAACTGAACTTTATATCTATCTTTTTTGAAGCCTCAATAAATGCTTGTAGCGATTTTTTTTTTTTATAAATGTGTACCCTTACCTGTGTTCGGCATGACTTCCGGGTCTTCTTCCCTGCGGGGGAGTGGGCGTGTCACTCCTTTTCCCCGACGACTCGAGGCTTAATGGTCGCAAGGTCTCCTGGGAGTGACGTTGCTACACTCACAGGAGACCATTCGGAATAGCTAGGCGTGTATTCTCGCGCTAGCTCGAGGTGTCACGTGGTGCGGGAAGCGGGTCACATGACTCGCAAAGCGCGTCATGTGTCAAGAAATCCAGGAAGTGTTTGCTTGTGGGATTCAAAATACCCACAAGCAAGATGGAAAAGCACAGGAGTATTCTTTCTAAGTTCTTCTTTTTTACGAAAACGGAGCGGACGGACGTACGAGCGGCTAGCAGGTGAGGCGTACCTAGCTAGCTATATTACCATGCATTGCACATAAAAAAAAAAAAAGCAAAACCAGCGGAACCTCCGCTTTAAGTGCCCAGTGGTCAGGTGGTTAACCACTTAAGGACCCCTTTACACCGATATACGTTGGCAGAAGGGCACGGCTGGGCACAATCACGTACCTGTACGTCCTCTTTAAGAGCCCGCTCGCGACCCGGTCCGGAGCTCCGTGCCCGCGGGACCCGCAGACCTGATCGCCGCCGGTATCCCGCGATCGGTCACAGGAGCTGAAGAACGGGGAGAGGTGTAAACAAACCTTCTCCGTTCTTCATTGTGACAATGTCAGTGATCGTCTGTTCCCTGATATAGGGAAAGACGATCACTGACATCACACGTCCAGCCCCGCCCCCCTACAGTTAGAAACACATATGAGGTCACACGTAAGCCCTACAGCACCCCCTAGTGATTACCTCCTAAACTGCAATTGTAATTTTTACAGTAATCAGTGCATTTTTATAGCACTTTTCGCTGTGAAAATGACAATGGTCCCAAAATGTGTCAAAATTGTCCGATGTGTCCGCCATAATGTCGCAGTCACGAGAAAAATCGCTGATCGCCACCATTAGTAGTAGTAGTAAAAAAAAAAATAATAAAAATGCCATAAAACTATCTCCTATTTTGTAAACGCTATAAATTTTGCGTAAACGCTTATTGCGATTTTTGCTAACAAAAATATGTAGAAGAATACGTAGTGGCCTAAACTGAGGAAAAAAAAAAATGTTTATATCTTTTTTGGGGGATATTTATTATAGCAAAAAGTAAAAAATATTGGCCCAGATTCAAAAAAGCGCTTACGCCGACGTATTTTCAGATACGCCAACGTAAGTACAAATGCGCGCCGTCGTATCTATCCGCCGACCCACAAAGCAAGATACGTTGAAAAATATGGCTTCAGCCATGACGTAAATTTCCTACGCTGGCGTAGGGTGGGCGCATATTTACGCTTGACGCATGTGATTGATTTTCGATGCAAATATGCAAATGAGTCAAATACGGCGATTCACAAACGTACTTGCGCCGGCGCATAATATACGCGGTTTGTGTAAGTCGTACGTTATTCCCCATATTGGAGGCGCAACTCATGCAGAGGTATGGACCAGGGAACGAATGCTGGCAAATTTTACACTGTACGTGAATAGGGCTGGACGTAGGTTACGTTCACATTGTAGGCAGTTGTTTCGACGTGATTGTGAGCATGCGCACTGGGATGCGTCCAAGGTACGACGCATGCGCAGTTCGTTTTAAGTACTTGTCTGACGCTAGGCCCATCCTTTGCATGGGGTCACGCTTCCACCTACTTTGACTTAGGCCGGATAACGCCTACGAATTTACGTTACGCTGGCGCAACGTTGGGAGCATTTACTTTGTGAATTCCATGCTTCCCTCTCCGCGCTGCGCCGGCGTAGTGTAAAAGACATACGCTACGGCGGCATATATATGCGCCGATGTATGTGAATCCGGGCCATTGAATTTTTTTTAAATTGTTGTTCTATTTTTGTTTATAGCGCAAAAAACAAAAACGCAGAGATGATCAAATATCACCAAAAGAAAGTTCTATTTGTGGGGAAAAAAACATAAAGATTTCATTTGGGTACAGTGTTGCATTACCGCGCAATTGTCATGCAAAGTGCGACAGCGCTGAAAACTAAAAATTGGTCTGGGCAGGAAGGGGGTGGAAATGCGCGGTATGGAAGGGGTTAATGGCCCCTCAGTAAAGCCTCACGCTCATTCAACCTCCAAGCAAACGGAGAGAAACCCATGTAAGTACAGAATAGTCTGAGCTCTCCGCTCATCCAATGTAACAGAACTCGTCCAATCACCAGTACTGTCACAAAAGAAGGCGGAGCGAGTCACATGCTCCTCCCTACCTCAGAGAACCGGGTATTACCAGCGGCTAAACAGAGCAGCAGGAGAGGGTAGGAAAGGAGTATATGTGCTGCTGGCAGGAGGGCTACATTCATGCAACTGTTACTTTTCCCTGCAGGAACAGCTTTGCTTTAACCCCTTCTATACCGGGCATTTTCACCCCCTTCCTGCCCAGACCAATTGTTCGTTTTCTGCGCTGTCGCACTTTGGATGACAATTACGCGGTCATGCAACACTGCACCCAAATAGAGCTTTCATTTGGTGGTATTTGATCACCTCGGCGGGTTTTATTTTTTGCGCAATAAACAAAAGAAGAGCGGTCCACCGGATGTGAAGCAAAGAGATGACTGGTGACCAGATGGTCCCCAGTCATCTCTATGACCGTCGGAGGTCCGGGCGCGATGTGATGACGTCATGCCCCGGATCCCTGTAAGTAAACAAACTGCAATTGCGGCTGGTAAGAATGAGATCTGTGATTTGTTTTTCACCATTTCATTCTTTCCAGCCTGCAGGAGAGATGTGAGGGGAGGGGGAGGTCTTATTGACCCCGCCTCTCTCTTTAAAGAGGACCTGTCACACACTATAATGTTAAAAATAAATAAATACGTAAAATAAAAAATAAATAATAATAATAAAAAAAATTAAAACGCCCCTGTCCCCGGTTGCTCGCGCTTAGAAGCAAAGACACATGTAAGTCCCGCCCACATATGTAAACATCGCTCAAACCACACATGTGAGGTCTCGCTGCGTGCGTTAGAGCGTGTGCAACAATTCTAGTACTAGACCTCCTCTGTAACTCTAAACTAGTAACCTTTAAAAAATGTAAAGCGTCGCCTATGGAGATTTTTGAGTAACAAAGGTTGGCGCCATTCCATGAATGTGCGCAATTTTAAAGCGTGACATGTTAGGTATCTATTTACTCGGCGTAACATCATCTTTCATATTTTACAAAAAAATTGGTCCAACTTTACTGTTTTGTTATTTTTTAATTCAGGAAACCGTTTTTTTATTTTTTAAAAAGGCGTTTGAAAAGTTATTGCGCAAATACCGTGCAAGATAAAAAGTTGCAATGACCGCCATTTTATTTCCTAGGGTGTCTGCTAAAAAAATATATAATGTTTGGGGGTTCTGAGTAAATTTCTAGCAAAAGAATGATGATTTGTACATGTAGGAGAGAAGTGCCAGAATAGGCGGTGGGGTTTAAAGCCCGGTATTGAAGGGGTTAATAAAAAAATTACAATTTTATTTATTTAAAAAAAATAAAAAATTCCTCAGTTTAGGCCGATACGTATTGTACATATTTTTTGGGGGGGAAATAAATCGCAATAAGCGTATTTGATTGGTTAGCGTAAAAGTTATAGCATCTACAAAATAGATAGAACTATGACATTTTTTTCCTATTAATGGCGGCGATCTGCGATTTTTATTGTGACCGTGACATTGCGGCGGACATATCGGACACTTTTGACACATTTTTTTGGGACCATTCACATTTATACAGCGATTAATGCGCTGAGATCTGTGTAAATGTGACTCTGTTTTATAGCACTAATCGCTGTATAAATGTGAATGGTCCCAAAAAAATGTGTCAAAAGTGTCCGATATGTCCGCCGCAATGTCACGGTGATAAAAAAAAAAAAAACGCAGATCGCCGCCATTCCTGGTAAAAAAAAAAAAAAATGCTATTATTCTATTTTGTAGATGCTATAACTTTTACGCAACCCGATCAAAAATCGCTTATTGCGATTTTTTTTACCCCGAAAAAAATGTAGAATACGTATCGGCCGAAACTGAGGAAAAAAATAGTTTAAAAATAAATTGTGATTTTTTATTAAATAAAAAAGTAAAGACTATTGTGTTTTTTCCAAAATTTCTTTTTTCCCTGCCTAACGTGTCCCCTTTTTTTTTGAAAAGCCTATGGCGTGTGAAACACACTCAAAAACTCCACCCGGTGCAGAAAAAATGTGCACACACATAAAGAGTGTTCACAAAAACGTGCAGACGGGTGCAACGTCAAGTGGTCCTCCTGTGCAGAAGGGATCCAAACCCTGATCCCCCGGGGCGTTAGGCTCCAGACGGGGACTGAGTTACTGTGGTCCGAGCAACCGAAGCTCACATGGACCCAACTTCCTTGGAGGGACTGCCTAAACAGAACCCTCCAAGTACTAGGTGGGACTCCCCCGAAGGGAGACCCCATGAGAGCAGGTGAACTAAGCCAGAAGGCCATGTCCACCCACTCCCAAGACGTTCAGGGCTGGCCCGAGGACCGGCACCCTACTAATCACACAGTGTACAAAACGTGCACAAACAAAAAAAGACAAAAACGTGACAAACATAGGCAATAAATTAAATAAAGTGGGGGAAAGGGATAGTGGAGAGGAGAGTGAAAGAAGTGGTCATTGTGCATTTATGACACGCCCACACACCACGTGACAGCATTTTACGGTGTGTCCTGTTATCATCGCCGCCATGTCAGACCTCGGGGACTGGTTCCGCAGCATCCCGCTCATCACCCGGTACTGGTTCGCCGCCCCTCTGCTGGGGAAGCTCGGCCTCATCAACCCCGGGGGTCTACCTGATCCTGTGGCCGGAGTACTTCCTGCACAAGTTCCAGGTACGATGTCTGATCACCGGGGACCCTGACACAGGGGGGGGGGCTACCAGGGCACACATACCGATTAGCCCTCCCCACCGATTCTGCCCCCCACACCTACCTACTGCCATCTCCTCTGTCCCCCCTACTGCCCCACCACACCTCCTACCTTCTTCCATCTGCCCCCCCCACCACCTCCTACCTTCTTCTGTCTCGTCCGCCCGCCCTCCCACCTCCTACCTACCTTCTTCCGTCCGCCCCACACCACGCCTCCTACCTTCTTCCATCTGCGCCCTCCCCCAACCACACCACATCTCCTAACTTCTTCCGTCGATCACCCCCCCCACCTCACACCTTCCTTCCACCCACCACACCTACCTTCTTCCGTCCTGTCCACCCCCACCACACCTCCTACCTTCCCCGTCTGCCCCCCACACCATATTTCCTACTTTCTTCTGCCCCCCCCACACCACACCTCCTACCTTCTTTCATCCCTACCAGCCCCCCACACCTCCTACCTTCTTCTGTCCCGTCCACCCCACACCACACCACCCCCCACCTCCTACCTTCTTATGTCCCGTCCGCCCGCCCCCCCCACCTCCTACCTTCTTCCATCCGCCCACCACACCTACCTTGTTCCGTCCCCCCCCACCATGCCTCCTACCTTCTTCCATCTGCCCACCACACCTACCTTCTTCCGTCCCCGTCCGCCCCCACCACACCTCCTTCCTTCTCCCCCCTTATATTTCCTACCTACTTCCTTCTCTCCCCCCCCACCATATTTCCTACCTTCTTCCGCCCCCCCCCCCCCAACACCATACCTCCTACCTTTGTCCGTCCGACCCCCCCCCCCCACATGCCTTCTTCTGGCCAGCCCCCCCCACACCATATTTCCTACCTTCTTCCGCCCCCCGCACCACACCTACCTACCTTCTTCTGTCCCGTCCGCCCCCCACACCTCCTACCTACTTCTGTCCCGTCCGCCCCCCCCCCCACACCTACCTTCTTCTGTCCCGTCTGCCCCCCCACACCACACCTCCTACCTTCTTCTGTCCCGTCCATCTAAATAAGAGCTGGTTGGGTTTAGAAGTGTCTATCAGAGCCTGAGGGCTGTAATCGGCTTCCAAATAGTTAACCAGGGAACCCACACCCCTGGTTAACACTTACAGGCGTCTCAGCCAATCAGGTTCACTGGTTATGGTACCGGTAACCTGATTGGCTGGAGCAACAGTGAGGGCGGAACTACTTTGAGGAATCAATCCGAGGATTGCTGACCGAGAAAGGTAAGTGCCTTTTGCGCCCCCTCCCTCCAAAAAGTTTGAGCACCAGCCACCACTGATGGGTATACACATTGAGCTTTTATTTTCATGTGGACCATGAATTTTTTTTTTTTTTTTTTTATGATAAATGCATTTTTATTTCATTATACAGGATTTTACAAAAGTGAGTACACCCCTCACATTTTTGTAAATATTTTATTGTATCTTTTCATGTGACAACAAAACATTTTGTATTATAGTTGTATACTATGCAGGATTGTTTATACTGGATAAAGAAATTATTTACAATGATAAAGTTGAATACATTTATTTGTGCTTTTCATTATGATAATAAAGGGAATTTTATTTTTTTCTATTACCGATTTGATTTGTCTTTTTTCCCATATTCATAAACACCCTACATTAAGGTGCCTTGTGTTTGACCTTCTGAACAGATGATATCATAACAGGATCCACATGTCCCTACTATTTCCACAACCCTAAGGGAACTTTCACACTGAGGTGCTGGGTGCGTCGGCGGTAAAGCGCCACTATTTTTAGCAGCACTTTCGTTTTTTGGCCACTAGTGGGGTACTTTTAAAAGTGCCCCACTAGTGGCCGTAAAAGGGTAAATATCGGCCGCAAAACGCCCCTGCAGCGGCACTTTGCAGGAGGTACATCCGCGATGCCCATTGATGTCAATGGGCAGGGAAGCTTTAGGAAGGTTGTATTACACCACTCCTACAGCGTCTCAAAGATGCGGCTGGCAAGACATTTTATTTTTTACTGTCCGGCCAGCGCACCGCTCCAGTGTGAAAGCCCCATGTGCGGCGGTGGCAGAGAGGGTGGGCTTTAACCACTTCAGCCTCAGAGGTTTTACCCCCTTCATGGCCAAGCCATTGTTTGGTTCAAGAACCTTTTTGCCTTTAACTACTTGACCTCCGGAAGGTGACCAGGGCTTTGCGCCGTCATGAAATGCTGTACCCAGATAACATTTATATCATTTTTTTGGGGTGATATTTAACCCCCACTGAGTTTCTATTTGTTGCTATATCATTTTAAAAAAGGCAGAACATTTTGGATAAAATAACACATTTTTCTTAGTTTTCATTAAACATTTTGCAAACAAATTATTTTTCGTCATAAATTTAGGCCAAAATTTATACTGCTACATTTCTTTGGTAAAAAAAAAAAATAACCCAAATCCGTGTGTAATAGTCTGTGTGAAAGAGTCTACAAACTATGCTCTCTATATATAACATTGATGGATCCTTTTTGGAAAGCATACAGTCCAAGGTATTTAGTAAGAGGCATGGGGAGTTTTTCTAAAGTTACTGGGCTAGATTCACAGACATTTTGCTTAGCGTAGCGTATCAGAAATACACTACGCCGCCGTTTTTTACCTTGCTCTACGTGGAATTCAGGTAGATTTTCTACGGTAAACGACGGCGGCGTAGTGTATTTCTCCCGTCGCAATCCATCTGCGCGAGTAGGGGGCGTGAAACATTTAAATTAGGCGCGTTCCCGCGGCGATCGATCTGCGCATGCTCCGTTCGCAAATTTCCCGCCGTGCATTGCGCGAAATCACGTCGTGACGTCATTCGTTGTTTATGTAGCGTAGTTTACGGGCGATCCACGTCCCGACGAGTTACGTAAACAAAAAAAAAATTAAATAAATTCGAAGCGGGAACGACGGCCATACTTAACATGGGCTACGTAACGTTAGAGCAGCAAAAAGCTGCTCTAACATTACGTACAAAAAAATAGACGAAAACGATTGCGACGACCGCTCGTATGTTCGGGAATCGCCGTAAAAAAACATTTGCATATCCCGACGCATCAAAACGACGCGAACTCCTCCCAGCGGCCGCAAATAGATGGCAGCGTAGATCCGAAGGCTTACGAAGACGTAAGCCTCTCGGATCGAAGCCCGAAGCCGCCGTATCATGGTTTGAGGATTCAAACTAGTGATACGGCGCGGGAAATTTGAAATTACTCCTGTCTAACACCAGTTAGACACGCGTAATTGCTTTATGAATCTGCCCCAATGTTTTTATTCACAATTTTTGGGAAATTAAGAAATGAAATAAACTTTGTTTCTTTTCACAATTTTTTTCTTTATATACTGTCACCAGTACAGTCCCAGCATATGACTAGTGTGATGGTCAGGGCAGGACTTAGGGTGGTGGGGGCCCCTGGGCTTGAGTGTTGAAGGGGCCCCCTGGATGCGCATTAAAGTTGTTGAGCGGAGGGGGGGATTGAAGTTGTTGAGCGGGGGGGGGGGGGGTGACCCTCATCTGTGCACGGAATGTGTCAGCTCTCCAGATCTCTTCCTCTTCCCTTCAGCAGGACATCCCCACACCGCTCCAGTTCCTCCTGGGGGGAGGTTTTGCAGTTGTTGAGCGGGGGGGGGGGCCTCTCACCCATGCCGACAGCCAGGGCCAGAGACTCATTAGTCCGGCTGTCGGCTTTCTTCCCTTCAGCAGCCACAGTCCTCCCCACACCGCTCCGGTTCCTCCTGCTTCCATGCTGCCTCCTATTGCAGTGTGGGAAAATTAACCCTTTTGCGGGACTGCAGGAAGAAGCGGAAAGTCCCACAGCATCCGTGCATTTTGGGAGGTATGCGCAGGGCCGCCATCAGGAATTTTGGGGTCCCTTACACAGAGAACTGGGGGGGGGGGGGGGGTGCTGCCCCCTGAAATTGAGAAGCAGGTGGGACCTTTACAAAAAAAAAGAAGAAATAAAGAAAAAAAAATATTATATATATATATATATATATATACTGTGTATATATATATATATATATATATATATATATATATAACCGTCCAGGGCCCTGAGGATCTCTATGCCCTTTAATAAAAAGAAAAAAGAAACCTCTGGGCCCTTTAATAAAAAAAAAAAAAAAAAACATTTATTAAAAACAAAAAGGGGGGTTGCCATCCGGGGGCCCTGGAGACCTCTGGGCCCTTTAATAATAATAAAAATATATAAAAAAAAACATTTTTTTTATATAAAATAAAAAAGTGGGGGTTGCTGTCTGGGGCCTCTGGGGACCTCCAGACCCCTAAAAAAAAAAAAAAAAAAAATATATTTATAAAAAATAAATAAAAAAGCGGGGCCCTAGGGACCTCTGGGCCTTTTAATAAAAATGTAATAAATATAAACAAAAATAAAAAAATAAACATTGGGGCCCTGGGGACCTCTGAGCCCTTTAATAAAAAAAAAATATATATATATATATATAAATAAAAAAATTGTAAATTTTTTTATAAAAAAAAGGGCGGGGTGGTTGACATCCGGGTGCCCTTTAATAATAATAATAAATATATTTAAACATATTTTTTTTATAAAAAATAAATAAAAACAGTAGGGGTTGCTGTCCGGGCCCCTGGGGACCTCTGGACCCCTAAAAAAAAAGAAAAAAAAATGTTTTATTTTAGAGGGGGCCCCCTATTGGGCGGGGCCCATGGGCCCAGTCAAGCCCAATGGTAAGTCCGGCCCTGCAGACCTGATAGCCGCCGGTGTCCCGCGATCGGTCACAGGAGCTGAAGAACGGGGAGAGGTGTAAACAAATCTTCTCTGTTCTTCATTGTGACAATGCCAGTGATCGTCTGTTCCCTGATATAGGGAAAGACGATCACTGACGTCACACGTCCAGCCCCCCTACAGTTAGAAACACATATGAGGTCACACTTAAGCCCTACAGCGCCCCCTAGTGATTACCTCCTAAACTGCAATTGTCATTTTTACAGTAATTAGTGCATTTTTATAGCACTTTTCGCTGTGAAAATGACAATGGTCCCAAAAATGTGTCAAAATTGTCCGATGTGTCCGCCATAATGTCGCAGTTACGAGAAAAATCGCTGATCGCCACTATTAGTAGTAGTAAAAAAAAAAAAAATCCTAGTAATGGCGGCGATCTGCGATTTTTATTGTGACCGTGACATTGCGGCGGACATATCGGACACTTTTTACACATTTTTTTGGGACCATTCACATTTATACAGCGATTAGTGCTATAAAACTGCGCTGAGTTCTGTGTAAATGTGACTCTGTTTTATAGCACAAATCGCTGTATAAATGTGAATGGTCCCAAAAAAATGTGTCAAAAGTGTCCGATATGTCCGCCGCAATGTCACCGTGATAAAAAAAAAAAACCGCAGATCGCCGCCATTCCAAAAAAATGCCATAATTCTATTTTGTACATGCTATAACTTTTACGCAACCCGATCAAAAACGCTTATTGCGATTTTCTTTTTACCCCCAAAAAATATGTAGAATACGTATCGGCCGAAACTGAGGGAAAAAAAGTTTTAAAATAAATTGTGATTTTTATTAAATGAAAAAGTAAAGAATATTGTGTTTTTTCCAAAATGTATTTTTTCCCTGCCTAACGTGTCGCCTAAGTGTTTGTGTGTGCACCTACCTTGGCCTCCGCAGGGTGAGGCGACTCATCGTTCTCCGTCACCTCGGGAGGTATGTACCTAAGTGACAATTTAGAGAGACCAGTGTATGCTGCTCCTGTGCATGTATGCTGGCTCCGGGCATTGAATTAACCTATCAACATGTCTTTGATAATTGTGGGGGGAAACCGGAGTACCCGGAGGAAACCCACGCGGACACACAGAGAACATGCAAACTCTAGACAGCTGCTGGAGGATTCGAACTCGCGACCTCCTGGCTGCAAGGCATAAGCGCTACCGCTGTACCATTGTGGCGCCCCAATAACTGGTGGAGAAAAACAGCCTTCTATAGCTGAGGAGTGGTGACATCAGCATCAGCTGACCTGGGATACAAACAAGCCCCCCCAGGGTCTGTCCTCCGCACTGCCTGATCCCAGACACGGACTACACATCCTCCATAGCAACTGACGGCTCATTCAATGCAACCTTTTATGACACGCCCACACACCACGTGACAGCATTTTACGGTGTGTCCCGCTATCATCGCCGCCATGTCAGACCTCGGGGACTGGTTCCGCAGCATCCCGCTCATCACCCGGTACTGGTTCTCCGCCCCTCTGCTGGGGAAGCTCGGCCTCATCAATAGTGATGAGCGGAATACGCCATATTCGATTTCGCGATATTTCGCGAATATTTCGAAGAATATTCGCGAATATTCGTTAATATCGAATATTCGTGATATTTTATAAAAAAAAAAAAAAATTGCGAATTTTCGCCAATGCGAATTTTCGCTAATGCGAAATTTCGCGATTTTTTTTTTTTTTATAAAATATCACGAATATTCGATATTTACGAATATTCGGTATATTTTATAAAAATAAAAAAAAAGCGAAATTTCACATATGCGGTTGCGAATATTCGTTAATATCGAATATTCGTGATATTTTATAAAAAAAAAAATTGTGAATTTTCGCCAATGCGAAATTTCGCTAATGCAAAATTTCGCAATTTTTTTTTTTTTTTATAAAATATCACGAATATTCGATATTTACGAATATTCGCTATATTTTATAAAAAAAATAAAAAATTGCGAAATGTCGCTATTGCGAAATTCGCGAATGCGAAATTGATTGCGAATTTTATTGCAAATTTTATTGCGAAATTTGAAAAATACGAATATTCGAAATAGCGAATATTCGCCGCGATATTCGAGATATTCGCGAATACTCGAATATGCAATATTCGTAGCGAATATTCGCAATGCGAATATTCGTGAGCAACACTACTCATCAACCCCGGGGGTCTACCTGATCCTGTGGCCGGAGTACTTCCTGTACAAGTTCCAGGTACGATGTCTGATCACCGGGGACCCCGACACGGGGGGGGGGGGGGCTGTGCTCTTCATAACCTTCCCCCAGAGGGGCCCACATACCGATTACCCCTCCCCCACCTCTGTCCTACCTACCGCTTCTGTACCCCCACACCTACCTACTGTCATCCTCTCTGCCCACACACACCTACTGCCATCTCCTCTGTCCCCCCTACTGCCCCCCCACACCTCCTACCATCTGTTCCGCCCCCCCCCCCCATATTTCCTACCTTCTTCTGTCCCCCCACCACACCTCCTACCTTGTTCCGTCCGCCCCTCCCCCACACCATATTTCCTACCTTGTTCCGTCCCTCGTCTGCCCCCCCAACACCACACACCTTCTTCCGGCCATCCCTTGTCCAACCCCACCACACCTCCTACCGTCCCCATCCGCCCCCCACACCTCCTACCTTCTTCTGTCCCGTCCACCCCCTCCCCCACACCCTCTACCTTCTGTCCCGTCTGTCCCCCACCACACCTCCTACCTTGTTCCGTCCGCCCCCCCCCACCATATTTCCTACCTTCTTCCGCCCCCCCCCCCCAACACCACACCTCCTACCTTTGTCCGTCCCTCGTTTGCCCCCCCTCCACCACCACACACCTTCTTCCGGGCATCCCCTGTCCAACCCCCCCACACCTCCTACCTTTTTCCGTCCCCCCCACACCTCCTACCTTCTTCCCCCCCCCCCATACCTCCTACCTTCTTCCCCCCCCCCCACACCTCCTACCTTCTCCCCCCCCCACACCTCCTACCTTCTCCCCCCCCCCCACACCTCCTACCTTCTTCTGTCCTGTCCACCCCCACACCCTCTACCTTCTGTCCCGTCTGTCCCCCACCACACCTCCTACCTTGTTCCGTTCCGTCCGTCCGTCCCCCACCACACCTCCTACCTTGTTCCGTCCGCCCCCCCCCACACCATTTTTCCTACCTTCTTCAGCCCCCCCCCCCAACACCACACCTCCTACCTTTGTCCGTCCCTCGTTTGCCCCCCCTCCACCACCACACACCTTCTTCCGGGCATCCCCTGTCCAACCACACCTCCTACCTTCTTCTGTCCCGTCCGCCGCCTCCCCCCCACACCTCCTACCTTCTTCCGTCCCCATCTGCCCCTCCCCACCTCCTACCTTCTTCCGTCCCCCCCACACCTCCTACCTTCTTCCATCCGCCCACCACACCTACCTCCTTCCGCCCCCCCCACACCACGCCTCCTACCTTCTTTTTCCATCTGCCCACCACACCTACCTTCTTCTGTCCCGTCCGCCCCACACCACACCTCCTACCTTCTTCCGTCCCCACCACACCTCCGCCCCCCCCACACCTCCTACCTTCTTCCGTCCGCCCCTCCCCCACACCTCCTACCTTGTTCCGTCCACCCCTCCCCCACACCTCCTACCTTGTTCCGTCCGCCCCTCCCCCACACCTCCTACCTTGTTCCGTCTGCCCCTCCCCCACACCATATTTCTTACCTTGTTCCGTCCGCCCCTCCCCCACACCATATTTCTTACCTTGTTCCGTCCACCCCTCCCCCACACCATATTTCTTACCTTGTTCCGTCCGCCCCTCCCCCACACCATATTTCTTACCTTGTTCCGTCCGCCCCTCCCCCACACCATATTTCTTACCTTGTTCCGTCCGCCCCTCCCCCACACCATATTTCTTACCTTGTTCCGTCCACCCTTCCCCCACACCATATTTCCTACCTTCTTCCGCCCCCCTAACACCACACCTCCTACCTTTGTCCGTCCCTCGTCTGCCCCCCCCCCCCACACCACACACCTTCTTCCGGCCATCCCCCGTCCAACCCCCCCCACACCTCCTACCTTCTTCCCCCCCCCCACACCTCCTACCTCCTTCCCCCCCCCACACCTCCTACCTTCTTCCGTCCCCCCCCACACCTCCTACCTTCTTCCGCCACCCCCCCACACCACTCCTACCTTCTTCCGTCCCCATCTGCCCCCCCCCCCACCTCCTACCTTCTTCCCCCCCCCACACCCCTCCTACCTTCTTCCGCCCCCCCACACCCCTCCTACCTTCTTCCGCCCCCCCCACACCCCTCCTACCTTCTTCCGCCCCCCCCACACCCCTCCTACCTTCTTCCCCCCCACACCCCTCCTACCTTCTTCCGCCCACACCCCTCCTACCTTCTTCCGCCCCCCCCCCCACACCTCCTACCTTCTTCCCCCGTCCCCCCCCACACCTCCTACCTTCTTCCGTCGTCCCCCCCCCACACCTCCTACCTTCTTCCCCCCCCCCACACCCCTCCTATCTTCCGTCCCCCCCCCCCCCACACCTCCTACCTTCCTTTGGCATGGCACAGTGGCGACAGTTGATGGGCACAGTGAGGCTGCAATTGATGATTTTTTTTTCCCACGTTTGTTTGCGCTCCCTCCCCCCAAAAAGTTTAAGCACCAGTCACCACTGATGGGTATACACATTGAGCTTTTATTTTCATGTGGACCATGATTTTTTTTTTTTTTTTTTATGATAAATGCATTTTTATTTCATTATACAGGATTTTACAAAAGTGAGTACACCCCTCACATTTTTGTAAATATTTTATGGCATCTTTTCATGTGACAACAAAACATTTTGTATTATAGTTGTATACTATGCAGGATTGTTTATACTGAATAAAGAAATTAATTTTTATGATAAATGCATTTTTTGAGACGCATGCGTGAAGCCTAGCGGGACAGACATGCCGGGCTAGAGCTCCACTCCGTGAAGGAGAATTCCCGCCAATATAGTACCGAAAATCAAGGCGAAAACGAACAGGGATTCAGGACAAATTCCACAGAGGTGAGGGACACTTTTTATTCTAAAAATGGTGCTGGGAAGAGCAAGAAACAGGGACAAAACAAATCCTGTCAGCGGTGCTCAGCTGGCTAAGAACGCTGCAAAGAAAGCACCTGTCCCCTCAGAGAGCCACACCTCAGTGAAGGCACACCAAAGCACAGCCAAAGCTGCTAAAACTGCTGCACTTATGGCATCCCTCAGAGACTTGGACTCAGACAGTGAGGAGGAAGACAGAAATGTGGGAAAACTATCTACATCACAGGACGCCACAATCCCCTCAGGTATTTTAAAACAATTTGAAAGAATGCTCCATAAAGCCCTGCAAATCACCTCAGACCAGATTACAGCCAACCTTACCAAGGAAATCAGGGAGCTGGGTAGCCGCACGGAAGCCCTGGAAACTAGAGTAGAAGAAATAGAAATATACACCCAGGAATGCCTGTCAGAAATAGACACTCTCAAAGAAGAAAATTTAATACTGCAAAGCAGATTGGAGGACTTTGAGAACAGGGCCAGGAGGTCTAACCTAAGGTTTAGAGGTATCCCTGAGTCAGTCACAGACCTGCAAGCCACTACTCTGGCATTGTGCCAAGAGCTTCTCCCTGGGATACCGGTAGAAAGGCTAGAAATGGACAGAGTACATAGGGCACTCACCTCTAAAAAAGCTGACGGTCCCCCTAGGGACATAATAGCAAAATTTCACTTCTACAAGACAAAAGAACAAATACTGGAAGCCGCCAGAGGAAAAGAATGTCTTTCATTTCAGGGCCACAAATACCAGATCTTTGCAGATATATCGCAACTGACTATAACTAAAAGGAGGGCTATGAAGCCTCTCCTAATGGAGCTACAAAACCGCAATATAAAATATCAGTGGGGTTTCCCCTTCTCACTGCGATTCACCTATCAGGGGACAAAAATTGTATGCAGAACACCAGACCAGCTTCACCAAGCTCTTTTAGACTTCAAGTTAATCGACAGGCCAACCTCAACAAGTACAACACGCAGGAGAACAGCATCCTCCTCTCCACGCAATGATTCACCATACCAGGAACAAAATAACGGCGTGCAACAATCAAGTAAACGTGGCAGATTCATGGACCAGCCCCAGGAAACAGATACTATGGACTGAACTTTCCATACAAGAGCATTCTAACAATGCACTTCTCCCTTTACCCAATAATCAAATAAATCTGTCACCCCAATCTGACTCTACCTCTGCACAGGAGGCCGCAACACCCCACCAAATTTGACCTCACTTTTCTATCTAACCTATAGCAGCTCCCCCCCCCCCTCCTTTTTTTTTTGTTCACGTTCTAGAACTCCCAACTCCAATTACTAAGCATCTACCCACTTTATATGGAATGGGGCAGAAACCCGCTGTCTTGACACATCCCCTTGCAGCACTTTCACATAGATGCTCTCCCTAGTACCACTTATTCCTGCCCATAGATTGGAAGCAAAGCAACCCCGCCTGCACACCTCAGGCCCCCATCTAAGCTATGCTCCATTTATTTAGAAATGCTCTCCCTAGGGCACTGCTAATCAAACACCCTACCCTCATCAAGCTGACACTCTTCAGCAACGCAACTTCAGGCACCCTGAGGGGAGCCTGAAAGTTTTATCTTTTGCCTTTTTGTTTCTTTTTTTTCAGTATGCGGGTCTCCGATGCACGGAAACAACATGCGCCACCTTAGACCCTCCTCTGGACCCGGCAATATTATGCCGGACCTAGACGTGGGCATTTTTTTCCCCTGAAGGGAACTTGTTTTCCCCTTCACGGGCCAGACTTGGACACTCAGTTAATATAAAGTTGTTTAAGAATTCTATGTCTTGTAATGTTTTCTATCTTTTTTTCAAGGATAATATTTTTGACACCCCCCCCCCTTTCTTCTCCCTTCCTGTCTGCATGGGCTGGACCGGGACATCGCACCGCGAACGGCCAAGGTAAGATTTTCATGATGGTTTGGCTGCCATGGCTCCGTTAAACTTGTTATCGCTCAACGTACAGGGCCTCAATGTTCCTCAGAAACGTTCCAAGGCATTTAGACACTTTCAGGCTAAGAAAGCACATATTGTTTTTTTGCAAGAAACCCACTTTACCCCTCAATCCACTCCTAAATACTATAATGCATCCTACCCACAAGTATACACAGCATCCGCCTCTACCAAAAAGAGAGGCACCCTTATTGCATTCCACAGATCAACACCCTTTACCTTGAAGTCAGAAATAAAAGACCCAGAGGGACGCTACCTAATCCTAACAGGGCACATAATGGACACGGTAGCGACGGTAGTGTCATACTATGCGCCTAATCAGAACCCATTACCGTTCATGTCACATCTCCTCCAAATCGTTAACACGCACAAGATGGGAGCTCTCTTCATGTGCGGTGATTCTAATCAGGTTATCCTCCCTTTCTTGGATAGAACCCCTTACGCCCCCCCAAAACAGAATACTAAGGGGTCCCTCCCCAACCTATTATCTAAACATAAGTTGGTGGACACTTGGAGAGAATCCAACCCAACGAAACGTATATATACATACTACTCGAACCCTCATAGATCTTCTAGCCGTATTGACCATATTTTTACTACCATTGGAATGTTGCCAGAAGTACTTGATTCTAGCATCATTCCCATTCCCTGGTCAGATCACAATGCAGTCTTCACAACTTTCTCATCCACAATTCCTAAGAATCATGACCCTACCTGGTATCTCCCAGAAGTTCTTCTTAAACATCCCGTCCACTGTTCCGCAATTGAGCAAAATTTAAAAGAATATTTAGAATTCAACACTCACCCAGAAACATCTCCCCTCACACTCTGGGAAGCCCACAAGCCTGTGCTTAGAGGTTTTCTTCAAAGACAACTGGGAATTCATAAAAGAGAACGCTTGCAGTTAGGGAGAAAATTGGAAACAGATTACAACTTAGCATTCCTAGCCTTTCAGCAGAATCACTCCCCCAGCACCAAAGCACGCTTAGACGAGACCCGCCTGGAATATGACCTTTTCCTTACAAACTCTGCTATAAAAACTCTAACCAGGTCCAAACACTCCTACTATAAGAACTCCAACAAACCGGGAACACTCTTGGCAAGAGCTTTAATCTCGATAAACAAGTCCCATAACCCAGTAAAACTGAAAATTGCGAAACAAAACCTCACCAGCAACCCCATCAAAATAGTGCAGAAATTTAGCGCCCACCTCAAAAAATTACTTTCGGAATCAAATACCTTTAATAAATCGGAAACTGACTCCTTTTTTTCACAATTACAACTCCCGCAAGTGACAGGAGCCCAAAGAACAGAATTAGAGAAACCAATAACACACGATGACGTCATGGGAGCTATAAAAGAACTTAAGTTAAATAAAAGACCAGGTCCCGACGGGTTTTCAGCCAGATACTACAAAACCTTCACTAGCATAATCTCCCCCACTTTAGCAGATGCATACAACGACCTCTTAAAATCAAACTCCTTCAGGCAGGAATCACTAACAGCCACGATCTGCATGATCCCAAAACCACACTCTGACTCCACCCTTAGCGAAAATTTCCGCCCTATATCCATGTTGAACACGGATATTAAACTCTTAGGTAAAATTCTAGCCAGCCGCCTAAACAAGATTATAGGATCATTGATTCACCGGACCAGGTGGGTTTCATGCCCACTAGACAGGCAGGGGATAATATTCGGAGGGCATGCTTGCTTGCTCATTCAGCCAAGGAGAGGAAAATCCCAGCCTGCTTCATATCTCTGGACATCAAACAGGCCTTTGATTCCGTCTCGTGGTCCTACATGGAATATACCTTACAGAATTGGGGCTTCGGTCCAAATTTTAGAAATTGGGTTATGGCACTGTACAACAATCCAAAAGCTTACGTCAAATACGCAGGTTACAAATCTGATACGTTTGCAGTCCAGAGAGGAACAAGACAAGGCTGTCCCCTATCTCCTTTGCTGTTCGCCCTCCTGATAGAACCCCTAGCCCAAAGAATTAGATTGGACCCTAAGATATTAGGCATAGAATTGGGTGGGTTTAAACATAAATTATGCCTCTACGCGGATGACATTTTACTTTTCTTATCCTCCCCCCAAGTGTCCGGCCCTAACCTCATCCCAATTCTGAATCATTTCGCAACTATATCAGGTTTAGCAATTAATCCTAAAAAATGTCTTGCCCTAAACATTTCATTATCGGACACAGAATTAACAGCTACCAAATCTGGACTCCCCTTTAACTGGCCCGGGAAAGCATCCCCTATTTAGGAATCCACCTAACAGCAGAAATAGCAGACCTATTCTCGTATAATTACCCCATACTGTTAAAACATATATCAAGTCTACTGAAATCTTGGACGCAACTTCCCCTGTCGTGGTTTGGGAAATTAAACGCAGTAAAAATGACAATATTGCCGAAGCTCCTATACCTTTTTAGAGTACTCCCTATACCAATTCCGGCATACTACATGAGAATAATCCAAAAACGGATCTCTTCCTTTATTTGGGGTCCCTCCCGACCCAGAATCAAACCACAAGTCTTGGAACTCCCCAAAACCAACGGCGGGATTGGGTACCCCAACTTCACAAAATATTACCAAGCGGCCCAATTGGCGACTCTGACAAAATATCACGCTAAATGTGAAATTCCCCTTTGGGTTTCAATTGAAGCTTTAGATTGTGATCCCATCTCGATATCCAACTTACTGTGGATCCCCCCCAAATCTCGTAAAAATATTAGCAACCCTATCACCAAACACTCACTTACCCTCTGGGACAAGATCAAGGTAAAGAAAAACCTACAATCTCCACATTGCCCTCTGCTGTCTTTTATTAAAAACCCAGATTTCTACCCCGCCTGGGTCTTCCTAACACATTCAAAGAATGGGTAAAGAGAGACTGTACTCAAAAGTTCCAGTTTTTTAACTCCAACTCCATTGTCCCCTTCCCGTCACTCTGTGATTCACATGGTATACCACATGGTGAACTTTTTAGATACCTGCAAATAAAAAATTTCTTTCTCCCACCAGTAAATGCACCAATTTCACCCATCATATACTCCGGTTTTGAAAACATATGTAAGGACAATCCACACGCCAGAAGTGTGATTTCCACCCTATACGCCCAGCTGCAAACACAATCTGACTCTTGGAAACTACCATATATTAGTAAATGGGAGGAGGACCTTGGTGCAGAATTGAGCCCCGCAGAATTGAATCAAATTTGGCTCAATACCAAAACTGCTTCAATTAATGTATCAGCCTCTGAGACAAACTATAAAGTGCTTTCAAGATGGTACTTGGTGCCGGCAAAAATAGCTAAATTTTCACAAAATCATCCAGACCTGTGTTTCAGAGGCTGTACAGAGAGCGGAACATACTTTCACACTTGGTGGTCATGTCCAAAAGCCCAATCATTTTGGTCCGAAATTTTTCAAATAGCACATACTTTAACTAATAAAAAAATACCATTAGACCCCAAACTGGCATTGCTCAACCTAAAACCCAGTATCTTGTCGCATATACAATTTAACCTAATTAAGCAGCTTCTTACGGCAGCAAAGCAGACCATAGCGAAGGCATGGAAAACCTCGAGCATTCCAGTGAACGAAACAATCAACAGAATGAGTAACGCAATGTTATATGCCAAAATGACGGCAATAGAAAATGACATGATCACCAGGTTTGAACAAATTTGGACGCCCTGGATCACATACACAACACTGAAAGCTTTTAATAAAGATGTATTGTTGCCATGGTAGCCCACCCATCGAAACGGCAATTGAACCATCTTGGCGGTTGATGGGATTTCCCGGTCCGGTCCTGCAGACACCCCTCCCCCAATCCCCTCCCTTCATGCTTTATTTCTCTTTTCTTTTTTTTTCTTTTTATTCTTGATGTTACAATTTTTACTCTATTAAGGAGTTTTTCTTTTTCTTGTAAGTTGGTATGAACTGTTAGTAACTCATGGGCAGATATTTTATATAGATGCCTCAGTTAACTTTATCGTATAATCTACTAGACATTAAGGTACGAACTGAACATAAAAGGAAACATCTCCTTTGATCCGTTCATTATTACACTGTACCAATCTTATATGGCAAAACCGTAGAGTGCGCCCTAACGATTTTCACAAGAGGAATGTTATTTCATGTTAGAACTCCTCTCAACACTGCTAAGTTTCTTTATTTCTGCAATTGCATATTTGTACTCTCTTTGTTTTTCTTTTGTTTAATATTCCTTATATTTTTTGTATACCGCCTATTTCATATTCCAATAAAGATATATTTGACAAGGATAAATGCATTTTTATTTCATTATACAGGATTTTACAAAAGAGTACACCCCTCACATTTTTGTAAATATTTTATTGCATCTTTTCATGTGACAACAAAACATTTTGTATTATAGTTGTATACTATGCAGGATTGTTTATACTGAATAAAGAAATTAATTACAATAATAAAGTTGAATACATTTATTTGTGCTTTTCATTATGAGAATAAAGGTAATTTTATTTCTATTACCGATTTGATTTGTCTTTTTTCCCATATTCATAAACACCCTACATTAAGGTGCCTTGTGTTTGATCTTCTGAACAGATAATATCATAACAGGATCCACATGTCCCTACTATTTCCACAACCCTAAGGGAACTTTCACACTGAGGCGCTGGGTGCGTCGGCGGTAAAGCGCCGCTATTTTTAGCAGCAGTTTAACATCGTTTTTTGGCCATTAGCGGGGTACTTTTAAAAGTGCCCCACTAGTGGCTGTAAAAGGGTAAATATTGGCCGCAAAACGCTGCTGCAGCGGCACTTTGCAGGCGGTACATCCGCGATGCCCATTGATGTCAATGGGCAGGGAAGCTTTGGGAAGGTTGTATTACACCGCTCCTACAGCGTCTCAAAGATGCGGCTGGCAAGACATTCTATTTTTTACTGTCCGGCCAGCGCACCGCTCCAGTGTGAAAGCCCCATGTGCGGCGGTGGCAGAGAGGGTGGGGTTTAACCACTTCAGCCTCAGAGGTTTTACCCCCTTCATGGCCAAGCCATTGTTTGGTTCAAGAACCTTTTTGCCTTTAACTACTTGACCTCCAGAAGGTGACCAGGGCATTGCGCCGTCATGAAATGCTGTACCCAGATAACATTTATATCATTTTTTTGGGGTGATATTTAACCCCCACTGAGTTTTTATTTGTTGCTATATCGTTTTAAAAAAGGCAGAACATTTTGAAAAATAACACATTTTTCTTAGTTTTCATTAAACATTTTGCAAACAAATTATTTTTCGTCATAAATTTAGGCCCAAATTTATACTGCTACATTTCTTTGGTAAAAAAAAATAACCCAAATCCGTGTGTAATAGTCTGTGTGAAAGAGTCTACAAACTATGCTCTCTATATATAACATTGATGGATCCTTTTTGGAAAGCATACAGTCCAAGGTATTTAGTAAGAGGCATGGGGAGTTTTTCTGAAGTTACTGTTTTTATTCACAATTTTTGGGATATTAAGAAATTAAATTTTGTTTCTTTTCACAATTTTTTTTCTTTATATACTGTCAGCAGTACAGTCCCAGCATATGACTAGTGTGATGGTCAGGGCAGGACTTAGGGTGGTGGGGGCCCCTGGGCTTGAGTGTTGAAGGGGCCCCCTGGATGCGCCGCATTAAAGTTGTTGAGCGGGGGGGGGGGGGTGCCTCTCACCCGTGCCGACAGCCAGGGCCACAGACTCATTAGCCCGGCTGTCGGCTTTCTTCCCTTCAGCAGCCACAGTCCTCCACACACCGCTCCGGTTCCTCCTGCTTCCATACTGCCTCCTATTGCAGTGTGGGAAAATAACCCTTTCGCGGGACTGCAGGAAGAAGCGGAAAGTCCCGCAGCATCCGTGCATTTTGGGAGATATGCGCAGGGCCGCCATCAAGAATTTTGGGGTCCCTTACACAGAGAACTGGGGGGGGGGTGCTGCCACCTGAAATTGAGAAGCAGGTGGGACCTTTACAAAAAAAAAAGAAGAAATAAAGAAAAAAAAAATATTATATATATATACAGTATATATGTAACTGTCCAGGGCCCTGAGGATCTCTATGCCCTTTAATAAAAATAAAAAATAAACCTCTGGGCCCTTTAACCACTTCAATACCCAGCCATAGAAAATTGACGGCCTGGGATGGGATTTACCATCCTAAGTGGCTGTCAATTGACGGCCTGGGCATTGCAGGCGAATATCTGGATGATGGGGGCAGCCAGAGGCATCATCCAGATATCCTCTTCTTCAGCCGACGATTCTGCACAATGTAAGAACGATCATAGCGGTGGTTCCGCCGCTTGATCGTTCTTACAGGCCGCGGGAGGGGACATCCCCCCCCTCCCGCCGCCATCCGGTGCTTCTCCGGGCTTACCTGTGCCTTCGGGGGCCCGGAGAACGAATCGTCGGCGGCGGCAGGAAGCATAGAGATGACTGGTGACCAGATGGTCACCAGTCATCTCTATGACCGTCGGAGGACCCGGGCGCGATCTGATGACGTCACGCCCGGGTCCCCGTAAGTAAACAAAGCCGCAATTGCGGCTGTAAGCCCCCATTCATGAGATCGGTGAATTTTTTTTCACCGATCTCATGGTTTCCAGCCTGGAGGAGAGATGTGAGGTCTTATTGACCCCACATCTCTCCATAAAGAGCACCTGTCACACACATTTCCTATTACAAGGGATGTTTACATTCCTTGTAATAGGAATAAAAGTGGAAAAAAAAAAAAAATGAAAAAAAGTTTAAAAATAAATAAAAAATAAGTCAAAAAAATAAATAAAAGATAAAAAAAAAATTAAAACGCCCCTGTCCCCGATAGCTCGCGTGCAGAAGCGAACGCACACGCAAGTCCCGCCGACATATGTAAACGCCATTTAAACCACATAAGTGAGGTATCGCCGCGTGCGTTAGAGTGCCAGCAACGAATCTAGCACTAGATCTCCTCTGTAAATCTAAACTGTAACCTGTAAAAAATAAATAAAGCGTTGCCTATGGAGATTTTTAAGTACCGAAGTTTGGCGCCATTCCATGAGTGTGCGCATAATTAAAGCGTGATATGTTGGGTATCTATTTACTCGGTGTAACATAATCTTTCACATAATACAAAAAAATTGGGCTAACTTTACTGTTTTTGTTATTTTTTTAATTTTTATAAACATAAAACAATTTTTTTACAAAAAAAAGGCGTTTGAAAAATGATTGCGTAAATACCGTGCAAGATAAAACTTTGGAATGACCGCCATTTTATACCCTAGGGTGTCTGCTAAAAAAAACATATATAATGTTTGGGGGTACTGTGTAATTTTCTAGCAAAAGAATGATGATTATTACATGTAGGAGAGAAGTGTCAGAATAGGCCCGATATGGAGGTGGTATAAAAGCCTGGTATTGAAGCGGTTAATAAAAAATAAATAAAAAAAACATTTACTAAAAATATAAAGAATTTTTTTTTTTTTTTATAAAAAAAAAATGGGGGTTGCCATCCGGGGGCCCTGGAGACCTCTGGGCCCTTTAATAATAATAAAAATATATAAAAAAAACTTTTTTTATATAAAATAATAAAAGGGGGGTTGCCACATGTGGGCCTGGGGACCTCTGAGCCCTTTAATAAAAAAAAAAAAAATATATATATATATATAAATAAAAAAATTGTAAACATTTTTATAAAAAAAAGGGCGGGGTGGTTGACATCCGAGTGCCCTTTAATAATAATAATAAATATATATATATATATATATATATATATATATATATATATAAATATAAATATATAAAAAAAACATATTTTTTTATAAAAAATAAATAAAAATAGTAGGGGTTGCTGTCCGGGCCCCTGGGGACCTCTGGACCCCTAAAAAAAAAAGAAAAAAAAAATGTTTTTTTTTTTTTAGAGGGGGCCCCCTATTGGGCGGGGCCCATGGGCCCAGTCAAGCCCAATGGTAAGTCCGGCCCTGCAGACCTGATAGCCGCCGGTGTCCCGCGATCGGTCACAGGAGCTGAAGAACGGGGAGAGGTGTAAACAAACCTTCTCTGTTCTTCATTGTGACAATGTCAGTTATCGTCTGTTCCCTGATATAGGGAAAGACGATCACTGACGTCACACGTCCAGCCCCCCTACAGTTAGAAACACATATGAGGTCACACTTAAGCCCTACAGCGCCCCCTAGTGATTACCTCCTAAACTGCAATTGTCATTTTTACAGTAATGAGTGCATTTTTATAGCACTTTTCGCTGTGAAAATGACAATGGTCCCAAAAATGTGTCAAAATTGTCCGATGTGTCCGCCATAATGTCGCAGTTACGAGAAAAATCGCTGATCGCCACCATTAGTAGTAGTAAAAAAAAAAAAATCCTAGTAATGGCGGCGAACTGCGAATTTTATTGTGACCGTGACATTGCGGCGGACATATCGGACACTTTTTACACATTTTGGGACCATTCACATTTATACAGCGATTAGTGCTATAAAACTGCGCTGAGTTCTGTGTAAATGTGACTCTGTTTTATAGCACAAATCGCTGTATAAATGTGAATGGTCCCAAAAAAGATTGTCAAAAGTGTCCGATATTTTCCGCCGCAATGTCACGGTGATAAAAAAAAAAAAAACGCAGATCGCCGCCATTCCAAAAAAATGCCATAATTCTATTTTGTAGATGCTATAACTTTTACGCAACCCGATCAAAAATGCTTATTGCGATTTTTTTTTTTACCCCCAAAAAATATGTAGAATACGTATCGGCCGAAACTGAGGGAAAAAAAGTTTTAAAATAAATTGTGATTTTTATTAAATGAAAAAGTAAAGAATATTGTGTTTTTTCCAAAATGTCTTTTTTCCCTGCCTAACGTGTCGCCTAAGTGTTTGTGTGTGCACCTACCTTGGCCTCCGCAGGGTGAGGCGACTCATCGTTCTCCGTCACCTCGGGAGGTATGTACCTAAGTGACAATTTAGAGAGACCAGTGTATGCTGCTCCTGTGCATGTATGCTGGCTCCGGGCATTGAATTAACCTATCAACATGTCTTTGATAATTGTGGGGGGAAACCGGAGTACCCGGAGGAAACCCACGCGGACACACAGAGAACATGCAAACTCTAGACAGCTGCTGGAGGATTCGAACTCGCGACCTCCTGGCTGCAAGGCATAAGCGCTACCGCTGTACCATTGTGGCGCCCCAATAACTGGTGGAGAAAAACACCCTTATATAGCTGAGGAGTGGTGACATCAGCATCAGCTGACCTGGGATACAAACAAGCCCCCCCAGGGTCTGTCCTCCGCACTGCCTGATCCCAGACACGGACTACACATCCTCCATAGCAACTGACGGCTCATTCAATGCAACCTTTTATGACACGCCCACACACCACGTGACAGCATTTTACGGTGTGTCCCGCTATCATCGCCGCCATGTCAGACCTCGGGGACTGGTTCCGCAGCATCCCGCTCATCACCCGGTACTGGTTCTCCGCCCCTCTGCTGGGGAAGCTCGGCCTCATCAACCCCGGGGGTCTACCTGATCCTGTGGCCGGAGTACTTCCTGTACAAGTTCCAGGTACGATGTCTGATCACCGGGGACCCCGACACGGGGGGGGGGGGCTGTGCTCTTCATAACCTTCCCCTAGAGGGGCCCACATACCGATTACCCCTCCCCACCTCTGTCCTACCTACCGCTTCTGTACACCCACACCTACCTGCTGCCACCCTCTCTGCCCACACACACCTACTTACTGCCATCTCCTCTGTCCCCTCTACTGCCCCCCCACACCTCCTACCTTCTTCCATCTGTTCCGCCCGCCCCCCCACCTCCTACCTACCTTCTTCCATCTGCCCTCCACACCTCCCCCCCCCCATATTTCCTACCCGTCCCTCGTCTGCCCCCCCAACCCCACCACACCCCCTACCGTCCCCATCTGCCCCCCACACCTCCTACCTTCTTCTGTCCCGTCCACCCCTCCCCCACACCCTCTACCTTCTGTCCCGTCTGTCCCCCACCACACCTCCTACCTTGTTTCCGTCCGCCCCCCCCCCACACCATATTTCCTACCTTCTTCCGCCCCCCTCCCAACACCACACCTCCTACCTTTGTCCGTCCCTCGTTTGCCCCCCCCTCCACCACCACCCCCTACCTTCCCCCCCCCACCTTGGCCCCTCTTCCGGCCACCTCCCCCGTTTCCAACCCCACCACACCTCCTACCCGTCTTCCGGCCATCCCCGTCCAACCCCACACCTCCTACCGTCTTCCGTCCCCATCCGCCCCCCACACCTCCTACCTTCCGTCCCCATCCGCCCCCCACACCTCCTACCTTCTTCTGTCCTGTCCACCCCTCCCTCCCCCCACACCCTCTACCTTCTGTCCCGTCTGTCCCCCCCACCACACCTCCTACCTTGTTCTGTCCGCCCCCCCCCCCACACCATATTTCCTACCTTCTTCCGCCCCCCCCAACACCACACACCTCCTACCTTTGTCCGTCCCTCGTTTGCCCCCCCTCCACCACCACACACCTTCTTCCGGCCATCCCCCGTCCAACCCCACCACACCTCCTACCGTCTTCCCCCCCCCCCACACCTCCTACCTTCTTCCGTCCCCATCCGCCCCCCACACCTCCTACCTTCTTCTGTCCTGTCCACCCCCTCCCCCCCCACAAACCCTCTACCTTCTGTCCCGTCTGTCCCCCACCACACCTCCTACCTTGTTCCGTCCGCCCCCCCCCCCACACCATATTTCCTACCTTCTTCCGCCCCCCCCAACACCACACCTCCTACCTTTGTCCGTCCCTCGTTTGCCCCCCCTCCACCACCACACACCTTCTTCCGGGCATCCCCTGTCCAACCACACCTCCTACCTTCTTCTGTCCCGTCCGCCACCTCCCCCCCACACACACCACACCTCCTACCGTCCCCCCCACACCTCCTACCTTCTTCCGCCTCCCACACCTACCTTCTTCCGTCCCCATCTGCCCCTCCCCACCTCCTACCTTCTTCCATCCGCCCACCACACCTACCTTCTTCCCCCCCCCCCCCACGCCTCCTACCTTCTTCTTCCATCTGCCCACCACACCTACCTTCTTCTGTCCCGTCCGCCCCACACCACACCTCCTACCTTGTTCCGTCCGCCCCTCCCCCACACCTCCTACCTTGTTCCATCCGCTCCTCCCCCACACCATATTTCCTACCTTGTTCCGTCCGCCCCTCCCCCACACCATATTTCCTACCTTGTTCCGTCCGCCCCTCCCCCACACCATATTTCTTACCTTGTTCCGTCCGCCCCTCCCCCACACCATATTTCTTACCTTCTTCCGTCCACCATATTTCTTACCTTGTTCCGTCCGCCCCTCCCCCACACCATAATTCCTACCTTCTTCCGCCCCCCCCTAACACCACACCTCCTACCTTTGTCCGTCCCTCGTCTGCCCCCCCCCACACCACACACCTTCTTTCGGCCAACCCCCCTACACCTCCTACCTTCTTCCGCCCCCCCCTCCCACACCACCTACCTTCTTCCGCCCCCCCCCCCCCCACACCTCCTACCTTCTTCCGTCCCCCCCCCCCACACCTCCTACCTTCTTCCGTAACCCCCCCCACACCTCCTACCTTCTTCCGTAACCCCCCCCACACCTCCTACCTTCTTCCGTCCCCATCTGCCCCCCCACACCACACACCTCCTACCTTCTTCCGTCCCCATCTGCCCCCCACACCACACCTCCTACCTTCTTCCGTCCCCCCCACACCTCCTACCTTCTTCCGTCCCCTCCCCCCCACACCTCCTACCTTCTTCCGTCCCCCCCACACCTCCTACCTTCTTCCGTCCCCCCCACACCTCCTACCTTCTTCCGTCCCCCCACACCCCCTACCTTCTTCCGTCCCCCCCACACCTCCTACCTTCTTCCGTCCCCCCCCACACCTCCTACCTTCTTCCGTCCCCCCCACACCACTCCTACCTTCTTCCGTCCCCATCTGCCCCCCCCACACCTCCTACCTTCTTCCGTCCCCCCCACACCTCCTACCTTCTTCCGTCCCCCCCACACCACTCCTACCTTCTTCCATCCCCATCTGCCCCCCCCACCTCCTACCTTCTTCCGTCCCCCCCCACACCTCCTACCTTCTTCCGTCCCCCCCCACACCTCCTACCTTCTTCCGTCCCCCCCACACCTCCTACCTTCTTCCCTCCCCCCCCACACCCCCTACCTTCTTCCCTCCCCCCCCTTACACCTCCTACCTTCTTCCCTCCCCCCCCACACCTCCTACCTTCTTCCCCCCCCCCCACACCTCCTACCTTCTTCCGTCCCCCGTCCCCCCACACCTCCTACCTTCTTCCGTCCCCCCCACACCCCTCCTACCTTCTTCCCCCCCCCACACCCCTCCTACCTTCTTCCCCCCCCCACACCTCCTACCTTCTTTCCCCCCCACACCCCTCCTATCTTCTGTCCCCCCCCCCACACCTCCTACCTTCTTCCCCCCCCCCACACCCTCCTATCTCCGTCCCCCCCCACACCTCCTACTTTCCTTTGGCATGGCACAGTGGCGACAGTTGATGGGCACAGTGAGGCTGCAATTGATGATTTTTTTTTTTTCCACGTTTGTTTGCGCTCCCTCCCCCCAAAAAGTTTAAGCACCAGTCACCACTGATGGGTATACACATTGAGCTTTTATTTTCATGTGGACCATGATTTTTTTTTATGATAAATGCATTTTTATTTCATTATACAGGATTTTACAAAAGTGAGTACACCCCTCACATTTTTGTAAATATTTTATTGCATCTTTTCATGTGACAACAAAACATTTTGTATTATAGTTGTATACTATGCAGGATTGTTTATACTGAATAAAGAAATTATTTACAATAATAAAGTTGAATACATTTATTTGTGCTTTTCATTATGAGAATAAAGGTAATTTTATTTCTATTACCGATTTGATTTGTCTTTTTTCCCCATATTCATAAACACCCTACATTAAGGTGCCTTGTGTTTGACCTTATGAACAGATGATATCATAACAGGATCCACATGTCCCTACTATTTCCACAACCCTAAGGGAACTTTCACACTGAGGTGCTGGGTGCGTCCGCGGTAAAGCGCCGCTATTTTTAGCAGCAGTTTAACATCGTTTTTTGGCCATTAGCGGGGTACTTTTAAAAGTGCCCCACTAGTGGCCGTAAAAGGGTAAATATCGGCCGCAAAACACTGCTGCAGCAGGACTTTGCAGGCGGTACATCCGCGATGCCCATTGATGTCAATGGGCAGGGGCTCTTTGGAGCGGTGTATTCACCACTCCTACAGCGTCTCAAAGATGCGGCTGGCAAGACGTTTTATTTTTTACTGTCTGGCCAGCGCACCGCTCCAGTGTGAAAGCCCCATGTGCGGCGGTGGCAGAGAGGGTGGGGTTTAACCACTTCAGCCTCAGAGGTTTTATCCCCTTCATGGCCAAGCCATTGTTTGGTTCAAGAACCTTTTTGCCTTTAACTACTTGACCTCCGGAAGGTGACCAGGGCTTTGCGCCGTCATGAAATGCTGTACCCAGATAACATTTATATCATTTTTTTGGGGTGATATTTAACCCCCACTGAGTTTTTATTTGTTGCTATATCATTTTAAAAAAGGCAGAACATTTTGAAAAATAACACATTTTTCTTAGTTTTCATTAAACATTTTGCAAACAAATTATTTTTCGTCATAAATTTAGGCCCAAATTTATACTGCTACATTTCTTTGGTAAAAAAAAAATAACCCAAATCTGTGTGTAATAGTCTGTGTGAAAGAGTCTACAAACTATGCTCTCTATAAATAACATTGATGGATCCTTTTTGGAAAGCATACAGTCCAAGGTATTTAGTAAGAGGCATGGGGAGTTTTTCTGAAGTTACTGTTTTTATTCACAATTTTTGGGATATTAAGAAATGAAATAAACTTTGTTTCTTTTCACAATTTTTTTTTCTTCTTTATATACTGTCACCAGTACAGTCCCAGCATATGACTAGTGTGATGGTGGTCAGGAAAACAAACTGGTGACGCGTGTGAGGTGTTTTTTTTTTTTAAACATCCTGTCATCAGAGTAGTTTAGTGTCACCATAGTAACACTCTACTGTTCTGATTGGGTGATCAGGGTTTTTTTTTTTTTCTGATGATCACTGCCATAAGCAATAGTTAACTGTCATCATAGGTATCCTTTCATGATGGCTTGCTTAGTGTTTTGCTAATCACATGGTACAGAATGCTGTGATTGGCCCACAGCCATCATATGGTACCTGGGCCAATCGCAGCAGTAAGCAAACTGTTCATTAATAGAATGCCCACCACAGATACTGCGGCAGGGTGGCTCTGTTGCGCGAAACAAAGTATCTGTACATGATTTCGCGCAATAAATTACTGGGCCATGTGCTGATTTGCTAGAGGGGGAGCCAATCAGCGGGTTCAGCGGATGCAATGTCTCCTGGGACCTGACGATCATTACCCAGAGAGCCAAAATGGCGATCTACCTATGTAAAAAAAAAAGGCAGATCGCCGTTCTGACCAGGAAGAACATGGTGATCTTGTAATCCTAAGCAGGAACACAGATCTCTCTTCATGCAGTCAGTACACGCGCACGCTCACACACGCGCACGCTCACACACGCGCACGCTCACACACGCTCACACACGCGCACGCTCACTCACACACGCTCACTCACACACCCTCAGCATCCCCTTTAGGGGCACACTTGACCCTTTGATAGCCCCTGGTGTTAACCCTGCCAGTGTCATTCGTACAGTAAGTGCCTATATTTAGCACTGATCACTGTAATAATGTCACTGGTTCCCCAAAAAGTGTCTAATGTTGCAGTCCCGCTAAAAATCTCTGATCGCTGCCGCCATTACTAGTAAAAAAAAGAAAAGCCATACAAGTGGTTATGGCAGGGTATGAGCATGGATGGCTGGATCTGTGAGTGCAATTGTCACAGATCCAGCCCACAGTTTTGCTGCCGCCATCCACTCTCTCCCCCTCTCCTCTCACACTGTACCGATCGGAACAGAGAAACTGGCGTCATGAGATGACGCCGGTTTGTCTACAAGTGATCACGCCGTTATTTGACAGAGCGATCACATGGTAAACAGCTGCTATCAGCGACGATTTACTGTGATCCGCGATGCGTCGGGTCCCCAGGGGGCGCATGATTCTGGGAGGATGTTATATAACGCCCTCCCAGAGTTAAGGAACCACCCTGTCGCAGTTATTCAGTGGTGGGCGGTGGTTAAATGAGGCTGAACGGATCTGGGCCTTCATGCAAGTAAAACCAAGGATGTACTTTAACCCCTTCCTTACCGGGCCATAGCAATATGACAGCGGCAGGAACCCTCCCTCCCTCCCTCCGGGTGGACATCATATGACGTCCTTTCCCTTCCGGCCATCTAGGGGGCGCGCGTGCATGGCAGCCTCGATGTCCGACGGGCACCTGCGATCACGGCACAAATGTGGATCTGTGTGTGTAACGCACAGACCTATCAGAGGTGAGGAGACCAATGTGTGTTCCCAGTAGGGGGATCAATCTGTACCTCTTCCTCCCACCCCTACCCCTCTGTGTCTGCCCACACTCTAATCCCTGGCGCTGTGCCTCAGAAAAGGAAAGTGGGGGCCTGAAATTTGAATCCCAGCAGCCACAGATACATCTGGATGAGAGGTGCTGACTGCCAAGGGGTGAGTGAGCTCACCATCCATACCTGTGTGTAACTGAAGTCCCCCCCCCTCCCGTTCTCCCCCCGCCTCTGAGTGAGTACACTAAGGTAAATCAGGGTTCTCAGAGCGCCCCTTATATTACAGTTCCCCTTTACACCAGAGGCAGCAATGTCCCTCGTTACATCAGAGTCCTCTCCATACATCAGTGTTCCCCCTTAAATCAGGGTTTCCAGAGCATCCCTTATGTCAGAGTCCCCAGAGTTCTCCCTTACATCAGAGTCTGTAGTGTAAGGGAAATCTGCAAGTTTAGATGTAAAGGGGGTGGATTCAGATGTAAAAGGGGGACGCCATGGACTCTCATGTAAAGGGGGAACTCTATGGCTTCAGATGTAAAGGGGGAACTCTGTGGACTCTGATTTAACCACTTAAGGACCGCCTACTGCACATTTACGTCGGCAGAATGGCACGGCTGGGCACATCAACGTATATATACGTTGGTTTTAGTACCCAGCCGTGGGTCGCGGGCGCGTGCCCGCGGGCGCGCGCCCGCGACCCTCCGAAGTCCGAAGCTCCAGGACCGGGACCGCGGGATTCGCGGACCCGATCGCCGCTGCAGTGCGGCGATCCGTCCCTGGAGCGGAAGAACGGGGAGAGCCGTGTGTACACACGGCTTCCCCGTGCTTCTCTGTGGCCGGAGCATCGATCGCGTCATCCCTGTAATAGGGGGACGCGATCGATGACGTCACACCTACAGCCACACCCCCCTACAGTTGTAAACACACACATTAGGGCACACATTCCCTACAGCGCCACCTGTGGTTAACTCCCAAACTGCAACTGTCATTTCCACAGTAAACAATGCAATTTAAATGCATTTTTTGCTGTGAAAATGACAATTGTCCCAAAAATGTGTCAAAATTGTCCGAAGTGTCCGCCATATTGTCGCAGTCACGAAAAAAATCGCTGATCGCCGCTATTAGTAGTAAAAAAAAAATAATTAATAAAAATGCAATAAAACTATCCCTTATTTTGTAAACGCTATAAATTTTGCGAAAACCAACCAATAAACGCTTATTGCGATTTTTTTTACCAAAAATATGTAGAAGAATACGTATCGGCCTAAACTGAGGAAAAAAAATGTTTTTTTATATATTTTGCGGGGATATTTATTATAGCAAAAAGTAAAAAATATTGCATTTTTTTTAAAATTGTCGCTCTATTTTTGTTTATAGCGCAAAAAATAAAAACCGCAGAGGTGATCAAATACCACCAAAAGAAAGCTCTATTTGTGGCAAAAAAAGGACGCAAATTTTGTTTGGGAGCCACGTCGCACGACCGCGCAATTGTCTGTTAAAGCGACGCAGTGCCGAATCGCAAAAACCCCTTGGGTCATTTGCCAGCGTATTGGTCCGGGTCTTAAGTGGTTAAAGAAGGACTCTTGTGATTAACTTCATATGATTAGAAAAGTCATTTAATTGCAAAGTATAGCTATAGTTCATACTATAAAAAAAATTGCTGTGCGCCGCTAAAATGTTTGAGTTTGACTTGAAGAAAAGGGGCAACCCTACCAACCCCTGAAAAACAACCCCCACCATAATCCCCCCTCCACCAAATGATTTGGACCAGTGCATGAAGCAAGCTACACAAAGATATGGAGGAGTGAGTTTGGGGTGGAGGAACTTGAGTGGCCTGCACAGAGTCCTGACCTCAACCCGATAGAACATCTTTGGGATGAATTAGAGCGGAGATTGTGAGCCAGGTCTTCTCGTCCACATCAGTGCCTGACCTCACAAATGCGCTTCTGGAAGAATGGTCAAACATTCCCATAGACACACTCCTAAACCTTGTGGACAGCCTTCCCAGAAGAGTTGAAGCTTTTATAGCTGAAAAGGACCGGCCAACTCAATATTGAACCCTACGTACTAAGACTGGGATGCCATTAAAGTTCATATGCGTGTAATGGCACATATACACACACACAACATTTTTTTTTATATACAGTAGTATACTATAATTTTTATATTTGTATTTATATATATATAAAATTAGTGGAAATTCGCCCTCTCAGTCAACGCTATTTTTAATCCTTATGCTGCTAAAATAGGTAAATACAGAAAGTATATTGAGTGTACTTGTTTTAAACTTTTTTTTTTTTTATCCTATTTTTAAATAATATATGTATACTATATTATATATAAGTAAAATATTAATAATATAAAATAATTATATTAATGAATAAAATATTATTGTTATTATTATTGATAATAATTATTATTACCATTCTTAATTTATAAAAATCAGCTTTTAGAAAATAATATAAACATTTAAAAAGCCATATCTATAAACATTTTTATTTTTTTAACATGTGGTTTTATTGGAAAACCTTTATGATGTGTCATGGGATAGAAGCAATCCAGTCCCCCATGTGAAGGTTCTCAGCATCAGCCGCCCTGACCAGGGGAATGGGATGTATTGGCTTTAAAAACAAAACAAAAAAATACTATTTTATAGCCTGTTAAATTAAAAATAACTAAATTCAGCATTTTATTTATGCTGCAGAGGCGGGACTAAAACTCTCTGGGCCCCGGTGCAAGAAACCATGATGGGCCCTCCTGACCTCCCCCCCCCCCCCTTCTATCCGAGGCTCGGGATTCTAATTTTGGGAGGGCGTCCATGGACATCCCACGTGTCCCCCACGTGTCCCCTGGGACGTGCATCCAGCACAATCACAGCAGCCCTTTACCATGTGATCAGCTGATCAAATTTAAACAGACTTGCTGGTTGTCAGCAGCCGTTTCCTCCCACGCTGTGCCTGTGTGAGGAAAAGAGAGGCAACAATGTCAGTAAATTGTTTACATTGATAACTAGTGCCCTGATCATCAATGCCACCCATTAGTGCCCATCATTTCTGCCTATCAGTGACACCTATCACCACTCATCATTGCTGCCTATCAGTGCTCATCAATGCCCCCTATCAGTGCCCATTAGTGCCATCTCAATGGTGTCTATCAGTGCTGCCTATTAGTGATCAGTGCCCTTCAGTAACTCTTAGTGATCATCGATGCTGCCTATACATGTTCATCAGTGCCGCCTACCAGTGCCACCTATCATTGGCGCCTACCAGTGCAGCTTATCAGTGCTCTCCATCAGTGTGCCTATCAGTGTTCATCAATGCCGCCTATAATTGCCTCCTCATCAATGCAGCCTATCAGTGGCCATCAATGCTGCCTATCAGTGCTTAATAACCATTAGTGCAGCCTATCAGTGCTCATCAATGTCATCTATCAGTGCCACCTATCGGTGCTCATCAGTGCCACCTATCGGTGCTCATCAGTGTCACCTACCAGTGCTTATCAATCCCACCTATCAGCGCTCCTCAATCTGACCCATCAGTGCCCATTAGTGCCACCTATCAGTGCTTATCAATCCCACCTACCAGTGCACACCAACACTCATCAAACCCACCTATCAGTGCTCTTGAATGCCACCTGCCACCGCGGGATATGTGAACTTGTTAGCTTCACACTTGACTACCCGCAGAGCTCTCACAGGAGGAGAGAGTCAGGGGGAGAAAGAGCAGACCGGCTGTCTCCTCTCTCATCCCATGCAAGAGAGGGGGAGGGAGGACGGGAGACAATATTCCATAGAATACAGACTCTGAGCTGTATGAGAGAGACTCTCTGCTCAGAGCCGTGCGACTAGCAACACGGCTGGGGCCCCCTACAGTGGCGGAATGCCAGGGCCCGATCGCAAGTGCGGCAGTTGCGACCCTGGTAGTTAGGGTTGCCAGTGCCACCTTTTCTTCAAGCCAAACCCAAACACTTTAGTGGCCTTTAGGTGCCCCAAGGAGAGTAGTAATGCGATGCACATAGGGTGAAGCAGCGAACAGCGGGTTTGGTCAAATTGCTCTTGCTGACATCATCACCGTGCCGTCCCCCCCCCCCCCCAGCGAGGCTGAATCTGCCCCCAAACAGCCACCTACAGCTCTCAGACGGCAGCAGATTTTTATGTGACTATCTTGGTTACTTGGGGAGCTACAGCCTGGTCTGAATAATGTGTCCAGGTTTCGGTCCATCTGAAACCCGGACACATGATTCAAAACCTGGACTGTCCGGGTGAATCTCAGACAGGTGGCAACCCTACTCGTAGTTCCGTCACTGGTATGCTGCATTTTTCATTCAGGTCAACTTTTCAAGTGTCCAAAGTTCTAAATTACAATGGAATGTGCTTAAAATACAGTTTGACACAACATGTTAAACCGTGTGTCCTGTTTTGAACAACCCTTAGGGCCCATTCACACCTATGCGTGTGAATCAACTTGTGTCTTTAATGTGCTTTATGACAGAGCATAAAACACTTGTTCTATGTGTTTTTATGTGCTTAGCTTGTAGTTCCTTTATATGCGTTGGTGCATTGGACATGGACTTCTAGAGATATCTATAGAAAACAGAGGATTGCTGCACATAGCACCTATATAACACATGCATTAATTATAACAGGCCTCGACAAAATCCGGGCGCCCGGTTGCAATTGCGACAAGAAATTGTGACCTGGCGCCTGAGGAAGCTTAAGCCTGCAACTACCGGCCGGCGCGGCTTTGCGGCCTTCTGCAGGCCTCAGTTTCCTTCTGTGATTTGGCGCCATCTTGTGGTGGCTGTTGGCATTACAGGTTACATTACATTACAAGTAGCAAAACAGCAGCTAATGTGTTTTTCTCCTTCCCTCTAATTAGAACCCCCAAACATTATATATATTTTTTATTCTAACACCCTAGAGAATAAAATGGCGGTCGTTGCAATACTTTCTGTCACATCGCATTTGCGCGACGGTCTTACAATCGCACTTTTTTGGGGAAAACATACACTTTAAAAAAAATTAAAAATAAGACAATAGTAAAGTTAGCCCAATTTTTTTTATACTGTAAAAGATAATGTTACGCCAAGTAAATTGATACCCAACATGTCACACTTCAAAATTCGTGGAATGGCGACAAACTTTTACCCTTTAAAATCTCCATAGGCGACGTTTAAAAAAATTCTACAGGTTGCATGTTTTGAGTTACAGAGGAGGTCTAGGGCTAGAATTATTGCTCTCCAAAAGGAGAAACCCCAATAGGACAGCAGGACTTTAATCGATGTGAGGTTGTCACTGAGATAAACGCATAAAAATCGGTTAAAATAAATCTTCTTTATTGTACATAAAAGGTAAAAAACACACACATGGGTCATCACCACCATATTATTTGGTAAAAAAACGTGAGCATATTAGACAGGCACACAGCCACATCAGCAACGAATCAAATTTCCATATGAAGTTAACCAAACAGTATTATATACAGTTCGTTTCCATAACACATTGGGTTGTAACACGTTTCACATATCTCTTCTGCTTCTTCAGCCCCGGACCATTTGGCTGGCCAAGGATCAGAGGACTTTTTGCAATTCGCACTGCGTCAGTTTAACTGACAATTGCGCGGTCATGCGACGTGGCACCTGAACAAAATTTATGTCCTTTTTTTCCCCACAAATAGAGCTCTCTTGGTGGTATTTGATCACCTCTGTGGTTTTTATTTTTTGCGCTATAAACAAAAATAGAGCGTCAATAAAAAAAAAAAATCAATGGCCGGGATTCAGAAAGACTGGCGTATCTTTCGGCGAGCGTAGTGCATCTCATATGCTCTACGCTGCCGTAACTTAGAGAGGTGAGTACTGTATTTAGAAACAACTTGCGCCCTTAGTTACGGCGGCGTAGCGTAAATGGGCCGGCGTAAGCCCGCGTATTTCAAAGTAGGCAGGTAGGAGGCATGTTGTGTGATAATAAAGCGTGACCCCATGTAGATGCATAGCTGAACGAACGGCGCATGCGCTGTCCGTGGACGTAACCCAGTGCACATGCTCAGAATCACGTCAGATAGAATGCCCAAGATACGCCGAACACTGCCTACGACGTGAACGTAACTTACGCACAGCCCTATTCGCGTACGACTTACGCAAACAACGTAAAACTCGACGGCTGTTCCGACGTCCATACTTAACATTGGCTGCGCCTCATATAGAAGGGGTAACTTTACATCGATCGTACGCCTTACGTAAACACCGTATAGTAATACGCCGGGCGCAAGTACATTCCTGAATCGGCGTATCTAGGTCATTTGCATATTTGCATTGGAAATCAATGGGCGCGCCAGATGCGTCCAGTGTAAATGTGCGCCTACGATACGCTGGCGTAGGAAAGTTACGTCGGTCAGAAGAAGCCTATTTTCAGGCGTATCTAGTTTTCTGGGTATGGCGCAGAGGTACGACGGTGCAAATATACACTTACGCCGTGCATCTCGAGATACGTTGGCGTAAGTCCTTTCTGAATCCCGGCCAATATTTTTAACTTTTTGCTATAATCAATATCCCCAAAAAATCTATAAAAAAAATTAAAAAATTCCACAGTAAGCGTATATTGATTGGTTTGCGCAAAAGTTATAGCGTCTACAATATAGGTGTATTTTTATGTCATTTTTTTTTATTATTGTTTTTCTTTTTTACTAGTAATAGCGACGATCTGCGATTTTTACTGTGACTGCGACTTTATGGCGGACACATCGGACACTTTTAACACATTTTTGGGACCATTGTCATTTTTACAGCGATCAGTGCTATAAAAATGCAATGATTACTGTGTAAATTACACTGGTAGTGAAGGTGTTAACACTAGGGGTCGCTGAAGGGGTTAAGTGTGTCCTAGGGAGTGATTCTAACTGTTAGGGGGCGTGGCTACGAGTGACATCACTGATCGCTGCTCCCGATGAGAGGGAACAGACGATCGGTGAGGTGACAGTGTCACTAGGCAGAACGAGGAGATGCTTTTTTACACTTGCCTCTCCCCGTTCTGCAGCTCTGTGACCCGATCGCGGGACAGCGGCCAACACTGAGTCCGCGGGTCCTGCGAGCACAGTTACGGAGCTTGCGCACCCGCAAGGCATGATTTTTAAAATAATGTAAATATACGTTACTCTTCCCAGCCGTGCCATTCTGCCGACGTATACGGTCGTTAACCGGGTAAGCTTTAGCAATAAAACCTGGAAGCCGAATCATTTCTCTGCAGATTTGGGACTTACTGTATATTTCCCTTTCTAGCTTTAGTAAATAAACCCCATTGTGTTACCATAAGGCTCCTTTCACACTGGGGCGGGAGGTGTGGTGGCCGTATAGTGCTGCTATTTTTATTGCGGCGGTACTCGGCCGATAGCGGTGCGGTATTAACCCCCGCTAGTGGCCGAAAAAGGGTTAATAACGCTAGCAATGCACCTCTGCAGAGACGCATTGCCGGCGGTGTTACCGCGGTGTCCCATTGTTTTCAATGTGAAGGAGCGGTATGCTCACCGCTCCAAAAATGCCGCTTGCAGGAGATTTTTTTTTCTCCCGCCAGCGCATCGCCTCATTGAGATTGCTGGGGCAGGAGTATTTTAGGCGTTATTTCTTTTTTTAGCATTAAAACGTCCTGAAATACTCCTCAGTGTGAAAGGGACCTTAAGCACAACACGTGAATTATGGTACAGCATTATTCATTTAACACAGCACTTACCTGCATGGAGTTTGCATGTCCTCCCTGTGCCTGTGTGGGTTTCCTCCGGGTTTTTTAGTTTCCTTCTACACCCCACCGATATGCTGGTAGGTTAATTGACTCCTATTTAAATTGGCCCTAGTATGTGTGTGTATGGATGTGAGATAGGGACCTTAGATTGTAAGCTCCTTGAGGCCAGGGACTGATGTCAATGTACAACAGCGGTGGTGCGTCCATAGTGGGTGCAGGAGCACTGCCCCCTCTCTCCCTTGCGCCGTCACTCAACTTAGTGTACAATACATCAAGATTCATGCATTGCATGAATCTCTATGTAAATGTCGCCGCTGCTGCCCACTATTCAGATGGCCGGCCCCCTGGTGAGCGCCGGCCATCTGGATAACGGCAGCTGGTTGGTTGTGGAAGTGTCTGTCAGAGCCAGTGGCTCTGATAGGCTTTTCGATTAGAGCCTGTGGGCTGTAATCGGCTTTCAAATAGTTAACCAGGGGACGCAGGGGGTGTGTGTTCCCTGGTTAACACTGACACTCGTCTCAGCCAATCAGGTTCATCGGGTGTGGTTACCGGTAACCTGATTGGCTGAAGCGACATCGAGGGCAGGACTCGGGAGAAGACATCGAGGGAGGATGGAAGGTAAGTGCTGGGGGACAGGGGGCAGCAATCTGGCAGCAATTGATGGGCACAGTGGTGACAATTGATGGGCACAGTGGTGACAATTGATGGGCACAGTGGTGACATTTGATGGCACAGTGGCGACAATTATTGGCATGGCATAATGGCGACAATTGCTGGGCACAGTGGATGTGTTTGATGGGCACAGTGGAGACTATTGATGGGCACAGTGGAGACTATTGATGGGCACAGTGGTGACAATTAATGGGCACAGTGGTGACATTTGATGGCACAGTGGCGACAATTGATGGGCACAGTGGTGACAATTGATGGCTGCCTTTGATGGCATGGCACAGTGGCTGCGTTTGATGGCACAGTAGCGACAATTGATGGCATGGCATAGTGGCGACAATTGATGGCATGGCATAGTGGCGACAATTGCTGGGCACAGTGGCTGCGTTTAATTGATGGGCACAGTGGCGACAATTAATGGGCACAGTGGCTGCGTTTGATGGGCACAGTGGCTGCGTTTCATGAGCACAGTGGTGGCAATTGATGGGCACAGTGAGGCTGCAATCGATGATTTAATTTTTTTCGTTTGTTTACGCCCCCCCAGAAATTTGGATCACCAGCCGCAAATGATGTACAATATATATTTAAAGCGCTGTGTAAATTGATGGCGCTATACAAGTACTTGTAATAAATAAATAAAAATAAATGTAACACCTTTAGTCTGCCTACCCCCCTACCTGTCATGCATCACTGTGCTCATTTCACATACTCACCCGCCTGGCAGAGTAAAGCCTTGTCCTGCTGAGATGGCAGAGTCCAGGGCCCATGCCGCCATCTTCGGTCCTGACATCATTGGGTGCCGGGTGTCTTGATCCACCTACATTCAGCCGCACAAATGGAGCCTGAAGCATCTTGGGATATGTGAAATGCATTTGCCAGGAGGTTTCAGAGCGCAGAAGATGCAATTCCCACAAGAATGGTGGCTGGAGGACAGGCCAACCTAAAAAAAGTTTTCGGTTTTGTTAATGTTTGTCATTGTGGAGAAAGGAGGGGTGATATGAAGCCTAGTGCATCAAATTGGCGAAGGTCATAGGCGTGCGCACAGGGTGTGCCAGGTGTGCCCAGGCACACCCTAATCACCCTGTGCAGCACAGATTCTCCCTGCTTCCCTTGCTCCCCCTGTCCCTTCCTCTGCTGTGGGCACACACAGGGGATGTTTTTCAATATGTGGGAGAAGGGTGATGATAAATACAGGTATTTCATTTAACGACCCCGTCCCTTTCTGAATGAACACAGTGAGTGATCTGTGCAATAGGCAAATACAATAGGCTGCACACACCTATGGCAAAGGTCCACTAATGTGCGCTGCCAAACTATTTAAAATTAATTAAAATGTATGGTCTGCCTTATCACACGATAACCCGCTGTGCACTGAAATGCAAAATTAGGATATAAAAAAAGGAAAACGCATGGAAATTGTTTATGATGCACAGTGATTTAGGAAACCAAATGTAATCCCGGTAGGTTATAGATCTACCTCGATCTGGAACAGTTTGTGCACATATACTATTATCGCCATACGCTATAAACGCGTGCAATTATACACCAAAACAAGTATTGATAATGTATTCTCTGCCTGTGTGCATGAGGCCTTAGACATGTCTAAAATACCCTAAATGTGTAAATTAGGAGAGGACAAGACCTAAGGAGAGGGAACTGTTTTACATAATGCTTTTTTGATGGCAATTGACAGTTTGTAACATTACTGCCCTCTAGTGTTCAAAATAAGGAATGCAGCTTAAGCTCTGCTTGCTTGGATGATGAACACGTGCTGATAAAGGGCCAGGATACATACATTTTAAAGGATTTTCTGCAAAACTGCTATCAGAGGCATCCTGGTAAAAATGTTTAAAGGGGTTGTAAAGATACAATTTATTTTTTGCTAAATACCTTCCTTTACCTTAGTGCAGTCCTCCTTCACTTACCTCATCCTTCCATTTTGATTTTAAATGTCCTTATTTCTTCTAAGAAATCCTCACTTCCTGTTCTTCTGTCTGTAACTCCACACAGTAATGCAAGGCTTTCTCCCTAGTGTGGAGTGTCGTGCTCGCCCCCTCCCTTGGACTACAGGAGAGTCAGGACGCTCTCTATGTTGCGGATAGAGAAAAGAGCTGTGTGTTAGTGGGTGTCCTGACTCTCCTGTAGTCCAAGGGAGGGGGCAAGCACGACACTCCACACCAGGGAGAAAGCCTTGCATTACTGTGTGGAGTTACAGACAGAAGAACAAGAAGTGAGGATTTCTCAGAAGAAATAAGGACATTTAACCACTTGCTTACTGGGCACATATACCCCCTTCCTGACCAGGCGAAATTTCAGCTTCCGGCACTGCGTCGCTTTAACTGACAATTGCGCGGTCGTGCGACGTGACTCTCAAACAAAATTGACGTCCTTTTTTCCCCACAAGTAGAGCTTTCTTTTGGTGGTATTTGATCACCTCTGCAGTTTTTATTTTTTGCGCTATAAACAAAAAAATAGCGACAATTTTGAAAAAAAATATTTTTTACTTGTTGCTATAATAAATGTAAAAAAAAACATTTTTTTTCTCAGTTTAGGCCGATGCGTATTCTTCTACATATTTTTGGTAAAAAAAAAAAAATCGCAATAAGCGACTGGTTTGCACAAAAGTTATAGCGTTTACAAAATAGGGGACGGAATTATTATTAATTTTTATTATTATTTTTTTTTACTAGTAATGGTGGCAATCTGCTATTTTTATTGGGACTAAACATTATGGCGGACACATCGGACACTTTTGACACATTTTTGGCGCCATTCACATTTATACAGCGACCAGTGCTATAAATATGCACAAATTACTGTATAAATGTGACTGGCATTGAAGGGGTGAGGAAGGGGTTAAGTGTGTACCCTGAATTGTGTTCTAACTGTGGGGGGAGGGGGGGTGACTGGGGGAGGTGACCGATCTGTGTCCCTATGTACAAGGGACACAGATCGGTCTCCTCTCTCCCCTGACAGGAAATGGATCTCTGTGTTTACACACAGAGATCCATGTCTTGTCCCTGTAACCACCGTTCGCGAGTGCCTGGCAGACATCGCGGCCGCCAGGCACGCGCATCGGCATCTCAGGGATGCGGCGGGCACGTGCGCGCCCTCTTCGAGCCACCCTGCTGCCGTACAAAGTCGTACGGCCGTCAGGAAGTAGTTAAAAACAAAATGGAAGGATGAGGTAAGTGAAGGAGGACTGCACTAAGGTAAAGGAAGCTTTTTAGGGGAAAAAAAATTACCTTTACAACCCCTTTAAACATTTCCTAGCATTATTGGCCATGGTCAGGAACTAGCCAAGGTCAAACCAAGAATCGGCAGATAAGCCGTGATCAGGAACTAGCCATGGTTGATAAGCTGGATCAGCATTGGAAACGCAGAACTCAGGAGCAGGTTCAATCTCAGGGTAACAGCTGAAGACCACCCAGCAAATTCTTAACTCAGTTATGTTCCCTAAATAGGCCACCTGGCACCAAGATTGTCAGTTGGTGTAAAACATTTATTGATGCTGTCAATTGAAGCAAAATAAACCCCATCATTGGTGTCAGGGAGCAAAAATACATGCACATATTTCCCAGCACACCTTGGATCCTCAAGTAACACCCAAACGCTTTTATTCAAACAGATCTCATCACAGTGGGGATATTCAGGGCTGCGTAGGGCCCCTTTATCAGGCATGTGATATAATCTCTTTGGATAAAAGCGTTTGGACATTGCTAGAGGATCCTTTAAGACCGTCCCATTGGATGAAACACGTAGGGGTGGAGCCTGTGCTGACGTCACCACGCTCACCGAGTCAGCGGTGGTGCTGGAGATGCGTGTTATGCCTGAACTGCTTATATGTTTATGAGTAGATGTATCAACACACAAGGCATAGATGCCTTTTATTTTCTCTTACCGGATGCATCTAATTGATGGGAGAGAGGTGTTCTGTGCAGCCCTGTGCCATACTTGGTCCCCAGTTCTTAAAGACACCCTGCTAGCACAGTCCCTGCTGATGTGCTGTGAGCTTTTCAATGCATCCAATGATAGCTGAACCTGCATAGATGAGAGCATACTAAGGCCACCTATAATTTAGGGTCTTAGGAGTCGATAAGAGGCTGTGTGGTGGTGGAACTTACTGGGGGACGCAGGATTCTATTTAACCACTTAACCCCCAAAAAAAATTGCTGGTCAAAGACCAGAGCACTTTTTGCAATTCGGCACTGCGTCGCTTTAACTGAAAATTTTGCGGTCGTGTGACGTGGCTCCCAAACAAAATTGGCGTGCTTTTTTTCCCACAAATAGAGCTTTCTTTTGGTGGTATTTGATCACCTCTGCGGTTTTTATTTTTTGCTCTATAAACAAAAATAGAGCGACAATTTTGAGAAAAAAAATGCAATATTTTTTTAACTTTTTGCTATAATATCCCTCAAAAAAATAAATATAAAAAAAAAACATTTTTTTTTTCTCGGTTTAGGCTGATACGTATTCTTCTACATATTTTTGGTAAAAAAAAAAAAATCGCAATAAGCGTTTATTGATTGCTTTGCGCAAAAGTTATAGTGTTGACAAAATAGGGGGTAGTTTTATGGCATTTTTTAATAATATTTTTTTTTTACTAGTAATGGCGGCGATCAGTGATTTTTTCGGTACTGCGACATTATGGAGGACACTTTGAACACTTTTGACACATTTTTGGGATCATTGGCATTTTTATAGCGATCAGTGCTATAAAAATGCATTGATTACTATAAAAATGCCACTGGCAGTGAAGGGGTTAACACAAGGGGGCAGGGAAGGGGTTAAGTATGTTCCTGGGTGTGTTCTAACTGTATGGGGGGTGGAACTGACTAGGGGAAATGACCGATCTTCTGTTCATACTTTGTATGAACAGAAGATCAGCATTTCTCTCTCTGACAGGAGAACGAGCGATCGCGTGTGCCCGGCGGCGATCGCACCCGCCAGGCACGCGCACGGGAGTCAGGGGCCAGCGGGGGCCTAGTGGCCGATTTGAGAGCCACTCCAATCAATGAAATGAGTTTGGAGATGTTAGTTACAGCTGCACTGCCCTATAAAAAACACACACCAGTTCTGGGTTTACTTTTCACAAGAAGCATTGCCTGATGTGAATGATGCCACGCACAAAAGAGCTCTCAGAAGACCCATGATTAAGAATTGTTGACTTGCATAAAGCTGGAAAGGGTTATAAAAGTGTCTCCAAAAGCCTTGCTGTTCATCAGTGAGACAAATTGTCTATAAATGGAGAAAGAAAAAAAATTTGATCGAACAAAAAAATTAAAAATTAATCGAGGAATTAATTTTTAATTTCCATAGCCCTAAAAAACACTATTTAATGAATTTTTAATATTCAAAGAAAACTCCTCTATCCATCCATCCATATCCCCATGGTTTATTTAGCAGCGAAATCACTTTGTAAAGGTAAACGTTTTTTCACCTCAATGCATCCTATGCATTAAGGTGAAAAAACTTCAGGCAATACCGCCCCCCGCCCCCCGTTACACTTACCTGGCACCTCGATGGTTCCACGCTCGGCCCCAACATCCTCTTCACCGCTCAGCTTGGCAGTTGATTGGCTAGAGCGGATGGATTGAAAGCATCGCAGCCATTGGCTGGTGCTGCTGTCAATCGCATCCAAAGACACGACGTGTCAGGGAAAGGGCCGAGTGATACAGTGAATGGCTATAGTCGCTCGCTGTATCACGAGAGCGCGCCGCAAGGACTCCACAACATGCAAACTCTCTTGCATGAATGTGTGGAGTTCTTGCGGGGAGGACCAGAGACAGCCGCCGAGGGACCCCAGAAGACGTGGATTGGGGCCACTCTGTGCAAAATAAGCTGCACAGTGGAGGTAAGTATAACATGTTTGTTATATAAAAAAGAAATAAAAAATTCTTTACAAACCCTTTAAAGTGATACTAAAGGTTTGAATTTCCTCGGCGGCTCCTCCCGCATCAGATAACCCCCCTAGGAGAAGCACTCTCCTGGGGGGTTACATTGAGTGTGTGCTCCCGAGTCCAGCATTCGGCTTCCAATGCAGGACTCGGTCCGGATGGGGGGTTTCTGGGTATAGGTTTTCGAGGGATCGGCATGGGGGAGGGGCCATCAGCGCGGGCGAGTAGGACAGGTAAGTGACCTTATTAAAAGTCAGCAGCTACACTATTTTTTAATCGCCCAGAGGCGATTCAGTTCGCATGCGCCGCGCTATATACGTTTTTCATTCATTCATTCATTCATTCACACTGTTAGCAGTTGGAATACTGTTTTAAAAGATTACTTACACCGTCAGATTGCTGCTAATGAGTCTGTTTTTTTCTATAGCGGATATACCCAATCAGTATAACTTGTCAGGGCCGGCCCTACCATGGGACCCGATGGGACCATTGGTCCCAGCCGGCAGGTTCTGAGGGGCGGCACATTGACGCCCTTAAATACAGTGGTCCTGCCCGATCAGACTCCGCTCTGCCCACCCGCTCCGCTCTTCATCCCACTATGTGGATAGCCCGGCGTCGCTGCTATTGGAGGTATTGGCAGAGCACTCATTGCCATACCCGTACAGCTGGCCGCCCGCCCGCCCATCCTCTCCGAGGCTTCCCCCCGCCCCTTTGCTGCTGACAAGAAAGTCAGCTAACAGGCTAACGGCCAACAGTGTAAAGGGGGAGGAGCTTTTGGCTGAGCAGAGACCCCATGATGGAAGAGGGATCGCTATAGGCGCGGCTGACACTGAGAGAAAGTAAGGCCTCGTACACACCATCGGACTTATCCGATGAAAACGGTCCGCGGACCATTTCCATCGGATATGTCCGATCGGGAGTTTGATCCGATGGCGTGTACACACCATCGGATCAAATTCCCCGCCGCCGGACGGCGCGGTGACGCGGCGGTGACGTTGACGCCGCCACGTCACCGCTACGTCACCGCACCAGGAAGTAAAACACTTCCCCGCATGCGCCGATTACATTCGGCGGCGGCGCGGCGGCGGTGCGGGACGACATGTCTGCTGGTAAGTGTACTAACCAGCAGACATGTTGGGCGGACAGATTCCCACCGGATAGATTTCAAAGCATGCTTTGAAATCTGTCGGGTGGAGAAATCTGTCCGCTAGCCCATACACACGAGCGGAGATGTCTGCTGAAACGGACCGTTTTCAGCGGACATATCACCTCGTGTGTACGAGGCCTAAGTGTCACTAATTCCATCTCCACCACCTCTGCCTGTGTCTAACCTCCCCTACCACCTCTGCCTGTGTCTAACCTCCCCTACCACCTCTGCCTGTGTCTAACCTCCCCTACCACCTCTGCCTGTGTCTAACCCCCCCTACCACCTCTGCCTGTGTCTAACCTCCCCTACCACCTCTGCCTGTGTCTAACCTCCCCTACCACCTCTGCCTGTGTCTAACCCCCCCTACCACCTCTGCCTGTGTCTAACCTCCCCTACCACCTCTGCCTGTGTCTAACCTCCCCTACCACCTCTGCCTGTGTCTAACCTCCCCTCCCACCTCTGCCTGTGTCTAACCCCCCCTACCACCTCTGCCTGTGTCTAACCCCCCACCACCTCTGCCTGTGTCTAACCTCCCCTACCACCTCTGCCTGTGTCTAACCCCCCCACCACCTCTGCCTGTGTCTAACCTCCCCTACCACCTCTGCCTGTGTCTAACCTCCCCTACCACCTCTGCCTGTGTCTAACCTCCCCTACCACCTCTGCCTGTGTCTAACCTCCCCTACCACCTCTGCCTGTGTCTAACCTCCCCTACCACCTCTGCCTGTGTCTAACCTCCCCTACCACCTCTGCCTGTGTCTAACCCCCCCTACCACCTCTGCCTGTGTCTAACCCCCCTACCACCTCTGCCTGTGTCTAACCTCCCCTACCACCTCTGCCTGTGTCTAACCTATCCTACCACCTCTGCCTGTGTCTAAACTCCCCTACCACCTCTGCCTGTGTCTAACCTCCCCTACCACCTCTGCCTGTGTCTAACCTCTCCTACCACCTCTGCCTGTGTCTAAACTCCCCTACCACCTCTGCCTGTGTCTAACCTCCCCTACCACCTCTGCCTGTGTCTAACCTCCCCTACCACCTCTGCCTGTGTCTAACCTCCCCTACCACCTCTGCCTGTGTCTAACCTCTCCTACCACCTCTGCCTGTGTCTAAACTCCCCTACCACCTCTGCCTGTGTCTAACCTCCCCTACCACCTCTGCCTGTGTCTAACCCCCCCCTACCACCTCTGCCTGTGTCTAACCTCCCCTACCACCTCTGCCTGTGTCTAACCCCCCTACCACCTCTGCCTGTGTCTAACCCCCCCACCACCTCTGCCTGTGTCTAACCTCCCCTACCACCTCTGCCTGTGTCTAACCTCCCCTACCACCTCTGCCTGTGTCTAACCTCCCCTACCACCTCTGCCTGTGTCTAACCTCCCCTACCACCTCTGCCTGTGTCTAACCTCCCCTACCACCTCTGCCTGTGTCTAACCTCCCCTACCACCTCTGCCTGTGTCTAACCCCCCCTACCACCTCTGCCTGTGTCTAACCCCCCCTACCACCTCTGCCTGTGTCTAACCTCCCCTACCACCTCTGCCTGTGTCTAACCTCTCCTACCACCTCTGCCTGTGTCTAAACTCCCCTACCACCTCTGCCTGTGTCTAACCTCCCCTACCACCTCTGCCTGTGTCTAACCTCTCCTACCACCTCTGCCTGTGTCTAAACTCCCCTACCACCTCTGCCTGTGTCTAACCTCCCCTACCACCTCTGCCTGTGTCTAACCCCCCCTACCACCTCTGCCTGTGTCTAACCTCCCCTACCACCTCTGCCTGTGTCTAACCTCTCCTACCACCTCTGCCTGTGTCTAAACTCCCCTACCACCTCTGCCTGTGTCTAACCTCCCCTACCACCTCTGCCTGTGTCTAACCCCCCCTACCACCTCTGCCTGTGTCTAACCTCCCCTACCACCTCTGCCTGTGTCTAACCTCCCCTACCACCTCTGCCTGTGTCTAACCTCCCCTACCACCTCTGCCTGTGTCTAACCCCCCCTACCACCTCTGCCTGTGTCTAACCCCCCCTACCACCTCTGCCTGTGTCTAACCTCCCCTACCACCTCTGCCTGTGTCTAACCTCTCCTACCACCTCTGCCTGTGTCTAACCTACCCTACCACCTCTGCCTGTGTCTAACCTCCCCTACCACCTCTGCCTGTGTCTAACCTCCCCTACCACCTCTGCCTGTGTCTAACCCCCCCTACCACCTCTGCCTGTGTCTAACCCCCCCCCCTACCACCTCTGCCTGTGTCTAACCTCCCCTACCACCTCTGCCTGTGTCTAACCTCCCCTACCACCTCTGCCTGTGTCTAACCCCCCCTACCACCTCTGCCTGTGTCTAACCCCCCCCCCCCTACCACCTCTGCCTGTGTCTAACCCCCCCCCCCCCTACCACCTCTGCCTGTGTCTAACCCCCCTACCACCTCTGCCTGTGTCTAACCCCCCCTACCACCTCTGCCTGTGTCTAACCTCCCCTACCACCTCTGCCTGTGTCTAATGCCCTATCCGAAAATTATACTGTGACCCCCCCAGCTGATAATATACTGTATACCCCCAACATCCCTTATCTGCATAGGCATTTTTTTTTGCAAACGTGAACTATCCTTCTAAAAACTTCCATAAACTGAAATATAAAATAAAAAGGACAGTTAAATGGCGGCCGTCTCGCTCTGCTCTGACGTTGTAAAAGTACTTCTGGTATTTGGAGACCACGTTGGAGCCAAGCAGTTATTTGGCCAGCGTGAAATTCATTTTAGAATTGTTTGAGACGATTGTGGTGGCTTCCCGGTGCCAAGAAAACAAATGTGATTTCGCTGTGCTGGCGCAGACTTTCTTTCCACTGTTTTGTTATTTGATTTTCTTATTTTATTTAAATTAGGTTTACGCAAAATTTTCAGGCCCGTAGCACGGGACGTGGGGTGTTGTGACAACAAATGTCAATTTTCTTTCACTGAGCATCGACTGCTAGATGCTAAAACCAAGAACGCAGAGTTGTAAAGACTCTGTTACTACGGCAACCGCAATGGACGCAGCAAACTTGCAAATTCTCCGATCTACCACCAGCATTGTTGTGGAATCACGCTGCCAGAATCGGATTTGCTCTGGGCCACTGGTTCCTTTTTGCTGTAGACATATGGGGGGGGGGGTGTGGGGGGGTGAAAGAGGCAACAGATGTTGTTTCAATTCAGCGGGAAGATATTCCGAGCTCGCCATGGCGTGCTGCGTTCTCCTTCATTCTGCCAATCTCTGAAAACCTCAACAGGTATGTACAGCCAACTGTTGTGAAAGTAGAACACTTTCTCACCCCCAGCAGAGACTTCAACATCCACGGCCTTTGTTTTTTTTTGTCCATCCAATCCCCTGCAGATTAAATTAAAATGTCCTCTCTGATTTCTGTCATTTATTTCTAGTTATTTACTGTTTACATATACTGCCATATTTAACCTATTCGCTGCCAGAGACGTTTTTGCACACTAGCTCATATGTAGTACTTACCTCAGATCGAAGCCCCTGCAACGGCCCTCGTTCCTCTCCTCCACCGCCACCATCTCACTTACTTGCGGCTCCGGTGCTGTGACTGGCTGGAGTCGCAATGACATCACTCCTGCACATACGCATGGGTGACGGCATGACCGCCTTCACTAGGGGCAAGCTCAGTGTGCCTGCGCCATTGCACGCCGTAGACATCAGTGCCCGTTTTTGGGAAAATACCTCCATAACCGTGTAGGTTTAGGAGATATTTCTTGCACCTACAGGTAAGCCTTAATCTACTTACCTGTAAGGCGGCGTACACACGTACGAGAACCTCGACGGGTGGAACGAAATCGGCGACCCGCCCGTCGGGAATGGCAACCAGCCATTCATCCAGGCGGGCCATCGAGCAAATAGAGAGCGTGCTCTCTATTCGCTCGACGGGATTCCCGACGGGCGGGGCGAGCCAGGAGCGTACACACGGCCGAGGTTCTACGTCACCGCGTTCTGATCCGATCGGATTTTGGACTGATGGTGTGTACGTACATCAGACCATCAGGCCACTTCAGCGGTGACCCGATAAACACGGTCCGTCGGACCATTCTCATCGGACCAGTTTACAACCACTTTAACCACTTAAGACCCGGACCATTATGCAGGTAAAGGTCCTTGCCCTTTTTGCGATTCGGCACTGCGTCGCTTTAACTGACAATTGCGCGGTCGTGCGACGTGTTTTCCAAACAAAATTGGCGTCCTTTTTTCCCACAAATAGATATTTCTTTTGGTGGTATTTGATCACTTTTTTGCGCTATAAACAAAAATAGAGCGACAATTTTGAAAAAAAATGTCAATATTTTTTACTTTTTGCTATAATAAATATCCCCCAAAAATATATATAAAAAACATTTGTTTCCTTAGTTTAGGCCGAAACTTAAATCTTCTACATATTTTTGGTAAAAAAAAAAATCACAATAAGCGTTTATTAATTGGTTTGCGCAAAAGTTATTGGGACAGATTCAGGTACAATTACATTGGCGCAGAGTATCAGAGTTACACTACGGCGCCGTATTTTACCTGGCTCTACGACAAATTCTGGTAGATTACGGCCCGTAAGGTACGGCGGCGTAGTGTATTTCTCGCGGCGGAATTGAAATACGCGATTAGGGGGCATGAAGCATTTAAATTAGGCACGTCCCCGCGGTGTTCGAACTGCGCATGCTCCGTTCAGAAATTTCCCGCCGTGCATTGCGCGAAATAACGTCGTTACGTAATTTTTTTGTTTGAGTAGCGTCGTTTACGTACATTCCTATTCCCAGACGACTTATGTAAAAAATAAAAAAAAAAACTTAAAATTCGACGCGGGAACGACGGCCATAATTAACATGGGCTCTCTAATACTAGACCAGATAAAAGCTGGAATAACTTTACGTGGCAAAAAGATGACTACAGATGCCGTAAGAGATTGCGAATGACGCTCGTAACTTCGTGGATCGTCGGAAAAAGGGACCATTGTCATTTTTACAGCGAAAAGTGCTATAATAATGCACTGATTACTGTGGAAATGACAATGGCAGTGAAGGGGTTAACCACTAGGGGTCACTAAAGGGGTTAAGTGTGCCCTGATTTGTGTTTCTCACTCTAGGGGGCGTTGCTGGACATGTGACGTCACTGATCGTCGTTCCCTAACAGTGACAAACCACAGAGAAGAACAGGGAAAGTTTGTATACACTCACCTCTCCCCGTTCTTCAGCTCCTGTGACCTGATCGCGGGACACCAGTGGCGATCGGGTCCCTCGGCTGGGCACTTAAAGGGCAACGTACCTGTACGTGCTTGTGCCCAGCCATGCCATTCTGCCATGTATATCGGCGTTAGGTGGTCCTCAAGTGGTTAACCACTTGCCTACCAGGCCAATTCTTTTTTTTTTTTTTTTTAATCCACATTCAGCTTTGACCAGGCGCTAGAGACCAGCTCATGGTATAGTGCTTATTTATGTCTCTATAACAGGTTTGCATCATTTGTGGCTTAATCTTTTTTTTTTTGTATATTAATGATTTTATGTATATTGACTTTTTTCCTTTTCCCCTTCTCGGGGCCCTTTGTTGAATATTCTATATAGTCTACCGTTTCTTTTCTCCCCTCTTCTATTTCCACCCCTATCTCCCTCTCTCCCTCCCCTCCACCTCACCATCGCTTTGCCTTGTCGGATGGTTTCACATATTCATTTTATTCTTTAGCTTTCTACTCTTAGGTTTTCTGCGTAGCTCCATGATTTTTTAAAGGTTTTCCAATTTTCCCATTTTTTATTTCCGCTATTATCTTCTATGTTGTTGCAATTATCCTCCATTCTGTATGTTTCTTCTACAGCGTCAATCCATTCCCAGACCATTGGGCATTCTAATTCCTGCCACTTCCTGGGTATCAACCTCTTTGCAGAATTTAATAAGTGAGGGACCAGGGATTCCTTGTATTTTCTAACCCCTTCCTCTCCTCCATGGAAGAGGACCGTGCACGGGTCTTTTTTAATTTTTTTCTTCGTGATATCTTCCACCAACCCTAGGATACTTCCCCAATATCTTTCAACCTTGGGGCACTCCCACCACAGGTGAGCCATTGTTCTGGGGGATTTACAGCCTCTCCAGCAATCTGCTGATTCTTCCTTCTTAAATTTACTTAGCTTTACAGGTGTACTATACCAGCCCGATAGACATTTGTAATTCATTTCGGCCGTCCTGCTATCGGCTGCCGAGGAGTGGGTTAGCTTTAAAATCCTATCTTTCTATTGTGCTTCTATCTTTATGTGACCCTAGTTCCCTTTCCCAGTTTTTAATAAATGGAGGCACTTCGGGTTCGTCGATCTGTAATAGAATCTTATATAATTTTGATATAGTTCCTTTTGTATTCTTGTTAATACATAGTTTTTCTACCTCAGTGAGCTGGTCTATATCTCTTATCGGTTGAGGTAGAGTTTGTATAAAATGGTTTAATTGCTGGTGCCTCCAGTTATTAATTAACATGAGATTTTCTTTTTGTTCAAGATCTCTTAGTGTAAGTAAATGCCCTTGGTGCATTACATCTTTTAATTGTGCCCTGTCGTTTATGACCCAGTTCCCCCCAACTTCAACCTTCCCCGGTGGGAAATAATCATTATTCTTTAATACTATAAGAGGTGAATTATAGTTCCTACTGATTTTTTTTTGTGTTAGGTCCCAGATTTTGAGTGCGTTTCTTGTGATTTCATGTGTATCCGTGTCTAATGTCCTAAATTGTGGTGGGTTCCATATTATTGTGTCTAGTCTCACCTTTGCTAATTTATTTTCAAGGCTAACCCATCTTTTTTCTCTATTATCTTTAGCCCATTCCACTACCCTCGACAAAATTATTGCTTCGTAGTATTTTTTGATATCGGGGACTGCTAGCCCCCCTTTATTTTTTGTCTGCCTAAGGGTTTGGAGTGATATCCTATGTCTCTTATTTCTCCAGATATAGTTCATTATTAGCTTTCTGAGGATTTGCAGCAGTTGTTTTGGTAGTTTAATAGGGATCATCTGGATCTTATAGAAGATTTTTGGCATCATGACCATTTTACAGAAGTTGATTCGTCCCGTCCATGAGATTGGCCTGTTTTTAACTCTATTTATTTCCTTTTTAATTTCTTCCAATAATGGGATGACATTTTTTTCATATATTTTTTTCCCGTATTTGCCAGCTGGATCCCAAGATATTTCAGCTCTTTTACCCATGGGAATTTGTACTCACTTCTTAAAGTTTGCTCATCTTTCTTGGATAACCCTATATTAAGTATTTCGGTTTTAATAGTATTTATTTTGAAATTGGAGAACTCCCCATACTGTCTACACAGATTCAGGAGATTCGGGATTGAGGATTTCGGGTTGGTTAAGTAGAAGAGCACATCGTCCACAAATGCAGACAATTTGTGCTCCCCTCCTATTTTAATTCCTGTTACCTCCGGGCATTTGCAGGTCCTGGACAGTAGAGGCTCTATCGATAATACAAACAGGAGTGGTGACAAAGGGCACCCCTGTCTTGTACCGTTTTTCATCGTAAAGGGGTCGGACAGGTCCCCGTTAATTTTTATTCTCGCTGTTGGGGTCTGGTATAAAGCTCCGATCCATTCCAGCATCTTCTGCCCAAATCCCATGGTTTCCAAGGTTTGTATCATGAATCCCCAGTCTACCCTGTCAAACGCTTTTTCAGCATCGATTGACAGAAGTAGACTGGGGGCTCCCTGGGTCCTCATCCTGTGGATCAGAAGGAGGGCCCTAACCCCATTGTCCCTCCCCTCTCTGCCTTGGATAAATCCTGTCTGGTCTGGATGGATCAGGCCTATGATCTCTTGTTTAACCCTATCGGCCAATACCTTGGCGAACAGTTTTAGATCTGAGTTCAACAACGATATTGGCCGATAGCTTGAGCATATTTTGGGCTCCTTGCCTTCCTTTGGAATAACCGTTATGGTTGCCTCTGCAGCTTCTCTACTAAGAGTATATTCCCCACCAAGGCCATTAAAATATTGACATAGTCGTGGTATAAGAATCTCTTTACATTGTTTATAATATAAGGCTGTAAGGCCATCAGGGCCTGGACTTTTACCCGATGCCGTGCCTGCTAGAGCTGTCTGTATCTCTTTTTCTGTAATAGTTCTATCCATTACTAACGCTCTTGTCGAATTAACTGTTGGGAGTCCCGCTTCTTGTAAGAAGTCTAAGATCTTATTTTTCTTTTCCTCTTTTCCCCATTTTTTCTGTTTAACTGCGTATAGTTTTTCATAGTAGACTCTAAAGGCTTCAGCTATATTTTTTGTTATGTATATCTCTTCTCCTTGCTCGTTTTTAATTTTTTCAATATAATTTTTTGATTTCTTTTTCTGTACCATCCTTGCCAGATGTTTACTGGTTTTGTTTCCCCATCTATATCTCTCTTTTGCAATCAGATGGAATTCTCTTTTTGTTTCCTGAAAGAGGAGTTCTTTAAGTTTGTTGCGTTTGTTTACCAATTCTAGATATCATTTTTTTTGGTTTCCCCCTTTTTTATGTTCTTGTTCTAATTTCCATATCTCGGCTATTGTATTATTCTTCTGTAGGTTCTTTTCTTTCTTTTTCCTAGCTCCTTCAGATATAAAAATACCTCTAATTAGAGCCTTGTGAGCGTCCCATAATGTTGCTTTTGATATCTCACTTGTATCGTTTAGTTGAAAATATTCTTCTAACTCCTTTTTAACTCTAGCTAAACTATCCGGATTTATTACTAATTCCTCATTGAGCCTCCAACTTAAAGGTGGTCTCTTCTTCCCTTCGATATTTAGTGAGATACTTATTGGGGCGTGATCGGATATCGTAATAGATTCTATCCTTGCCCCCACCACACTTTCCAGTAAGTGGTGGTCTACAAGGATATAATCTATACGTGAGTAACTTCCATGTACCGGGGAAAAAAAGGTATAATCTCGGATCTCTGGATTCATTATTCTCCATATATCCATTCGTTGATTTCTGAACAAACAATTTTTTTAATTTTTAGTATTTCTTAGTTGGGGTTTATTAGTTTCTGCTGTCTGGGGTGACTTGTCTATTATTGGATCCATACAGAGGTTTAAGTCTCCTCCTAAAATTATCCTCCCTTTTTTTAACTCCTCTAATTTCCTCAGGATTCCTATTAAGTATGTTATCTGATTAGTGTTGGGGGACTAGATGTTTACTAAAGTACATTCCATATCTTCTAACTTTCCACTTAAAAAGATAAATCTTCCCTCGGGGTCCACTAGTCTGTCAGATAGCTGAAATCTTACCCTTTTGGCTATTCCAATGGCCACCCCCCTGGCACGTTTTGAGACAGTGTCCCCATAGTACCAGGTAGGGTATTCCACAGAATGTAGCCTAATCCTTGAGCTTAATGTTAAGTGGGTTTCCTGAATAAATGTGATATCAGTTTTCATTATTTTCAATTCTTTCAGCACTTTATGTCTCTTAACTGGACTATTTAGACCTTTTACATTATATGATATACAATTGACTATCGTCATCCTATCTTATCTTGTCTCCTCCCTTTTTCTAGCGATTTTGGTGAGGTGGATCCCTTCCCCGCCTTCCCCTCCCTCTTACCCCCCTCCCTCTCCCTTCCCTCTTACCCCCCTCCCTCTCCCTCTCCCCCTCCCCTCCCCCCTCCCCCTCCTAAATGGCCATCTAGAGGCCTTGGAACCAAACATCTCCCCTTGGTTCTTTTACCCCGGGGGTGGGACCTACACATAACCCCCCATCCCTAATCTATGGGGGTATAATATTTTTCCGGGGATAGCAGGGACTCCCTTTTCTCGTTCTCCATTCCTCCCTCCTTTTGTTAGTGCTCTCTTTTTAAGTCCACCCAGGTAAGTCTCTTATCTGAATGTCCATTCTATTACAAAATTCGCTTAAGTCTTCTGGGAACCGAAGAGTCGCTGATTTTCCTTCTCTTGTCGCTACGAGGCATGCCGGAAATCTCCAATTATATTTAATGTTTTTGTCTACTAGCTGTACTAAGAGGGATTTTAAGAGCCGGCGCCTAGATAGGGTCTCTGCAAATAAATCTGCATATACCTGTAAGGTGGATCCTCTATAGGCTAGGGGCGGATGGTCCCTCAGTTTCTTCCATAATTCCTCCTTCTCTCCAAAGGAGTGGAATCTAACTATAACGTCCCTAGGCCTTTCTGTGTCCATTCTTTTGTATTTTCCTATACGGTGGGCTCTCTCTATCCTAATAGGGTCTTCCGATGTTTTTTCCAGTATCTGGTTTAATATTGTCCCCATTATTTTCCAGAGATCTTCGTCTTTGTCTTCTGGGACTGCTCTAAATCTCAGATTTTGTCTTCTGGATCTATTTTCCTAATCTTCCAGTTTATACAGTATGCTCCTTTGTTGTATCTGTATCTGGGCTACTTGCTCCCTTAATGTACTTGTCTCTTGGTCTTGGATCTCCGCTCGTTCTTCTAGCGTCTCTACCCTAGATAGTAGGTGTCCTAAGTCAGTTCTAAGGCTTTGAATTTCTCCCTTGATCACATTTTCTAGCCGCACCATCATCCTTTCCATATCTCCTTTGGTTGGAGTTTGTTCCTCTTGTCTCAGCTCCTCCATTTTACTTGTCTCTGAATCGTTCTCACTGGTCCCCTCTTCTTTTGATTCTTCCATTGCTCCCCTTTGAGTTGGGGTGAGAGCTTTTTTTTTTACCTCTATCCTTTTATCTGTTTTTGCTTGTAGTATCTTTGGTGAACTGTTATTTCTTGAGCTTCCCCCTTTGGACATGTATTGTGTAATGGAGCTTGTTGCCGCTGGGTTACCTGGTGTTTTTAGGACTCCTCCCCTTGTCGATCTGCTTGACATCCTAGACATAATAGTCTTCGCTTTTCTGATTCTTTTCCCCAGTTTGACGGTCTATTGTCTTCTCCTCACTTACCGTCCACTTTATTGTGCTTTCCATCGGTATTGCTAGAGCAAGTTGGGGGGAGAAAACACTTTGCTTATGGTAGGGGAGGGGGGGTATTTCGCGACTCCTACTGCATTTTTGTATACTCGATTGCTCCTTTCTAGTGTATATAGTCCATATAAAAGAGGTGGGGTTCACTTGCGATTAGCGCATGTAACTAGATAGGTGGTAAGCAGCTCTCTTATTACCCTTGGTATGGCTTACAGTTTAACTGTCACCCCTTCAATAGTCCACCAATATCCACCACAATCCGCCGTGGTCTCCCGCAGAGCCTTTATCCACTGAGGGTTTTTTTTTTCCCTTGGTTTCTAAATTTCTACAATCTCTGCATTCATAGGTGCGCTCCGCCTACTGCATCGGGGCACTCACCCCCAAAGAATCAACCTTAAATACAGACGTAAATACGCTTGTGTACAGTGTGTGTATGTGTATTTTAGTGAATCTATAGCAGCGGGTCGATGAGCAGAAAAAACAGGGCAGGTGTTGGTGTCAACAGGGACTGAGCGGTGCAGGTACGGTATAGGTCAGTAGAAGTCAGCGGTGTAAGCGGGGCACTGGGCGGCACAGGCAGGGGAGAGACCGGTGCCAGCAGGGCGCCGAGCCGTGCAGCAAGACAGAGGCTGACGTCAACGGAGCACTGGGTGACATAAGTACAGTTTCCCTCTCCATTCGTTTTAACACGGCTCCTTAATAGTTACACTCCTTTTCCTCTATCCTCCATCCGTCAACTGAGTGGGTGGTAAAAGCAGGGAGCATGCAACTCCAAACTTAGCGTTTTCCCACCCTTTACATCGAGGATAATCCAACTATTATCACCGCCATATAGATAGTCTATGGGGATCACAAATATCCTTGTTATAGAGGCTTTTCAGGCCTGATGTGACCAACTGAACACCTTCAAACTGATATTTCAACACTCTTGTGGTTCGTGCTTATATTCACCCAAATAGAAATGCAGCATAAGCATAACTAACTACCTGTGAAGTTGCATATGAGTTCCTCTGATTGTTTTGACCATGATTACCTTACACATATCACGTAATATAGGTTTGCGGTACTTGCAAGATGGTAATTATCTGTCTCTCTTACCCCTCTGGACGACTTTCGTGTAAGGATTAATCGCCTTACCTTTAGCTTCCACTACCAGCTTTACCTGGACCGCATGGAGTGTGAGGGCTGAATGGAGGGTGGTTCTCTACGGGCGTACCACTCCCAGTCCCAAAGTGAGCGAGGCAGATGGTTTAAGGCAGCGGGATCCTCGCTGCATTCGGCGGTCTATGGCAGCCAACTCCTCGCTTTGAGCCTTGCGGGCTTCTCTCTGGCGGGTGTTGTTTACGTGGCGATCGTTGCCCATCCCCGTGTCTGCCATGCACGCCTCGATCATTCGCTGTCCCCGGGGATCCAGCTACCTCCGTAGTGCAGCCGTCCCTGCTTCCCCAAAGCTGCGTACGCTTAGCGCTCGTAGGTCCCTCCCCCCATAATGCGTGTCACGTCCTCACGTACACGCCATCCCCACCCCCTACCAGACCAATTCTGACATTTCTCTCCTACATAAAAAAAAACATCATTTATTTGCTAGGAAATTACACATAACCCCCAAACATCATGCTTTTTTTTTGCAGAGTTCCTCAGAAAAGGAAAGTGGGGGCCAGAAATTTGAAGTCCAGCAGCCTCAGATACATCTGGATGAGAGGTGCTAACTGCCAAGGGGTGAGTGAGCTCCTGTGTGTCACTGAAGTCTTCCCACCTCCCCCATTCTCTCCCCTGCTTCTGAGTGAGTACACTAAGGTAAATCAGGGTTCTCAGAGCACCCCTTACATCACAGTTGCCCTTTACACCAAAGGCCACAGTGTTCCCCTTACATCAGAGACCTCTCCATGCATCAGAGGTCTCAGTGTTCCCCCATAAATCAGAGTCTGCAGAGTCCCCCCTTACAGTGTAGGGGAACTCTGTGGGTTCAGATGTAAATAGGGAATTTTGTGATTATGTGCGGCCCTTTGATGATGTCAGGGGCCACATTTGAGGCCCCCCTTAGCTCATCAGTTGACAGCCACTTCCCTACAAAGTACAATAGTGGTAGATCCATTTTTTTCATGTCACATGATAACAGAAAAAAAGAAATTTCAGGTAAAAATACACAAGTTCATTTTTGGGAATACAAACGCAATATATTACCCATTTTTTGGGGTAAAATATAAAAGTTCAAATTGCGCAAAGTAAATAGATACCCAACGTGCCAAGCTTTACATTTTTGCACGCCTACAAATAGACAACAGACTTCGATACCCTATATTTTCAATAGTAGGTGATGCTTTAACCACTTCAGCCCCGGAAGAATTTACCCCCTTCCTGACCAGAGCACTTTTTGCGATTCGGCACTAACTGACAATTGGGCGGTCGTGCGACGTTGCACCCAACAAAATTTAGGTCCTTATTTTCCCACAAATAGAGCTTTTTTTTGGTGGTATTTGATCACCTCTGCGCTTTTTTTTATTTTTTTTTGCGCTATAAACAAAAAAAGAGCACCAATTTTGAAAAAAACAAAACACAATGGGCCAGATCCACAGAGAGAGTACGCCGGCGTATCTACTGAAACACCGGCGTACTTTCAAAGTTCCCGCCGTCGTATCTTTAGTTTGAATCCTCAAACCAAGATACGGCGGCTTCTGGGTTAGATCCGACAGGTGTACGTATTCGTACACCTTCGGATCTAAGATGCAATACTTCGGCGTCCGCTGGGTGGCGTTCACGTCGTTTTCCGCGTCGAGTATGCAAATTAGCTTTTTCCGACGATCCATAAACGTACGCGCGGCCGTCGCAATCTCTTACGGCGTCTCTAGTCGGATTTTTCCGGCGTATAGTGAAAGCTGCTTTTATCTGGCCTATAGTTAGACTTGCCATGTCAAGTATGGTCGCCGTTCCCGCGTCTAAATTTGATTTTTGATTTTTGCGTAAGTTGTCTGTGAATAGGAATGTACGGAATTTACGCTAGTCAAAAAAATAACATCATTGCAACGTAATTTAGCGCAATGCACGGCGGGAAATTTCTGAACGGAGCATGCGCAGTTCGATCGCCGCAGGGGCGCGCTTCATTTAAATGAATCGCGCCGATTTGAATTCCGCCGCCAGAAATATACTACGCCGCCGTAACTTATGGCGCAAATTCTTCCAGGATTCGAAGTTAAGCCAGGTAAGATACGGCGGCATAGTGTATCTCTGATACGCTGCGCCAATCTATTTGTATGTGGATCTGGCCCAATATTTTTGACTTTTTTCTATAATAAAAATCTCCAAAAATATATATAAAAAATGTATTTCTGAGTTTAGGCCAATATGCATCTTCTACATATTTTTGATTAAAAAAAAAATTGCAATAAGCGTATATTGATTGGTTTGCGCAAAAGTTATAGCGTCTACAAAATAGGGGAAAGTTTTATGGCATTTTTTTATATATATTTTTTTATTAGTAATGGCGGCGATCAGCGATTTTTATAGTGACTGCGCCATTATGGCGGACACATCGGACACTTTTGACACTATTTTGGAACCATTGTCATTTATACAGCGATCAGTGCTATAAAAATGCACTGATTACTGTGTAAATGACACTGGAAGGGAAGGAGTTAAACACTAGGGGGAAATGAAGGGGTTAAGTGTGTCCTAGGGAGTGATTCTAACTGTGGGGGGCTGGGCTACATGTAACAAGAGACTGATCACCGCTCCCTATGATAGGGAGCAGTAGATCGTTGCCGTGTCACTAGGCAGAATAGGGAAATGCCTTGTTTTCATAGGCATCTCCCCGTTCTGCCGCTCTGTGACACGATCACGGGACAACGGCAGACATTGAGTCTGAGGTTCCCACGGGCACGGTCACAGAGCATGGGGCGTTGCTTTGCGCAGCCATGCCATTCTGACAATGCATATTGTCGCTAGACGGTTGGCAAGTGGTTAAAAGCCTTTACAGGTCATCATTATAGAGTAATCCATGAATAATGGGCCTATCATTATTGCTCTCTCTGCATGTCGGCAATATGTTCATGTGTACTGCAAGCAATGTTTTTATACATACATGCACCCCGACAGGTGTGTTTATGTTCCTGTGTGTGTGTGTATGTGGGGGCAGGCTCAATTTTTTTTGGGTGTTGAGTGCTTGGGTTAACTTTACTTTTTTCAATTTATTAATTTCAATAAAAACCTTAAATATGTCACATAGGGGCAAAACGTATTATATTTAAAAATATATAATACTATTAATAATAATAATAATACCATTAATAATTTCCTTTGGGATCAATAAAGTATATTATAACCTTATATACAGGTTTGCGTGTGAAAAAAAATTGAATGAAATTGTGTTCACGTCGGTGAGCTTCTGTTTCGTGAGCGGTGAAACCAAGTGCTATCCAGATCATACTGTGACTTTGTGGGGACCTGGAATTCTTTTTGGGAGGGAATATGATAAATCTCTATGATTAACAGCTCCATCTAGTGACCACATTGCGGTATTTTCCTGAAATTTCCTGACATACATAATATTACCAAAAGTATTAGGTCACCTGCCTTTACACCCACATGTACTTTAATAGCATCTGAATCTTATGCCGCGTACACACAACCTATTTTCGGGTTCTAAAAACTGACGTTTTTAAGGGTCTAGGAAAAAACTATGTTTTTTTCAACCCGATCATTAAAACGGCCTTGCCCACACACGATCATGAAAACATGCTCTACAAATGCGCGGTGACGTACAACACGTACGACGGCACTATAAAGGGGAAGTTCCATGCGGATGGCGCCACCCTTGGGGCTGCTTTAGCTGATTTTGTGTTAGTAAAAGACGATTCGCGCTTTTCTGCCTGTTACAGTGTGATGAATGTGCTTACTCCATTACAAATGCTAGTTTTACCAGAACGAGGCTCCCGTCTCATAACTTGCTTCTGAGCGGGTTTTTCACGTCGTTAAAGCCCACACACGATTATTTTTTACAACCTTAAAAACGACATCGTTAAACACGCTGTGAAAAAATAGAGCATATTCAAAAAAAATTGGCCCATTTTATAGAATCCGAAAAATGCTCTGAAGCCCACACACGATCGTTTTTAACCACTTCAGCCCCAGAAGGTTTTACCCTCTTCCTGCCCAGGCGAAATTTCAGCTTCTGGCACTGCGTCGCTTTAACTGACAATTGCGCGGTCGCGCGCCGTGGCTCCCAAACAAAACAGGCGTCCCTTTTTTCCCCACAAATAGAGCTTTCTTTTGGTGGTATTTGATCACCTGAGTGAGTGAAGGACTTATATAGCGCAGCAAATGTGAACTAAATCGCCTCTGGGCGCTCGTTGTTCCTGTCTCCTTTGATATCAAAAGAGATGAGTTTTTATCCTTCTTCTGAAGGTCAGGTGGTTTTCCTCCAACCGAATGCTGGTTGGCAAAGCGTTCCATAGTCTGGGACCTTGGAACGCAAATCTTCTTTCTCCTTTAGACTTGTATCTGGCTCTGGATATCTGGAGCAGAAAACCTCTGCGGTTTTTATTTTTTGCGCTATAAACAAAAATAGAGCGACAATTTTGAAAAAATAAATAAATATTTTTTACTTTTTGCTGTAATAAATATTCCCAAAAATATATATATAAAAAAATGTTTTTTTCAGTTTAGACCGATACGTATTCTTCTACCTATTTTTGGTAAAAAAAATCGCAATAAGTGTTTATCGATTGGTTTGCGCAAAATGTATACGTTTACAAAATAGGGGATAGTTTTATGGCATTTTTATTATTATTTTTTTTTTTACTAGTAATGGCGGCGATCTGCAATTTTTTTACTAGGACTGCGACATTATAGCGGACACTTTTGTGAAATTTTTGGGACCAATCACATTCATACAGTGAACAGTGCTATAAATATGCACTGATAACTGTATAAATGTGACTGGCAGGGAAGGGGTTAACCACGAGGGGGCGGGGAAGGGGTTAAATGTGTAGCCTAGTTTGTGTTCTAACTGTAGGGGGAGGGGGGTGACTGGGGGGGTAACCGATTGTGTCCCTATGTACAAGGGACACAGATCGGTCTCCTCTCTCCCTGAACTTACAATGCTAAATTATTGTTAAAATCATAATGGCCAGATTCTCAAAGGATATACGACGGCGTATCTCCAGATACGCCGTCGTATCTAAGTTGCGTCACTTACACCGTCGTATCTAAGTTGCATATTTACGCTGGCTGCTAGGTGGCGTCTCTGTCGATTTCCGCGTCACATATGCAAATGAGCTACATACGCCTATTCTTGAACGTATTTGAGCTTTCTTTTGGTGGTATTTGATCACCTCTCCATTTTTTTTTCACTATAAACAAAAGAAGAGCGTACATTTAAAAATAAAAATAAAAATAAAAAAAACATTGGGCCAGATTCAGAGAGAATTAGATTATCGTAGCGTATCAGAAATACACTACGCCGCCGTTTTTTACCTGGCTCTACGTGGAATCCAGGTAGATTTTGTCCAGTAAACGACGGCGGCGTAGTGTATTTCTCCCGTCGCAATCCATCTACGCGAGTAGGGGGCGTGAAGCATTTAAAATAGGCGCGTTCCCGCGGCGATCGAACTGCGCATGCTACGTTCGCAAATTTCCCGCCGTGCATTGCGCGAAATCACGTCGTTACATCATTCGTTGTTTGAGTAGCGTCGTTTACGGACATTTCTATTCCCGAACGACTTACGTAAAAAAAAAAAAAATTAGACGCGGGAACGACGGCCATACTTAGCATGGGCTACGCACCGTTAGACCAGCAAAAAGCTGGTCTAACAGTACGTAAAAAAAAATAGACGTAAGCGATTGCGAAGACCGCTCGTATCTTTGTGGATCGCCGTAAAAACTCATTTGCATATCCCGACGCATCAAAACGACGCAAACTCCTCCCAGCGGCCGCAAAAATATCGCAGCGTAGATCCGAAGGCTTACGAAGACATAAGCCTCTCGGATCGAAGCCCGAAGCCGCCGTATCATGGTTTGAGGATTCAAACTAGTGATACGGCGCGCAAAATTTGAAATGACTCCTGTCTAACACCAGTTAGACAGGCGTAATTGCTCTATGAATCTGGGCCATTATCTTTTACTTCTTGCTAAAATAAATTTTCCATTTAAAAAAAAATATTTTTTTCCCTCAGTTTAGGCTGATGCATATTAAAAAAAATAAAAATAAAATCACAATAAGCATATATTGATTGGTTTGCGCAAAAGTTATAGGGCCAGATTCACAGACCGTTTACGCCGGTGTAACAGGAGATGCGCGGCGTAAGTCTAAATTTGCGCATGCGTTTCGATGCTCAGCTTTCCCAAAATGAGATACGCAAGAAATCTACTTTTTTTTGTCCGACGTAATTTCGATAGACAGGTGCATCCGTCCGTGCAAAACTGCGCTAGACACACCATTGATTTGCTATTCAAATATGCAAATGAGGGATTTACGGGGATCCACAAAAGAACGTTGTTGCAGCGCAGGCTATGCGCTGTGCGCAACAGCTGCACGGCCTGTCTAAAATTAGACGATATAAAAGGTGGTATAAAATTAGACAATTCGTCTACATGTCAGATAAAGCAACACTGTTAGTGAGGAGCCCAGCAGTCACACGTGTTGCACAACAATCTGTATGCCAACATGCCAGTGTCATCAATGCTCATAGCTATACTACTGACTTTAGATGAGCAAAGAAGGAGGAGGGCACGGAGGAGGGCACTGAGGAGGGCACGGGAGAGGATTTCTTTTTTTTTTTTTTACAAAAAAAATTTCATTTGCTTTAAGAAACATTTTAGAAAAAATAAACATACATATTGTCACGTACCTGGTTATGGAGCCCAATGTGCAGGGAACGGCCTCTCGTAATCCTCTGACTCAGGAACCCCTGGTAGAGCAGACAGGGGATACAAAGTCTGGAGGGACACAAGTGCCTGGTGTGAAGCTGGAGATGGACCGGAAGATGAAGTAAACAGGTGTTGACGAGGTCCTAGCAGAAATCCAGCAAACACAGGAACGGTGTTGTATCACTTGTGAATAGGAGCCAAGGGATTGTCAGACACTGGATCAGGCACCAATCAGGAGACAGAGACAGGTACGAGGGTTAAATCAGGTTCAGACCGGGTCGGTGAATCAGGTAAGCAGACAGCAAGACGGGTTCAAGCAGAGTCGGTAGTCGGATCAGGCCGGGGTCAGAGGCAGGCTGCAGGCAGAGAAGGGTCAACGGAAGCCGGGTCAGGTATTCGGTAATCAGGCAGACAGGTAACAGGTTCAGATTCAGTCAGGAATTGCTGCAGACTGGTCAGCAAGATACAGTGGGATCGGATGGTTTAAATAGCGGTTCTTGGCGCCGAAATGACGTCAGCGCGCGCGCGCGCGCGCTCCCGCCGCGCGCGCCGCGTGCACGCTCGCGCCGCGTACACCGTGCGCGGGCACCCGCTGAAACAGACTTCTCCTGGCGCTGTCAGTATTGGTAAGATTCCTGTTTCTCTTATCATGACATTGCCCCCCCCCCTACGGGCAGCCTCCGGATGCCCAACTGGGCCAACCTACTTGGGTGTGCCCTTTTATAGGCCCGGACCAGTCTCTGGGCGTGAATGTTGGCCTCTGGTTCCCAAGAGTTTTCTTCTGGACCGTAGCCTCTCCATTTCACTAGGTATTGAACCTGGTTACGTCTCTTCCGACAATCCAGGATGGATTCCACCTCGAACTCCTCCTCGCCGTCGATAAGTACTGGTGTGGGCGGACCAACATTCCGGTTGGGAAAAGGATCCGGGACTGTGGGTTTGAGCAGTGCCACATGAAAGACTGGATGAATCCTGAAAGAAGCAGGTAATTTCAATTCGTAAGCCACTTCATTAATTCTTCTGAGTACCTGGAAGAGACCAACAAACTTAGGACCAAGTTTCTTGGTTGGGCAAGCTAGTTTTAAGTTCAAAGTGGATAAATAAACTTGGTCCCCTGGTACCAGATTAAGTTGTCCTCTCCTCTTTCTGTCAAAGACCTCCTTATTATACTCCTGGGTTCTTGCCATTGTTTCCTGGAGTATCTTGTTATTGGTGGAAAAAAAATCCAAGGTTTCCTGAACAGCTGGTACTGAGCATTCCGGAATATGGTTGGATAAGAACAGAGGATGAAAGCCGTAGTTGGCAAAGAATGGGGACTGTTGGGTGGCTGAATGAATTGAGTTATTGTAGGCAAACTCTGCAAGGGGCAACAGAGAAGCCCAATCATCTTGTGAAAAACTGGAGAAACATCGCAGATATTGCTCGAGCGTCTGGTTGGTGCGCTCGGTCTGGCCGTTGGTCTGTGGGTGGTATGCAGATGAAAAGGAAAGTTCAATCTTCAGCGCCCCACATAACGCCTTCCAGAACCTCGAGGTGAATTGCACCCCACGGTCAGATACAATATTAGCAGGTATACCATGGAGCCTTACTACTTCTTTAATAAAAATTTTTGCTGTTTCGGCAGCCGAAGGTGTTCCTATCATCGGTAGGAAGTGCGCCATTTTTGAAAGTCTATCCACCACTACAAAGATGGTAGTATAGTTTTCAGATGGGGGTAACTCAACAATGAAATCAATTGAAATCATTCTCCAAGGTTTCTCTGGAACAGGTAGTGGTTTAAGTAACCCCCACGCTTTGGTTCTGCTACCCTTGTGTTGGATACAGGTGGCACAGGATTCCACATAGCTTTTGCAATCTTGTAATAATTGAGGCCACCAGAAGGTACGCTGGATGAGTTCGGCTGTCTTGTGGATTCCGAAATGTCCGGCTAGTTCGTGGTCATGGCAAGACTTGAGAATTGTCAATCGTAGTTGTTGAGGCACAAAGATCTTGTTTTTGTTCCATAGCATGCCGTCTCTTAACTGCAGAGTAAGGTCTGGAGATGAGGAAATTGATGAAGAGGCCTGCTTAATTTGAGACAGAAGATCTCCCTGTAACATGAGAAAATTGCCAGGGGCGAGGATGGTGTCCGGGGAGGAAGGAGCTTCAGGCCCATGGAACATCCGGGATAGCGCGTCGGGTTTAGTGTTTTTTGATCCGGGTCTGTAGGTTATATGGAAGGAAAACCGAGTAAAGAACAATGCCCACCTGGCCTGCCGTGGCCTCAGTCTCTTAGCAACCTTTAAATATTCCAAGTTCTTGTGATCTGTATAGATCAAGATGGGGTGAGCTGCACCCTCCAGGAGATAACGCCATTCCTCAAGGGCTGCCTTGATTGCTAAAAGTTCCCTGTCCCCAACGTCATAGTTTCTTTCAGCTTCGGAGAGTTTGCGGGAGAAGAACGCAACTGGATGCAGAAGGGATTTGGGTCCTTGTCTCTGGGAAAGCACTGCTCCGACCGCCACCTCGGAGGCGTCCACTTCCAGGATAAAAGGTAGAACTGGATCAGGATGTTTTAGGATGGATGCTGAAATGAAAAGGTTTTTCAGAGTAGAAAAAGCCGCTTGAGCCTCTGGGGACCACTGGAACCGAATACCCTGTTTGGTCAGACCTGTGATGGGAGCAATTATGGAAGAGAAATTTTTGATAAATTTTCGATAAAAATTTGCAAATCCCACGAAACGCTGGACTGATTTCTTATCGATGGGAGCGGGCCAATCTGTAATGGCGGTGACCTTCTGAGGGTCCATCTTGACACCGTCGATTGAAATGATGAGACCTAGGAACTGAATGCTCTCTCTTTCAAACTCACATTTCTCCGCTTTAGCATACAGACTGTGTTGACGGAGCCGAGCTAGGACCTTTTTGACATGACTTTGATGATCTGACAGGGAGGAAGAGAAGATCAGGATGTCATCTAGGTAAACAATAACGAATAAATCAAGATAGTCTCTGAAAATGTCATTTACAAAATGTTGGAACGTGGCTGGGGCATTGCAAAGGCCGAAGGGCATCACCAGGTATTCGAAATGCCCAAAACGAGTACGAAATGCGGTTTTCCACTCATCGCCATCCTTTATGCGGACGAGGTTGTAAGCCCCACGGAGGTCAAGTTTAGTAAAGATTGTGGCTGCTCCGAGTCTCTGAAATAGTTCAGGAACGAGAGGAAGAGGATACCTGTTTTTAATCGTGATTTTATTTAAGTCCCTGTAGTCTACGCAGGGGCGTAGAGAGTGATCCTTCTTTTCCACGAAGAATATACCAGCCCCCGCAGGGGATGTGGAAGGGCGGATGAACCCCTTCTCGAGATTCTCATCAATATAAGATTTGAGAGTGACCAACTCTAGCCCAGTCAAAGGAAATATTCTTCCAAACGGAATTTCTGCTCCAGGTAAAAGTTCAATAGGGCAGTCGTAGGACCGCTGTGGAGGCAACGTCTCTGCTCCTTTTTTGCTGAATACATCTAAGAAATTATGATAGGTTTCTGGGATTAATTGACGGTTCTCCTCTTCGGATTCTAGACACATCAAAGAAGGAGGGGAACTGGCCGGCTTCTGAAGGCAGTGTTGTTGACAGTAAGATGAAGAAAAGTGGATTGTCCCAGATTCCCAGTCAATCTGAGGATTATGGGCTTTCAGCCAAGGCATACCCAGAATGACCGGAAACATTGGAGATTCAATAATGTCCAGACAGAGTATTTCCCGGTGGTCTTTAGAGATGAGCGTGTATAGGGGAATTGTCTCTTGGGTAACTGGGCCGGATTTGATAGCCGATCCGTCGGCTAAATGGACGGTAAGTTTCTGGTGTCGTGGTCGTAGAGGAACTCCATATCGGAAGGCAAAGGAGGCGTCCATAAAACCGCTGCAAGCACCAGAGTCAATAATTGCGGGGACTTGGAGGTTCCTTCCTGGAAGCTGTAGGGAGATTGAAACAGCCAGGTGAGTATTATCATTACGTAAGACAGAGAAGAGAACCGGTGAGGGGACTGAACACTTACGGAACTTGACGGGGCAGGTGTTTACATAGTGCCCGGATCCTCCACAGTACATGCAAAGGTTATTGGATCGACGCCTTTGACGCTCCTCCGGGGTCAGAGATGGCCGAAGTAGACCTATCTGCATTGGTTCCGGATGATCGATGGGATTTGGTCTGGGACCTGAAGGAGGCAGATGTGGTGGGCCAGGTACTCGTGGCATCATCCATATGGGACGTGTGGGACCGGATGTGCGTTCAGCACGGCGTTCCCTCAACCGTCTGTCGATCTGAACGGAGAGGAGGATGAGGGCTTCAAGTGTTGCGGGAATGCCTACTCGGGCTAATTCGTCTTTTAAAGATTCTGAAAGTCCCATACGAAATTGGTGACGCAGGGCAGCATCATTCCAGTTGGTATCGGAACTCCACTGCCTGAATTCAGCTACATATTCCTCCACTGCTCTGCGTCCCTGCTGTAAGGCACATAATGCTGCTTCAGCGGTAGCTGCTAGTTGGGAATCCTCATAGATAAGGTCCATGGCTTGGAAGAAAGTGCTGAGTAGGTTAAGACTTTCCTCCTTGCGTTCTAGAAGACGATGCGCCCAGGTCTGAGGTTCGCCAGACAATAACGAGATAACGAAACCTACTTTTGTGGCCTCAAGTGAAAAGGTCCTGGGTTGTAAGGCAAAGAAAAGTTCACAGGCGTTGCGGAAAGCTCTATATTTGCTGCGATCTCCAGAAAATCTCTCCGGGATGGGGACTCTAGGTTCCGGTGGTAGCATTACTACAGAAGGGGCAGCTGCGGTTCCAGATGCTGCAGGTGCTGTTGTGGACAGAGTTTGGACACGTCCTTCCAGGCGGGTATATCCTTCTTGTAAAGTCCGTACGGCCGCGGTGAGGCCATCTAAATGGCGGCATAAGTCCTCCATGGGAGACGCCCCCTGCGTGGGCTCGGACATGGCTGACCAGTACTGTCACGTACCTGGTTATGGAGCCCAATGTGCAGGGAACGGCCTCTCGTAATCCTCTGACTCAGGAACCCCTGGTAGAGCAGACAGGGGATACAAAGTCTGGAGGGACACAAGTGCCTGGTGTGAAGCTGGAGATGGACCGGAAGATGAAGTAAACAGGTGTTGACGAGGTCCTAGCAGAAATCCAGCAAACACAGGAACGGTGTTGTATCACTTGTGAATAGGAGCCAAGGGATTGTCAGACACTGGATCAGGCACCAATCAGGAGACAGAGACAGGTACGAGGGTTAAATCAGGTTCAGACCGGGTCGGTGAATCAGGTAAGCAGACAGCAAGACGGGTTCAAGCAGAGTCGGTAGTCGGATCAGGCCGGGGTCAGAGGCAGGCTGCAGGCAGAGAAGGGTCAACGGAAGCCGGGTCAGGTATTCGGTAATCAGGCAGACAGGTAACAGGTTCAGATTCAGTCAGGAATTGCTGCAGACTGGTCAGCAAGATACAGTGGGATCGGATGGTTTAAATAGCGGTTCTTGGCGCCGAAATGACGTCAGCGCGCGCGCGCGCTCCCGCCGCGCGCGCCGCGTGCACGCTCGCGCCGCGTACACCGTGCGCGCGCACCCGCGCGCCCCCGCGCATGCGCTGAAACAGACTTCTCCTGGCGCTGTCAGTATTGGTAAGATTCCTGTTTCTCTTATCATGACACATATATACATCAATACATAACATACATACAAATTACAAACATGGTCTCACTATCTTTCAATAGCCCTTTAAAACCTTGATGGATATAATAATCTAATCTAATAGAATATTCTTCTCTGATACAAGCCCCTCACTCTTCACTTGATATATCACACACGCATAGACATCTTTGGCATGAGTGATTCTGAGGTGTCTCGCATCTTCAGATTCACCCCTCATGCCATCCTGGAATTAACCACAACCCTGCAGGAGGACATCACCAGCCCAACACATAACACCACCCATGACACCCATGACATGGGTGGCAGGCATGACTGTCCCCCCCATGATGCTGAAATCACAAGGGGCACATGCACTACTAACATCCTCCTGTCTTATCCCTTCAGGGTGACTCTGCATATGCACTGGGACCCCATCTCATGACTCCTATACGGAACCCCCCTAACCAAGGCTACCCTGTCTTCTGAGGGAAGAGCAGCCAGGAGCCAGCTCACATTAGGCATCTTTGCACGTTAAACACACACATTAATCATGGCACAATGAGAATGCATGCATGCACACCACTGTGGTCCCTAGCACACACACCCCACATCCTCATCACATTGGATTGGCACAAGCCCACCATGCAGGACTTGTGAGCGGCAACGCCATGCCATGGCTCCAATTATGTCACTGTACATTCATACACCATTCACACGGACCTGGGGATCACTTCTCCACCACAAATGAGGGTGACACCCCTTTTCTGGCAGGAATGTCACCCCCACATTCCCAAATCATACACAAACAGAACCAAAAAAAATAAAAAAATTGACCAGCAAAAATATAATTTAAACAAAATAACAACAAAGAAAACACATAAAAGACAAAAATCACTCTGCAAAACAGTCCCCAAATATCTCAAAGACATGTCACAAACAAACAAACAAACGCTAATAAACAACAGAACAAAAGCACCTTGCTGTATAGGGAGGGATACAAAGGGATGTACTTTTTCAAAGAAAGTGCGTTTGTCTCTGTCTATTTATGCTGTCTGCGTAGTTCACTAATTTGCCCGGGTCCACTTCCAATTTCACTGATTGCGCCGTTCCCGAGTTGTGAGCATGCACACAGAGGTGCTGACCATGGTCTGCTTCAAGTGCGCATGCGCGAGCCGGCCAGCCCTTCATTTGCATGGGGTCACGGCTCATTTCAATGTAACATGCCCACGTCCTTCCCAATTTGTATTACTCCGCCTTGCGCCTCTGAAATAACGTTGCGCAGGCGCAAATTTCTGCGCAAAACCGACGAGAATAGGGTGATTGCGCCGCTACATTGCGCTAGTCTAACGTAAAGGCGGTGGGCTACGCCGGTCCAATAATGCGCAGATGTACGTGAATCTGGCCCATAGCGTCTATAAAACAGGGGATATATTTTTTTTACTAGTAATGGCGTTTTTTAAAATAATTTTTTATCAGGACTGTGATATTGCGGCAGACACATTGGACACTTTTGACACATTTTTGGGACCAGTGACAATTAGACATCGATCAGTGCTATAAAAATGCACTGATTACTGTATAAATGTCACTGGCAGTGAAGGGGTTAACACTAGAGGGCGCTCAAGGGGTGAACTGTGTTCCCTAGTGTGTTCTAACTGTGGGGGGGATGGGATTGACTAGAAGAGATGACAGATTGGTGTTCGATGGGTGCTTGATGGTCATCGCGCCCGTCTGGCACTCGCATCAGCTCCCGCGGTGAACCGCACCCACCCCCCAGTGCCCAAAAGACGAAGCAATTTAATGTAATGTCGTTTCGCCCAGGGGAGCCAACCTGCCGCAGCTGCGGCTGGCTTGGAAGAGGTTAAGTGTATGCAGGGCGCCGGACACACAGCTTCTATGGGAAGCATGACGTGTTTGCAATCACGTAATTCCTTTAGAAAGTCCTCAGGGTGCTGAGCTTTGTGCCCTGAACACTCCCTCTAGTATTGTTCCATGCTGTGGATAGTGATTGGCGGGTCCTGTGCCTTCACTTTCACATTTCTCTGACTCCTCCAGACCGTCCAAAGGTGGAAGACAGGCGACTTGTGCTGTGAGTATGTGGGGGGGGGACATCTGCTGTAAAGGAAAAAAGCCGATCACCGGCTTATGTGCAAGGAACATCGGTCCCGAAGAGGAAGAGTTAATTCTGCCTCATCTGTGCAATCCTGTACCCCCTGCCAGTGCCACCTATCAATGCCCATGAGTGTCACCTATTAATGCCCAAAAGTGCCACCTATCAATGCCCACCAGTGTTGCCAATCAGTGCCTCATCAGTGCCACCTAGCAATGCTGCCTATCAGTGTAACCTACCAGTGCCGATCAGTGCCTATTATTGCCACCCATCAGTGCCCATCAGTGCCACCTATCAATGTCACCTATTAGTGCCACTTCTCAGTGCCCACCAGTGCCACCTATTAATGCCCTTCAGAGCCGCCTATCAGTGCCCACCAGTGCCGCCTTATCGGTGCCCATCAATGCAGCCCATCGATGCCCATCAGTGCAGCCTCATCAGCGTATATCAATGAAGCAGAAAAATTACCTGTTTGCTAAATTTTATAACAAAATATACAAATATAATAATAAAAGAAATATTCAATCTTTTATTTATTTTTAAACAAAAAATAAGATCTGCAAAGGTGATCAAATACCACCAAAGGAAAGCTCTATTTGTGGGAAAAAAATGATACAAATTTCATTTGGGTACAATTGTCATTCAAAGTGCATCATCGCTGAAAGTTAAAAATTGGTCTGGGCAGGAGGGGGGTTTAAGTGCCCAGTAAGCAAGTGGTTAAAGATGAATTCCAGGTTCCCTGTTACTTTAAAGCGGTTGTATACCCTCATATAGTACTTGCACCTACAGGTTAGCCTACATTAAGGCTTACCTGTAGGTGCTTGCAATATCTCCTTAACCTACATGGTTAAGGAGATATTTGCAGAAAATTGGGCACCAATGTCTATGGCGCAGGCGCACTGAGCCCGGCGGGTCTTGACTGTCTATGGCGCAGGCGCATGCGCAGAAGTGACGTCATCGCCACTCCGGCCAGTCACAGCGCCGGAGCGGCGATAGCTGGAAGTCACTCCGGGTATCATTGTGGCAGAGGAGAGGAACGAGGGTTGTGCGGGTTCTTCGATCTTAGGTAAGTAATTTATAATGAGCCAGTATGCTAGTCATACTAGCTCATTATGCCTTTGCCTTGCAGGTTTTTTTTTTATATTTTTGGGTATACAACCGCTTTAAATAGTTTGTGTGGGCCAAACTGGCCCAAATGAACCATTTCCATTAGTACCTGATGCGGCCACTGTGTGCAGTGTAACATACTATAGTAGCATCAGTAACATACAGTAAGTGGCGCTGTGTTCCGGCAGCAGTATGGGTGACTTCCTATCTGCTGCTGGAACAAGACAGAGGCAAGCTGAATGCTTCTCAGCCATTCAGGAGAAGCCCTGTATTTTTATCAATAACTATAGGGTACCTTTGAGTAATCAGGTTGGAGCAGCAGGTGGATGATGTCAGGATCTCCACCTTGGCCAATCAAAAGAAGCCTTTTATTTGTAGCACCCTCCTAGGTAGGTGCTAGAAGAGAGTATATTTTTTAGGTGTTACTGCTTACCAGGAAGGCTGTCAGGTAAATGTATATGCTCTCTGCCAACTAGGGAGGAGGGATCCATTGATAGGGTCTGATCATGGCGCTCAGGTGCCAAGGGCACATGTGCTCGGGGTATTTGGCTGGAAAGCGGGGTCCCGGAGGGAGGGGGCAGCAGGCCCTCCTCTGCATGAGCTGCCATGTGGCTTCATCAGGTGGTTGACCTGAAGGCCTGAATCCGAGTAGAGCTGCAACCCAGATGTCCCGCAGAGCTGAATGGAAGAGAGACACACCAGGAAGGATCTGTTTCTGCCTACAGAGAGTAGAAATCTGTGTCATGGGGCCTGTCCTGTGAGGGCCATCTCTTCAGATAGTAGAGTCAGTGGACGGGTGTCAGCCAAAGGGGTGTCCTGAAGATTAGACAGTTTCATCAAGTCTGCTACCAGAACAAGCAAAGGACGTATTTCTCCCATACAAGTGCAATATGGTATAGCAGAGTCTGCTACCACATTCAACCTGGTGAGGCCAAGTGAGAGCTATCCTCATCTGTAATTAGTTCCAGTCGGAGTGTCCCACTTATCCCTTCTCCCACCCAAGTTCCAATAATAAATACCAAAAAAAACAAAAATCCTGGATTGATTATTGGATAACGAGTGGATGAGAGCAAGGAGAGTCATGTGAAAACCCCTAGTAACTGACTGCAAGATAATAAAGAGGAGTTCCAAGGAAGTTCACACACACCAATTCTTATAGGGGCGGTATTACAGTGCCTTGAAAAATTATTCATACCCCTTGAAATTTTCCACATTTTGTTATGTTACCACCAAAAACGGAAATGTTTTTTTATTGGGACTTTATGTGATAGATCAACACAGAGTGGCACATGTGACAGACTCACCCGGGACATCACCGCACCCTCTTATGTCTAAAATCATCCTATGTCCACTAGGGGCATAGGATGATGGAGGAATGATATCTTGGACTACCTGAGATGGGATTTTTATGTAATTATTATCCACAAAATATTCCAGGATATCTGTAAAGAACTATTTACTGTTTGTTGATTCTGAACTCAACGGGTTAATTGTAAGAGTGACTCATTCATAGTGTTGGGGCACATACTGTTAGATGCTAATGCCACCACCTCCAATCATCTGTCTGTTCTCTGTGCAATTGTGTAAAGATGTCCTATGTTTACACTTATGATAATGTGTATTGTATAGCAGGTGAGCGGAGACGTGACGTCTACTCTGAAAGGTCATATCTGAGTCGCCTAGTCTGGGTAAATGATTAGTTAATTAGCTCATGTTAATTTATGTTCTGGTTACCTCCTCTTTAAACTGTATATAAGGTTCCAATTATTGGTTCTAATAAACACTCCATGTTTAGCACACAAACAAGTCTTGTCTCGTTGTGTGTTGAGAGCAGCTGGAATATCCGATATCTATATCCAGACTGATAGGAATCGGTATATGACGGAAACACTCAGCGGAGTGTGGGACGTTCCATTACAGCACATAATTGTGAAGTGGAAGGCAAATAATAAATGGTTTTATTAACATTTTTTACAAATAAATAGAAAAAGTTTGGTGTACATTTGTATAGCGCCCCCCCTGAGTCAATACTTTGAAGAACCACCTTTCACTGCAATTACAGCTGCAAGTCTTATTTGGGATGTCTCCACCAGCTTGGCACGTCTAGATGTAGCACTACCCCAGCAGAAGCTGCTGGTTATATTTTGGGTTTGCACGTTACATTTATAGCTTTGTTGTCAGGATGGGAAAGTCCATAAGAAATGCAATGTCCAGACAATAATTCAACAATTGGGTTTTATTTTTACTGTAGGGAAACTTGAAGTAGAGAAAATAGAGGGAGGAGAAGAGTAGGGGAAGGTTCAGGTACACGGTACAGAATGCTCAAAAATAGTCAATCAGTCTCCACTCTCAGCTATTGAGTGGGAATTGCTCACCCGGATAGTCCCCTCTCACTTGTCCTAGCAGCGGGGATGACGCACAAAATAATGTCCAGACGGTCTCTGCCACAGACCTTTGAATGTATTTGGTCTCTGCCACAGACCATTGAATGTACTTGAATGCATCCAGGAATCCTCTGCCACAGGATTTTAAAGTCCCGAACCTCCAGCCATGCAATAGAAGAGCTTTTAAGCCGACACCGGCAGACTGCAGGGCTTTCAATATGGTGGATCCCTCCTCAATTAGGTCACCAGGCCTCACCCAAGACGCTAGCACTTTGCCGGTCTCCAGCCAGGGCAGGTCTTTCCCCAGTTTCCTTCATCAAGACAGCTTTCTCCCTTGTAGACAGACAGCTTGAGATCCCCTTTTAGGATTGCAGGCCCCAGCCAGCATAGCTGGGCCTACTAAACAACGAAGCAACTCTGGGGCAACGTAACCCCGAAGTCGGGCTCACACACATGCACACCTCGCACCAGGAGGACCACGTGTCGAAGGACCCCAGAAAATGGCGCCTGCTTCTTAAGTAACCCTCCCCAGCATGCACAGCGGGGTCACCACTCCTACTGCACCGCCGCCGAGAAAGGACACCCAACACACCATGGTACACCTGCGTTCCAACATAAGGCCGAGATGGCAACACCACCTGCAGGCAACAAGGGAAAACTACAAAGTAGTGCCACAGCCAGAACAGAGGCAAATCTGTGCCAACCAAACAGGTCTGTCAGATTGGATGGAGAGAGTCTGTGAACAGCAATTTTCAAGTCTTGCCACAGATTCTGAAGAAAAGCATCCCCACAACATGATGCTACCACCACCACATGTTTACTGTGACCCCCACATGGCTTGTCACAAACTGCAAACGGGACTTCTTAAGGCTTGATTTCATTCTTTTTGCCACTCTTCCATAAAGGGCAGATTTGTGGAGAGCACGACTAATAGTTGTCCTGTGGACAGATTCTCCCACCTGAGCTGTGGATCTCTGCAGCTCCTCCAGAGTTACCATGGACATCTTGGCTGCTTCTCTGATGAATGTTCTCCTTGCTCAGCCGGTCAGTTTAGGTGGACGGACATGTCTTGGTACAGAGTTCTGTGAGATGTTCAAAGCTTGGGATATTTTTTTATAACCTAACCCTGCTTTAAACCTCTCCACAACTTTATCCCTGACCTGTCTGGTGTGTTCCTTGACCTCCATGATGCTGTTTGTTTACTAAGGTTCTCTAACAAACCTCTGAGGGCTTCACAGACTAGCTGTATTTATACTGAAATTAAATTACACACAGGTGGGCTCTATTTACTAATTAGATGACTTCTGAAGGCAATTGGTTCCACTAGATTTTAGTTAGGGGTATCAGAGTAAAGGGGGCTGAATACAAATGCTCGTCACACTTTTCACATATTTGAAAATCATTTATCATTTTCCTTCCACTTCACAATTATGTGCCACTTTATGTTGGTCAATCACATAAAATCCCAATAAAATACATCTCTCTTTTTGATAATAAAATGTGTTAAATTTCAAGAGGTATGAAAATACCTTTTCAAGGCACTGTACATATTCATTAACCACTTGCCACCCGCCAATTACAAATTGACGTCGGCAAAGTGGTTTGAATATCCTGACTGGACGTCATATGATATCCTCAGGATATTGAGCCCCTGCGCGCCCTGGGGGGCATGCATCACGGCGATCGTTGTTGCAGGGTGTCAGTCTGACACCCCCAACACCGATCTAGGTAAAGAGTCTCCGATGGAGATGTAAACAGGAAAAGACGGTAATCGGCTTTTCCTCACTCGCGTCTGTCAGACACGAGTAGAGGAGAGCCAATCGGCTACTCCTCTGACAGGGGGGTTTGCGCTGATCGATTATCAGTGCAGCCCCCCCCGAGGATGCCCACACTGGACCACCAGAGATGCCACCAGCCCACCAGGGATGACAATCACAAAAAAAGGATGACAATCCGTGCCCACAATGGATGCCAATCAGTGCCCACAATGGGCATCACTGATTGGCAGGCATTGTTTGCCACTGATTAGCATCCATTAGTTCAACACATACATTAGTACCACATATAAGTGCCCATCTATGCCCATCCATGCCGCCTATCAGTGCCCATCCGTGTCGCCTATCCGTGCCCATCCATGCCGCCTATCTGTGCCCATCCGTGCCGCCTATCAGTGCCGCATATTAGTGCCCATCATCAGTGCCCATCAATGCCACCACATCAGTGCCACCTTATCAGTGCCCGTTAGGGCAGTATCATCAGTGCCCATCAGTAAAGGAGAAAACATACTTATTTACAATGTTTTATAACAGAAACAAAAAATTCTGTAATTTTTTTTATTTTTTTTTTGCAGAAAATAAAAATCCCAGAGGTGATCAAATACCACAAAAAGAAAGCTATATTTGTGGGAACAAAATTATAAAATTTTAGTTTGGGTACAGTGTAGCATGGCCGCGCAATTGTCATTCAAAGTGCAACAGCCCTGAAAACTGAAAATTAGTCTGGGTGGGAGGGTGTATAGTGCCCTGTATGGAAGTGGTTAAGTCTTCTTCTCAATGACAGAGAAGCATTCAGGCTGACTCGGTTTAGTTCTAGTAGCAGTCACAAGCACAGTTCTACACCAACAATACAGGTCCAGTCTAGGGGATGTCTTTTTAGATTTTATTACTGAGTAACTTTAACCACTTAAGGACCGCCTACTGCACATTTACGTCGGCAGAATGGCACGGCTGGGCACATCAACGTATATATACGTTGGTTTTAGTACCCAGCCGTGGGTCGCGGGCGCCCGCGACCCGGTCCGAAGCTCCAGGACCGGGACCGCGGGATTCGCGGACCCGATCGCCGCTGCAGTGCGGCGATCCGTCCCTGGAGCGGAAGAACGGGGAGAGCCGTGTGTACACACGGCTTCCCCGTGCTTCTCTGTGGCCGGAGCATCGATCGCGTCATCCCTGTAATAGGGGGACGCGATCGATGACGTCACACCTACAGCCACACCACCCTACAGTTGTAAACACACACATTAGGGCACACATTCCCTACAGCGCCACCTGTGGTTAACTCCCAAACTGCAACTGTCATTTCCACAGTAAACAATGCAATTTAAATGCATTTTTTTGCTGTGAAAATGACAATTGTCCCAAAAATGTGTCAAAATTGTCCGAAGTGTCCGCCATATTGTCGCAGTCACGAAAAAAATCGCTGATCGCCGCTATTAGTAGTAAAAAAAAAATAATTAATAAAAATGCAATAAAACTATCCCTTATTTTGTAAACGCTATAAATTTTGCGAAAACCAACCGATAAACGCTTATTGCGTTTTTTTTTTACCAAAAATATGTAGAAGAATACGTATCGGCCTAAACTGAGGAAAAAAAATGTTTTTTTATATATTTTTGGGGGATATTTATTATAGCAAAAAGTAAAAAATATTGCATTTTTTTTTAAATTGTCGCTCTATTTTTGTTTATAGCGCAAAAAATAAAAACCGCAGAGGTGATCAAATACCACCAAAAGAAAGCTCTATTTGTGGGAAAAAAAGGACGCAAATTTTGTTTGGGAGCCACGTCGCACGACCGCGCAATTGTCTGTTAAAGCGACGCAGTGCCGAATCGCAAAAACCCCTTGGGTCATTTGCCAGCGTATTGGTCCGGGTCTTAAGTGGTTAAACAAGAGAGGCGGTTTATTGTTACAGGATACCCCAACCGATATTGTCAATCAACGGGATGAAAGATTTCATAATAAATCTTCATAACTGCAGTCACACATGAAAGTCCCAAACCAGGTCCTACATCATACGCCACTGTATTCTATTCTTTTTTGGATGGAATATTACCGATGTGTTACTAAGAGGAAATTATCCATGCATGATGGTGGAGTTGGTGGTCCCTTAAAGTCGCCTAAAAAGGTTGTCCTTCATGGAGTGGTTATGGAAACGTTATCATGTTGGAATACAGCCCTGCGGCCCAGGGAGGGGATCATGCTCTGCTTCAGTATGTCTCAGTACATGTTTGCATTTATGGTTCCCTCAATAAACTGTAGCTCCCCAGTGCTGGTGTTCTGCCGAGATGTGGCCCCCTGGCAGATAATGTCCACCCTGGACTGCGCAGGCGCAGCGCTCTAGCAAACAGAGCGGCCGGGAATTGCCGAATGTGAAGCAGCTGTAAACTGCTCCTGTGAAATGAACAGGACATTGTGACAGATGTTGCCGCATGCTCTCTCCAATCTGCAAGGGGCGGGTGTAAGGATGGCTACAGCAAGGGGGCGAATTTGTATTACTATTATATATCGTGTAAGGGGCAGATGGCTACAGCAAACGGCGGGTGTATTAGTATTATATTGTGTCGTTTCTTGATAAAACCACCCTAATAATACACCCGCCCCTTGCTGTAGCCATCCGCTCCTTACACGATATACAGTAATAGTAAGGCAGATGATATAATAGTAATACACATCCGCCCCTTGCTATAGCCATCCGCCCCTTACACAATATAATAGTTGTCATAGACCTTGGAGTGCTTCTACTTGAAATCCTAATTCATGTATTTCAGAAGATGGGACGTTACTGACAGTTCATTGCAGGAGATACTGGACATATTACAAGTGGTTTATTTTGTCCTGACTAGGTCTACAGGACAATGACCCTTCAATGCATAGCTCAGGCTGTTGAAATGCTAAGTGGGGCCAGCTTGTGAAATACCTTTTTATTGTGTTCTGCAGGTGAATAGCTGTTGTCACAGACAGGACATCTCTGGGAGATAATTACCTCAACTAAATGTCTTTTAGAATGTGATTGAAGTTCATTGTATATGTGTTGTAGTTAGCAGTATCCTTTCAGATGTATGTGTTTACGCTAAAAAGACTGTGTATTGTTCTAAAGGTCAGAAGTCTCCTGTCAGGAGTATTGAATTAGCATGTCATTATCTAAAGGAATGTGACCTCTCAGAGGTAGTAATTAAGTCCTGTTAACCACTTTGCAACCGCCCTATACCGAAAGTACGGCTATAGGGCGGTTGCTTGATTCTAAGTGGCCGTTAATTAATGGCCTTTTAGAATCGCGCTCCCGCGCGCCCCCTGAGGCACGCACATGGGAACATCCGTGACCACCGGGTCCAGAGGACCCGGCGCATCACGGATCACGGTAAATCGCATATGATAGCGGCGGTTTACCACGTGATCGTGCCGTCCAATGATGGCGCGATCACTTGTCAACAAAGCGGCGTCATGTGCTGACGCCGGTTCCTCCCTCCTCTCTCTGTACCGATCGGTACAGTGTGAGAGGAGAGGGGAGGGAGCGGATGGCAGCGGCAGTGCTGCGGGCTGGATCTGTGACAAATGTAGTCACAGATCCATCCATCCATCCCTCCCTGCTCAGCCATCCCTGCTGCAATACTCTGCAATACTCGGCAATACCTCAGCTGGGCATACTCTGCAATACTCGGGCAATACTCTGGCAATACTCTGTGCATACTCTGGCCATACTCTGGCCATACTCTGGCCATACTCTGGGCAATACTCTGGGCAATACTCTGGGCAATACTCTGGGCAATACTCTGGCAATACTCTGGGCAATACTCTGGCAATACTCTGGCAATACTCTGGGCATACTCTGGCAATACTCTGGGCATACTCTGGCAATACTCTGGGCAATACTCTGGGCAATACTCTGGCAATACTCTGGCAATACTCTGGGCATACTCTGGCAATACTCTGGGCATACTCTGGCAATACTCTGGGCATACTCTGGCAATACTCTGGGCATACTCTGCAATACTCTGGGCATACTCTGCAATACTCTGGGCATACTCTGCAATACTCTGGGGCATACTCTGCAATACTCTGGGGCATACTCTGCGCAATACTCTGGGGCATACTCTGGGCAATACTCTGGGGCATACTCTGGGCAATACTCTGGGCAATACTCTGGGCAATACTCTGGGCATACTCCGCAATACTCTGGGCATACTCCGCAATACTCTGGGTATACTCCGCAATACTCTGGGCATACTCCGCAATACTCTGGGCATACTCCGCAATACTCTGGGCATACTCTGCAATACTCTGGGCATACTCTGGGCATACTCTGGGGCATACTCTGGGGCAATACTCTGGGGCAATACTCTGGGGCAATACTCTGGGCATACTCTGCAATACTCTGGGGCATACTCTGGGCAATACTCTGGGCAATACTCTGGGCAATACTCTGGGCAATACTCTGGGCATACTCTGCAATACTCTGGGCATACTCCGCAATACTCTGGGTATACTCCGCAATACTCTGGGCATACTCCGCAATACTCTGGGCATACTCCGCAATACTCTGGGCATACTCCGCAATACTCTGGGCATACTCCGCAATACTCTGGGCATACTCTGGGCATACTCTGGGCAATACTCTGGGGCATACTCTGGGGCAATACTCTGGGCATACTCTGCAATACTCTGGGCATACTCTGGGCATACTCTGGGCATACTCTGGGCATACTCCGCAATACTCTGGGCATACAGCGCCTCTGTCCCCGTGAGCTCGCATGCAGAAGCGAACGCATACGCAAGTCCCGCCCACATATAAAAACGGTGTTCAAACCACACATGTGAGGTATCTTTATATCATGTTTTGGGGTTTTATGTAATTTTCTAGCAAATAAATGATGATTTTTACATGTAGGAGAGAAATGTCAGAATTGGCCTGGGTGCTCCCTGCATGTTGGGCCTCTGTATGTGGCCTCACTGTGTAAAAGTCTCACACATGGGGTATCGCCATACTCGGGAGGAATAGCAGAATGTGTTTTGGGGTGTAATTTGTGGTATGCATATGCTGTGTGTGAGAAATAACCTAATAATATGAAAATTTGATGGAAAAAAAAAAATCTTGATTTTGCAAAGAATTGTGGGAAAAAATTACAACTTTAAAAAACTCACCAGGCCTCTTTCTAAATACCTTGGAATGTCTTCTTTCCAAAAAGGGGTACTTTGGGGGGTATTTGTACTTTTCTGGCATGTTGGGGTCTCAAGAAATGAGAGAGGCTGTCAGTACATTAGGTGTGATGAAATTCATCAATTTTCAGTAATTGGTACCATAGTTTGTAGACCCCATAACTTTCACCCAGACTAAATAATATCCAACATTTTTTTTTTTTTTTTTTTACCAAAGATATGTAGCAGTATACATTTTAGGCCAAATTTATGAAGAAAAATTACTTTTTTGCAAAATTTTATAATAGAAATGAAGAAAAATTATTATTTTTTGCAAAATTGTTGTTCTTTTTTCATTTATAGCAAAAAAAAAACAAAAAAACGCAGAGGTGATCAAATACCACCAAAAGAAAGCTCTATTTGTGGGAAAAAAAGGACAAAAATTTCATTTGGTTACAGTGTTGTATGACCGAGTTATTGTCATTCAAACTGTGAGAGCACCGAAAGCTGAAAATTGGTCTGGTTAATAAGGGTGTTTAAGTGCCCAGTGGTCAAGTGGTTAAATAGACCGGGCTATTGTGTACATTGATAACCCCCTGGGGCTTCCGTCTCGATACACATAACAGTCGTGCTATCCAAGCTTTGGGACCAATCTCTGCTGCGTCATTTTTAAGTCCTCATTTGCATGGTTAAGGAGGACCTGAGTGAAGACTGCATATACTTTACAATTGACCAATAGGAAAGCGGTTGTTGGGGGCGGGATGTTCCAAATTCTGTATAAAAGTGTGCTGTGTACTTTCAATAAAAGAGTCCTGTTTAAACCTACATACAGCCTGCCTGGTGTTTGTTCTAATGGATTCCGAATGGCACATAGCTGTAGTTCGGATCCCGGAACCTTGGATGACTGGACCATCAGATGTTGCAATCGGCAATCTGATCCAATAGAAGCAGAGGAGTGTCGGGAGAGCAGAACCAAGCAAGCAAGGGTCTCGTCACAATAGTATTACACACGCCCCTTGCAGAGCGGAGCGAGCATCGGGAGCGTGCGTCAGCGTGTGGCACAATATCGTGCTTATGTGATTGACAGCTGTGTTCATCTTTGGCGATTTTCAGAGGTCCGTTGCGCCTGCGCAGTACAGAGAGGGCATTATCTGCTAGGGGACAATTCTTGGCAGGACACCAGCAGCACTCATGCAGCCCCAGACCATGACACTCACACCACCATGCTTGACTGTAGGCAAGACACACTTGTCTTTGTTCTCCTCACCTGGTTGCCGCCACACACGCCTGACACCATTGGAACCAAATAACTTTGTCTTGGTCTCATCAGACCACCGACATGGTTCCAGTAATTCATGTCCTTAGTCTGCTTGTCTTCAGAAAACTGTTTGCAGGCTTTCTTGTGCATCATCTTTAGAAGAGGCTTCCTTCTGGGATGACAGCCATGCACACCAATTTGATGCAGTGTGCGGCGTATGGTCTGAGCACTGACAGTCTGACCCCCACCCCTTTAACCTCTGCAGCAATGCTGGCAGCACTCATACGTCTATTTCCCAAAGTCAACCTCTGTATATCACGCTGAGCACATGCAGCCAACTTCTTTGGTCGACCATGGCGGTGGAACAAGTCTTGTTAAACAGCTGTATGGTCCCCGTGCTGCAGCTCAGTTTCAGGGTCTTGGCAAGCTTCTTATCGCCTAGGCCAGTGACGGCGAACCTTGGCACCCCAGATGTTTTGGAACTACATTTCCCATGATGCTCCACTACACTGCAGAGTGCAAGAGCATCATGAGAAATGTAGTTCCTAAACATCTGGAGTGCCAAGGTTCGCCATCACTGGCCTAGGCCATCTTTATATAGAGCGACAATTCTTTTTTCAGCTCCTGAGAGAGTTCTTTGCCATGAGGTGCCATGTTAAACTTACAGTGACCAGTATGAGAGAGTGAGAGCGATAACACCAAATTGAACATACCTGATACCCATTCACACCTGAGACCTTGTAACACTAACGAGTCACACGAGCAAACCAAAATCCCCGCCAGCAGACAGCACGCTGACGTGTCGCTGACGTGGCGGTGACGTTGACGCCGCCACGTCACTGCACCAGGAAGTAAAACACTTCCGCGCATGCGTCGAAATCATTCGGCGCGTGTGCGAGAAGACATGTCTGCTGGTTAGCATACTAACCAGCAGACATGTCGGGCGGACGGGTTCTCAGCCCACAGATTTCAAAGCATGCTTTGAAATCTGTCGGGTGGCCAAATCCGTCTGTTTGCCCGTACACACGATCGAATCTGTCTGCTGAAACGGTCTAGCAGACCGTTTCAAGCAGACAGATTTGATCGTGTGTACGAGGCCTTAGAGACTATCAGCGTGGTATCTTTTTATACACAGTTCAACTTTATTGTGCGTCTTTATTGTGAGCTTAATAGCTGACCAGCTTTCTCATGCTCCTAACCAGCGGTAGTTAGCGATCAACAGCAAGAAATGGACAAGAAGCCAAAGGTAGGTGTGAAGAATTTGGAGAAGCCAAACTAGCTGATAAAGACTGAATAATTGCCAGTGAATACAAAAAAGCAATGATCAGGTTATAAAAGGGTCATTTCCGCCGAGGGCTTGATGACACCATAGCACATGTGTTCATTTACATTAAGGTGACCAGATTTTAAAAATGAAATCCATATATATTTTTATTTTTTGGCAAATGGTAAACTATTTTAATACGCATATTTTCCTCAAATTGTATATGCAGTCAGTGTGGGTTGTCAGCGGTTGTCAGCTGCCCCTGTCGATGAGCATTAGCTCGAAACATGTCGGGTACATAGCTTTTTCATACCCAACTACCACGCTCTTTTACACACATGTGATCACGTGTGCCAGATCTTTTCCAGAGTACTGGCATTTTCATTTCATTTTTTATTTGCTTTTATTGTTTTACCATTTATTAGCCTAATAAAGGCTTACCTTTCTCAAAACAAACTACACTATGTGGAGTTTTTTTCTTTTTTTGGATACATACAAGTGTTGCTCCATCTGAAATCTTGGAACCACTCTCCATCTTGGACCCTATGATTCCTGGGAAAGATCCACAATCTTTTGAATCATTACCCCTCATAGAGCCGTCCATCCGAGGAGCTCTTACAAGCGCATCTGACACAGTGCTCCCGGCATATGTGTCCAACATTTGTGGTAAGAGTACCCATCTTTTTTCATATATCTGTTTGGTTATCCTGTATGCCCATCCAAGTGGATCACGTACACCATCAGATTCTCCAGTAACACAGGAGCGGTGGATAGGAGTGTTCCATATGAAGACTTGCCTGCTTTGACTTGAAGGACTTGCTTTGTAATTTACACTTCACCGTTTGCATATAGGGTTTCACCACCCTTTATATATTTTCCTGTTATTGTGTTTTTGGACTACACCATTACAATGTCACCCATTTAAATGGGACTGGTCTATATTGCTTCACGCAAATTTATGCTCACCAGCGCTGCACTTATTTTTCTTTCATTGTCTACTCACAGGGTGTTTCACTGTTAGTGCTGGCTGCTTCTTTTTTCTTTACATTTTCAGCAGCGCAACTTTATTTTGTTTTGTTAACGCCCGGGACAAGGCAAGACATTTGCACCCCCCGAAAGACTTTTAGCACTCCCTGAGTCCCTTCCACTAGTACAGTAGTACTGACCAACTTGATTCCTACACTGACCTACCTGACCACTGCTCTAACCCAGGGCTCAAAATTTCAAGTCCTGGGCTACTAGCCAGGCCTCAAGAGTTACTCGCCACCTAATTCATACACTGCCCTGCGCCTAATTGCACCCGTAAACACGCCTTCGTAGATTATCTCATGGAATGACACTGTTAAATGTTTTATGCAGAATCAAGTTACATAATTAAATATTATCAACAACAACTTTAACAAAATGGGACAGAGCACTGGGGGAAGACCAGAGGGACAGGGCACTGGGGGCAGACCAGAGGGACAGGGCACTAGAACTGGGTCGCTTCCCCATTCTCTTGCTGTCTCCTCTACAACTCCCATCCATCCTCTCTCTCTCTCTCCCATTCATCTCATCATCAGGAGCCTGTGTGTGCGGTTCCACGCTTGCATGTCCCCACTTCCCCCTTTTATTCAGGCTGGCAGTGAGGAGAGGAGCTGCAGCACAGCAGGAGGGAGTACAATCCAGCGCTGAGATCCACACAACTGCACAGCCATTGACACCATAGCACAGCACACACTGACACTGCACAGCACACATTGAGACCAGTCTGTTCACAGTGTCTGTTGGACACCTACATAGAGCACAAGGAGAAGAAAACTGCACAAACTGGAAGGCTGTCGCTCTCATGTCAGGGCAACTTTCAGTGAGTGCTGCACCGGAGTGGTAATTTTCCCAATCCTCCACCTCACTCATTGCTTTCTGCTCTCCAGCTACATTGGTCGGAGGAGGGGGGCAGGCTCAGAGAAGTCATACTGTTAGGTCCAATGGCTTAATGAGAATAGTAAGGATAGCACCTGTGTACTGCTCTGCCTGTGCGCGGCTCACCAGACTACTTTTCCGGAGCATGCACCTTTCCTCTTCGGCCGCCAATCTCATCGGGACTCTAAGGCCTCGTACACACGATCAAATCTGTCTGCTGGAAACGGTCTGCTAGACCGTTTCAGTAGACAGATTTGATTGTGTGTACGGCCAAACAGACGGATTTGGCCACCCGACAGATTTCAAAGCATGCTTTGAAATCTGTCGGCTGGGAACCCGTCCGCCCGACATGTCTGCTGGTTAGTACGCTAACCAGCAGACATGTCTTCTCGCACACACGCCGAATGGTTTCGACGCATGCGCGGAAGTGTTTTACTTCCTGGTGCGGTGAAGTGGCGGCGTCAACGTCACCGCCACGTCACCGACACGTCAGCTCGCTGTCTGCTGGCGGGGATTTTGGTTAGCTCGTGTGTACATGCGAGCAAACCAAAATCCCAGCAGACAGATCTGTTCAAATCTGTCGGACAGACAGATTTGAACAAATCTGTCTGCTCGTGTGTACGAGGCCTAAGTGTAGGCACAGATTGGAGGGAGATTGGTCAGGTAGCCCTGTCATCACTCGCCCCCAGCTTAAATCCTCTCACCAAATGCTAGTAGGATTTCTAATTTCTGATTTCTACACTGACCTACCTGATTCCTACACTGACCTACCTGACCACTACACTGACCTACCTGATTCCTACACTGACCTAACTGACCACTACACTGACCTACCTGACCACTACACTGACCTACCTGACCACTACACTCAGAGCTGCTGTTAGAAATCACGGGGCCCCATACAGCCTACCTGGAGAAGCTGTGAGAATTAGCCTTTTTTTTATTGTTTTTTTTTAAGATTTTTGAACAAAAAAATATTAATTTTTTTAAATGTTTTTTTTTTTTTTAATATTTGACAATTTTTGTAATTTTTTTTTTACATTTTTTTCCCCAAGAATTTTATAATTTTTTTTACTAGGGATTAAAACAATACAGGGTTACAATTCGTTTTTTTAACACAAGCATTTTATAAAATTTTACTAGGGATTAAAACAATATAGGGTTACATTTTTTTTTTTTTTATTAATGGGACAGTGAAGCCGGCAGTTGTGTTTGTCTCTCTCTGCAGCAGCTAGAGGTCGGCAGAAGGGAAACCGGTTTTCAGCTGCTGCAGAGAGCCACAGAGCATCCTGTAATTGCCCCTTTACCTGATCGCACTGATTCCCTGTGCTGTTTGGGCCCCCCTGTGAGCCCGGGCCCCCTACAGGAGGACTGCTGGTACCCCCTATCAGCGGCCCTAACTACACTGACCTACCTGACCACTACACTAACCTACCTATTTCCTACACTGATCTATACTAACCATTACACTGACCTACCTTATTCCTATACTGACCACTACACTGACCTACCTTATTCCTATACTGACCACTACACTGACCTACCTGATTCCTGTACTACTCACACCCCCTATATGAACAGTGTAGATTGGTTGATTCTGCTGGCCTCCATGATAATCCATCAGAGCAGGGCTCCCCAGCACCATGTACTGTTCCCGACATTCAGCCGCTCCTCTGTATCCCCCGCAAAGAGCTTCTCCAATAGCCGCTATACGCTCTGCACTGCCCCTTCCCTCCGCTGTTCTCACACACACATGGGCCACCAGCACCAGAGGGATCATGGGGTACAGGCTGGACCACAGGAGTCACTGTGCAGCGGGGGCAACACATCACACCTTGGGGGGGGCACAGTAATGATATTGCGTCCCCCCCAAATGTTGTACCTCATGCCCTTACCATGCCACTGCAATCTGGGGACAAATCTTGGGACAGACTGGCTCCGGGGACAGGCTCCTCAATCTGGGGACTGCCCCCGGAAATTGGGGATGTCTGGTCACCCTAATTTATGTGTAATGCACACATACCGGCATGTGCTTTTGAGTTAGGCTGTGTTTTGTTGTAGTGCATTTTAATGTGTTACAGTGTGTTAGATTGCGCTGCGGTGCAACATGTCCTTTTCTTTGTATTGCAAACAATATGAAATACAATTCTTTGCCTTGTCCTTGTGTTAGTGAGAAAGGATAGTTTCAACTATAATTATTTTCTATTTTGGCCACTAGAGGGAACCAAAGTCATTTACAGAGACCGGTAATATCTAAAACCAGTCATGTAAAATACTACAAAAAATCTTCAGCATGTAAATTGTAAAACTTGATGAGAAATCACAAACAGGATCCCCTGCAATGTGTCAGAAGAGGAAAGCAAAGTCTGAGATATCTGGAGTAAAACTGATGTTTAGTGGCATTCTATAGTGTATTTTTAGTGAACATCCTGTAATATATTAGTATAATATTTACCCTAAAGAGAGCCTGTCACCAACCTAAAAAATGCAGGTAAAGGCCCCTTTCACACTTGTGCGACTTGTCCTGCAACTTGGCACTTCAAACTCGCATGACAAGTGGTATCCCATGATTTCCAATGAATACCGTTCATATCTGTGCGACTTTAAGTTGCAGCGACTTCAAAGTAATCCCTGCACCACTTTGGTCCAGCTTTGATATGACTTGAGGTCCATAGACCTCAAGATTACACAGGCATTGCTTCAAGTTGTGTCAACGTCGTGGCAAAATCGTGTCAACGTCACGGCAAAATCGCATCAAAGTCACGGCAAAAATCGCGGAAAATCTTTTGACTTTCAGGTCGCAGAAGTGTGAAAGGGGCCTAAAAGCACGTGCTATGTGTCTTTAAACTTTATAGAATTTTTTATTTTGTGGTGCATTTAAAGTGAATTTATAGCCTTTGTGGTTGCTGAGCAATATATTCAAATAAAAGGTTTTTGTGCTCAAAAATCTGCTTTAATTGCTTCCCAGAGGATCCCCTTGCTGTAAAAATACGTCATTACGTCATCATTGTATTCTCAAAGCACTTGCTCCGTAATTTGCGTCGGCGTAGCGTAAAGGGGACAACATATCCCCGCGTAATTCAAATAGGGAAGGAGGGGGCGCGCTGTATTTAAATTAAGCGCACCCCTGTGCCGAACGAACTGCGCATGCGCAGGCCTTAAACGTAGGCCACTGCGCATGCTCCGTTGTACGCCGCAAATACAGCGATTACGACGGCAATGTAATTAACGTAAAGGCCTATTCGCGACAAATTACGCAAACGACGGAAAAACACGACGCTGTCCCGACTTCCATACTTAACATGGCTTACGCCGGACCTACACAAGGTTACCCCTCCTTATAGCAGGGGTAACCTAACGCGTATGCAAACTACGTCAACGCGGCGCAAAAACTTTCGGGAATCGGCGTATCGGCTTATTTGCATATTCGGCGCAGACATCGACGTAAACCCCACCTAGCGGCTGGCGTATTATTGCATTTAGGATCCGACGGTGTAAGTGACTTACGCCAGTCGGATCCTAGCGTAATTCCGGCGTATCTTGTTTTGTGAATACAAAACAATGATACGCCGACGGGATATTCGAATTACGCTGGTGTATCTGTAGATACACCGCGTAATTCTTTGAGAATTCTCCAAGCACTTGCTCCGTAATTTGCGGCAGCGTAGTGTAAATGGCCCGGCGTATGGCCGCGTAATTCAAAGGGGGCGGCTTGTATTTAAATTAAGCACGCCCCCGCGCCAATCGAACTGCGCCGGCCGTAAAAATAGCTCAGTGCGCATGCTCCAGCTCGACGGAAAACGTCAATGAAGCCGACGTGAGCGTCATTGAGGTAAAGCCCTATTCGCGAACGACTTAGTAAAACGACGTAAACTACGGAAAAAGACAAAGTTGTCCCGACGCCATACTTAACATAGCATATGGCGAACTGACGTAAGGTTACCCCTCATATAGCAGGGGTAACCTTACACTTACGGAAAAGACGTAAACGACGACGAGGCGGCGCAAAAACATTCGGGAATCGGCGTATCAGGCTCATTTGCATAGTCAAATGAGAAAACAACGTAAACGCCACCTAGCGGCCAGAGAAGAATTACATCTAAGATCCAGGATGGTGTAAGTGTCTTACACCTGTTGGGTCTACGCCGTATCTACGCCGTATGCGTAAGTGATTCTAGGAATCAGACGCATAGATACCCGGGCCAAAAAACAGAGATCCGACGGTGTATCTTGAGATACACCGTCGGATCTCTTTTGAGAATCTGGCCCTCTGTGTTGATCTTTGTGGATTTTCCAGATTGGGCTTCTGGATGTTTTTTTAGATGGGGCAGATCATGGCACGTGGTTTGACTTTTCTCTACCGCAGTTAAGCAGAACATATAGGTCACCTCCCTACCCCTAGTCTGTGACTCGGTGTCAGGGGGTTCCTTGTCAGCATATGTGCATGCAGGACATCTGAATGACTCCTAAGTAGGGATGAACTAAGGTTCTGTCCAAACTCGCAAGAAACGGTCATATGACAGCAGGCTGCCAGATCAATCAGCTGCGGCATTCCCTACTGCGGGATGCTGGTGACATAATTACCCTTATATGGCTACATGGCCATGTTTGGACAATGTCATTAACCAAATATGGACATATTAGATCAATGATGTCACCAACATTCCTGCCGTTCGTTTGGATAATTCCATGGCGGCCGCTGTTTAGGACATTGAAATGATCCTGGGTAGGGATGAACTAAGGAAAGGGGGAGGGAGGAACTGAGTACAAAAATCATAGTGTAGTAGTGTAAATCAAACGTTTGATTAGGAACAAAGTATCCTACTCATAGGGTAAAAAAAAAAAAAAACATCACTGGTGGAAGAACATGGGAAGATGAGAATGGGGCACCTAAGATGTCTTTCAAGTGTCCTGGTCAAGGGCATGGGTAAGCTTGGTATGAATACAGATGAGCCATGCTCATACACAGTCCCAACAGTTCTGGCCCGCTGTGTAATGTCACTGCTGGAGCATGCACAGTAAGACAACTTCCCCTTTGTCATCTTTAGTTATTGTGAGTTTGATTTTCTTCAGTCTGAATGCCTTTAGCATCTAGCAGGAATGAACTAAGGCTCTTGCCAAACTCAGTTTGGACCAAACTCATGGGCAACTGCCACATGACAGCAGGCTGTCAGGCCAATGCTGGGATGCTGGTGACATCATTGACCTCATATGGCCTTATTTGGACAATGCCATTTGCCAAATAGGGATATGTGACCATATTAAGTCAATGGTGTCACCAATAGTCCTACCCCTTTGGGTGTGGCTGATAAATGTAGAATTTCATGGCCACAGCTGGTTGGACCAGCGGACTGCTATCATGTGAAAAATTTCTTGCAGGTTTGGCCAAACTAACTTTGGCTTTCACCTTAGCTCATTCTAAAGGCCCGTACACACGGTCGGACATCCAACAAAATTTCCCTTGGATTTTTGTCCTAATTGATTTGTCCGGTCACACCCATAGCATACCCACAGTGAGGCCGCGTACACACGTCCGAGAACCTCGTCGGGCTAAACACATCGTTCCGCCCGACGAGGTTCCCGATGAGCGGTCGGAAAGCTCGTCGAGCCAAATTTCCTCATTGAACAACAAGGAAAAAGAGAGCATGCTCTCTATTTTGGCACGACAAGCTTCCCGACGGGACGCTCGTCCGAAGTGTATACACGACTGAGAACCTTGGCAGAATATGTCTCCCAGCGAGCTTCTCGCTGGATTCTGCCGAGAAGCTCGGTCGTGTGTACGGGGCCTCAGACTTTTCTGCAAACTTTTCTAAAACGTTTCCATCATCACGTTGTTTTTCTGCTCTTTTCTGCTCTTTACCACCACCCTTTGGTTAACTTCTATTGTTGGTTGATTTTAACATTGGTTCTGAGCATGCGCATTTGTACTTTGTCCAAAAGTCCGAAGGTTTGCTGTACACACGGTCGGAAAAGGGACCATCTGACTTTTGTTGCTGGAAAGTTGGTCCGTTCGCAGATCCAACTTTTTGTCCGATGAAACCCAAAAAAGTTGATCCGATGGAAGGTACACACGGTCGGACAAATTCGAAAAGTTGCAGATTTTGAAGTTGGTTGGCCAAAAGTCCGACCGTGTGTATGGGGCTTAAGACCCCTTTCACAATTTGGCGGTTTGCAGGTGCTATTGTGCTTAAAATAGAGCCTGCAAACTGACCTGGAACAGCGGCTGCTGTTTCTCCAGTGTGAAAGCCTGAGGGCATTTCACCCTGGAGTGATGCGCTAGCAGGACCGCTCCAAAAGTCCTGTTAGCTGCATTTTTGGAGCAGTGAAGTAGCAGTGTGTTTACCGCTCCTCCACATTGAAAGCAATGGGACACTGCAGCTATACCGCCCGCAATGTGCCTCTGCAGAGGCGCATTGCAGGCAGTATTAACCCTTTTTTTCGTCCGCTAGCAGGGGGTAAAACCACAGCGCTAGCGGCCGAATACCACTGCAATTCCGACTGTAAAGCGCCGCTAAAAATAGTGCCTCTTTACTGCCACCGCACCTCCCGCCCCAGTGTGAAAGGGGCCTTAATTCTATTTGCTATTCCACCCTCTCCTGCTGAGATTTGCTGTAGAGATGATTAAAAAGACTAAGATCACTCATATTCAAGAATATGCACTAATGGCATTTAAAAACATGTTAGGCCGTGTACACACGGCAGAGAACCTCGACGGGCAGAACACATCGTTCCGCCCGTCGAGGTTCTCTGCCGGCCATCGAAATCGGCGACCCGTCCGTCGGGAATGGCAACCAGCCATTCATCCAGGCGGGCCATCGAGCAAAAAGAGAGCGTGCTCTCTTTTCGCTCAACGGGATTCCCGACGGGCGGGGCGAGCCAAAAGCGTACACACGGCCGAGGTCCTCGCTGGAATGCAGCTTCCAGCGAGGTTCTCGCTGGTTTCCAGCGAGAACCTCGGTCGTGTGTACGCCGCCTTAGGATTTGATAACAAGAATATGCGTAACTGCCTGGAAATTAGCTATAAAATTGAATAAATGGTGGGTATATATTCATATTTTATAGTTAATAGTGCAGTTATAATAATTCTAAATGTTCAGATTCCTGCATGAGCCAAATGATGACTGGTTCTCTTTAAAGTGGCGGTCTATGCCTTAGTATGACTGTAAGGCCTTGTACACACGGCTGAATATATCCGCTGTGAACGGTCCCCGGACCGTTTACAGCGTATATTTACGCCGGGGTGTTTTGATCCGATGGCTGTACACACCATCGGATCAAATTCCCCGCCGACGGACAGCGCGGTGACGCGGCGGTGACGTTGACGCCGCCACGTCACCGCACCAGGAAGTAAACACTTCCGCGCGCATGCGTCGGATCCATTCACAGGATACGACGCATGTGCGGCAAGATATGTCCGCTGGTTTGCCGTACTAACCAGCGGACATATCTGACGGCCAGCTATCCGGCGGAATTATTTCAAAGCATGCTTTGAAATTTTTCCGCCGGATGAATCCGGCAAAAAGCGTCCGTTTGCCCCTACAGACGAGGGGATTTTTCGGCTGAAATGGTCCGTCGGACCATGTTCAGCGGAAATATCCCCTCGTGTGTACAAGGCCTAAGGGGAATTATGTTATATATACAAAATCTGCTTTTCATTTCCAGTCTTCACCAGCAAGGTCTCCCTCATCATTTGTCTTTACCTGTGGTAAAAATTCCTTATTTTGTAAGCCTTTTGACCTCACCATACTCACGATTCTGTAGTCTGGAGCACCAACATATTTTCCCCCATGCAACAAAAAAGGCATTGTCTGAATTTGTGACCAAATACCACCAAAAGAAAGCTCTATTTGTGGGGAAAAAAGGACAAAAAAAATAATTTGGGTACAGTGTTGCATGACTGAGTAATTGTCATTCAAAGTGTAAGGCCTCGTACACACGAGCGGATATGTCCGCTGAAAACGGTCCGATGGACCGTTTCAGCAGACATCTCCGATCGTGTGTATGGGCTAGCGGACAGATTTGTCCACCCGACAGATTTCAAAGCATGCTTTGAAATCTATCGGGTGGGAATGTGTCCGCCCGACATGTCTGCTGGTTAGTACACTTACCAGCAGACATGTCGTCCCCCACCGCCGCCGCCGAATGGATTCGGCGCATGCGCGGAAGTGTTTTACTTTCTGGTGCGGTGACGTGGCGGCATCAACGTCACCGCCACGTCACCGCGCCGTCCGCCGGCGGGGAATTTGATCCGATGGTGTGTACACGCCATCGGACCAAACTCCAGATCGGACATATCCGATGGAAACGGTCCGCGGACCGTTTTCATCATTTATGTCCGATCGTGTGTACAAGGCCTAAGAGCGCTGAAAGCTGAAAATTGGTCTGGTCAGGAGGGTGTTTAAGTGGTTAATATAGTAGACATGAGATTATGATTTGTCCTATAACAAATTTGCAGTGATTTTCCAAGGTTTGGATTCTTTTGGGGGAGGTTGTGAATTTTGGCACCCACTTCATGTTTTGTATTTTCCATTACCCTATTCGGCAGCCCTCCGAGGGGCCACAACTGTCCAAAATTTTCCTTTCAAAATTTGACATTGATGCAGTTTGCTGAATTCTAGGCAAATCAAATGAAAATCGATGCTGCTAATCATGCTTTGAAGATTTGTTAATATTGTTGTCTAGGTGAGAAGAGTCATAATTGCCTGTATTATCAGGTGTGGATTTCTGTATGTTCTGGTGAATGAACGCTTTTTATTGATCTAACATTCCTTGAGTCTTGTATGGTTTATTTTGTACTACTGATGTACATATACTCTGAAATTTGTACTGTTTGTGCACAATCTTTAATAAAGTTCTTTGACATAAAAAAAGTTATACTGCTGCCTTAACCTTTTGCCGACTGCCTCCTGCACATATACGTTGGCAGAATGGCATGGCTGCGCAAAGCAACGTACAGGTACGTTGCTTTGAATTTGCCTCCACGCACGCCCCTGCTGCATGCACTGTGACCGCGCCCGCGGTGTCCCGCGATCATTTCACGGAGCTGCAGAACAGGGAGATGCATTTCCCTGTTCTGCTTTGTGACAGGACACTGATCTACTGCTCCCTGTCATCGGGAGCAGTGATTGATGTCGTGTCACTGGTAGCCCATCCCCTACACAGTTAGAATCACTCCCTAGGACATACTTAACCCCTTTCTCGCCCCCTAGTGGTTCCCTGCCAGTGTCATTTACACAGTAATTACTGTAATTTTATAGCACTGATTGCTGTATAAATGACAGTGGTCCCAAAATAGTGTCAAAAGTGTCCGATGTGTCCTCCATAATGTTGCAGTCACAATAAAAATCACAGATCGTCGCCATTACTAGTAAAAAAATAAATATGAATAAAAATGCCATAAATCTATCCCCTATTTTGTAGACGCTATGGGCCAGATTTACAGAGCCATTACGCCGGTCTATCTCCTGATACGCCGGCGTACTTTCAAATTACCCGCGTCGTATCATTAGTTTGAATCCTCAAACCATGATACGACGGCTTCGGGCTTCGATCCGACAGGCTTATGTCTTCGTACGCCTCCCTGCAATCTTTTTGCGCCCTCTGGGTGGAGTTCGCATCGTTTTCCGCGTCGGGTCTGCAAATTAGCTTTTTACGGCGATCCACGAAGTTACGAACGGCCGTCACATTCTCTAACGTCGTCGCTAGTCGGCTTTTTCCGGCGTATAGTTAAAGCTGCTATTATCGGATCTATAGTTAGACGTGCCATGTTAAGTATGGCCATCGTTCCCGCGTCAAATTTTTCAATTTTTTTTTTGCGTAAGTCGTCCGTGAATAGGAATGTACGTAAATTACGCTACTAAAAAAAAAAAGACGTTTTGACGTAATTTCGCGCAATGCACGGCGGGAAATTTCAGAACGGAGCATGCGCAGTTCGATCGCCGCGGGGACACGCCTAATTTAAATGATTCACGGCCCCTAATCGCATATTTCGATTCCGCCGCGAGAAATACACTACGCCGCCGTACCTTACGGGCCGAAATCTTCCTGGATTCGACTTAGAGCCAGGTAAAATACGGCGGCGTAGTGTATCTCTGATACACTGCGCCAGGGCAATTGTATGTGGATCTGGCCCTATAACTTTTGCGCAAACCATTCAATAAACGCTTATCGAATTTTTTTTAACCAAAAATATGTAGAAGAATACGTATCGGCCTAAACTGAGAAAGAAATTCTTTTTTTATATATTTTTTGGGGATATTTATTAAAGCAAAAAATAAAAAATATTGCTTTTTTTTTTTTTTAAATTGTCATTCTTTTTTGTTTATAGCCCAAAAAATAAAAACCGCAGAGGTGATCAAATACCACCAAAATAAAGCTCTATTTGTGGGGAAAAAGGGAGGTTAATTTTGTTTGGGAGCCACGTCGCACGATCGCGCAATTGTCAGTTAAAGTGACCCAGTGCCGAATCACAAAAAGTGGCCCGGTCATTGGGCAGCCAAATCCTCCGGGGCTGAAGTGGTTAAAATCCCAGCTCAGCACCACACTTGACAACAAGAAAAAATTGTTCTAAAATAAGAACGACCAGCTGATTGCAGTAGGCAAACCTGTCTTCCGGTACAGCCGTGCCAGTCTCCCCCACTCCACAGTTGTGCCATAAACACCATCTTCAGTGACACATTACTTTCCCTACTTAAAATTCAGCCGCCTTAGTCACAAGTGTAGTATGTAATGGATCTCCCTAATTGCAGCGATCCCTACAAATGTAATTTTATGGAAACCTTGGAAAGAATTGCAGAGAAAACATGATTATGAGTTTCCTAAGAAACTTGCAATTTTTACATTTTCTTACCTTTAGGCATAAACCATCAGTGAACGAGTCTTCGTCATTTCTCCATTTAGAGTTTTTTCCCTGAATATAAATTAATGACTTAATTGCTGTTGTAATTGAAATTGTCATAATATTTAGCAGTTTAGCTTTGTTAGTGTCTGTGCAGTTTCTGCTATTGTTAGCACTTTTGATGTTCTGTCTGTGTTTGTGAGAGTTTTATCCCATAACCACTGGTAGGTTAATAGAAATTTAGGATCACTAAAGGAATTTTTTTTTTTAGCTAAATGGCTTCCTTTACCTTACTGCAGTACTGGTTTCATGTCCCCATTGTTCGTTTTTTGCTTTGAAGTAGCTCTAATTCTGCTCTGATCTCCACACTTCCTGCTTGTCTGTTTCCTTATAACCACAGTGCTGGGAGCTTTCTCATGGTGGTCTAAGCTGTCATTACTGTGTGTCTAAAACTTCCCAGAACCAATCAGATTCATTTTAAAAACAAAACACTGCCCTGGATTTGTTTGTTTTGGTTCTGTGTGTCTATTTCTACTTTGCAGAAACATGAAGCCAGTTCAAAAGTGAAATTAACCTGCAGGCACATTATATGATTGATTTTTATCTATTTTTAATCATTATTAAAAGGAAACAGTTAACTTTTATGTCTCTATACCCTGTAAACAGTCATTTCAGCAAAAACATTTTTTTTCCTTTAGTGACCCTTTGATCGTTGGGTGTGTTTGTATACACTATGGGCTAGATTCAGGTAGAAGAGCGTATTTTTGTGCGGGCGTAGCGTATCCTATTTACGCTACGCCTCCGCAACTTTTACAGACAAGTGCTGTATTCACAAAGCACTTGCTCCGTAAGTTGCGGCGCCGTAGCGTAAATGTGGTGGCGTAAGTGCGCGTAATTTAAATTAGGCATGTAGGGGGCGTGTGGTATTGAAATGAACCCTGACCCCACGTGAATGGCGCGCCGAACGAACTGCACATGCGCCGGCCGTGGATGTATCCCAGTGCGCATGCTCAAAATTACTCCGCAAATACTCATTGGTTTCGAAGTGAACGTAACTTACGCAAAGCCCTATTCGTGAACATTTTACGCAAACAACGTAAAATTCTACGCTGTCCCGACGTCCATACTTAACATTACGTATGCCTCATATAGCAGGGGTAACTTTACGCCGGACTTATGCTTACACAAATGACGTAAAAAATACGACTGCCTGCAAGTACGTTCGTGAATCGGCATCTCTAGCTCATTTGCATAATATATGCGTAAATCGACGGAAACGCCACCTAGCGGCCAGCGTAAATATGCAACTAAGATACGACGGATCTAAGACAAATCTATGCGTAACTGATTCTAAGAATCAGGAGCATAGATACGACGCCGCTCACTCAGAGTTACGACGGCGTATCTGGAGATAGGCTGTCGTAACTCGTACCTGAATCTGGCCCTATATGGCCAAACATACACTATATTGTCAAAAGTATTGGGACACATGTCTTTACACGTGCATGAACATAATGGCATCCCAGTCTTAGGCCCGTAGGGTTCAATATTTAGTTGGCCCACCCTTTGCAGCTATAAAAGCTTCAACTCTTCTGGGAAGGCCGTCCACAAGGTTTAGGAGTGTGTCTATGGGAATCTTTGACCATTCTTCCAGGTGCGCATTTGTGAGGTAAGGCACTGATGTTGGACGTGAAGGCCTCTATCGGGTTGAGGTTAGGACTCTGTGCAGGCCAGTTAAGTTCCTCCACCCCATCCAAACTCGCTCAGTCATGTTTTTGTGGACCTTGCTTTGTGCACTGGTATGCAGTCATGTTGGAACAGGAAGGAGCCAAACTGTTCCCACATAGTTGCGAGCACACCTTAATGCCCTGTACACATGATCGGTTCGTCTTTCATCGGACAAACCGATCGTGTGTGGGCCCCATCATTTTTTTTCCTGTTGGTGAAAAAAAATAGAACCTGTTTTAAAATTTTCTGATGGTTAAAAAACCGATAGAAAAAAAGATCGTCTGTGGGAAAATCCATCCGTCAAAAATCCACGCATGCTCAGAATCAAGTCGACGCATGCTCGGAAGCATTGAACTTCCTTTTTCTCTGCACGTCATTGTGTTTTACGACACCGTGTTGGACACGATCGGATTTTTAACTGATGGTGTGTAGGCAGGACTGATGAAAGCCAGCTTCATTGGATATCTGATGAAAAAATCCATCGGTCCGTTTTCATCGAATGAACTGATCTAGGGTTGTCCAGATACTAGTATCGGCATCGGTATCGGGACCGATACCAAGTATTTGCGGGAGTACTTGTACTCGCCCAAATGCTCCCGATACCTAAATAGAATACTTTTTTTGTATTTATCAACATGTTCTGTGAAAATTCTTTGAGTTTTTTACTACTGCGTGACAAGCAAATAAAACATTTTTATTCATTTTTATTCTTTTATAATGTCTTGAGTTAGAGTTCTTCATATTTCTAAAGAAAATATCCTTAGTCTGTATTGTGGTTTGAAAACTGTCACATGACATTTAAAAAAAGTATCGGTATTCGGTATCGGCGAGTACATGAAAAAAAGTATCGGTACTTGTACTCAGTCCTAAAAAAGTGGTATCGGGACAACCCTAAACTGATCGTGTGTACAGGGCGTAAGAGTTCCCTTCACTAGAACGAAGGGGCCAACCAGGGAGTCCCGGGTCCTGCTCCTTAGTATAAGACCCAGAACTCTTGGGCCGGTCTCTGCGCTGGGAGTGAATTGTACAGCTCACCCCCAGGACAAAGACAGTTATGTAGCTATGTGGCCTCACAGATAAAGGCTCAGTACTGTCAGCAGAAAAAGGGTTAAAAAAAAATGTGCACTCCTAATCTAGTAAAGCATAGAAAACCATCAGCACTAAAGGTGATTTTATAAACTTCAATAGATTTGAGGATCACAAACAGTCTTCCTTATCCAACCTCAACAGAGAACAAATAAGTCCATGAAGAACTCTGCAATGAAAGGCCTTGCTGCCTTCTTCAGATATGGGAATTTTTTACACCATAAAATTGGAACAAATACAAAAATGAGAGGATGCACTGGCCTAGTGCATAACCATAGCTACACTTTATTAAAACAATATACCAATATACTCACAAAAAAGTGTACAACTTCAGGCTTGTAAAATCAGTCCAGTGCAGATATACAAATGCTGCTTATCCACACGGGTGTGGCTTACGTGTTTCAAGGGCAGTGCCCTCTTCCTCAGAGCTCACAGGAAGAGGGCACTGTTCTACACCTAATCTTGTGATAACAGTTTAGGGATGGCCCTTTTTTATTCCAGTCCCTGTGCACAAAGCCAGCTCCATATAGACATGGTTTGACCAGATTGGTGTGGAGGAACTTAAGTGGCCTTCACAGAGCCTTGACCTCAACCCTACTGAACACCTTGAGGACGAATTGTAAATCTGACGGTAAGCCAGATCTTATTATCCAGCATCAGTACCTTACCTCACAAATCAGTGGTGGCTGATGCTTAAATTTTTTGGGGGGGCACAAACAAACGGAAAAAAAACATCAATTGCAGCCTCACTGTGCCCATCAATTGGCGCCACTGTGCCCATAAAACGCAGCCACTGTGCCAATCAAACACAGCCACTGTGCCATAAATGTGTCGCCACTGTGTCATGCCATCAAACGCTGCCACTGTGCCCATCAATTGTCACCACTGTGCCATGCCATCAAACACAGCCACTGTGCCATCAATTTTGCCACTGTGCCCATCAATTGTCGCCACTGTGCCATGCTATCAAACGCAGCCACTGTGCCATCAATTCTTGCCACTGTGCCCATCAATTGTCGCCACTCTGCCATGCTATCAATTGTCGCTAATGTGCCCATCAATTGTCGCCACTTCCATGCCAAACGCAGCCACTGTTCCATCAATTGTCGCCACTGTGCCATGCCAAATGCAGCCACTGTGCCATGCCATTGTTGCCACTGTGCCCATCAATTGTCACCACTGTCTCATGCCATTGTCGCCACTGTGCCCATCAATAGTCGCCACTGTTCCATGCCACTGTCACCACTATGCCATGCCATTGTTGCCACTGTGCCCATCAATTGACGCCACTGTGCCATGCCAATTGCAGCCACTGAGCCATGCCATTGTCACCACTGTGCCCATCAATTGCCACCAGTTTGCCCCTAAAATGCTGCCAGATTGACCCCCCCTCCTGGCACTTTCTTTTTCAGTCAGCCATCCTTGGATCGATCCCTTGAAGTAGTCCCCCCCTCGATGTCTCTTCAGCCAATTAGATTACCGGTAACTAGAACTGGCGAACCTGATTGGCTGAGACGCCTGTCAGTGTTAACCAGGGAACGCACACCCCGTGCATCCCCTGGTTAACTATTTGGAAGCTGATTACAACCCTCAGGCTGTAATCGGAAAGCCTATCAGAGCTGCTGGCTCTGATGGGCACTTCCAAAGCCAACCAGCTGCCATTATTTAGATGGTCGACGCTTACTAGGGGGCCGGCCATCTGAATAGTTGGCGGCAGCAACAATAGATAGATACATTTATGTATTGTATTTCAGTGATGGTGAAGGAGCAAGAGGGGGCGGCGCTCCTGCGCCCTCTATGGACGCACCGCCACTGTCACAAATTCTCTTTTGGCTGAAGGCCTAAAGGAACACAAATTCCCACAGACACACATTTCCAATCTTGTGGAAAGTCTTCCCAGAAGAGTGAAGGCTGTTAGATCTCCATAGAGGTTGGGTGGTGAGGGACAACTTTGGGATGGGATTTCAACAAACGCAAGCAGTGGAGATGATTAGGCATCTACTTACCAACTTTCGCCCGTCTTCTGTACAGTATTTTAGGGGCATTATACGAGGTGGTATAAAAAAGTTTTGAGACGAGTTTTGTAACAGCTCATTGAAGGTCGTCCTGATCTCTAGTCCTCTTCCAGTGATGTTCTTGAAGCCCGTGTGCCACTCAAAACACCTCGAACGACTCATTGCAGCATCGCCGTAAATTTGCAGAATCATGTTAAACGCCTCTGTGGCAGATTTGCCCAGTTTTACACAGAATTTCACCTTTGCACTATGTTGTAACTTGTTGTCCATGATGAAATAGCAGACATAGTAATGCACATGGTCAGAATAGCACCAGTTGCACAGCTCCCAATGTACACAGGACGGTGTATTTTGGCACAATGACTTATGAAGGTCGTGCTCCCTGTTACTGTGCATAAACCCTTGTTCTGTCTTCTGTTGCTGTGTTACAAGACTAGTTTTAAAACTTTTTGATACCACCTGGTATTGTAGGCTCTTCTATTTATGAAATTTTACAGTGGTAAATGAATAAATGAAAAATCTTACATTGAAGAAAAAACATTTGTCCTCAAGTTGAGAGTAAAATGTAACTCAATTTTTTGGTCATTTTTTATTTATGAAGTATAGAGCCTTTCATGAAACCATTTTTTTTTGTTTTTGTGTAGATCCTGGAGAGAGAGGTCAATAAACAAACTCACCACTATGACTTGTACCAGGTAGAGACCTATTAGTAACTTTTCTTCCAGGGGCGTAAGCATTATGCAAGACAATTTCCCAATAAAAGTTAAATGCCATTTTTGACTGGTCTCAAGTATGGGTAGGGGCATCATGCTGTACAGACAGAAAAGTGTGATTGCTGTTTTGATTGAGTGAGTCACTTTTTAAACTTGTCTTAAAATAAAACGATCATGTAGCGCCTTCTATTCTTACAAGTCATACAACGTCTTACGAAGAACAAAAAGTGCAAGTCATTAATGAGGACGTGATTGGATTGACTAAAATGTAACAAGTTTTGTCACTTGGCTTTCTGCGTGGTCGGCATGTTCTGCAAGCTCCCGACGTTTAGTAGTCCTAATTACAAATGTTATATCTGCCTTTTTTTCCAGGACAGGGTGGAGACAGTAATTGCCAAGTCTTAATGGAAAGGGTCAGCACACGTCTCCCGGGATTGCTGTTCTCAACAATTTGCTGAGTGTTTGTTCCCATTTAGACCTTCTCATCCACTTTTGCCCACTGGGATGCCCATTATAGTAGATGGCACATATAGACTTAAAGACATATATGGAGGTTAAGGCAAGTAGGCCATTTTCTTTGCAAGGGAAATTGCACTTTGTTTTTTTTTGTTTTTTTAAAAGTGTATTTTGTGCGTGTACTCGAGAGAGGAGCCAGACTGCAGGAGTTGGGAGTAGGCAGGCCTCCCCCAGAGGCAATCTGCCATCTTTCTCCATGCCCCTGGGTGGCAATGGCGGGTGTGAGGAGGTCCTCCCACACAGCCCGCCCTACCTGCTCCGCTTTGAACCCCAACGGGGCAGAGGGACTCCCCTATGAGGGAGTGAGAGGATCTAGCCTGCTCAGCCAGCCCTGTTAGTCCTTCGCCTCTCTTTTTTAGAGACCGCGTGGCCAGAGTGCGTGCATGTTAATCCAATTTTGAGTGCATGTAAGTGTGGTGGTTTTGTGGGAGGTGGGTGGGCATACTAAGCGCAGGCTTACCTCGCATAGCACACCCACCGGGAGCCGGGCTGAGACCACCAAACTCAATTCACATGCAGCCGAGACCAGGATCCGAACCCTTAGCTGCAGAGGTGAACGGCTTGTCAGCGCAGTGCCAATCGCGTTGAGCCACCGCAGCGCCTTCGGAAATTGCACTTTGCATGGCAATCACCCCCGCAGCTTAGTGAATGTGGTGACATTTCTCTTTGCAAACAATACCCAATCACGCCAAGGTGGTTGACCCAGGGCCATCTTAATAGCATCATGGGCCCCTGGGCAAAGTAATGCTCTGGGGCTCCTACAAGGATCACAGTGTAGGTAAACAGACATCAAGTAGGTAGGAGGCAGACTGCCTCCCCTTTGTATCTATCACTCTCATTGCCACCATGGGGCCCCCAATTTCGGGGCAGCGTGGGCTCAAGAACCAGCTGCTTTGGGGAAAGTGCAGGGGCGCCCCATGCAGCTGGGGCCCCTGGGCAGTGCAGTTTTCCTGCACCCGACCACCCACTTTAAACCGCAAAGGCAGCCTGACAGGGGTGTACACATGCAGCAAGCAAGAATTATTGCTTTGTGTCAAAAAATATCCCCTTGACACGTTCAGTGGGCATTATTGCCGCATGCAACATAATCAAGTGAATGGGGCTGTGCTGCAACCATGAGCCCAACACTCGACACATAGGAGGTAGAAGTATCACCTCCCGAATGTCTATCAGCCACGCCTGCCCCACTCTTTAGATCTACTTTAACCGCTTGCCGACTGTATGACTTGCATGTATTCTGGCTAGGCAGCTCTAGGTATGCGATACGGCACTTCCAGGTAGGGGGCGTGTGAGCACCGCCGGTGTGCTGTGATTATAGACAGCAGATGGCGATCAGCGTATGCCGGCCAATGTATGACCACCAGCACTCACCGATCGCAGGAAGACACAGGACAGAGCTCTACCTATGTAAACAAGGCAGAGCTCTGTCCTGTTAGAGAGGAAAGTAATTAATTTTCTTTCCCCACAAAGCAGGGAATAAAATCAATCACGTACCTTAATAAAAACACCACACCGTACACCCAAACACTGGCTAGGCATTTAACCCATTGATTGCCCAATTTTTCTAACCCCCTTCCCAGTGACAGTGCATATTGTTAGCATTGAACACCATATTAGTGTCACTGGTTCCCAAAAAAGTGTCAAAATGTCAGATTGTCCGCCGCAATATGGCAGTCCCGCTATAAATTGCTGATCGCCGCTATTACTAGTAAAAAAAATATATATACTATAGTTTGTAGATGCTATAACTTTTGCACAAACCAATCAATATACTCTTATTGGGATTTTGTTTACCAAAAATATGTAGCAGAATACACATTGACCTAAATGTATGAAGAAATTGCATTTCTTACATTTTTTCATTGGCTATGTTTTGTAAAAAAAAATGGAATTCCAGTAACACGTGAACCTAGTTATAGGTGGGGCACATTAAATATTTTTTAACCAATAAAGTTATTAGCAGGCATCTGTAGGTCTTTTGCTCTTACACTGGACTGACATGTAATTACACAGATCAAAACAGACAGCAATACATGCCTATGGGTGGGTGAATATAAGCAGACTTTTGTCCACCTATGTTCCTCCTGCTCCGGGCCCCTTCTGGTCCGTTGGACCAAACAAAAAAAAAAGTTTCTGTTTGGGTTCACTTTTACTGAACAGACCGGCGGTGGGTACACATACATCCACCCACAAGGATTACACGGGACCTTGTTTCCATGGAGAAAAAAAATCTGAGCAAAGTTCTGATCCAACTCACCAGGGAATTGGTCTAGGTCAGTATGAAAGGGGTCTAAGCTCGGAAACACCTACTGTGTGCTTACATTAGGAGCCTAGCAGACTGCCAAGATTCTGCTGCAATAGAAAGTAATAGGAATAGAGCTAGGTTGTGAGTGCCTCTGTTATAGATAAATATCTCCAAAATGCATATAGCTTCGAAGGTGAATAAGGAGTTGTTGTAAAGTCTGGGAACAGGTTTACTTTAAGGTCTCCAAAGGGCCAGATGTGATTTTACCAAAATGTAGGCAAGGTATGATGAACCTAGTTGGAGTCTGTGCCAACCCAGGTTGCCCCCATTTGTTTTCAAATATGCATGGCTAATTGTAAAACCTATGCATTTGCCAAATACCTACCCTGTTCTCATGCCGCGTACACAGGATCATTTTTCGGCATGAAAAAAAAACGTTGTTTTTCGGCATGTAGAAAAACAAAGTTTTTCCAACTTCATCATTAAAACGACGTTGCCCACACACCATCGTTTTAAAAAAATGCTCTAGCAAAGCGCGGTGACGTACAACACGTACAACGGCACTATAAAGGGGAAGTTCCATTCGGATGATGCCACTCTTGGGGCTGCTTTAGTTGATTCCGTGTTAGTAAAAGACGATTCGCGCTTTTCTGTCTGTTACAGCGTGATGAATGTGCTTACTGAATGAAAGAATGAATGGAAACTTATATAGCGCGGCACATGCAAAGTAAATTGCCTCTAGGCGCTTGTTGTTCCTGTCTCCTTTGGAATCAAAAGAGATGAGTCTTGATCTTTCTCCTGAATGCTAAGTGGTTCTCCTCCAACCGAATGCTGGTTGGTAAAGCGTTCCATAGTCTGGGACCTTGGACCGCAAATCTTCTATCTCCTTTGGACTTGTAGTTGGCTTTCGGTATCTGGAGTAGATTTTGATTGGTGGATCGCAGAACGCGATTGGGGTTATGAGCTTTTATTTTTTCACATAGATAACGGGGAGCATTCCCATGAATACATCTATGCGTTAGACAGAGTGCTTTAAAAGTGATTCTGTCTTTTACTGGTAACCAATGAATGGATCTCAGCAAAGGTGAGATTGATTCCCATGGTTTTTTCCCAGTCCCAAGTCTAGCGGCCGTATTTTAAACGACTTGTAGACGAGCGATTTGGTACTTGGGGAGTCCGAGGTAAAGGGCATTTGCATAGTCCAATCTTGAGTTTACAATTGCTCCCACCACGACTGCTACGTCTTCTTTGGGGATGAAAGGAGTAAGTCTGCGTAGTAGGCGCAGCAGATGTTGAGATCCGCTGACTACTGACCCTATTTGTGCGTCCATTGTCATGTAGGAGTCGAAGATGACCCCAAGACTTTTGACTTTGGCGCTAGGGGTGATGATTTTGCCCAGAATGGGCGGGGGGTCCAAGTTGTTGTAGATTGATTCATACGCTTGGCGTGAAACAGGAGAAGTTCTGTTTTCGCTCTGTTGAGTTTAAGATAACTCTTTGTCATCCAGTCCTCTATCAAAGAGAGGCACGTCTCTAGATTGAGGTGGTGATCCTTTTTATTGCAAATGAGGAAATACAGTTGCGTGTCGTCTGCATATGAGTGATAGAGCAGTTTTTGGCTGCTGATGATTTCAAAAAGAGGACGAAGATAGATGTTGAATAACATCAGCGACAGGGGGGATCCTTGAGGGACTCTGCACGATAATGTGCGTTTTTCAGAAGTGAAGGGTCCCAACTTCACTATTTGCGATCGGTTTTCCAAAAAAGAGGAGAACCAAGATAAATCGCCTTCTGCGACTTTGGCTACTTTAGCCAGCCGAGTCAATAAAAGCTTGTGGTCTACTGTATCGAAGGCTGCGCTTAGGTCCAGCAGAACCAGAAGACAAGATTCTCTTTCGTCTGCGGCCTCGAGAATGTCGTCCCATATCTTGAGCAATGCTGTTTCCGTCCCGTGTCCGGGGCGGAATCCCGATTGAAATGGATCAAGTAGGTTGTGGGTATCTAGATGCTGTTGCAGCTGTTGTACCACTACTTTCTCCATTACCTTGGAGAGAACGTTTAGGCCTGTTATGGGGCGCCGGTGGAGTGGGTCCTTAGGATCCAGGGTGGGTTTCTTCAAGATGGGTTGAATTATGCCCTCCTTCAACTGGGAGGGCACTATGCCCTCCCTGAAAGATTGGTTGATAAGCTGCGTGATAGGAGGTGCCAGGATGTCAGCGCATTCCTTCAGCAGTTTGGTGGGGATGATATCATTAGGCGCAGTGCTGTTACGCAAAGTACCAATGATATTTTTTGTGGTCTGAATAGAGATGGTTTCCAGCGTGAACTTACCTGGTTGTGGTGAATCACTGCAGGTGTTGTGTAAATAATTCCGGGGGGGCTAGGAGGGGAATTGATTTGCTGAATGCTTTGCCGGATTCCCTCGATTTTATTAATGAAGTAATCCGATAATTCATTGCAAAATTCTTGTGTGTCCGAATTGGGGGCTTCAAGACATCCTGGATTCATGGTCTGAGTGACCAGCTTGAAGAGTTCGTGGGGGCGATTGTTGATAGCCTCAGAAAAATAGTTTTTCTTGGCTTTGAAGATTTCTTTGTGGTATTTTCTTGTTATTGCCTTGTAGATGGAGAGGTTCTCATCTGAAGAGCTTCTTTTCCAGGTGGCTTCCGCCCTTCTGCGCTCTTGCTTCCGTAGCGCCAGCTGGTTGTTGAACCAGCTGGAGTTATTTTTCCGGATGTGGGTTTTACGTTTCGGTGCTATTAAGTCAGCTGACTGTAATAGTGCTGTGTTTATGGCATCCAGTGTTTCTTCAGCTGTTTGAAGGGGCTGGATTGTTTTTATTTTTTTCCTTAACGTGGCTTTGGAGATTTCCGAGTGGAGCTTCTTCTGACATCTAGTCCAGTGTGTTCTCACTGGATTTGATGTTTTTGTTAAGGGGGGGAATTCGGAAATAATGAATTTAATTGCATGGTGATCTGTCCATGGCAACGGTTAATTTTCCAAGCTTTTTATTTCCAGATCTTGTCTGAAAATAAGATTGAGCGTGTGACCTGAAGCATGTGTGGGCCCACACACTAGTTTCTGAAGCCCTAATCATTCCAGGTGGTCAATGCAGGCGTCGGCAATGGGGTCTTGCGGGGAGTTGGCCCAGAGGTTGAAGTCCCCGAGCAGCAAAAGATGTTTGCTGTTAAGTATATAGGTGGAGATAAAGTCCGACAGTGATCACAAGATGAGTCTTATGGATCACCGCCAGTCCTCCTCCTCTTTGCCCTATTCTGTTTTCCGTTATAATACGATAGTTTTCTGGCACCAATTCTCCTAGAATGGTGTTACAGTTGGCTGTGAGCCAGCTCTCTGTAATAAAGAGGCAAAATCGTATTGTAGGATGAAATCATGGATTTCTAGTCGGTGTTTTACTGCCGATATTGTGTTGATCAAAGCACATGATATGTGCTTAGGCTGGGGTACACGGCTGAGATTTTTGATAGTCGATCGTTGATCGATTCTTAAAAGTCGCTCAGTTCGAACTGGCTTTTTTGGTGATGGCTGGTAGTATTGCGGCAAATCGCCTCAGATCCCAAATGGTCTCTGCCGAGTATTGCAGATTAACCATGGTCGCCAACACCGGGGGGGGGGGGGAGGGGAGGATTCTCAAGGATTACTGAATCCTCTAATCCTAGCTTGGTCCAGAGGAATGCAAAAAAAAACCCTGGCCATGCTAGGCCAATATGCTGTGGCAGGGAGAAAAAAATCCTTCCTGACCCCTAAAGAGGCGATCGGGCGAGCCCTGGATCAAGTTTGATGGTGTTGAGAAAGGGGAGTTTGGGGCTGGGTGTAGCAAGGAGGATTCGCCGATCAGGCAGCAGGATCCAGGTCGGGGGGTCCCAAATTGAGTGGATCGGTGCTGCCAGGGGGGCTCAGAGCGATGGCTGGGAGGAGCAGGGGTACTACTGGGGAAGGGGGGGGGGGGCTTTCTGGTCCGTTGGGGCAGTTTGCTGAGGGTTGCCAGGGGGTAAGGAGCGGTGCGCCGCTAGGTCGCGGGTGAAGCTGCGGCCTTTCCTGAATCGCGGCTGCCGCGATTCCTTACAGGCTGGCGTGGAGGAACGCCCGAGGACGGCGGAAATTGCAGGGATAGGTGGGGAAAGACTATCCTGAGTGGTGGGTAGTAGTGTGGGGGTACAGGGGGGGGAGGTGTGGAGAGGGGGAGAGCCGAGGTGATTTGCGGAAGCTGGTGCGGCTTGTCCTGAAAAGGACGGATGCCTACAGCTCCAGTAGAATGGCTTACCTGCCTGAGAAATCCCTGGAGAGGGGATGAAGGAGGGAGCCAGGGGGGATCAGGTGAGTGCAGGTAAACCGGGGGAAGCCGGGTGAGTCTCTGGAGAGGTGAAGAGAAGCCTGCCTAGCAGTCTGCCTAGTCCTAGTCTGGCTGTCTGGTCCCTGGCAGACTCGAGCGGAAGGCCGGAGCGTCCTACTCTCCCACTGACACTGACTGACTGACTGACTGACTGACTGATGCACTGCATTACTCCATTACGAACGGTAGTTTTACCAGAACAAGCGCTCCCATCTCATAACTTGCTTCTGAGCATGCGCAGGTTTAACGTCGTTTTAGCCCACACACGATTATTTTTTACAATCCGAAAAATGTCGTTAAAAAATGCAGCATGTTCAAAAAAAAATAATTGTCGTTTTTCAGAACCCGAAAAATTATGAGAAGCCCACACACGAAAATTTTAAATGACGTTGTTTTTTTCATGCCCAAAAATGATCGTGTGTACGCGGCATTAAAGTTAGTTTGTTTTAAAATGATCTGGCTGTTCCTTCTTTTTTTTCAAGTAATTGTCACAAAATCTCTGTGTGTGTCCAGCTCAACTCAAGGGCCCAGATTCAGGTACATCTGCGCATTATTGGACCGGCGTAGCGCACCGCCTTTACGTTAGACTTGCGCAATTTTGCCGCGTAATCACCCTATTCTCGTAGCTTTTGCGCAGGAAGTTGCGCATGCGTAACGTTTTTTCAGAGGCGTAAGGAGGAGTAATACAAATTGGGAAGGACGTGGGCGTGTTACATTGAAATGAGCCGTGACCCCATGCAAATGAAGGGCCGGCCGGCTCGCGCATTCGCGCTTGAAGCAGACCATGTCAGCTCCGCTGTGCCCAAGCTCACAACTCGGGAGTGGCGCAATCAGTGAAATTGGAAATGGACTAGGGCAACGTTGTGAACTACGCAAACAGCATAAATAGACACACACAAACGCACTTCCATTGCAAAAGTACATCCCCTTGTCCCTTCCCATTTAACCAAGTGCTTTTGTCCTGTTGTTCGTTGCGGTGTGTTTTGTAGTTGTCAGATTAGTGTTCTGTGTGATCAAGTGTTTGTTAGTAGATTTTTGAAAGTGGTTTTTGGTGGTTTGTTTGATTGATATATTTGTGTTTGTTTGTTTTCCTGCTGTATTTTTGTTTTGTTTTTTTGTGACTGTTTATTGCTGAGTATTTTTCTCTTTGTGTGTGTTTTTGCTTGATTGGTTGGGCTTGTTTGTGTGAGTGAATTTTGTTGACTGGGAGTGAGTTTTTTTGGAAGGATGACAGAGAGAAAACGAAAGCTGAATTTTACAGTTGTGCAAAAACAAATTCTTGCCCGGGCCATTAGCGAGTATGGGCGTTACCTCCACGGCCCAGAGAGTGCCAACACCACCCCGGCCAGGAGGAGGGAGATTTTGGATAGGATCACTGAGCAGGTCAATTCAGCGGGGCAGGGGGAGACACGGACCCGGTCTGGGATTGACAAAAAAATCAATGACCTCCGGCGTCTGGTCAAACAGAAGCTGGCCAGAATGCATGCCCATGCCAGGGGCACAGGAGGGGGCCCACCATGCCGTATTAGGCTGACAGCGGAGGAGCGTGCGGTGGCCCTGACCTTTCATCGGCATGAAGTTGAGGGCCTGCCCGGCTTTGACTCAAGTCCGGAGCCTGTGGTGCCAGGTAAGTTTTTTTTAATATCAGGTGTGTAGCATGTGTGGGGGAGGGGGTGAAAGGGAATATGTGGCAAGTGTGTGGATCCTCCAACCTGTGAATGTTTTGTGTCATCCACAGATGTGCAGGAGGGTGCAGGGCCATCTGGCCTGACCGCACCAACCCCAGGACAGCAGCCTAATGAGGCCCCCCCAACAAGGCCGGAGTCCGCGGAGGAGGTTCAAGAAGAGCAGGAGAATCATGAGGAGGAGGAGAATCATGAGGAGGAGGAGTCCATGTCAGGCACTGGACGTTTGGTTTTTGAGGACTCTTCCCCTCTGGCTGGCAGCAGGCAGGCCTCCCTAAGGGGGAGCCCCCCCCTCCTCCCCCAACATGGCTCCCCTCACAAGGGCCTCCCCTTCTCCCCGGCCACAAGCATCAGCTGGAGGCAGGATGTCATCCCAGACCACCAGGGGGGTGGCCGATCTCCTGCCCGCCACTCTGAGAAGGGACCAGTTCCTCCAGACCCGCCATCTGGGACAGGTCAGCCAGACATTGGTGCGGATGGAGGAGAGCCTGTCCTCCATCAAGGATACGCTGGGGAACCTGGACTCCTACTCCCGGGCTTTCACAACCTGCCTAAACGAACTGCAGACGACATCAGCAGGCGTTGGGCAGGATGTGAGGGCCCTTACCCTGGCTATCCAGGCCAACACGGCAACACTTGGTGCTGCCCTGGACAGAATAGCCGTGGCCTTGGAGGGCAGGCCGCCAGGTGAGCAGAGATCAGGGGCTGCTCCTCCTTCCCCGGTTTTACCCCTCCCCCATGAGTCTCCCCTGAGAAGCCGGGGCCGTGGCCGGGGGCGCCCCAGGCGTGGCTCACGCAAAGGGCAATAATTTGTTTTTCCCCTTTTTTTTTATTTATTTTTTTGCTGGAAATTTTTTGCTTTTGCAGGTAATTTTTTTTTTTTTTGGGGTTGTGAATGCTGTGTGAATGTGGGGGTGACATTCCTGCCGGAAAAGGGGTGTCACCCTCAATTTTGGTGGAGAAGGGTTCCCCAGGACCAGGGAGAAGTGATCCCCAGGTCTGTGTGAATGGTGTATGAATGTACAGTGACATAATTGGAGCCTTGGCGTGGCGTTGCTGCTCACAAGTCCTGCATGGTGGACTGGTGCCAATCCAATTTGATGTGGATGTAGGGTGTGTGTGCTAGGGACCAGTGTTGTGCATGCATGCATTCTCATTGTGCCATGATTAATGTGTATGTTTAACGTGCAAAGATGCCCAATGTGAGCTGGCTCCTGGCTGCTCTTCCCTCAGAAGACGGGGTAGCCTCGGTTAGGGGGGGATTGTCTGGTTCAGGGGTCAGGTCATCACGTAGGCCAATCTGCAGGCCCTTTCTTTCTGCGAAGTTGTGCAGCATGCAACATGCACCGATGATCTGGCACACGAAGTTTGGGGAATACAAGAGGGTACCCCCAGACTTATCCAGGCATCGGAAACGTGACTTCAGGAGGCCAAAGGTGCGCTCCACCACTGCTCGTGTTTGGGCATGTGCTTGATTGTATCTTTCCTCTCCTGGAGTTTGGGGGTTCCGGATAGGAGTCATGAGATGGGGTCCCAGTGGATATGCAGAGTCACCTGTAAGGGAAAAGACAGGAGGATGTTAGTCATGCATGTGCCCCTTGTGATGTGCATCATGGGAGGGGATAGTCATGCCTGCCACCCATGTCACTCACCAACCAGCCAGGTGTCCCCATACACGTTCTGATCGAATTCCATTCGGATGTGGCATTGATTGTATATGTAGCTGTCATGGCTGGACCCTGGGTGTTTGGCACGGACGTGCCATATGAGGCCTTGGGCATCGACTATCACCTGTACATTGATGGAATGCCAATGCTTCCGATTGCGGTACATGTGCTCTGTCTCCTGGGGGGGCTGGAGTGCCACATGTGTGCAATCAATGGCCCCCACAGTGCGTGGGAATCTGGCAATTCTGTAGAAATCTGTCATTGCCTTCAGCCGCAGCTCCTCAGTGGTGGGTTTGATGATTTGGTTGGCCATGCGTCTGAGAATTGCAGGGACAACCTGGTGCACACATCTGCTCATGGAGGATGATTGTGACATCCCAGCCACCACTCCACTTGTACGCTGAAAAGAGCCACTGGCAAGGACATGGAGTGTTGCCAGTACCTTGACCAGTGGCTGCACTGCATGTGAGCGTTGTGTTGGGCTGGTGATGTCATCCTGCAGGGTTGTGGTTAATTCCAGGATGGCATGAGGGGTGAATCTGAAGATGCGAAACACCTCAGAATCACTCATGCCAAACAGGTCTATGCGGGTGCGGTATATGCTCTCCCGTGCCATCCTCCGTGTCCTCCTCCGTGCCCTCATCCTTCTTTGTTCATTTAAAGTCAGTAGTATAGCTATGTGCGATGATGCCCCTGGCATGTTGGCATACAGATTGTTGTGCAACACGTGTGACTGCTGAGCTCCTCACTAACAGTGTTGCTTTAGACTTTTTTTCTCTTTTTACACCAGCTTTTATCAGCTAATTTTAGACAGGACATTTTGCTGTTGCGCACACTGCGTCGCCTGCACTGCCCCAACGTTGTTTTGTGGATCCCCGTAAGTCCCTCATTAGCATATTTGACTAGCAAATCAATGGTGTGTCTAGCGCACTTTTGCGCGGACGGATGCGCCAGTCTAACGAAATTACGCGGGACAAAAAAAAGTAGATTTTTTGCGTATCTCGTTCTGGGGATGCCGCGCATCGAAACGCACACGCACATTTCGACTTACGCACGCGCATCTCCTGTTGCGCAGGCGTAATCGCTCTGTGAATCTGGGCCAAGATATTTATCTCCATGCACAACATATTTTAATCCATTTAAAAAACACAACATAAAACAAAACTAATTATATCTACTTACAATGGCTGTTTTCCCACTTCGCCCATTCCTTAAACGGATTGCAGTGTGTGAGCCCTACACCAAAGGCGTGAGTAAATATTTTGCTGTATCTATGTTATAAATTAGTGTTTTCTGGATAACCCCATCGTTTGGTGTTGTAATTTATTTTTTATTTTTCAGGAAACACATAGTTTACATACAGAAAAAGGCTTGTTGGTTCATTTGAGCTAATTGCACTGTTAAAGAAGACCCCCCACATCACCCAAACAATAAATGGGGTGATTTAATAAAAAAAATGAACATTTACAGTTTGTAGTAGACACAGCCCCTAGTTGTCTCTTTTTTGTCTTAGTGCTAATTCTGTGGACATGGACTGAAGGCCAAACTTCCATCTCCTGGAACTTTTTGTACCTAAACCTGCAAATATAGAATTTGGGAGTTCCAGATTCCCAACTGTCTGTCTAAAAACACAGGATATAATGTATTTGTAAGTATATGAACAGGTAATCTAAATATGAATACCTAAGACTTCCTCTTTCTAAATATGCATACCCCTGATCATATAAATAATGATAACATCCATTTACTATCATCTTTAGATTCAACCAGCCCCAAAAGTAACGCTGTGCTCACAATTACAGTCCTTATAGGATTAAAAAAGATCAAGCTCTAAAGGCAGACCTAAAATTTGCTTAAAGTGGATGTAAACCCCCCAAAAAATTTTTTTTTTTATGTCACGTAGAGTCATGTAGAGTATACGATTTCCTATCATCTGTGCCCAGTCTTGCCACACAGAGTTAATCCAGATCTGAGAAATCCTCTTTTAACTACTTGCCGACCGCCCCCGTCATATTACTGTGGGACGGTGGCACTGCTACGCGAGAGCACGTAGCTATATGTCCGCTCTTTAGCGGCCGCTAGGGGGCGCGTGCATGCCGCCGGCTTGCCCCCGAGTCCCGCACGCGTGCCTGGCGGGTACGATCGCCGCCGGGCACACGCTATCACTCGTTACAGAGCGGGGAAAACGCTGATTTTCTGTTAATACAATGTATGAACAGAAGATCAGTGATTTCCCCTAGTGAGGTCACCCCCCCCATACAGTTAGAACACACCCAGCAACACACTTAACCCCTTCCCTGCCCCCCTAGTGTTAACCCCTTCACTGCCAATGGCATTTTTATAGTAATACAATGCATTTTTATAGCATTGATCGCTATAAAAATGCCAATGGTCGCAAAAATGTGTCAAAAGTGTCCGAAGTGCCCGCCATAATGTCGCAGTACTGAAAAAAAATGCTGATCGCCGCCATTACTAGTAAAAAAAAAATATTAATAAAAATGCCATAAAACGACCCCCTATTTTGTAAACGCTATAACTTTTGCGCAAACTAGGGCTGTTACTGATCAAAATTTTTGTGTTCGATTAATCGTTAATTTTTTTAATCGATTAATCGACTAATTTCGATTAATTATAACGCACATACAGATCCAACTACTTTTAGCTGATCTCCTTGCAGGCAGATACCGATACCAACCACTGGAAAATGAATAGCAGGATGCAAAAAACACACAAAGGCAGCACTCGATGGGAATAGCATTAAAACTTTTATGGTCTTCAAGTAGGTAACCAAAAAAATATTGCACTGGAGATAAAATCGATGTAGCTACATAAACTGTAAAAATAGTGCGAGTAATACCAAACGGTGCCAAAAGTAGTCATAAAAACATGTAGCTAAGTGTGATACTGGTATAAAAATGTGTACAACGATACCACTGCTGAATCTAGATGAGGAGGGGTTAACATCAGTCCGTCGGCATGTAGATGTCCTGTGAAGGAAACTATCATAATTCCCAGTGGATGGTTGTAGAATCCCAGGTTGATAGAGGGAAGTGATAGAGGGAAGTGTAACAGCCCTTGCATGTGGCAGATAGTAAGGTCCCGCCGGCATGCAGATATGAAGGCACAGCAAAGGAGCACTTCAGATGGACATGGCAAGCCCCGCCGGTGGCCGTGACATCACCAGATCTCCGACGGAACTCCCTGAAGGCCCAGAAACCGGCGGAGAGGTGAGTACCAATGAAAAGAATTTCAATCGATCAAAAATATTTTGATCGATCAAAAAAATTAAAGATTAATCGATCAATTAAAAGTTAATTTGCACAGCCCTAGCGCAAACCAATCCATAAACGCTTATTGCGAATTTTTTTAACGAAAAATATGTAGAAGAATACGTATCGGCCTAAACTGAGGAAAAAAAAAGTTTTTTTTATATATTTTTGGGGAATATTTATTATAGCAAAAAGTAAAAAATATTGCATTTTGTTCAAAATAGTCGCTCTATTTTTGTTTATAGCGCAAAAAATAAAAACCGCAGAGATGATCAAATACCACCAAAAGAAAGCTCTATTTGTGGGAAAAAAGGGACGCCAATTTTGTTTGGGAGCCACGTCGCACGACCGCGCAATTGTCAGTTAAAGCGACGCAGTGCCGAATCACAAAAAGTGCTCTGGTCATTGGACAGCAATACGGTCCGGGGCTAAAGTGGTTACGTCCCAAATTGTGTGAGAAATGGTGTTCTGTAGTTTTATAAAGCAGAAAATAATAGCTCATTAAAAATAAAAGCACCTTTTGCACAATATTCACAATCCATAGCTGATATATGTAGTACTTAGTTTCTGCCACTAGATGTCCTCAGTCTTCATTGTTGATTGACGACCAGTGCCATTTAACCCACTTCCATTTAAAAGGGGTTGTAAAGGATTTTTTTTTCCCTAAATAGCTTCCTTTACCTCAGTGCAGTCCTCCTTCACTTACCTCATCCTTCCGTTTTTGCTTTTAAATGTCCTTATTTCTTCTGAGAAATCCTCACTTCCTGTTCTTCTGTCTGTAACTCACCACCGTTCCTGCCAGCCAATCTGTTCCGGATTGGTCAGGGCCTTCATAAATACTCCAGGCAGCTCCTCCTCTCCTCTACTCCCATTCTTCTAGGATCTTCTCTCAGTTTCTAGAAGTTGGGGGAGGTCTCAGAGATGCTGCCTGTAAGTCACCCAACTGAATCACTCAAATGCTGACCCAGAAACAAACAGGCTTGGTTGCTAGCCAAGCCTGGACAATTTACCTGCTCTAACAAAAATCTACTTCTAGCACACTAGCAACACAGCTAGAGGATGCAACAATGTAATATAGGATCCATTAAAGTGATACTAAACTCTGAATTTTAATAAAAAGTTTATTCAAGTGTAGCATTATACCCCTGTAGGGGTTGCAGATGATTGGGTTCCCCATTCCTAGATAGCAAGGCGTTGCTTTGTTGTTTTATTGGGGGAGGGTGATAACTTGGATGGGGAATAGGAATCATGGGATGCCCAACTTGATAGCAACCAAAACCAGGGGCAACTTCCTCCCTATGTACAACTTTGATTGATTGCTCTACATCTTTCTGCAGCGCTCTGATTTGTTTCTTCACTTTCAGACAATGACCAACTTAAAGTGAAAAAATGTAAAAGCTCCTTGCGGACTAGGGACACTTGATAACTTCCTTCAAACTGCTCCAGTTGTCAGATTCTCCCAAGCAACACCCAAGCTCCAGCCCGAGACAGAGCAACCCCCCAAGACTAGGGGGTTTGCCTCAAGGGCCATCGACAGTCCCCTCAGCACTCCAACTCCATCTTCCACCCCCTGACTCCCCCTGCCAGCATGACTGCCTGGGGGTTGGCCAAACTCCCCTAAGTATGCAGATCAATCCTCCTGGCCTCCGCTCACTAACCTCTAGAAATTTCTCCAAACTCCCAGGCCTGGGGGAGGTACCAGAGACTTGTCTGCATGACCTTCAGCCCTGAGACAAAGTAAACCCATGATCCAATTCAGACCCAACTAAGAATCACAGGTTGAAGCATAAGTCAATACATACATTTCCCTTACACTCACACCAGTAGCACACTAGAGCAGCCATTCTCAACCAGGGTTCTGTGGAACCCTAGGGTTCCTCCTGAGGTGGCTAGGGGTTCCTTGAGCTGTGGCTGATTTACCTCTTATTTGATGGTGCCTACATAGTTCTGAGCCAATGCCACTTGGAGGAGCCAGTGGTATGACACCAATGATCTTTATAGCTCTCTGTAAGGGGGTCATGCTTACCACCACTGTAAAAAAAATGTCATTACATCACTGACCACCAAAGTAAGGGGCATTATTCCAATGAATGGGTTTTATCAGGGGTTCCCCGAGACGTGAACATTATTTTAAGGGTTCCCCTGGGGTAAAAAGGTTGAGAAAGACTGCACTAGAGGGTGCTACACAAGTATGCTTTCAATCTTCTCCAAATCTCTACATTTAAATTCTTTATTTGCTGCTGTGATCTGACTTCCTGTTAAAGGGTAACTACATTCATTCTCCATGGTCCCACTGTATGTAGGAACATAGCCACCCTCACTTGCTGACTTCTGAGATGAACTATGGACTATGAGATGTGTAGTGTGTATAGAGCAGTGTACATGACCATACCTCTGAACCGTCCCGGATTTTGCGGGAATGTCCTGCGATTCGCGGTATATCTAGCGTTCCCGCGATTAGGATTGAAGTCCCGCGATTCCGCCCCCCGCGATTACCGCGACCCGCGGTAAATCTAGCGGTACCGCGACCCCCCCATGCAACAACTTCGATGTGCAAACCCCCCCCCCCGCTTAACAACTCTGATCTGCAAAACACCCCCCCCCCGCTCAACAACTCCGATCCGCGGACCCCCCCAGCTCCAGTTCAACAACTCCGATCCGCAGGACCCCCCCGCTGAACAACTCCGATCTGCGGAACCCCCCCCCCCCCGCTCAACAAGGTGTCCCTTATTCCCATCTCAAAAAGTTGGGAGGTATGCATGCCCATAACAAATGTGTACTGCTTGTACCAGATATAGCACCCTCCTAGGTAGGTGCGAGAAGAGAATATCGTTTTTTTTTTTCTATTGAAAAGCCTGTGGCATGCAAAACACAACCCAAAAACTTCACCCGGTGCAGGAAAAAATGTGCACACACATAAAGAGTGAAACACAAAAAAACTGCGACGGGTGCCATCGTCAATGGTCCTCCGAAGAGGACCCAGCTCTGATCCCCCGGGGCGTTAGGCTCCTGGCAGGGAAAAGAGTATAGGAGTCCAAGCAGCCGAAACCACAGGGACCCCACTAAGGCCCATGCAGCCGAAACCACATGGCCTAACATCCTCGGAGGGACTGCCGAAACAGAACCCTCCTTGGTGAGGCTCCCCCGAAGGGAGACCCCATGAGAGCAGGTACTCCCAAGACTTTCAGAGTCAGGCCCGAGGACCAGCACCCTACTCGCCACACTAAAGTGCAAGCACCAACAAGAAAAGTGACAAAACAAGACAGACAGGGGGTAAAATAAAAAAGAAAGTGGGGGAAAAGGAAGGTGGGAATGGTGAGTGGAAAGTGGCCACCGTGCAATGCGAGAAGAGAATATAGTTTTTGTGTCTTTCTGCTTACCAGGAAGGCTATCAGGTACATTTAGATGCTCTCTGCCTGCCAGGGAGCAGGGATCCAATAATATGGTCTGCTCATGGTGTTCAGTTGCTGCTCATGTTGTCTGAAAGTTTCACACTGGTCCAATAGGAGGGCATATTGGACAGTGGGAGGGAACCTGACAAATGAGAGCACAGGCATAGTTACAGCACTGGCCATTGGCAGTGGAGAGTACCTCAGTGCATGCTGGGTCACTGTATATATGCTAAGGGCACATGTTCTCTGGGTCTTCGGCTGGAGAGTGGGGTCCCGGAAGTCTGTAGAAGCTGCCATGTGGCCTCAGGTGCCTGACCTGAGGGCCTGAATCTAAGAATAGTTGCGACCCAGATGTCCTGCAGAGCTGACCAGAAGGGAGACACGTTATGAAGATTCTGCTTCAGCCTACAGTGAGTACAGATCTGTGTCATGGGGCCTGTCCTGTGAGGGCCACCCCTTCAGCTAGTAGAGTCGAGGACGGGTGTTGGCAAAAGGGGATGCTAGTGGGTGTCCTGAAGATAAACAGTTTAATCAAGACTGCTGCCATAGCAAACAAAGATCTTATTCATCCCATACAAGCTATAGCAGTCTGTTACCACATCTAACCTGTGAGGCCGAGTGAGAGTTCTCCTCAATTGTATATAGTTCCAGTTGGAGTATCCAACTATTCCTTCTTATCCAAGTTCCAACAATAAATACCAAAAAATACAAACCCCTTGATTGATTATTGGAAACAAGTGGGTGAGAGCTCGGGCGGTTGTGTGAAAACCCTTAGTAACTGGCTGCAAAGATAAGAAGGGGAAAAGTCCAGGGAAGTCTACACCAGAGTTTCTCAACTCCAGTCCTCAAGGCACTCCAACAGGTCATGTTTTCAGGCTTGCTATTTTTTTGCACAGGTGATTTGATCAGTTTCACTGTCTTAGTAATTACGACAGCGGCTTCATCTAAGGGGAATCCTGAAAACATGACCTGTTGGGGCACCTTGAGGACTGAAGTTGAGAAACACTGGTCTACACACACACGGGGGCAGTGCTACACAAAATGGGAAAAGAAAAGGTTTGGGAACTCGCAGGGGACACCACAAGGGGGCAGAAAAACAAATGTAGCACTACCCCCGGAGGAGCTGCTGGTTGTTTTGGGTGGCACATTTACCTTGTAGCTCTTCTGAATTCCTAGGGGTGAATGGTGTATTTAGCAGAAGTAAAGGAATGTCCTTTGCTGTGCTCTTTATTACCCAGCCGGGTAAAAACAATACATTTGTGGTAAGGAAAGTAAAGTTGAAGGAAGAAAGGAGAACAGCAAATTCAGGCGTAGCAATAGGGAAACTGTCCTGCTCCCATGTGTAACACTTCTCTGCGCCACTCCTGCTTGAGTGGGAATAGTATACCAAGGACAGGCCTCTCTCACTGACCTGGCAGCCGGAGTATTGCTCAAACCTTTTTGAGGAAAAGTCTCTGCCACAGACCCTCCTTGGATGGACTTTTTAGGGAGATACCTCTGCCACATGCCCACTCTGATTTGTATTATGTAGGTAATCCTCAGATGAATCATGCCTGGATCTCCTTCTTAACGTCACCCAGGTGGGGGTGGTTTGTAGAAATCCTTTTGGATCGCCAGCCTCTCAACGGCGCTCCTCAGACGGACTCCCCACCGAAACAGCAATACCACTTGGGATCCTCAAAGGTGGGAACCCAGTCAATCACTGGGTCCCCGCCGCTGCTCAAATGCTCCGGACCAACGTGGTCCCGGGACCAAGAACACTGCGTAGCACGCATGCCCCGCCCAGATAGGCCATAGCCCCATGACGTGGCCACCCTAAAGGTGTGGGTGCCACACTGGACGAAGGAGAACCCAGAACCAATGGCGTCTGCCCCATAAATACCCCTCCCAGCATGCACAGTGAGACTCAACCTTTCTGATTGGCTGCTGGGGAAGAGCACCCAAACCTCGACTTCACTGCTGCCACCTACCGCACAGGGGTTGGAAGAACACCCCAGCACAACAGAATGAGCCCACAGCACAGCCAAGCTGAGACAGAGACCCTGTTTTGCACATAACAATTTGGATCAGAGTTTAACTACACTCTGGTCTTAAATAGCACCGGTACTTCAAAGTAACCAGCGCTACCCACAGTAATAAACAATTTCATGAAAAATAGATTGCAGGGCCATTGAGTAGTGGATGTGTATGAACTATTTTTTGAGAATCAGGATATTGTTTAGTGTCACGTTAAGGAAGGTATATATCAGAACCCTATGTACCATAACTCAAAGGAGGAATGGGATTTATTTTCCTTCCTTTGGGAGCTCTTGCTTTGTCCAGAATATGATTGTTGTCATAAAAGAATATAAGTAAAATGTATCGTCAATGGAAATAATTAAAGATGGCATGATGTGGGAGAAACATGGATACAAAGCACTTAACCTTCCAGTTTTCAAAGTTGTAGGGTCTCTCACCCCCAAATCAGAGTCCTCATGGGCAATGGTGGGATTGAAAACAGGTGATAATCTGCCGAGAACAATATGTGATTGAGATACCATCATATTGCAGAAATGAGGCACTAATACCTAATACAATGGATATCATACACTTACTGTATGCATTTCATTCTGCACTTCAAAAATGATTTATGTCACTTTGCCTTTTCAAGCAATTCTGACACGCAAATGCAGGCCAGTGATATAATGAATTTCATAAATGATAAATGATATGCTTGTCCTTTCTGATTCCTGTGCAGGCTTGGGGTGTATTTTTTTGTATTCTGGAGATTCCGGCCAGGGGTCAAGTCCTGGGGAAAAAAGTGTGGGAACTCCCACCCAAAATCCACTCCCCCAACATAAAAAAAAAAGATATGCTCATATGCATACTGTAATTTCCAAACCGCATGTTTTTTTTTTTTTGTCGATACACTGTACCTTAGTAATCCTTTATGTTACTGGCCGCTTCCTGTATATGGATTGATTGGGTAGTGTGCGGGTATTCTGTCACTTCTTCGATGCCGCAATGTCTCCTGGGAGCTTTTTTCATTGTTCCCAGGAGACATTGCGGAATTTAGAAAGAAGCAAGTCCTTTCTAAATCCCGCGATAACTCGCGGCAGACATCCCCAATGTCTCCTGGGAACAATGACAAAAGCTCCCAGGAGACATTGCGGCATCGAGGAAGTGACGGAATACCCGCACACTACCAGATGAATCCATATACAGGAAGTGGCCAGTAACATAAAGGATTACTAAGGTTCGCCTGCCCCTGACAGTGACTCAAGCTGGGCATCGCCGCTTAGTGAAGGATTGGCTCGGGCGGCTCGGGCGGCTCTCGGCTGCTCTAGTCCTGCAAAGGGAACTGAGTTTCTGCTGTGAAAAACGTGCAGGAACTCCGTTCCGACAGGACTTGAGCCCTGATTCCGGCACATATTTGTAAATGCTGATAATTTTGCCATATTGTAAATAGGCACTTTGCAACACAAACACTGTCCATGATTAGGGATGAGCTTTGCGTTCGAAACGAACAAAAACGATCGTTCGCGGCAAATTCAAATGAAACGAAACGACCGTTTTTAAAACTTTTTTTTCCATTGATACATGTTCCCTGGGGCAAGACCCGGGTTCTGAAAGACGTTTTTCAACAATAACTTGAAAATTGGTCTTTAAAACGACCGTTTTTAAAACTTTTTTTTTTTTTTTTTCCATAGATACTATCAATGGAAAAAAAAGTTTTAAAAAAAGGTCGTTTTTCAGGAGTCCTGCTCCTGAAGAAACAACAGTTTTTAAGACTTTTTTTCCATTGATACATGTTCCCTGGGGCAAAACCCGGGTTCTGAAAGACGTTTTCCAACAATAACTTGAAAATTGGTCTTTAAAACGACCGTTTTTTAATTCGAACGTTCGAGTCCCATAGACTTCAATGGGGTTCTAAATGTTCGTGCGAACAATCGGACCGTTCGACGTTTCTGGTGCGAACCGAACGCGGGGGTGTTCGGCTCATCCCTATCCATGATCCTTTTTTTATTTGCACTAACATTTATGCAGTGTTTACCACTGAAGGAACCAATGTTTCTTCAGGTCCCTGTTCCCTCTTTGTGACCATACAAGCAGAACCCAGACTGAAGAGGGTATGTTTATTGTAACAATATACAGGTATATACAGTATATGTGTATAATATATATGTGGCAGCCAGAGAATTGGAAATGGCAACAACCCCTCCAACAAATAGGATTCACAGTTGGCAAACGCATTTATAAAGAGTAGCAATTAGGGCATACAGATGTTAGTAAGCCAATGGTCTAGAGCAGTGGTCATCAACCCTACCCCAAAGGGCCCACTAACAGGCCAGGTTTTCAAGATAACTTACAGGGGATATCCTTTGCTGCTCAGTGATTGCAGTTTTCTAGTCTGCATCTCCCCAAGGTAATACATAAAACCTGGCCTGTTAGTGGGACCTGTGGGGTAGGGTTGATGACCACTGGTCTAGAGAATAACGCCTTGTGACGGGAGGGCCCGTGGAACCCAGGATCCCTTGGAAAGTATGGGATTGTTTCAGCTCCCCATGCACCTCTTTTGTCTAAGTCACCCTATGCTATTCTGGCACAGGGTGACTGAGAAAATATATCTTGGATTACTTAAAATAGGACAGTAATGGGGGGCGTTCCCGGAAGTGAGCGGAGAAGGACGCAATACTGCAAAGCTCCACGAACCCTGGCCTAATCTCCTGCCATCCACACTGGTAGGTCATTCCAGCCCTCCAAAACAAAGATATCCTGGTCCCTGGACCTCCCCTGGACAGGCACATACCTGCATAGTGGCCCCTAGCTGCCCGCTTACCTTAGATTTCGTCCCGCTGGAGGATCATCCTGGACGAGCAGCCGCCATTTTGAGGCCTACGACGCCTCCGGGCCCGAGTTTCGCTGCCGCGCCGCGACAGGGCTGACCATCAGGCGTATCGGCACCTCAGTGCCATCTCTACACCTCCCCCCTGGTCTCCGGTGCCCTCCGGCTGGTTCCTCGCCGTCCGCGAGCGCCGCTGTCCTCCCCGTCCGGACATCAGAACTAGGAAAGACCGCGGCCTCGGCCTAGTCCTGGAGGCGGCGGCCATCTTGCTTCACCCGACGGCGGAACCAGGGCATTCCCTCGGCCTTCCTACTGCCTCAACACCCGGGCTTTTCAGCTCCCACCTCCGGATCTCCTCTGGACATCATTGCTGTGCCTCCTGGTCCCTGCAGCTCTGTCCAGGTCAGTCATTGCCTCCGGCCTAGCCTCCCATCGGCGGCCATCTTGCTCCACCTGAAGATATCACTACAGGCCTTCTCCCACACAGAGTCCCTTGCCGCATACCCCTTTTCTTGGAGACATAAGTTCCACCTCTAAAATATAATCATTAACCAGGGATAATTGTACAGGTTTTGCTACGGTACGGTGACCTTCTTGGTGTACCCCGCTCTCTTGCTCATTGAACTTTCCCTGTAAGTGACTGAACTTCCACTATTCTTGACTCACTCTACAATATGACTATGACCTGTGTAGTTACTTTATTCTTCATATGGCACTGAGGGTTGATGCTTAAGACGGACCCTGTCTAGCTGCCGGCCTGATTTCAAATAGCAATGCCAGCAAAAAGCTCTGCCTCCCGTTCATCGATAAACAAACGGTCTAAACCTTCTACTGCTCATCAGGCTTCTGTTGGGTCCATTAAACGCTTTCTTGCTGCTGAGAGAGCGAACCCTAGCCCTATGAGCGCTAAAACCAGGGCATCAAGGTCTCTCATCTCGCCAGCTTCTCACACTGCCTCTATCCGCGACAGCTCGCCAGCCTCCTCCTGTGGATCGGAGATAATGGATGATCCTGGTTCCCCCATTGGTTCTGAGATGTCCTCCTTTCTGCTTGAATTTCGAAAAGAAATGGCGGGTATGTTCCACGATATGGAGAAATCGATCAAAAAGGACATTTCTGCGGTCCGAGCGGACATGGCTCACCTCCTCGACAGGGTTGAGGAAACGGAACAGCGTCAAGACTCGCACGAAGTGGCAATCAAAGAGCTGCAGGACACTGTCACTCAATTGTCATATGCTCACAGGGCCTCTTTATATAAACTTGAGGACCTCGAGAACCGTAACCGCAGAAATAATCTGCGTATTCGTGGCCTACCGGAAGCAACTGGGGATAATGATCTAGAACCCTCGCTTCGCGGCATCCTCAACACCATCTTAGGCAGGTCACCTACGGATCCTCTACGGTTTGACAGAGTCCATCGTGCTCTTCGACCCCGTAACCTCTCTTCTGATCTACCCAGGGATGTGATATGTCGTCTCCACTACTTTGAAGATAAGAATGCTATCATGGTTAAATTGCGGAACACCCCTAACATTGACTTTGATGGAGCTGTTCTTCACATCTTCCCGGACATAGCTAAGGAAACCCTCGATCGCCGCAGGGCCCAAAAACCGCTTCTGGAGAGTCTGAGAAGTGATGGACTTACCTATCGGTGGGGCTTCCCAGCTTGCCTGATTGCAACCAAGAATGGTCGATTCGTCCACACTACGTTTCCCTGAGGATCTCCCTACCTTCCTACAAGATCTCCACTTACCACACATGGAACTCCCAGGCTGGCAGAACCCCATTCCCACCTTCTCCAGTCTTCACTCATCCCAATGGAAAAAGACCCCTGCCAAGCAGCGGAAGGTTTCTACTCCAAGCTCTTCCAAGAAGAATGGGTGAGGTACTCCTGAACACCCAATCATTTTTCCTTTTAGCAATTCTCCTTACGGTGGCGATGACGTGTTTTTCAGTCTCTTATTTTTTACATTGTTTTCCGAATTTCTTTTGCAGCCCTGAACACTTGATGGCTAATTTTTGAACTTAGGATTTGTTTAAACCGTATTGCTCCATGTGTTGAGCCCTGTTGACCGTACATCACGTCATCTGATAGGCTAACCTAGTGTTTGGAGAATGCTATGTTTATGTTTTCTGTTTTGAGCATTGCTATTTTCTTTTCTTTTTGATATAACTACTCTTTATTCACAGGTCGGTAGCTGACGGGGCCCTTGGCTCCTTGTTGATACACTTACCGGGGACGTTGTTTCCCCCCCTTCTCCTTTTGGGGTTGCTGGGAAATGGTGGTCTTTATTTTTCTCTTAGTGTTTTTTTTCTTCAAATCCTTTTTTTTGACCGCCCGCTCCCTCCATCCCCACTGGGACCACCGCAGGTTTCTGCGTGATCGTTACCTTACTCCCAATCGTTCTACTGAATATTCTGGTACTTTTTTATGTAATTTTATACTTTCCTTTCTCTTCTCTTTCATTTTTCCTCGTATCTCTTTTCTCTTTGCCCCCTCTCTCCCTTCCCCCTTCTCCCCCTCCCTATCTTGCCGGTCCACATGGTCGTATGACTTGTTCGCTTGCTTCTTCCTGGAACCATGGCTACTTTAAAAATCTCCTCTTATAATGTACGGGGCCTAAGTGTGGCCGCTAAAAGACATCAAGTCCTCCGGGAATTGCGAAGTTCTGCCTGTTCTATCGCTTTCCTTCAGGAAACTTACTTGACCCACGCTACACCTGTGAAACTCTTTTCACCACACTTCCCGCAATGGTATTATAGCCTATCTGACACTAACAAAGCCAAGGGAGTTGCCATTGGTTTCAGTAGGAATGCATCATTTCGCTTCACAGAAATGCTTACAGATGATCACGGTCGTTACCTCTTTGTTAAGGGATTTGTAGGTAACACTAAATGTACTCTAGCCAATATCTATTGCCCCAATCATAACCAGACCTCTTTTTTTACGCAAACTCTTACGAAACTCTCACAATTTGCTGAAGGACTGATTGTTCTTGCGGGAGACATAAATATGCCTTTAGATCCTACGATGGATACTTCCTCGGGCCGATCAGGTATTCCATTCAAGCGACTAGCGCAAGTGAAGAAAAAACTCCTTGATCTCCAACTTATGGATGCTTGGCGTCTCATGCATCCTACAGATAGAGATTACTCCCATTTTTCTGCAACACATAACTCTTATTCCAGAATAGATAATATCTTCTTAGATCATTTCCACCTTCCCTTTCTCCGTTCAGCCTGTATAGGCACGGCCTCTCTCTCTGATCATGCTCCTGTTTCCATATGCCTGACTATACCAGATTTACCTCACCGCACCAATAACTGGAAACTTAATGATTCCCTCATCACTGATCCGACAGAGGTATCTATCTTAACCAAAACGCTTTCCCAATATTTTGAGGAAAACTCTATCTCAGACGCCTCTCCATCTCTTTTATGGGAGGCGCATAAGGCTCTAATAAGAGGAAATCTTATCGAATTGGGTGCGAGGAAAAAAAGAGAACATGGTCAGCAGCTCAAACAGGTCTTGCATCAGATTGCTGAGTTGGATAAACAACATAAACTTTCTCTCCATGTTTCCCACCTAGAAGCCCTTGCTCTTAAAAGAGAAGAACTCAAAACTCTTCTTGCCCTTGAAACTCGGCGAAAGTTTCACTACATCTCCCAGAAAGTATATGAATGGGGTAACAGACCGGGGAAACTATTGGCTAGGTCCCTTGCAGCCAGAAAAACTCTTTCATTTATACCCAAAGTGAAATTACCATCAGGAGACTTAGTACACACCACCCCTCAGATATCGCAAGCTTTTAAAGAATTTTATGCTGACTTGTATAATGTGGAGGGTGGTTTGGCTTCTCTATCTCTTGCCGACAAACGTAAACGAATCCTCGCCTTTCTTGGGAAAGCCAATCTCCCTAGGCTTTCAAAGTCTGCCCTTAGCGCTCTTGAAGCTGATTTCTCCGTGGAGGAATTTAATTTAGCACTCAAGTCCTCCTCTTCTGGTAAGGCCCCTGGCCCTGACGGCTTCACCCTCCTATATTATAAAACCTTTAGAGATGTCTTATTTCCCCACCTTGTAGCCTATGCAAATTCTATCTCCCGTGATTCTCCCCTTCGCCCTGAATCATTGGCTGCTCACATCACGGTTATCCCTAAACCTGACAAGGACCCAACCCTATGTAGCAGCTATAGACCCATCTCCCTTTTAAATGTTGACACTAAACTTTACGCCAAAGTAATAGCGAACAGACTGCTTCCCCTTTTACCTAAATGGGTCTCGGCTGATCAGACCGGTTTCATTCCAAATAGAGAGGCGAGAGATAACTCCCTCCGTACTCTATCACTGATTCATTATGTGCGGAAATGTTCCCAGCCCACCCTTCTCCTCTCCACCGATGCTGAAAAAGCATTTGATAGGGTGGACTGGGAATACCTTAAAACTACTCTTTGTTATTTTGGCCTTGGCCCTAAGATGTCTTCTCGTATCTTCTCCCTTTACTCCAACCCTACCGCACAAGTGCGTATTAATGGCTCCTTAAGTGACCCATTTACGCTACGCAACGGAACCAGACAAGGTTGTCCTTTATCCCCCTTGTTATTTGCTATTTCCCTTGAGCCCTTTTTGGCTACTGTTAGGAGTAACAGGGGAATTCATGGTGTCCAGATCGGCACTGGAATACATAAATATGCAGCCTATGCGGATGATATTTTATTCTTTATCCAACAGCCAGGTGTTTCACTGCCGAATCTGATGTCTGAATTCTCCTCATTCCAAGACCTCTCTAACTTTAAGATTAATCTTTCAAAATCCGAAATCTTAAATATAACCGTTCCCCAACGAATAGCTGATCAGCTGAGACCCCTATTTCCCTTTCGCTGGGTTCCATCACGCATGAAATATCTTGGCATTTATTTGACTCCCAACCTCCACTCCCTCTTTAGGCATAATTATATCCCTCTCCTAAATGCTATTAAGGATGACCTCCGTAAGTGGTCCTCCCTCTCTCATTCTTGGTTGGGTAAGGTCAGCATAATAAAAATGAACGTACTCCCCCGTGTTCTTTTTTTGTTACAAATGATTCCCTTGAAGATCCCGATAGGTTTTTTTACCCTTTTACAAACCATGGTCTCTCGCTTTATATGGAGGGATGAGCGTCCCAGGGTTTCTAGAGAGACTCTTTTCAGATCCAAATGTTCAGGGGGCCTGGCTTTACCTAATTTTAAAACGTACTATCAAGCAGTTATATTAGCACGGATTGCGGACTGGAAATATGCCTCCGCCTCCAAATTATGGGTCCAATTGGAACATTCTCTATCTGGCTCCGATCTCTCCGTAACCCCTTGGATCCCACGCTCTTTTAGAGATTTATCCCCTACCATCTCACCTCTCACCTTATCCTCCCTACAAATTTGGGATGATCTACACAAGAAATTCACGTGGCTCTACAATTCCCCATTAACTCCCTTGATGTCTCACAGATACTTCGCCCCGGGTCTCCTTGACTCAGGTTTTCAGACATGGTCACCGGGAGGCCCTCTCCTACTGTACCATGTGGCTTCCTCCAATTGTCTCAGGCCCCTTTCTGAGATTCTGGGTCATAACTCACCCTCGTTCTTAGATAAATGGAGATACAAGCAATTGAGTAGTTTTTTCCATACATTACCACGTCCCTTAAGGGGTATCCCAGATCTCAACAGCATAGAACAGATTCTCCTGCCTAGGGACCCTCCTATACGCTCTATTTCCCAATTTTACAAAGCTCTCTTGGACTTACAATCCCCTCCGTATCCAGAATATCTATCCCGGTGGGAGAAGGATCTGGGAACTACTATTTCTGATAGACAAAAGGATAAGATGCTCAAGCTCACACATGTCTCTTCCCTGGCTTCTTCCATGACTGAATCTAACTTCAAGCTCCTTACTAGATGGCACCACACCCCTGCCAAGCTTCACCGTATGTTTCCTAGTAACTCTCCACTCTGTTGGAGGAACTGCGGTCAAATTGCAACTCATGCCCATATTTGGTGGTCTTGTCCCCTCATTCGCCCTTTCTGGACAGAAGTTTTGAACTTGATATTCCAGATCACCGAGGTACAAATCCCCCTTGAACCGTGGACGGTTCTTTTTCACGCCACCTCTAGATCCATTGGCAAATATAAACGCTCAATCATCCCACACCTTCTTAATGCGGCCAAAGCTATTATCCCTCGTCTTTGGGGTCAACCTGAAACTCCTTCCATTAAAACATGGCTGCAAAAGATTTCTGAGGTTAGCCTCATGGAAGAACTCACTCACATTGCAAGAGACACCAGCGAACAACACTCCTTAATATGGGCGTCCTGGTCCTCATTTATCTCTACACAGTGCTATTTAGATATCATTTCCTCACCCCCCTTACAGGCCTGAAACTACATGAGATTGTTTTTCACCATGTTGCGACCTTTTTTCCCACTCTTTGATGTGGTTCCCCCTCGCTCATGATATCTTCCTAAATAGTTTAGCCATATGCTTGATACGATGACCATGTGTTCCGGCCTTCCCCCCTTCCCCTCCCTGCTTTTTCTCCCTCTATCCCTTTCGTACCCCTTTTCTCCTTTTTTCTTTTTCTTTTTCTTTTTTTTCTCTTCAGCTCTCTTGCCTCGAGTCTTTCCCCTTTATTAATAGACACTTGAAATGTTTGTGCTCTCTATGTTGCACCATTTGTCCTATTTCCCAATTTATTACTCTGTATTGATGCTTCTTTAAAGAGTTGTCTTACTTTTATTGTATTGTCTATTTCTGCCAATAAAAATATATTAAACAAAAAAAAAAAAAAAAAATAGGACAGTAATATTTATCCACAATATCTCCCAGGATATATGTAAAGACTATTCTTGTTCTTTTTTACTCTGAACTCAACATATTAATTGAAAGAGCTGATTACAATGGCCTCTGTACAATGTAGGAGACGGGCTGACTTCTAGTGGAGCACCTGCTATTGTGAGAATATGTCCTGTGTTAAAACTTATGATAATGTATCAAATTCTGTGTGAAGCTTGGTGACAACAAGTCTGACCTGTAGTGAAATCCTGATTTATCATAACAATGACCAGGATGCTTCATGGGATTAGTTAATTAGCTCATGTTAATTCTGGTCTGGTCACAGGTGTATTTTCAGAGTAATATGGGCAGGAGGTAAGCACCTCCTCTTTTTATTGTATATAAGATGTATGTATTCCTTTCAATAAAGTCAGATTCCTGCTTGACCCTCAACACAGAGCCTCGTCTCGTACTTGGGGGAGAATTATTCATATGGGTTTCTTGTTCGGCTGATTGGAGTGTTTGGTAGTTGCCTTTGTGTTCGGGAATGAAATGTCCTAAACGACTTTAACCGTTTTCATACTCGGGGTGTCGTTACATGCCTAAACTCTAATTATTAGGGAGGGTCCTGCCTAAGGGAAAATGTTAGAATAAAATTCTGCCAGTCTATATTAAATACCTTTCCCTGCTGACCAGCACGTTGGGACCCAGATCCAGTGTTGAAGCACTGGTCTCCTGCTGTAGTCCTTCGGCAGCTGTGTGAAGTTAGTTCTCTCCAATAATCAGGCGGCAGTACCTGTTAGTGATAGTGGTGTTCTTTGCAACGAACAGGTGGCAGTACCGGTCAATTACAATGGTGTTCTCATCTACCAGGACATGTCCACTACGTTGCCTCTTTGTGTCCCTGATGCAATGGAGACACATTCTGCTAACAGCGTCTTTACCTAATCTGCTTCGAGCCCAGGCACAGACTTTCCCTTGCCTCTGCACAGAACCCCAGTCATGCTGGGATGTGTAGTTCCATTGCCAATCTGTAATACTGGCACAGTCTGTCAGGGGACCTAATCTCCCACAAGTCATATTTGCACCCAGCACACTTTGTCCTTCCAACAAGCCACAGCAGCTCAGTTTTCTCTTACTTATTAACCACTTGCTTACTGGGCATGTATACCCCCTTTCTGCCCAGTTCAATTTTCAGCTTTCAGTGCAGTCACACTTTGAATGCCAATTGTGTGGTAATGAAACGATGTACACATATGACATTTTTATCATTCTTCTGAGACAGAGCTTTCTTTTGGTGGTATTTAATCACCACTGTTTTTTTATTATTTGCTAAGCAAACGAATAAAGATGGAAAATGTTGGAAAAAAAAAAAACTTTCTTCGTTTTTGTTATAAAATTTAGCAAATAAGTAATTTTTCTTCTTCACTGATGTGCGCTGATGAGGATGCACTGATCGGCACTAATGAGGAGGCACTGATGAGGCGGAATCGATATGCGGCATCGATGGGCAACACAGATGGTCCCTTAAAGGCAGCACTGATGGGCACTGGTGGGCAGCACTGGTGGGCACTGATGGGGCTGCAGGGATAATCAGGACACCGATGATCAGTGCCATAATTATATGTGTGCATGTCCCCTGTCAAGATTGCCGGTTACCGGCTCTCCTCTTCTCACAATGTGACAGCAAGTAAGGAGAGGAATGCTGATAACTGGCAATCCTGTTTACACTGTGATCAGCTGTGGACACAGGTGATCATGCAGTAAAGGACCGAAGACTGAAGGACACAGGGATTACAGAGAGCGCCAGGGGGAGTGGTTCCAGGAGGACATTTATGGACGCCCTTCTGGAACAACAGAGCAGCGCTGTAGCTGTCTTTCGTCTATGACATGGTAAGGAAGTGGTTAAAGTGGTAGTATACTCTGTACTACCACTTTCACTTACAGGTTGTAAGGGTTAACATAAGTTGTCCATATATTGCATATATGCTGTCTGTATATCAGAATGACATGAGCATTCCTTGTGATGACCATATATAGTAGTAGTCAGTTTGAATGTCTTGTGACCTAAGTTTTGTGGTTTCTAGAACCAGTTTGTGGCGGTTGACATATATACAAGCCTTAATCATGAGACGAGTTCTAACTTAAGCAATAAATAACGGTAACTCTTAACCAATGATATTTTAACAGCATCACCCAAAAGGGGGGCGTCCGCCCAGTAACAGTGTATTAACCAATGATGTTAAGACATGTATTTGTGTATTTCCTTTGAATCTCTGTATGTTTTTATAAAAGAAACTGCTCGCGCCATATTACAGCAGAATGATTCAGCCTAATATCGTCTCAGTCTCGTTACTGCAAGGGCTAAAATCATTCTCCTGGTACCAGACAGGACATCATACCAAGGGTCAGTACTTTATACCTTACAATTTGGGGTGTGCTTTCAGTTTGGGGGCTCTTCCGGGGTGCAGGGGATCTCCTTTCGTCTGTCGGAAGGCTCGGATCAATTCCTGTATTCCTAATAATTCTCAGTCGGGGACTGTGATAAGAATCGTGTCTAGGACACGACGTGTAAGGGTTTTGGATAAGACATCAGGGATGTCCAGATGTCCAGATAAGATAAGTCTCAGGGAGACATAGATATACCCTTGGTATGATCGCCTAAAATATTGATGTTTAAAGTATTAAGTAATATATTGTTGTTTAAAGTATTAAGAATTTTAAAGTAATAAGAAATTATCTGTTTGTGCGGTACAAGTGCTTAGAAGGTGAGCTAAGCCAACGACTGCTTTGAGATGTGTTTGGCAAACGTATAAGACGCCCCATCTCCGTGGCTAGGCGAAAGCTATATGACCCACGGTTGATGAAAGCAAGTGATACTGAGCCAGGCGTCTGTGTAATCTGTATAACTTGTCCTTGATGTAAAATTTGTTTAGTATTTAATATAACTGAGTGGAATTTAAAAATCTGCCAAGTTAGTTTTAATAATCCCTCCCAAAGAAAGTAAAACAGTATTTAGGTTGCAGGGTAAATTTTCCAGAAAGACAACCTGTCACGATCACACTTGTCAGTGGCAAATTTCTAACCACAAGCGAGCGTCTCGTGACAGGGCTATATGAGGAACTAAAAGAATAAGAAGGAATTTCTACTAAGCACGTAAGACTGGCTGTGATACTTTACAGCCCGCATTATCTTTGACCACCACTAGAGGGAGACTCCACCCCAATCCAACTAGCTGACCACACACAAGCAGATACAAATCTTACATACAATCTGGTGCACACTAAGGGTTGGGACACAGTCTAGCAATTACTACACACTTCTAGTGTTCCTCCAGCTATCCTGTAAGCTTGAATCCCAGTGTTAATCACTATTTCCACTGTCCCCACACCCACACACCAGGCACACAATAAACCATAGCCTGCCACCACCCAACAGCTTGTCCGCAGACTGGTCTGCTGAACCACACACACACATACACACACACATACACACAGATCTCTGTCTGGCAGATCTGTTAGCTTACAATCAGCATGCAATCTGCCAACATACAGTGAAATTGCATACCGATTGGCACATAACATAGACTGAGCACTTAGGCACCAAAACACAATACATTTTCATTGTGAATATATATCAAAACCAATATTCTACTACAAATGACCTGCCAGTTATGTATAGATAAAGAACTACGAGTTACTTACATTTTGCAAAATATTGATAATACCTATAAGAATTCTATTATCCAGGCAATAGTTAGAATTCCCAATAAGATTTGTACCATATTTAATCCAAGCAAAGTGGGGTCGTGCTTCCAGTGTGATTGGCACGACGATTTTGATTGTGTTGATACTACAATTGGTCACAGATTAGGGTGTGTTTATCTCACTGACGAACGCCGTTGTTTGAACCAATGGGGACCAAACATAGTAAAATTACCTCCTACCCTCCCCCCAATGTCCAAGAAACCTGCAAAGAATACGTTGCCCGAGTAGGAGGCACGGATTATTTTCTTATTAATCCCTGGGTGGATAATATAGCGGGATGGACAGAGGGATTACACAGTTGTTCACCCTTCCCTAGGGACGGGGCAAATGACCTGTTCCATTTGGATATGGTGAAGGGACTGTGTTTAGGAGATCAAAGCGCATGGCCATATTATGGTCCGGACCCACAATGGGACCAGGATTATATGAGACATGGGGGGAGCAATGGTTAGAAGTTGCCCCCTATTGGTATGATAGACCCAGACCCAATTCTAAACGCCCCAAACCCATAGATCACTCAAAAAGATATGAGTTAGAGAAATTATGTATTAAGAAGGGAACTTCTGGCATAAACCCCATTCCACCCCCCAAATACCAAGCCCTATATCCACAATTCACTGAAGAAGAAATAATTTCAGGAGTAGTTGGAAATAACCGAAATCGTCCAGCTCCTACTGCCCCAATACACCCTGGATCCCAACAACCAATGCCCACGCAATCCTCTACTCTTACAGTTCAAATACCAACAGTCCAAACTTCAGCCCCTTCAGTTCTGATACCCGACAGTTCAGGACAGGAGGGATCAGAGAGGGAGGATCCAGATGAAAATAGGGGAGCTAGTGGTGGGACCACAGGGTCAGCAGTGGTAGATTTTATAAATAGTACAAGATTCGGAGAAATTCTCAGTCCCAATCGTAATCGGTCAGGGACCACAAGAAACGTGACCCATATGCCTTTTATGACGGTTGGGGATCAGTTATTGAAAAAGCCTATGGATATTGAAGATATTAATAGGATTTTAAAACATTGCCCCAAACCCAATATAGCACCAAAAGGTTGCATAAGTTATCTAAAGAAGGCATGCAAGGGGAGGAATTTCACACAGGAAGATATGAGACTTATAGTTGATGGAATTGTAGAAACCCATTCCGGATGGAAATGGGATAAGGTTCCTGCTATCAGTATCATGGACCTCGCAAAGCAAACTGCAAATACTTACCCTTTGAATACGGAAGAGGGGCAGAAGCAAATGTGGGTAGAATTAGAGGCACATATGATAGAAGTTTTCAAGTCCCGATCCTCCCTCCCTGTTGCTGTTTCTTGCAAACAGAAACCCGAGAAGGAGTACTTGAATTCTGGAAAAGATTTGTGAAATGCTGGACGGAAGATGCCGGTCTCCCAAAAGCGGATAATGAACAATTGCTCATTTCCACTTTTATTAGCAACCTCTCATCACACATTAGTCTCACAGTTAAACAAGCTGTGTCAACATGGCCCTCTGATACGGAAAAACAGTTTGAAGAACATCTCCACCAAAAAGAAGCAGCAGGGGTCTTCGATGTAAAGAAACCCACTGTTTCTACTCATAATTATCAGGAAAGAAGAAACCCTGACAATTATAGACAAACCAGAGGTAGGAGACCAGAGAGGGGACAGTCATTTAATCGCAGTAACATGGAAAGGGATCACATGAATAGAAACGCACAGGACCGACCTTGTTACAATTGCGGCCGTTCCGGCCATTGGGCCAGAAATTGCCCCCTACCTGACAGAAGGGCCAATTCCCAAGACCAGAACCCTGGCCTGACCAAGACAAATACCCAACCTAGATTTGATATAGACTGGACTCAACACCCACGTTGACGAGGCCCGGAGGATTGCTCCCAGGCCTTTGCACAGATCACTGACAGCTGGGAAGAATCACCATTTATTGCACTTCTAGTCCAAGGGAGGTATGTTAAATTGTTGGTGGACTCAGGGGCAAATACCAGTGTTCTGTGCAGGGATCAATACCAAGGTCCCCTGAAAAGGTCTGATCCTTCAATGGGAATAAATGGGATAACCACCAAAACCTATGAAACAACTTTGCTCCCTGTCCATACTCCAGATGGAACATTTGTCATGAATCATGTTTTCAAGATTATCCCTGGTTGTCCGGTAAATTTGCTAGGAAGGGATCTTTTTGGAAAACTAGAACTTAGTATCCACTCGGGTCCGGACGGACTCAGTGTGGAATCTAAGGTGATACCTATAACCCGTCCCATTTTTGTCAGTCTACCGCTTTCCGATGAACTACTCACCGTTGATAACGGCATATGGTCACAGAACGATTTTGACACCGGTCTCATTGATTGTACCCCCTATCGGGCTACCCTGAAACCAGGTGCTCAACCAGTGTTTCATAAACAATACCCTTTGTCAAAAGAGAAACTAGATGGAATCAGACCTATGATACAGGACTTTTTAGAGAAGGGAATCTTGACCCCTATCTGCTCTGCATATAGTACCCCTATCAACCCTGTTTCCAAACCAGATGGTAGTGTCAGATTTGTTCAAGACCTAAGGGCTATAAATAATTTAATCATCCCTCTTGCCCCGATAGTGCCAGATGTCACCTCTCTCCTTTCCTCCATCCCTGCACAAGCCACCTATTTTTCTGTAATTGATTTGAAAAACGCCTTTTTCAGTATACCAGTACACGAGGACACTAGGCCTATGTTTGCATTCACCTTCGAGGGTCAACAACTCACCTGGTGCCGTATGCCCCAGGGATATGCTGATTCACCTGTAGTGTACAGCATAGTCCTCCAAGCTACATTAAAACCCTGGCACCCCCCCCAAGGTTCCGTCCTGTTACAATACGTGGATGATCTCCTCGTTTGTAATCTATCACAGGAGGCCTGCAGGGAAGATTGTTTATCGTTGTTAGGTTGGTTATATGAATGTGGGCACAAAGTTTCACCCAAAAAGTTACAATGGTGTAAACAGGAAGTTGAATATCTTGGTTTTGTCCTCAGTCAAGGGAGTAGGAAAATCAGTCCTAGCCGTATCCAATCTGTCATGGGCCTGGTCAACCCAATCACTCAGAAAGAAATGCTATCTTTTCTGGGTATGATAAATTACTGCAGACAGTGGATACCGGACTGTTCTTACTATGACAACATTTTGAGGCAATGTACACTGTCAGACAAACCAAAAAATATAATATGGTCACAAGAAATGTTAAAAGCTTTTGAAAAGTTGAAGTTAGCAATGATGTGTAGTCCTGCTTTGGGCCTGCCTGAATATGTAAAGCCATTTCAGCTATATGCAAGGGACAACTGTAAAACCATGGCGGGGGTACTGACACAAGAACACGGAGGAAAGTTTAGACCCGTAGCTTTTTTTTCGAAGGTAATGCCAATTTCCGTACAAGGTATGCCCGCTTGTTTGAGAGCCCTAGCGGCATGTGCAATGGTGGTGGAAATGTCAGTAGTTTTCACCCTGGGCCACCCCACCACACTTTACACTACCCATCATGTCATCCATCTTCTAAGAGGGATACACACCCAGCATATGTCAGCCCAACGTCTAAGTGGATACGAAGTCATCCTCTTAGGAAATACATCCTTGTCAATCAGATACTGTTCCCCAAATGCAGGCCCTGCCCCTATCTTAAATGCATTATTGGGATTGAAAGGTGAGACAGATGACATTCCACAAGACCATGACTGTTTGACTTCTGTAACAACAGAGACTTCCCCTAGACTAGACATGGCAACCCTGCCCATACCAGATTCACATGTTGTGTTTGTGGATGGGTCATGCACAAGACCAAATGACACCACATACAACGCAGGATATGCCGTTGTAAGTTTACCTGACTGCATACATGAAGCAAAACCCATCCCCTATCAGTCAGCTCAGGCTGCCGAGCTGATAGCCTTGACCAGAGCATGCCAGTTGTTCAAGGGACAGCCTGTCACCATTTATACAGACTCAAAGTATGCCTTCTCCGTGGTCCATGACCACGGCGTTATCTGGGCCAGACGAGGGTTCATAGGAGCGGATGGGAAAAGAATTTCTCACTCCCAGTTGATCAATGATCTACTAGCTGCAGTCCACCTACCTTCAGAGATAGCCATACTACATTGTAGGGCACACACGGGGGGCGGAGATCCGATTTCCAGGGGCAATGCCTTGGCAGATAGAACAGCAAAGGAAGCTGCACTACAAAAACCAGCTACTCTACAAATGGCCGTACTAACACCACCCTCGTTAGATGACACACAAATGATAGTGGAACTCCAGTACTCGGCAAGTGACACAGATCTAAATGACTGGTGTTATCCAGTGTTGCAAAAGAGTCCAAAGAGTGGACTAATTTGCAAAGAGGGGAAACCATGCATCCCACAGGCTAGTGCACCACTTTTTATAGCCCAGTACCATGGGGTAGGCCACAACAGTAAAGCTACAACGCTACTGTTGCTTAAAAATGATTTTTACATTACAGACGTTGACAAGTTAGTAGCTGGGTTTGTGCAGAGATGCATCACATGCCTCCGGGCAAATCCTAACAACCCTAATCGGGCAGTTCACCAACACCTCAAGTATCCAACAACCCCATTCACTCATCTCCAAATCGACTTCACACACATTCCCCGTGACAAAGGAAGACAGGAATATGCTTTGGTTATTGTGGACATGTTCTCACGATGGCCAGAGGTATATCCCACAAAGGCTGAGGATGCAAAGACAGTAGCAAGAATTCTAACTCAACATATTATTCCCAGATGGGGATGCCCATTAGAGATAAACAGTGATCAGGGACCGGCCTTCACTTCAAAGATTAATCAAGAATTAGTTAAGGCCCTTAGGATAGAATGGAAATTTCATGTCCCATATCACCCCCAAAGTTCAGGGGTTGTTGAGAGAATGAATAGAACATTCAAAGACAAGTTAAGGAAGGCTACTGGAGGAACCTTCCACAAATGGAAGGAAGTGTTACCCATCATTCTTGCAGAGATTAGAATGACCCCCCACAAATCTTTAAAGATGTCACCTTTTGAAATACTAATGGGAAGACCCTTTCCCACCCCATGGGCAAAGAAACCCCTGGCCTTACAGGAAGGAGATTTAGAGCAAATACAGGATCACTATGTTAGGACATTGATAACTAAACTAGATGAGATAGAGCAAAAAATTGTCTGTAAGTTTCCTTCTCTTCCACAGGAAAACACCCACCCTTTTATACCAGGAGATGTAGTGGTAGTAAAACACCTGACGAAGGATAAGAAGGCCAAGGATTTCGCCTATGGTCCAGAAACAAGTATTGTGGCCGTAACCCGTACCGCCGTGTTGACTGAAGGAAGCCCAACTTGGATCCATGCCACCAGAGTGAAATTGGTCCCGAGAGCAAGACTGAGAGCAGAACCGGTTGATGCAGATGACCAAAACAAAGGGGAAAGCCCAATCCTCCAACAAGGGGTACTAACGGGAGCAAATGACTCCGACCTCCCACAAATTGGATCTGAGGTAATAACGAGGGCTGATAGCCCTGACCTCCGACAAGATGACATCGCTTATTTCACCACAGACTTCTGGGAAAGCCTTGTGCCTCCTATTTTGGACTGTCCTAATCGTATTCCTGCCAGTTTGGCTGATAACTAACTGTATCTATCACCCTGAAGATTTGGGACACATAAAGGGCATTTGTGGAAATCCCAACACTCCACAACAGGACAATACCAATAACACACATGATAGACACAAGAGAAATGAGAACTCAGAGGGTTTTACAGACAAAATGTTATTATTAAAGTTTAAATATGCCTATGCCCAAAATCTGGATATGAAAAATGTTGGATATGTAGCAAGCTCCATCCTAGCACTACTAGGATTCCCCTAATGGCAGTACCTCTAAATTTCACCCCTTTCCTTAACAACACACCTCCCCTCGTCCTTACCAATGTCACAAGAATGTTTTCAAATGATACCCCTACTTTTCAAATCATGAGTAGAAGTTATTTCCCAGACTGGTGTTTTAGGTTGGGGAATTCCACAAGGGGGGCTGAAGTTTGCCAACAAGCTAAAATTAACTTTTCAATGACTTCAATTGAAAGCCCTTTCTTTCACACTTCAGAACCTGCCCTAAACATCACTCTAATGAAGTTTCTTAGCTCCAGTTCCACCTCCCCAGTGGGCCAGTTATTGGCGAGTCTAACCTTTTCCAGTCTTTTTGACGAAATGATGTCAATATTCAATAAGCGACCTTTAGCTTTAGGGAACAATATTTACATCTGTTGTGGGAAAACATGCCATCCATGGATTCCCATAGATCCCCAGGGATGGTGTTACCTTGCATCGCTGATCCCTATAATGGGTGTGTTAGGGGATGATAAGGGAAGACATCTATTAGAGGCCAGCATGCACCCCAGATATCCCCTTAAATATCGTGGGAAACGGGATTTGTTCCGGGAGAAAGATATGGCATGGGCATGGTTCCCTTCATGGAGTGGGTGGGGAATAGACTTAATGAAAAGGGTGAATAAATATGCGGGAATTATTGATGAAATAATGGAGAAGAACTCCGATGATATTACTAAATTAAACATAGAAACTAGAGCAATTAGGAAGCAATTAGAATTACATGAGTTAGCCATTGAGAGCATAAGCGCCGCTCTAACTGGTTTATGTGAGAACACAGAAGATTATGAGTGTTGCACCTGGTTCCATAACACAAGTATCAAGGTACCAGATTATTATGATGTAATTGCACAACACCGAAAAGAAGTAAACAAATTACAAGATGAAGCTAGGAATATTGCCAAAACCTGGGATCCTTTTGCAAACTTAAGCCTTGGAGCGGGAATGCTGACATGGTTAAAAAGTGCTGCCCTGGCCATCTTTATGATTATTCTTTTTATTTTACTGTTATATGCTTGTTATAGGCTTATAATGTGCATAGTTGTTAAAATGTCCCGAACACCCGACCCAGCAGCTGCGAATAGAATCTATCTGAACATGTATCATGATAAAAGAAGGATGGAGAAGGAGAACCACATAATTTAGAATTATTTGGATTCTAAGAGGGGATTGTAAGGGTTAACATAAGTTGTCCATATATTGCATATATGCTGTCTGTATATCAGAATGACATGAGCATTCCTTGTGATGACCATATATAGTAGTAGTCAGTTTGAATGTCTTGTGACCTAAGTTTTGTGGTTTCTAGAACCAGTTTGTGGCGGTTGACATATATACAAGCCTTAATCATGAGACGAGTTCTAACTTAAGCAATAAATAACGGTAACTCTTAACCAATGATATTTTAACAGCATCACCCAAAAGGGGGGCGTCCGCCCAGTAACAGTGTATTAACCAATGATGTTAAGACATGTATTTGTGTATTTCCTTTGAATCTCTGTATGTTTTTATAAAAGAAACTGCTCGCGCCATATTACAGCAGAATGATTCAGCCTAATATCGTCTCAGTCTCGTTACTGCAAGGGCTAAAATCATTCTCCTGGTACCAGACAGGACATCATACCAAGGGTCAGTACTTTATACCTTACAATTTGGGGTGTGCTTTCACAGGTAAGCCTATAATAAGGCTTACCTGTAAGTATAAAGAATATCTTCTAAACCTCTACGGTTTAGGAGATATTCCCCTCGCAATTCGCCGCTGACTGCAGCCGAGCATGTGCAGCGGGGTCTTCGATGAAAGGGCCGCCAGCCGCCGGACCTTGCCGGACAGAAGTCTCCCGCATGCATGCACGGGAGTGACGTCATCGCCGCTCCAGCCAATCACATCGCTGGAGCGGCGATACCCGGAAGACACGCCGAGGAAAGATGACATCTCCCTCGGCGTGGACCAGGTAAGTTCCCCTAACCTCGTTCCAAGGTAAGTATTGCATAATGAGCTAGTATGCGGTGCATACTAGGTCATTATGGCTTTTGCTTTACAGGTATTAAAAAAATAAAAACAGCAGCGGCTTTACGGAAGAATTTTGTGCTACAATTTGTTTTTGTTATAAATATATATGTAGCACTACCCCTGGAGGAGCTGATGGTTTGTTTTGGGTGGCACGTTACCTCTGTATCTCCACCGTTCAGGGTCCTGGATGAGAGCTGCAGTAAAGTCAATGTCCACACGACATGTATCTTTCCTGTGCTTTTATTACCCAACGGGGTAAAATAGTAAAATTAGTAGAAGGTGAAGGGATAGCAAAATGGAAATTCAGGTGTAACTGGATATGGAAACAGTCCTGCTTCCAACGACAACTTTGCTTCACCACTCTAGCCAGAGTGGGTATAGTGCACCCGGACAGGCCTCTCTCACTAGCCTGGCAGCCAGAGTGTCACTCGGAACCTTAGGATTAGGGCCCTTTCACACGTGAGGACCGTTTTTTAGGTCCGTTTTTTATCATCAGTTGATCAGTTTTTCATCAGTTTTTTCATCCGTTTTTTCATCTGTTTTTTCATCCGTTTTTTTGGTTAGAACTTTTTTTTTATTACATATTTTGATGAAAAACGGACGTTAGCGGATCGGATGTTAAACGGATCGTGCGCTAACGTCCATTTTTCGTCCGTTCCGTTTTTTTGACGGAAGAAAAATAGGGTTTTCTTCCGTTTAAAAAAACGAAGCTTAACGGAGACGGACGTTAGCGGATGCGTGTGAAAGGACCCATAGGAAAGCATTGCGGTCAAAAAACGGACGTCTAAAAACGGACGAACGGTCCGCACGTGTGAAAAGACTAGAGGTCGACCGATATGGGTTTTTCTCTGGCCGATGCCGATATTCAGAAATCGCGGCGGCCGATAGCCGATTTATGATGCCGATTTTTTTGGGCCGATAAGTTAAGCCGATTCCCCCCCCCACCTTCATTTCATAAAATCTAACAGTTAGACCCCTTTCACACTGGGGCGTTTTCAGGCACTTTTGGGCTAAAAATAGCACCTGTAAAGTGCCTGCAAAACTGCTCCCCTGCAGTCTCAGTCTGAAAGGCCGAGTGCTTTCACATTGAGGCGGTGCGCTGGCAGTACATTAAAGAAAAGTCCTGCAAGCAGCATCTTTGGAGCGGCTCCTCCACCACTCCTGCCCATTGAGATGAACACCTGCAAAGCGCTTCTGCAGTGGTGCTACATGGGAGAATTTAACCCCTTAATCAGCCGCTAGCTGGGATATAAGCACCCCACTAGCAGCCAAATAGCGCTGCTAGAATGATGGTCCAGTGTTTAGGCAGCGGAGTTCTGCGGAAAAAATTAATTAATAATGTCAGCAGCTACAAATACTGCAGCTGTTGACTTTTAATATATGGACACTTACCTGTCGTGGGTGGCCACAATGCTGGCACCCAAAGCCGATCTCTCCCTCGGGTGCTTCGGCCACCATCTTCCGTAAGGGAATCAGGCTTCACTTCCTGGTTCCCTACTGTGCATGCGCAAGACGCGCTGCGCAATCCCACTGGTCCCCTGCTGTCTTCCTGGGACCTGTGCGTCTCCCAGAAGAAAGCTGGGGGCGGATTAAGCACCAGATGTGGTGTAGGTCACCACAGTCACCGCAGTGATCTATGCCCGGAAGAGGGAGCAAATACCTTGGATTACGCAGGTATCTGCTCCCCCTTCCCCCTGAAAGGTACCAAATGTGACACCAGAGGGGGGGATTCGGAAAAGTGGAAGTTCCATTATTGCCCTGCTAAGTAATACAGAACATTTCTTTACATTTAAATACAACAAGCCTCCAATCAGTGCACTTGTATGTGTAATTTAGATATATATATATATATATATATATATATATAAAATCTCCAATACACAAAAACAGGTAATGAAAACTTTTGGACGAAAAAAAATAGGTTAACTTTACTGTTTAGTTTTTTTATTTGTTAAAGCATATTTTTTCCCAAAAAAATGCGTTTGAAAGACCGCTGCGCAAATACCGTGTAACATTAAATATTGTAGCAATCGCTATTTTATTTCTTAGGGTCTCTGCTAAAAAAAAATATATAATGTTTGGGGGTTCCAAGTAATTTTCCAGCAGAAAATACAGGATTTTTACTTGTAAGCACCAAGTGTCAAAAAAGATTTAGCCTTTAAATGGTTAAACTGAGAACTCTCCTTCACGGAGTTCAGTTAATTGATAAGTAGCAACATTGTAACTTTTCTCAAAACTTGGCAGTCTCCTCCACGGGGAAACTACAGGCAACTTGCATTGACTTCTATTATAGAAGCTTTTTGCAAGTCGCGCTGCTGAAGTTAAAAAATAAATAAAAAAATCGGCTTTCTTACAGCACAAATCGCCGATGCCGATTAATTAAAAAACGCAAAATATCGGCCGATATATCGGCCAGCCGATATATCGGTCGACCTCTAGAAAGGACCCTAAGTCTCTGCCACAGACCTCCTGAAGAATGGAGACAATTGCAGTCCAAAATCCTTCTTGACTGGATTCAGCCCCCGTTTCTTCTTCAAATAACTTTGGTTAAATCAGCAACTGATAGGCGACCTGCGTCCAGCCTCTCAGAACCAAAGTGTCCTCTGATGAATAGACAGGCCTTTCGCGAAATACCAGCCTCGTGCTCGGTATTTCCCGGACAGGTTCCTCATCAGTCAGCTTCCTCCAACGGACAGCCCAGGACCATTTGGCAAATTAGGGACCCAGTCGACTCACTGGATCCACCAGATAGATGAATGTGCTCCAGACCAACGTGGTCCCGGAGCCAGGAACACTGCGACACACACACGCACACACCCCGGCCAGGAGGGCCACACGTAGTTGTGGTGGGACGACTGCCCAGCTCAAGGGGACACAGCAACCTCGAACCAATGGCTTCTGCCCTTTAAATACCCCTCCCCAGCATGCACAGCGAGGCGATCAACCCTCCTGGTTGACTGCCAGGAAGAAATATCCAACTTCACTTGACCCTACTGCTGCCACCTGTCGGCCTGGGGTGGGACTTGCTTCCCAGACAACAACAGCATGCACAAACAGTACAGCCAAAGCAGGAGCAGAGGCCCCAAATTTAACCAAATAAACAGGTTCAGAGCCAACTACCTCTCTGAACTCCCTCTAAATTCTAAAGTCCTTGTGAATGAAGAATTAAAGTCCAATATATTGGTGCTTGAAGACAAACAACACACAAGTGCTTGCAAGATCCGGTGAACCACCACCACATGGAAAGAGGCTTACCAACAGGTAGTGATGTATCAGCATATATCAACTCCACAGCCGTTCATGGAACACAGGCAGATGACAGCAGATTCAATCCGGAAAGCGGCCTCATAGATAGTCCTCAGCACTGGTACAGGTTACCACCAACCATAAACCAAGAAATGAAGGAACCGCACATAGTGTAATACCATCATGGAAAATGTAATAGCAAATAAAAACCTACTTACAAAACGAAGATAAATTTGATCGTATAAAAACAGATGCCGGCCGGCAACAAGAGGAGCCCTTCCTCGTAGCGTCGAACGCGGTGACGTCACTGCACGCTGTGTACCCAGACGCGTTTCGTCATAGAATGACGTTCTCAATGGGGATGGGCTAAATAATCTAAACAATTTAGTTTCTTAATATATTTATTGTTCTTTTCTTAAAAGTATAGATCTCTCCATAGAGTCCGCTGCTGATACCTGGCGTTTTTTTTTTCAGATTTCCCACTTTCAAAATTTAGTTTTTGGTACTTCCGGTTCCTGGTATCCAAAGCGAGGCTTGGGTATTTAAATAGCGGTGGATCACTGCAGAGCCCATCCCTATTGAGAACGTCATTCTATGACGAAACGCGTCTGGGTACACAGCGTGCAGTGACGTCAACGCGTTCAACGCTACGAGGAAGGGCTCCTCTTGTTGCCGGCCGGCATCTGTTTTTATACGATCGAATTTATCTTCGTTTTGTAAGTAGGTTTTTATTTGCTATTAAATTTTCCATGATGGTATTACACTATGTGCGGTTCCTTCATTTCTTGGTTTATGGTTGGTGGTAACCTGTACCAGCGCTGAGGACTATCTATGAGGCCGCTTTCTGGATTGAATCTGCTGTCATCTGCCTGTGTTCCATGAACGGCTGTGGAGTTGATATATGCTGATACATCACTACCTGTTGGTAAGCCTCTGTCCATGTGGTGGTGGTTCACCGGATCTTGCAAGCACTTGGGTGTTGTTTGTCTTCATGCACCAATATATTGGACTTTAATTCTTCATTCACAAGGACTTTTGTTTTTTGTGTTTATTTACACTCATTGGCGCAGTTTTTTCTTTTTCTCTATGTTATTGTGGTATACAAGTTTACTGCTGCCGTTTTGAAATAAGTTTTCTAATTTACACTGGGTTAGCGCAATTTTTTTTCAAATTTAGTGGGATACCTCTTTGTCCAGATTCCGGTGCAGGTCCCTTTAACTCAACTCCCCACAATCCTCTGAGAGCTGGACACACCCAGAGGATATAAATGTCAGCTCCACCCAGCTTACGGTACTCAGGGAGATCCGGCCTGATGGAACTGGGCAAGTTCCTAGGTGCTGGGTCCTCCCCTGTTAAGCCTGGTGTGCACGCCACTAGCAGTGAGCACAAGAGCACGCAGCATCTTTCCAAGCCCCAGTCACTGGAGAGGCCTCTGTTACAGTCCATCTGGGGAAGCTGTCCATGAAGTGGGTTGGCCCTATCTTCAGCCACCAGAGCCTCCTGTCCGAAGCAAGTAGCAAGCAGTGCCAGTGTGACTGTGCCAGCGGGAGGTCCGCTCAGCTCACAGTCTGATTACCATCTGGTTGCGATTACCATCTTGGACACGTGAGATTCTTTAGCCCTCTATTCTATTAGTAGATTGAACTCAGAACACGCTGCTGCCACCTGGTGGACATTAGTAGAACTGCAGTATAGTTGTTATATCCTTTCCCTTTACGGTTCATATTAATGTTTTGTACTGTATACCCATGTTCAGTGGCGTAACAACCAGGGGGGCAGGGGGTGCGTCTGCCCTGGGCACTGAGCTGAGGGGGGCACCAGCGACAAGCAGCTCTGCGGATAGTATAGTGAGCAGCTCCTCCACTGAGCGCACAGCCCCCCGCCGGTACCTCCCAGCGGCCGGCACAGGCATGCCTGGAAGGATGCAGGGGATGCCCTGTTTGGCATAACACCGGCGCGCGCTGCGGAGGCTCCAAGATGGCGACGCGCTCTGCAGTCCGGCGGCGCCTGCAGGGACTCCCGCTCAGCCAAGCAAGTAAGCGTCGCTGGGATGTGATGCAGGGAGAGAATGGTTTAGCAGAGGCAGGGTGTGTGCTGGGGAAGACCTGGGACAGGCTGCCTGTCCCAAGTCTTCCCCAGCGCACACCCTGCCTCTGCCACAGGCTGAGGCTGGGACTCCGCTGGAGTAGAGTGGTGGCCCGGCCTGGTCCATAGCTTAATAGGGAGCTCCACACTGCAGCCCTAATATCATGTTTATATAAGGGGGGGGGGGGGCGGAAAAAAAATCTGCCCCGGGCGCCCATGACTCTGGTTACGCCACTGCCCATGTTCAAATGGTCTCCTACACAATTTGTGTTGAATTTCAGTGTAGAAATTGCATATCACCACTGGTCTGATCATTTGGTTGAAACTGTTACTCAACAGTAGTAAGCTGCAATATAATATTTTTGGGGTTTTGAGTTTCATACTGCTTTAACCACTTAAGGACCCATTAACGCCGATATACATCGGCAGAATGGCACAGCTGGGCACAATCACGTACCTGTACGTGTCTCTTTAAGCCCAGCCGTGGGATCGTGGCGGCGCGCTAACGACCCGGTCCGAACCTACGTGACCACGCCCGCGGGACCCGATCGCCGTCGGTGTCCCGCGATCGGTCACTGGAGCTGAAGAACGGGAAGAGTAAACACACCTTCCCCGTTCTTTATTGTGGCAGTGTCAGTGATCGTCTGTTCCCTGATATAGGGAAAGACGATCACTGACGTCACACGTGCAGCACCCCCCTACAGTTAGAAACACATATGAGGTCATACTTAACCCCTACAGCGCCACCTAGTGGTTAACTCCTAAACTGAAATTGTCATTTTCACAGTAAACAGTGCATTTTTATAGCACTTTTTGCTGTGAAAATTACAATGGTCCCAAAAATTTGTCAAAATTGTTCGATGTGTCCGCCATAATGTCGCAGTCACGAAACAAAATCGCTGATCGCCGCCATTACTAGTAAAATTTGTTTTTTAATAGAAATGCAATAAAACTCTCCCCTATTTTGTAAGCGCTATAAATTTTGGCCAAACCAATCGATAAACGCTTATTGCTATTTTTTTTACCAAAAATAGGTAGAAGAATACGTAACGGCCTAAACTTAGAATTTTTTTTTTTTTTTTTTATATTTTTGAGGGATATTTATTATAGCAAAAAGTAAAAAATAATAATTTTTTTTCAAAATTGTCGCTCTATTTTTGTTTATAGCATTAAAAATTGTGGGGGAAAAAAAGGACGCCAATTTTGTTTGGAAACCACGTCGTACGACCGCACAATTGTCAGTTAAAGCGACGCAGTGCCGAATCGCAAAACCTGCATAATGGTCCGGGTCTTAAGTAGTTAATGTTTTGTACTGTATACCCATGTTCACATCATCTCCTACACAATTTGTGTTGAATTTCAGTGTTAAGTAAAGTAGAAATTGCATATCACCACTGGTCTGATCATTTGGCTGAAACCGTTACTCAACAGTAGTAAGCTGTGTGTCAGGCGCAGCACTATGAAGTGCCTCATGCGCTGTGGCATTAGAAGAATTGTGATATCTCTGACTTTTCAGTCCAACAAGACTGTCTATTACTCTGAAATTCCTCTACTGTCGTTCTATGGAAGCAGTAGGTTTAAAGAGCACACCAAATGCTTAAAATAACTTCTTTATTAACTTCACTTTTCTTCATATATAATACTGTTGCTTTGCAGCAGACAGTCCATGTACAAAAACTTGCGTTGAATAAAGTATAACAGAAAATGGTGGTTCAAATATTCAATCTTGTCATTTAACATAAGATGGTGGATATATTTCTTTCTTCAGTATTTACTCTCTCTCTCTGTAAGTTATTAAAGCATTCTCTGATTTCTCTGAAAGGTATAACTGTGGTTTGCAACTTGGTTTGCAGGGTTGCTTTTGCAGGGTTAGCTTAGTTGGGTTTGGTTTGTTTGAAGGTATGATATGATATGGTTCGGTTTGAAGGTATGAAGGTATGATGAGTGGTGGAACTACAAGTGAACACACAGCTAGATCAGTATTCAGTTCTAATCACACTATTTACAATAAGAACACATATATAACTGTGTACCATACCTAATTTGCCCTGTTGCTTCCATAAAACTGCTCTGTATGTCTGCTCTGCTCTGCTGTCTGCATGTGGAAAAGAATTTGCAGACCATGTGCTGGAAACTTCCTGACAGCATAGAATGCAAAGCTGGCTGTGATTGGTCAAAACTCTGCTCAATGTGAGATTGGCTGTGATTGGGCCAAGGCTTATGATGAGTCACAAAAGCTTAACTCTATGCTTTCTGGCATGAATTTTACTGTAAATTGCTTACCTACTGCTGCCATACAAACACATGACTCTTAAAGGCATATTTTTTCTTTTGCATCTGTGAACACAACATACAACTGTTATACAACATCCAAGCATAAAATCACAGTGAATAACTCTGCCGTTGTCTCTCACTGTGACAGGAAGTCAGGTAAATCTGTGTATGTTGTCCCAGACGGAAGATACTTTTTCTGTCTTGTGTAGACAATACACCAATTACTATTGGGCGTTGGCTGTAGAAATGGCCAGAGAGGTTTGAGGAGTTAGAAGCCTTCAGCTGTTCAAAATGAAGCAATTAAAGCCCCTATAAATAAAGCCTAAGGATAACGACTGATTGCTGCATCCTGGGGGCTTTGTGAGTGAAGGAGCAGACACAAGCACTTCTGAAGAGGTGAGGTGCTGATGGATATTTCTGTGTGAGAAATATCAAAAAGACTTCTTTGTTGTTTTCTGCTGTAGGACCAGCAGTGTCTGCCCAGCAGTAGGCTGTGCCAGACTCCATAGGTAGGTTCCTGTGTTGGGAAGGTAGACGCCCCAAGTGGCAAGGGTTTATTTTATGTTTTGTTTTGTTTATGCTGTTTTGATGCTTGCACGTGTATCCCGCAAGATGGAAAAATAAACCATCTCATTTGTTTTCAGTCATCCTCAAGTGCCATTTTGTACAGTTCAGCGTGTAGTGAACCCATCCAGGGGGTCACACACACCCGCTACCGAGTTAATCCCTCACACATGGTGGAGTGCCGCGGGCAGTTAAAGTAAACCCAAAATGGAGGAGATGCTGAAACAGCTGATTATAGCAAATGCAAATCACCAACAGAGCATTGCAGCTGAACAACAGAGCATTGCAGCTCAACAACAGGTTCACCAAGAGAGCATTGCAGCTCACCGAGAGAGCCTTGCAGCTAATCACCAGGTTCACCAAGAGAGAATGGCAGGTTGGAAAAGGAAACACCAGCAGCAAATGGAGGCCATTGCGAAACTATTTGAGAGAACAGAGGAAAAAGAAAGCAAGCCCTCTCTGATTGAGAATCCAGAGGATGATAATGCTATAGAGGTTACCACGTCTGTTGTTGAGACGGAATCATCACCAGAGGGTAGTACTTCACCAGAGGAACAAGAAGTGGAGCCAGAGGAGTGTGCCCTGGCAGAGCCTGAAACTCCCGAAGTAAAGGAGCCGCCATTAGTAGTAGAAGAGTCTGTAGAGCCTGTAGAAACCAATGTTGTGAATGGCGTTCCAGAGGTCAAACCAGACGAGATCAAATCAGAAGATAAAGACTGTCATGGTCTTACCTCCTTTGCAGCCACCTCATCACTGTCTTGTGCTGGCGGCCATCTTGCTTCCTGTGCTTCTTGTAACTTCCTACATCCTGAGGCTCCTTCTTCCCACTGGGAGGAGCTGGATGCTCAGCTCATATATAACACGGCTGCTGCAGTAGTCCATTGCTCGGTCCTTGTCTCACTAGCCTCCTGTGACCTTGCTGCTGTTTGGATCACTGACCCGGCTCCTACGGACGGTCCTTCTGGTGCCTGATCCCCGGCTTCGTCTCACCACCCTTTGGCTACTACTCCGGCTTGGCTGACTTCCATCCCTGGCTTTTGACCCTGGCTTTGGCGGAGGACCCTTCTGGCTGTTGATCATTTGTATGGACTTTACCTTGCTGTTTGGTTTTTCTAATAAAGACCTTCTTTTCATTTACATCTGTGTATGTCTGATTCATGCATCCTGACAAAGACCCTCATGTACAAGAAGGTGCTGAGGAGGTCCCGGCTGTCCCCGCAGTAGCAGCTCCTATGAAGCTGAATCAACGGTCTGACAGTTCTGCTAAAGACAGTAGAGAACCTTTAGCAAATACTTTCAGAGCAGGATCAGAGTCCTGTCACGAGGCATATGCAGACAAGAGGCTCTTTAGCTCACGAAAAGGCCAGTCAGCAAAGCTCAAAGAGAAGACGCACCACAAACAGTTCAAATTCCTACCGACCGTCCCTAAAAGCTCAACAGTGATTATAAGGCCCCGTGTTCTGGTAAAAGCAGCGATCATGGATGCCGTCCATATACAAGTGATGAGGAGACGCTCAGCGATTCTTGCACGGAAAGCTTACTTTGGAGTGATGGGGATTACAACGAAGAGATCGTTGTCACGCATTCTCATGGATTTCTAAATGTTGGCCGCAACAGGAGCAAGTACAGCTCTGCCAAGCAAAGACTTGTGATGGACAGTATGGATGAGAATGCTATGGATGCAAATATGGGCGAACTGTTAGATCTCTGCTCAGAAAAGTTTAACCAATCATAGTCCAACACCAGCTAGCCTGATGCAAATGACTCCAAGATAGGGGTTATGGATGAGTTGCTAGGAATCTGCTCTGGAAAATTTGTCTGTCAAGATGATGGTCCAAATCAAGAATCTTTTAGTTGTACAAAGGCTCATGCTGAAAATGAGAAACGTGACCTAATGAATGAAGCAGTTGCTCTCTGTTCCGGTTCTTTCACCAACAGAGAAAATGGAGAAAATGAGGCCGGGCTTGAGGATTTCCATCTTCTACCATGTGATGATTCTGACAGCAAAGAGCTTGCAAAAATTGAAAGTGGTGCAGAAGATGAAGAGGAGGGAGTAAAGGTAGAGCCGGTCCTGTTTGAGCTCTACACCAAGAGGAAATTTCGCTGCGATTGTGGAAATGCCAAATTTAAACAGCGGGAGTGCAAGTTATATCCGGACAAAGAGAAGAAAAACCTGGCTAATAATTACAAGGACAATTGCTTTGGCATCTACTGCACATGTAAGAGACCGTACCCCGATCCTGAGGATGAGACCCCAGATGAGATTTTCCAGTGTGTGGTGTGTGAGGACTGGTTTCATGGTCGGCACCCAGGGGCAGTTCCATCGGAGCACGTTGAGTTGCATGAGATGGGGTGCCAGGGCTGTATGGATCACTGTTAATTTCTTTGGGCCTACTCTGCCAAGTTAGGAGTTCCTGGTGTCATCAAGATTACCAAAGCAGAAACGGAAACATGAAGATGTTAAAGTTGATGATTGTCCTACGGAAACAGCCAACCCTCAGAATGGACTAACAATAATGAAGAATGTGTGGAAGATAACGACGATGAGGAGGAGGAAATTCTTAGAAAGCTAAATCTGAAGGACTTTATGGAAAATGAAGCTGAACTTTCTGGTAGTGATGTTGAAAGTGAAATCCCTGACCGCTTCAGGGCAAATCAAGTGGCTGAAGTGCAGGAAGTAGGGGTTTGCACATCTTCAGTTCTCAGTCAGTTGCTTGATGGAAATAAAGCTGAAAAACTTAATTCCGACACTGCACTAAATGATGTAGAAAAAGTGTGTCCAATATCCACTGAGCCTTGTGAATGTAGTAAGGTAGGTGATATTCATGACTTTCTCATAGTTGATGATCAGTGGAGCAGGGTCATTGAGGAATCTGAATTGCAGGAAATATGCACCCAGACTGAAGCTATTTTTGCCTCTGTGAATTTTTTGCATGTTGAAGAGCAGTGTGTTAAGTTTTATGTTAATGAAATCGGATTTGAATATAAAAGGTAATGTCACATCCTGTGAAACCCAGTCTTTAGAAAGTGTTCTGTCAGAGCAAGTAACGCAGGATAATACTTTGGATGTGACTACCAAGATTCCTTGGGAAGTAAAATCTATTTTTCAAAGTGTAGATTCTGTAATGGCAGCTGAGCCCTCTGAACGTTGTGAAACCTCCACCACTGAAGTGGTCAGAGAGGCTAAATGTACTAATTTATTGGATGCTTTTTCCAAATGTCTTGAAAGGAATGAAGAATATGAGAATTTGTGTCCAATAGTCGATGGTTTCAAAGAAACAAATACCAAAACATTTTTGGGAGACTATGAGGCAAAGGTAGTTGAACAACTAGCCATAAATATAATTTCAAAAGTGATTGTATCTGCTAGACAAGAAATTTTGTCTAGTTCAGTTAATGAAGTTGTCCGATAGCAATTGTCAAGTTCTTGGTGAGAATAGGGGTGTGCGAACAAGTGATGCACAGAGTAAGCGGTTGGTTCAAGAAAGTGACGAGGATTCAGTTTCTGAAAACCTTACATTGGGTTTGGTAGATTTTCACCATACTTGTGAGTCTGAACTATCACAAAGTAAGAAACTTGGAAATGTAGAATTGACAAGTAATGATTTCCGTCTAGCGCACCAAAGGGAAGAAAAACCGCCTAGTACATCGGTTTATCAGAGGTCTTCTGCGTCAGACTTTAGTCCAGTTCATAGAAGAACAGATTTTTTTGGGTGTCACCTTGCTTTGGAGGATTCCAGTTTTGGTGTGTTTACATCTGAAGAGGGCATCCACATGGATGATCCATTACAGAGCACAGTGTTGTCAGCTCTTGGTGTTGATTATGACTCGCTGAGTTCTTCAGGGATTGAGCTATCGAGGGAAACCTTTGTGTCCATTGAAAAACCAATTAAGGTTTTGCATGGTTTACAACTGAAAATGAGTATATTACAGAGCAAGGAACACCCTCTTATGTACCTGTTATGTGCCAAAATTTGAAGACCAATAGGAGAATAAATAGGTGGTTCCTGGCCCTTCAGGAATTTAGTTTTGTCGTAACGCATCGCCCCGGTGTTAAAATGGGGAATGCAGATGGGGTGTCCCGAGTGCATGCGTGCCTGGCAACCTGTGTCCCAACCCTAGGGTTGAAACAAGAGGGGGGGGGGGTATGTGACAGGAAGCCAGGTAAATCTGTGTGTGTTGTCCCAGATGGAAGATACTTTTTCTACCTTGTGTAAACTGTTTTTCTATTTATTAAACATTTTTCAACAACATACATATACCATACAAAAAACATAAATACTATTACATTAATACAATGACATACCTACATCTACATATATGTGGTCTCCTTATAATCCTCTAGATTTATCAGTCTATAATGGCACCCGCTATCCGCCTAGCCTACCCAGGCATTTCCCCTGATAGACCTCGTTGAGTCTCTAGGATAAGTTCTCAATCCGGGGGAACTAGGGAGGGAGTGAAGAAAGAAAAAAAATAAAAAATAAAGGAAGAAAATAAAAATAAAAAAAATAAAATAAAAATGAGGAGTTAAATAAAAACCCTGTTGTGCCTTGTGATTAATAAGTGACCCTACTATCCCATATCCCTCCTAAGGGGAGGAGGAAAGAGAGAGAATAAGAGAGAGAAGCAGGGAGAAAAAAAAAAAAAAGGGGAAAGCTCCCCTTATTTATTGTGTACTGCAATCGTATTCCCACCATCTTTTGAAGTGCCAACGTGTAAGATATATTTAGGGTGACTATTCCTGCCTCCCCTATATAATAGAAATTTTTAAACATTGTGAGTTTACGGGGACTAGATTGTCCCAAACATCATCCTCAGAAAAAAAAAAAAATATTGTACCCTAGATTTATAGAGTGACCCTCCTGTCCCTTAATCCCCAGTAAAAAAAAAAAAAACCCCTTCTCCATATTTAGATTCCCCCCCTCCCTCATGTTCCAATAATCAATCCAACTCCCACCTACATTTATTCATTTTTAGTGCGGTCGTGTAGAATATATTTAAGGTGACTATTCGTGCCTCCCCAATATAGTGGGAATTTCATAGCCTTGTGAGTTTAAGGGGACTAAGTTGTCCCTATCCTCCTCCTCTTGTGAGGAGAAAGAAAAAAAAAAAAAGGGGGGAAAAGATGGGAGTTATGGAGAGAGTTGAGGGTTAAGACGGGGAGCCTCCCGCATCCCCTCGTCTCCGATCCTCCCCCTCCCTTCCCCCCTCCTTCCCCCTGAACCTCCCCCATCCCTCCCAGATCCCCTCATGTTTCAACCTGGAATTGTCATGAAATGACCACAGTTCCTCCATCATTTTAATTCTGTCCATCTCTCTAATCCATTCCTCTACCGAAGGTGCTTCCCTTTCCTTCCAATTCCTAGGGATAAGCGCCTTAGCTCCATTCAATAAGTGTGGGACCAGTGAGCCTCTATATTTTTTTCTTGACATTCCCGTATTGTGAAATAAGCATTCCCAAGGATCCTGCTTTACCTCATACCCACTTATCTTCTTTATCTGGGCTAATATGTCTTTCCAATATTTTTGTATCCGGGGGCATTGCCACCAGATGTGGGCATGGGTTCCCTCCATCCCGCATTCTCTCCAGCACAGGGGTGATACCTCCCTATCCATTCTGTGTAATTTCATTGGGACATAATACAATTTGATGAGAAGCTTATAATTCATCTCTTTAACCTTTGCATCCATTGAGGTAGTATAAGCATATTCTATTACTTTCCTTTTTTTTTCTGTGCCTATAGTTTGGTTCAGTTCTAGTTCCCAACTTTCCACTATTTTACCTGCCTCTAATTCCCCACTGGACAATACACCAATTACTATTGGGCGTCGGCTGTAGAAATGGCCAGAGAGGTTTGGGGAGTTAGAAGCCTTCAGCTGTTCAAAATGAAGCAATTAAAGCCCCTATAAATAAAGCCTAAGGATAACGACTGATTGCTGCATCCTGGGGGCTTTGTGAGTGAAGGAGCAGACACAAGCACTTCTGAAGAGGTGAGGTGCTGATGGGTATTTCTGTGTGAGAAATATCAAAGAGACTTTTTTGTTGTTTTCTGCTGTAGGACCAGCAGTGTCTGCCCAGCAGTAGGCTGTGCCAGACTCCATAGGTAGGTTCCTGTGTTGGGAAGGTAGAGGGTGGCAAGTGGCAAGGGTTTATTTTATGTTTTGTTTTGTTTATGCTGTTTTGATGCTTGCACGTGTATCCAGCAATATGGAAAAATAAACCATATCATTTTTTTTCAGTCATCCTCAAGTGCCGTTTTGTACAGTTCAGCGTGTAGTGAACCCATCCAGGGGGTCACACACACCCACTACCGAGTTAATCCCTCACACTCACATATAAACATGTGCACTACATTAGGTTCTTAGCAGGTTTAGCTGTATATACATGTAGGTTATATTAGCTACCTAGGACAGGTTCTAGCTGGCCAGCTACAAGCTGCAATATAATAATTTTTGGGTTTTGGGTTTCATACTGCTTTAATGGTGAAGGAACCAACAGAGTATGCAAAGCCTGTTCACTGCACTGTACAATCTACTGAACGGCAGTCAATCAGGAAAACAAAAATTGGGCATGGTTTAAGGGTATTCTGCAAGCGTGAAAATTAGTACATTAGAGGAAAGGCATGCGGATGACGCCACCCTTGGGGCTGCTTTAGCTGATTTTGTGTTAGTAAAAGTCGATTCGCGCTTTTCAGTCTGTTACAGCGTGATGAATGTGCTTACTCCATTACGAACGCTAGTGAGCTTCTGAGCATGCGTGTTTTTTCACATCGTTAAAGCCCACACACAACCATTTTTTACGACGTTAAAAACGACGACGTTAAAAACGACAACGTTAAATACGTTGTGAAAAATTAGAGCATGTTCTAAATTTTTAATGCCCATTTAATGCCCATTGTGAAAAATGCTCTGGAGCCCACACACGATCGTTTTTAATGACATAAAAAAACATGTACTTTTTTACAACCCGAAAAACGGTCGTGTGTACGCAGCATAAGACTCTGAACAGCAGTGGGCATCCTAGGAATTATACGACAGAAGGATTGATGTTCAGAGCCACACTCTGTTTATCTTTGACACTCCGGGTTCCAGTAGAATCCAAGTAAAACAAATAGACATCCCGTCATTATGAAAGATTGGGATTAATGTAAATACAGGCCTTATACACTGCGCATATTTTATGTCCTGATACCAACTCACAAATCAGCGCTTGGCTGCGGACTAAAGCAAAAGCAAGTCGTAATTATTTGTATAATTGGAAAAGTGTGTTGACTGCAGAAGCAACATAAGCAGCTAGTTTCCTTCCACCACCCGGACTGGAGAATTCATGAACGGCAGAAGGTTCGCACAATGGGGGCTGTGACATTCTATAATGGCGCTGGAAAAACTTCAATGGAAAAAGAGATGATTAGAGAAATTAACATTTATTTCCCTGTATTCTATTATTCTGCAGAAAAGACAGGTAATTACAACCAGTTCTTCTATAAGCACGTCTGTAGTCAAAAAAAGTGTTATGTAAAGTCAAAAAACATTTGGGATAGAAACCCCTGTTAGCGTATTTGTACCACTGTGGAGAGTTCCCTTCACTTCTTGTACTGGACATGCAACAGGAAGTGAGAATAAAGTTAGCCATAGACTGATCGAAATTTGGCTGACTTTTGTTAACCACTTCACGAGGTTAACAAAAGTTTCAGAAGACCAAATAAAATAAGATTATAAACATCAAATATCGGTTTTACAGCTCCTAATAAATCTTTATTGAACATCAAATGTGTATTTATGTGCATCAATATGGCGTAGGTGGAGTCAGAAATGATTCACAGTTGCTTTCATTTTATTTCTGTATCCAAGGCTTTTTATTATTTTTTTACTTTATAGGTGTAGCGCCCTGCTCCTGTTGATTAGGTGCTGCTCTAAATTTAGTGGGGTCCGAGTGATAAGTGTAATTATGGGCAATTTAGCCTCTGTTCCAGCTATAGCTGTGCTAGGAGTAACCACCATTCGGGGTGCTATTACCATCCCAGGCCAAGGGTGGCAGCAGCAGAGTCAGAGTGTATTGGGTGTCCCCCTCGGCAGCGAATCAGTGGGGAAGGGTACTTAAGGGACAGATGACCCTGGCCTGGGGTGCGTAATCCTAAATCCTGACTCCGGGACCACGTTGGTCCGGGGTCGTGGCTTCACTTGGTAGGCCCAGTAGTCAGACTGGGTTTACACTTTCATGGTGATCCTGTGCTGTCCGTCCTGCGGGAGGAAGTCACTTGATGAATGAAGCCAGGGGAGGACCTATCCTGGAGAGGACCATGCAAGAGGTTGGTATCTTAGCAGAAGGCCTGGAAACTTCATCGAGGGATGCACCTTACACCGAGAGGCTTGATGGTGATTGCCTGTCAGATCTAAGTTCTACAAAAGTTAATCTGGAAAGATCCGCATGCTGAATCCAGTGGCAGAGGATTCCCGGACCAAAGCGTCTCATCTATAAAGGAAAGTCTGTGGCAGAGACTGTGCTTTATTCCGTGCGCCATTCCGGCTGCTAGGCCAGTGAGAGGGACCTATCTGGGTGAGCAATACCCACTCTGGCTAGAGTGGCAACGAGAACTGTTTACTGGAAGCAGGAGTGTTTCCTATTTGTGACTGTGCACCTGAACCTACCTACCTATTTACCCTTCCACCCACCCAACTTCTTTTCTACTAAGTTCTACAAATAAATCCTAAAAAAAAAGTGTATCATGAGGACATTGGAGTTCTTCAGACTCTCTTTATCACCCTGGACAGCGAGAAGATGTGTGTGTGTGTGTGTGGTTGAGAGAGGCTGCAGAGCAAAGGACTGTGGAATCTCTGTTCTCAGTTCCTTTCTCTGTCTCAAAAGTGAGACATCAGAGGTCTGTTAGACCCTTGACATTTCACCAAAGCCCCCTAATTAAAAAATGTCAAATAATAAAAAATATTGTAAAAAAAAAAAAAAAAACACTGCCCTACTAACACCAATCTCTGCTCAACTGACCCCATCCACTGCTCAGCTGATATACACACATGTGTGTTTGTGCTCTGGGGTCACACCCTAATGCAATAGGCTGCGCACACCAATGGACACAAGGCTGTACACAATGGGTTCTTGTTTGCAGTTTATTATATACTGACTATAAGCTTGTTTTATATGTTTCTAAGGTAATAGACAAAATATAGAAAATGTTCTTCATCAGCAGCGGAGAATTTCACATGGAAGAAATAATTTGAATCTGAAATCCCACAATCAAGGCATCCCTGTAGCATTCACAAGAATAAAGACTAAATTACTCCATTAAGGCTGGACCCGGGTACATCGTAAGCTGATTCAGCTCTCTGTTCCCAGATGCTTTCTTAAAACATGACAGCTCTAGAATTACAGAAAATTGAATTGATTTTTGTTTAATATCTTGTTTGCGTATAGAGTATAAGATGTAATAAATTTAATTCACATTTTTTCTAATCAGTTGGGCCACAATAGATCCAAGTATCAAAAGGGAAATTTTCGTAATGACCTGGGCACAGGATCACCTGATACTTTTGTTGACCAACAAGATAAGTACGGATCTTTAGGGGTTACATTATTTTGAGGATTATGTTAGGGGTGCTACTCTCAGACCAGGAGTATTGTGAGCCCTGTTTGCATGATAATTAACCCGCAAGAACATGTCATTGATAGCCTGGGCTCATAGAAAATGGGTTGGATGATATTGATCTCTATTCAAACTGGAAGAAGGACCAGCAGTGGTGCGTCCATAGTGGGCGCAGGAGCGTCCCCTCTCTCCCCTGCGCCGTCACTCAACTTAGTGTACAATACATAGAGATTCATGCATTGCATGAATCTCTATGTATTGTCAGGGATGGACTGGCCATTGGGACTACAGGGCGTTTCCCAGTGGGCTGATAGCTTAGTGGGCTGGCTTCAGTGACAGCGGACTGCCGCCCCCTCTGCTCCTCTGTCTCTCCCTCCCCACAGCGCTCATCTGGGGGGAACAAAGAAGCAGGGGGAGGAACAGAGGAGCAGGGACCACGACAGAGGAGCATGGGGGGGAGGGGACAGACAGCTGACTCAACAGCTATGGCCTGGGAGTTTCTCACTTCTGCCTAATCTTGTCCCATAAGGGGGGCACCAAACAAATTCTTTGCCCCGGGTGAAATAATGTCTAGCTTCCCCACTGGTACTGCCTATTGGAGTACCAGTACCAACCGTTTTACTCTAATAAAGTATAAAGGCTAGTGGCTAGTGAAGGGGAGAGGGGGCTTGGGTGGCTGGGGGTGCAGGAGTTGTCTGGCCACCATGGGAGAGACCTGTCACAGTGGGCCAGTCTGGATGAAGTCCAGGGCCAAATTGATGTCCCAGTCCAGCCCTGTGTATTGTCGCCGCTGCCGCCCACTATTCAGATGGCCGGCCCCCTGGTGAGCGCCGGCCATCTGAATAACAGCAGCTGGTTGGCTGTGTGGAGGTGTCTATCAGAGCCGCTTTCTCTGATAGGCTTTCCGATTACAGCCTGAGGGCTGTAATCGGCTTCCAAATAGTTACCAGGGGACACAGGGGGTGTGCGTTCCCTGGTTAACACTGACACTCGTATCAGCCAATCAGGTTCATTGGGTCTGGTTACTGGTAACCTGATTGGCTGAAGCGTCATCGAGGGAGGGACTCGGGAGAAGACATCGAGCAAGGATGGCTGACCCGAGAAAGGTAAGTGCTGGGGGCCGGAGGCAGCAATCTGGCGGTTTTTGAGGGGGCAAACTGATGACAATTGATGTGCACAGTGGTGACAATTGATGGCACAGTGGTGACAATTGATGACACAGTGGCTGCGTTTGATGGCATGGCACAGTGGCTGCGTTTGATGGCATGGCACAGTGGTGACAATTGATGGGCACAGTGGTGATAATTGATGGCACAGTGGTGACAAATGATGACACAGTGGTGACAATTGATGGCATGGCACAGTGGCTGCGTTTGATGGCACAGTGGTGAAAATTGATGGGCACAGTGGCGACAATTGATGGCACAGTGGCTGTGTTTGATGGCATGGCACAGTGGCTGCATTTAATGGTGACAATTGATGGGACAGTAGCGACAATTGATGGCACAGTGGCGACAATTGATGGACACAGTGGCAAAAATTGCTGGGCACAGTGGCTGCGTTTGATGGCACAGTGGCGACAATTGATGGGCACAGTGGCAAAAATTGATTTGCACAGTGGCTGCAATTGATAGGCACAGTGGTGGCAATTGATGGGCACAGTGGCTGCGTTTGATGGGCACAGTGGCTGCAATTGATGGGCACAGTGTTGGCAATTGATGGGCACAGTGGCTGCGTTTGATGGGCACAGTGAGGCTGCAATTTTCATTTGTTTGCGGTCCCCTAAAAATTTTGAGCAACAGCCGCCACTGAGAAAAACCATAACTGAGGCTGGGTACGATGAGTCTGCAGAAACGTGATGATGTTGTTGGAAAAGAACAACAGCACGTAATGCAGAGTTGTTAATAAACTGACAATTCTGTATGTATTATACCCATCTATGCAGCAGGTGGCGCTGTAGTATTAGTGTATAGTTCATGTTTTCTATGATATAACAGGATGTATTGTCGAATTATATACGAAAATTATATATACGAATTTACGAACCGAAAAAGCTAAAAAAACTAAAACGAATTAAACTAAAACAAACATATTTTTCGGAAGTGCACATGTCTAGTTGCTATCGTTTGCATCTTTGATATTACGCATCTACAGTAAACCTTCTATATTTTTAATACATACTCAACATTAAGATGTCTGTTTATGCAACTGAGTAGGCTGGCAGGTAGGCCATAACACTGAGGGGCTGTGATGGGTGCCACACTGGAAGACACAGACTCAATGGCATCTGTTCCATAAGTACCCTCTCCCAGCATGCCCAGCGAGGACACTCCCTCCTGATTGGCTGCTGGTAAAGGACACCCAAGCCTCAACTCCACTGCTGCCACCTGTCGTCCTGGGGTGGGATAAGACCACAGCAACAACAGAATGAGCCCACAGTACAGCTAAGCTGACACAGAGACGCTAGTTGAACATTGGAATTGGAATCAGAGTCATTAGCACTCTGATCACCCTCTAAATTTAAATAGCACCTGTACTTTAAAGGAACCAGGCGCTACACATGGATCGAAATTTGTCCCTGCTGATTTTCAAATTTCGATCTATGCATGGCCATTTTTAGTACAGACCCTGTGGTTGGGACCAGAGCCATTGTGAAGCCTTTCCTCTGGCAGGGACACGGGCTGTATAGTGCTGAGTAACTCTCACTGCTGAAACTGATGTTTTCAATTTGCGATTCACGTGCATTGCAGCAGTTTTACATAATCACAAACCTACATTGCTTAGCGGAGGCACAAGTGGGAATTTATTTGCAAACCGCGAAGACAGAATACACTAAAACATGATAAGCAATATGTGCCCCATAAAACATTATAGATGTTCTTGTTCTCATAATCATTTCTCTCTGTGTCCATTGTTACGACAACCTCGTAGCCCGCAGATTATTTCAACATTGAAGCGGAGTGCCAGTCTCTGGACCTCTGGGGCTTCTTCGGAGTGCAGCCACACACGTATCTGCTTTTTTTTGTTTTATCCATCTCATCTAAAAGTGATTCAATCTGAGATTCCTGTTTCTTTACCACGATGCTGGTAAAAATCCTTTGAAATGACCTTTCCGTGGACTATACCAGGGGTAGGCAACCTATATTGAGATGAGATCTACCTGAACAACACAGGAATTCAAAGATCACTTGGCACAGTGTTGCTAAGTGTCACCTCCTCACAGCTGATTTAAACCTTCAACTACCATGTGGCAATCACGTGAATTGCACGGCAATCATGGATTCAAATCAGGTGGTGAGGAGGCAACATATTGGCTTCCCACCACTCTGATCTCTTTTCGGGGGGCAGCAGCGCTTGCTGCAACTTTAGTTGCATTCGGCAGCGGCATCCTTAGTGCTCATTCACACGTAAAGTTGGGGGGTGGTAAAACCCTGCAATTGAGTCACAGTTTTACCACCTCCCCCCAATTCCAATGAGGCAGCAGCCAAAGTTGTACACATGCCGCAGCAGGAATTAAAACCCCTATTGCTTTTGGTCGGTGCTACCGTCTACCAATCGTGACCCATTCAAATAAATGGGGCCACTCTGCAAGTGCCCCGCAACTGTATGCTTCTGTGGGATCCAAGGGGTTAAAGCAGGTCAACTACAGGTAGGGGTGGGTTTAGGTTATCACCTGCCCCCTATCTATTGATTAGCACATCTGTGCTCCTTTTTAGGAGACTTCAAATTCACAGTTAGGACCTGCAGTACACAGAGTGCCTTGTCGTTGGCCTGCAGCTTTTACCAATATTTGCAAATACATGCAACTAAACCTCTGTTTTTAATTACATACAGTTAGACAGATTTATTTGGTTTAGTGCTTTTTTGGTTGGTAACTTTGAGCCTGGCTATTATGGAAACATTTTTTACCTTCCATATATATATTTAATCGCATACTGCTAAAACGCATCTCATTTAAAGTCCCAACCCTCCCTCCCCCTTTTTATACAGTTTTACCACCTCCCCCCTCAATCCCAATGAGGCAGCAGCCAAAGTTGTACACATGCCGCAGCAGGAATTAAACCCCCTGTTGCTTTTGGTCGGGGCTACCGTCTGCCAATCGTGACCCATTCAAGTAAATGGGGCCACTCTGCAAGTGCCCCACAACTGTATGCTTCTGTGGGATCCAAGGGGTTAAAGCAGGTGATTATAAAGCAACACAAACACTACCTGCTTTGAGTCTAGGTTCACATCTATGCTGTTGCGGGATTGATGCGTTTTTCAGGCATGTTTTTCCTTTTTAAACCAAGTTTTTTATAATGAGTTTTTGCATGCAGTTTTCATGCATTTTTTTAGCCAGATTCAGAAAGACTTACTCCGACGTATCTACAGATACGCCGCGTAAGTGTAAATATGCACCGTCGTATCTATGCGCCGTACCCACAGAACGAGATACGCCTGAAAGTAGGCTTCCTCCGACTGACGTAACTTTCCTACGCCGGCGTATCGTGGGCGCATATTTACGCTGGACGCATCTGGCGCTCCCATTGATTTCCTATTCAAATATGCAAATGAGGGAGATACGGCGATTCACGCATGTACGTGCGCCCGACGCAGGCTACGCGCGGTGCGCGTGAGTCGTACGTCCGGCCTAAAGTTATTCCATCAAAAAGCTGGTTTATCTCTGCACCAGACGTGCACAGGTCAGCTGGAGAGCAGCTACAGCAGCACCGTTACGGAGGAGCTGAGCAAGCTGAGCAACCCCACTTGCAGGACAACACATCTGTCTGCCAACATGCCAGGGGCAGCCGTGGTCCTAGCACTACTAATGTGTCCACCGGCACGTAGGAGGGCACGGGAGAGGATATACTGAACGCGCATGGACGTCTTTGGCATGGGGGATTCGGAGGTGTATCGCATCTTCAGATTCAGCCCTGATGCCATCCTGGAAATAGCCACAGCCCTGCATGATGACATCACCAGCAAGACAAAACGCGCACATGAAGTGCAGCCACTGGTCAAGGTACTGGCAACACTGCATTTCCTCACCAGTGGCTCTTTTCAGCGTACAAGTGGAGTCGTGGCTGGATGTGTGCACCCGGCTGTCCCCGAAATCCTCAGACGCATGTTCCACCACATCATCAGACCCACCAATGAGCATCTGCGGCAGAAGGCAATGCAAGATTTCTACAGAATTGCCGGATTCCCACGCACCATCGGGGCCATTGATTGCACGCATGTGGCACTACGGCCCCCCCATGTCACACAGCACATATACCGCAATCGTAAGCAGTGGCATTCCATCAACGTACAGGTGATAGCCAATGCCCAATGCCTCATATGGCACGTCTGTGCCAAACACCCAAGGTCCAGCCACGACAGCTACATATACAGTCAAAGCAACATCCCAACAGAATTCAAACAGAACGTGTATGGAAACAGCTGGCTGGTTGGTGAGTGACATGGGAGTCAGGCATGACTGTCCGACCCCATGATGCAGACATCACGAGGGGCACATGCACGACTAACATCCTCTTGTCTTTTCCCTTCCAGGTGTCTCAGCATATGCACTTGGGCCCCATCTCATGACTCCATTCCGGAATCCCCAAACCAGAGGAGAGAGAAAATACACTGATGCACACATACGTACCCGTGCAGTGGTGGAGCACACATTTGGCATCCTGAAGTCCCGTTTCCGATGCCTGGAAAAGTCCGGGGGGACCCTGTTGTATACCCCAAACTTTGTGTGCCAGATCATCGGTGCATGTTGCATGCTGCACAGCTGCGCCGTGAGAAAGGACCTGCAGATTGACATATGCGATGACCTGACCCCCGAACCACACAGTCCCCCCCTAACCGAGGCTACCCCATCTGCTGAGGGAAGAGCAGTCAGGAGATGCCTCGCGGTAGGCATCTTTGGACGTTAAACACACACATTCATCATGGCACACGGACAATGCACGCATGCACACCACTGTGGTCCCTAGCTCACACACACCACATCCACTTCACATTGGATTAGCCCAAGTCCACCATGCAGGACTTGGGAGCAGCAACGCCGCATCAAGGGCCCAATTATGTTGCTGTCCATTCATACCACATTCACACGGTCGTGGGGATAACTTCTCCCCGACGACCCAGGGTGACACCCCTTACTGGCAGGAGTGTCACCCCCACATTCACACACCAGTTACACTGTAGTCTGCACTACTGACCGTGTGCAGTCATAAAATAAAAAAAAGACTCATGACCTGAGCAGATCTAAAATAAAATAACTCATATCCTGAGCACATAAAAAACATAAATAAGCTCATACTGTGAGCACAAAAAAAAAAAAACGGCACTCGTTTGCCCTGACGTGGGCTGCCTGGGGGGAGCCTCGGGTAGGGGGGGGGCATCTAGAGGTGGCTCATCCCCGGGTCTGCCACTCCTGGCAGGTGAGGGCTGCCTGCCTTCCAAGGCCACAGCAATGCGGCTGAGGAAACGATTGGTCTGGGCCTGCATCCTCAGCTGGCGGGTGATGTTGTGACGCTGGTTGCGCTGCCTCTGCCTCCCCTCCTCCTGGATGGTAGCCACGTTGGCCTGGACCATCCCATTAAGGGTCTGAACCTCTGCCAAAAGGTTTTCTGTGGTGGCCTGCAGCTCCCCCTGGCCGGTGACCACTGCAGCACAGTTGGCGCTGATATCCTGCAGGCCATCAGGAATCTGTGCCGAGGAGGCCAGGCTGTCTGCCAGCTTGTGCAGGTGCCCGGCCATTTCCCCCATATGCTGGGTCTGCCGGGCCTGGTCCCTTGCAATTTGTTCCTGCACGGAATCAGTGCCAACACCCCTGGTCTTCCGTGTCGCCTTCCTGGGGGCAAAAGATGCTTGGGACCGGCTGTATGTTGAGGCCTTGAGGGGCTTCCCCTGCTGGTGGCTGAGCCAGAGGGGCTTCCCCTGATGGGGGGGAAGTGTGAGAGGGCCCAGACAACACAGTGGACTCCTCGAAATAGAGGCAAGCCTGTGCAAAGGTTCACAGTCTCCTCCTTAACCACCTCCAGAGGAGAGGTGTGGCCACTCCCCTCCACTGCTGGATCTTGGCTTCCTAGGGGGTCAGGCTGAGGATGTTCCGGGGATGATGTCGTGGGATGGCCACCGGCAGCAGATGGGCCCGCTCCCTCCTGCACATCTGTGGATGACACAAAGCATTCACATGTTGGTGGACCCACACACTTGTCACATGTCCCCTTCCACCCCCTCACATGCTACACACCGGATGGGGGATAAAAAACACTTACCTGTCCTCGAGGCATCATCAAGGGAATCGAAGCCCTCCAACTGCTCCCTCTCCAGACACCAGGCGATCACCTCCTCCTCCTCGGTCAAACTCACTTTACATGGTGGTCCACCCCCCCCTGCCCCTCTGGTGCTTCCTGATAGCGGCCACCTTTTCCCGAACCTTGCGCCTCAGGTCATTCATTTTTTTACTAATGTCCTTGGCTCTTCGGGACTCATTGCCAACTTTTGCGTCGGAGGGGCGCATGTCTCGGCGTATTTATGCGCTCGACATAAGCCGGTGGGCTGGCGTATCCCAGGAAGTTGGGCCTGCGTAGTTGCGAGCATGCGCACAGGGAAGCGATCATACGTCCACGTCACTGTGCATGCTCCGTTGAAGATACGCCAGGCGTAAGCCACTGCTCCACGCTCAGACCATCATTACCATAAGGTCACACCCTCTTACACTTACGCCGTCTTACGCCTTCAAATTTACGTTACACCGGCGCAACGCTGGGAGCAAGTGCTTTATGAATACTGTACTTGCCTCTCTAGGTTTCGTTGGCGTAGCGCATATGAGCTGCGCTACGCCGGCACAAAGATGCGCCCATCTACCTGAATCTGGCTATATGTTTTTTGCATTTTTTGTACTCCTTTAAAACATGGTATATAGCTGGTTGCTAAGGACTAGGTCAGGAAGCCGGCCACCATGTCCTTAACAATCGATGAGTCATCAGCTGTCAGTGGGTTCCCTGCTGACGGATAAATGTAAAAAAGAAATTGTCGGCATGGGCCCCCCCCCAGATCTATACCAGACCCTTACCCTTGGTATTTGGTATGGATTTGGAGGGGAACCCCACACCAAAATAAAAAAACTAAAATGCAATGGGACCCTCTACAAATCCATTCCAGCAGCCCTGCAGGTCAGGAAAGATAAGGCACCACAAGCGCCCCCTCTTTAATCATACCAGGCCACATGCCCTCAACATGGAGGTGATTTGGGGCATGGGATGCGAGTTCCCTCTATGCAGAGATGTAAATAGGGCTTAACAGCTGAGTGTTTCTGTCCACTCCCTCCTATGTACTTGTATAAAGATGGCCATACACTATGCAGTCTGATCGTACAATCTCTGTACAATTTAGTTTAGATTTACCAGAACTATGGAATTAGGAGTACCCATCTATCTATTCACTCTGTATCCAATCAGAGGCTCTTGCACTACATAGTTGATGGTAGATCTAAGAAATTTGTACAATTAGAATGTATAATAGGCTGTTATCTCATCGCTCATTTCCTGCACACTTCAAAATGCCAACAAAACTATATATGCTACATTAAATTAAGGGCCCTTTCACACTGCTGCGTTATGTGCGGTGGCGGTATAGTGCTGCTATTTTTAGCGGCGCTATACCGCCTGAATTGCGGAATTGCGGCGGTATTCTGCAGAGGCCACGGTTTCCCATTGCTTTCAATGGGAAGGAGCGGTAAACACACCGCTCCTATACCGCACCAAAGATGCTGCTGGCAGGACTTTTGGAGTGGTCCTGCTAGCGCATCGCCTCAGTGTGAAAGCCCTCGGGTGCCGGTGTATTTATTGAAAAGGGTGATCACTGATTGATTGCATCTCATTTAAAAAAAGTGCACCTGGAAATGGGTGGGTAGGTAGGAGAATGGATGATGCAGGGTTTGTGCCAATGAGGTCAGTTGGTCAACTCCTTCCTGTGTCATGACCTCTAGTCTGCCCAGGAGGTAAGGCAGACGTAACAGAGAAGTGTTTTGAAACATCCATGAAAACAGTGCAGTAAGCGTCTGTAGATTTAATGGAAAGCTTTGATATTTTTTCAAAATAAGTACATTAATTCTACATTGGTACAAAGGGGAGCTGGAACTTAGAAAATAAAAAAAAAGGTGAACTTAGCCTTTAAGACCAAGCCTTCTTCTGACACTTTTTGTTTTCAAGTAAAAAAATCTGTATTTTTGCTAGAAAATTACATAGAACCCCCATACATTATATTTGTAGCAGACGCCCTAGAGAATAAAATGATGTGTTTTGCACATTTTTATGTCACACTGTATTTTTGCAGCGTTTTTTCAAACGCAATTTTACACACCAACGCATGAATACAGTTTAATGAATTTCAATGCACACAAGGACAATGTAATACCAAAATTTTCAGTAAAATATATAATATGGTGTTGTGCCAGGTAAAAAGATATCAAACCTGTCATGTTTTTTAATTGCGCACGCTTGTTAAATGGTGCCAAATTTTGGTAATTGAAAATCTCCATAGGTGACGCTTAAAAAGCCTTTTTTGGTTACAAGTTTAGAGTTACAGAGGAGGGCTGGTTCTAGAAGTATTGCTCTTGCTCTGACATTCATGGCCATACCTCACATGTGTGTTGCGATCGCTGGTTTATGCATATGGGACCAACATGTGTGTTTGCCTTTGCATGTGAGAACGGGGAAACAGGGGCGCTTAAAATGTTCTATTTCTTTATTGTTGGAACACTGGTACACTGACAGATATTGTTGTGCATTTATACACTGTGACAGTGTTGATTGTCCACCGGCGGACACTGACAGATGTTCATGGGACACTGGTACACTGTGACAGGTGTTTTTGCACTTGTTCACGAGTATGTCCACTCAAAACAGGGAATCTCCCACCCAGACGTTAACATTGACTGGGTGGGAAGCGGTTAAAGACTCTCCAGATCCAGATCAATGTCCATCTTTACCGTGTCAGAACCTTTAAGCTGACCCAGCAACACTGTAAGCACGTTTCCAAATTTCAGTGTGTCCTCCGGGCCCTTCTAGGAGATCAGGCTTCTTCCTGTCTCTCTTCAGCAAGGGGCCTCCCCTAGGTCTTCTCCTTGGTTCAATTTTTTCCACACCAGGCAGGACAATTTCAGGACCACTTCAGCACAAGTTAGGTCCCAAAACAGGCTCCATGCAGTAACACTTCCCTGGGCCTCATCCCAGGGGAAGAGAGAGAGAGAGCATATGGCCTGTCAAACATATTTATATCCTTCCCCAGCATGTACCAGTGGCATAAACCTCCTACTGGATTGGCTGAAGGAAATATGTGTAAATATTCATAACGTTATACCTCCCAACTTTGAGATGGGAATGAGGGACACCTTTTAGCAAAAATATGTTGGCACAGGACACACCCCCTGCCATGCCCCCTTAAAATGAGACTCATACAAAAAAAAATTGAATGATTAATTAAACCCACAAGTGCTTTGTTTAACCACTACTATTCCTTTATATTGGCTTTTGAAATGTACAGATGCAGCAATTTAGAAGGCAGATGAAAGGTTTAGCACTGGGAAACACTTTTTGAAAGATAAAAAGTGCATTGTATATATAATATATAATATATAATAACTATATAGATCAGACCAAAATGAAGGACAAATGAAGAGGAAAGAGGGACTTTGTTCCAAATCAGGGACAGTTGGAAGCTATGTAACTGGACATTTGGGCAGGGTCCTCTGGTGGGGCACCCTTTTCTATGTCCCTGTGGCAGAGAGTAGAGTGTGCCCTAGGCAGCTGCTCGCATGGGTGTGTACTTTAGTATGCCCGTAAGAATGAGGCCTTCGATATACTTTAAGCAAGACATTTAATGTTTAACATGTTGAAGAGATTTACTTTAAACTTAAAAATGCTGCATTCTCTGGTTTTGGAGGTATTTTGGAGACATTTGGGCCATGTTCACACTGGTGTTTAGAGGGCAGTACCCCCTTTAGCTCCAGAGGCAATGGCTGAGGGTGTAAACATGCCATGGCTGTGACCCTCTTCTTCATGGCCGCGGCAGGAATTATACCCCATGTTACTTTCGGCAGGTACTTCAGTCTGCTAAACGGCTATTCAAGAAAATGAGGATGTGGTGAGCTAGTGCAGGCTTCAAGGGGTTAAAGCAGGTTGAAGAGCGATGCTGTCAAATGCTCTTTGAAAAATGATCTGAACGCAAATCACTCTTTGGAGAGGCAAAGCTAGTGTGAACAAACTCTTACAAATAAATACCATTCCTAAAATATGGAATGGAATGGAAAGATTGCTGTTGAAATGAATGGTCTGGGGACAGGGTCCCTTTAAATGGTATCAACCTAAAAATGATAAGAAATTATATTCTCTGTGAAACCGTAAAATTGCCTAGGATCAAATCCAATTCATGGAAATATATTCTTTCCCAATATATTTTGTTCTGGGTAAAACATACAGGGAGATATGTCATACACATATGGATTGCGTATTTGAAATGTCTGTATTACGTCCACAGTCACTTCCACTTACCTGTCCAGATATGAACCATATGTGGGTTATGCTAATCTGAAATGTGCGGCTTTAATTATCCGGTACAGGAGAGGAGAGATCCTTTGAATAAATTTAGCTGCTCATCTATGATCACTAGTGACAGAACACTGTATACATCTCTCAGCAGAGCCCATTCTCCAGGAGATACCTGTAATCTTATACATTGAGTGAAATGCATTGAAGTGTGAACTCCTGTTTGTTCAATTACATACTAAAGGAAAACACATCATAATCTCAGGGGGGGATTCCCGACTGCTCATATTTTTGTAGCAGAATCCAGAATTGTGATATTACACAGAAATGAAACTTAATACCAGCATTGTAGGACAGAACATTAAAGAGAACCAGTCACCATATGGTTTATGCCAGTGTTAGTCAACCTGGCAAATACATAGGGCTTCAAGTTTGGCCCCCAATGAGTCCAAAATAATATTATAGGCATATAGTGCTGAGAATTTGTGCAGCTCTTTACTTACTGTACAATCACATCACATCCTCAAGGGATTTACAATCTAAAATCCGTATCTCCCATGCAGTGAATAGAAAAAGTGCTTTGTGCACTGGTGCGCAGTCATGTTGGAACAGGAAGGGACCACCCCCAAACTGTTCCCACAAAGTTGGGAGCATGAAATTGTCCAAAATGTCTTGGTATGCTGACACCTTAAGAATTACCCTCACTGGAATTAAGGGGCCAAGCCCAACCCCTGAAAAACAACCCCACACCATAATTCACCCTCCACCGAATGATTTGGACCAGTTATCACATACCTGGTGCTGGAGGCCAATAGAGAGAGAGGGCTTCCCTTGCGGCCAAGTTCCAGACCCCCCTGAGGGTGAAAACAGGAGACGTCAAGTACAAAGTAGCATGAGTCGCCTGCTCGACTGTATGCAGGAGGTACCAGAATATACCTGGTGTGCTGGCATAATATCAGCAGACAGGTGGCGTCCATGAAGTGTTGCAGGGTTCGGATAATGCTGCGAATGGAGCGTGGTCAGAAGGAAGCCTAGGTCATGAGCCGGGTGGTTAGCAGAGTAGACATGGTCAGGTGGATAGCCGAGGTCAAAAGCCAGGTGGGTATCAGTAGATGTGGTCAGGTGGATAGCCGAGGTCGAACACAGGAAGCAAACAGGAGACAGGTCAAGGACAAGCCGGGTCAGTAACAGGAGACACAGAAACAGGAATATCACAGAGATAATGCACTGGAGGAGCCAAAGATCAACCAGCAAATGCAGACACTAGCAGACTTCCTTATATAGGCCCATGTGATGTGCTGGTAGAAATTCTGCATCCTAAAGTCCTTCTCCTGTCAGAAATGTGGGGTCCTAAAGTCCTTCTCCTGCCATAAGTGCTGGTAGAGATGCTGGGTTTTAGAGCCCTTCTTTTGCTGTTGGTTTCCTGACACCAGTGCACAAAGGAAGGTCCATAAAGACAGTGATGAGTGAGTTTGTGGTGGAGGCACTTGACTGACCTGTACAGAATCCCGACCTCAACCTGATAGAACACCTTTTGGATGAATAAGAGTGGAGCAAGGCTTTCTCTCCAACATAAGTGCCTGACCTTTACACAGGGCCGTTTGAAGAAATTTGGGGGCCCCAAGCAAAAAAAAAAGTGACTTTTCAAGTTGAGAAGCGCGGGGGGGGGGGGGGTATGTCTGGCTGGCGGCTTACCTCTATCCTCCGGCGTGTGCATGTTGGTGTCCACACAGGGGCCCCAGCAGGGAGGGTCCTTGCCGCATCGCTGCGTCCTCCTGCAGTCCGGCCGGCCGTGTACCATAACCGCGTGGTACAGGAGATTCAGTTTGCTGTTCCCAGTGCCGGACTGAAAGGAAGTGAACACTCAGTGTGTGCACTTCCTGTCAGTCTGGCCAGGAACAGACCGGCTGGTCCGAGTATTTCAAAAACTGCTGATCTACTGGGTTTTTCACGCACAACCTTCACCAGGGTTTACAGAGAATGGTCTGAAAAAGAGAAAATATCCAGTGAGCGCCAGTTGTGTAAAGGAAAATGCCTTGTTGAGGTCAGACGAGAATGGGCAGGCTGGTTCAAGATGATAGAAAGGCAACAGTAATTCAAATAACCACTCGATACAACCAAAGTATGCAGAATACCATCTCTGAATGTACAACACATCGAACCTTGAAGCAGATTGGCTACAGCATCAGAAGACCACACTCTTATCACCTAAGAACAGGAAACTGAGTCTACAATTCGCATAGGCTCACCAAAATAGAAGATTGGAAAAACGTTGCCTGGTCTGACGAGTCTCGATTTCAGCTGCGACATTTAGATGATAGGGTCAAAATTTGGTGTAAACATGAAAGCATGGATCCATCCTGCCTCGTATCCACGGTTCAGGCTGGTGGTGTAATGGTGTGAAGGATATTTTCTTGGCACACTTTGGGCTCCTTAGTACCGTTTAAACACCAAGGCCTACTTTAGTATTGTTGCTGGCCATGTCCATCCCTTTATGACTACAGTGTCTCCATCTTCTTTTGGCTCCTTCCAGCAGGATAATGCACCATGCCACAAAGCTCCAATCATCTCACCACTGGTTTCCTGAACATGACAATGAGGTCACTGTACTCCAATGGCCTTCAGAGTCACCAGATCTCATCCAATAGCGCACCTTTAAGATGTGGTAGAACAGGACATTCGCATCATGGATGTGCAGATGACAAATCTGCAGCAACTGCGTGATGCTATTATGCCAATATGGACCAAAATCTCTGAGGAATGTTTCCATGTATCCGAATATGTGTGGGGGGCTTAGTGGAATATGGAAACCCCCTTTTAACAAGAGGCCCCCAGATCTTGGCCCTTCCCCCTATGTGAATGGGTATAAGGTACATAGTACCCCTACCCATTCACCAAAAAAATGTCAAAATATAATAAAAACACAGACAGTTTTTGACAAATGCTTTAATAAACAATATAAAACTGTCGCTCGATGTAGATCCATCATTAATCAAGCAGCCCCGCCTGCCCGCCACTGGTCCATGACATCAGAAGGGGGCGGTGCTACCCGGTGATGTACACAGGTGGTCCCACCCATTCCCTATAAAATAACTGTCAAACGGAGGAGCCTGCAGTAGGCTTAGAGCCTCTGTGTCAGCGAAAACGTTTTTTTTTTTTCAATTCGGCAGGTAGCATGATTGATGATGGATCTACAATGGGGGACACTGTTTTATATTTTTTTAAAGGATTTGTCAGAAACTGTCTTTGTCTGTGTTTTAAATTTTTTTTTTACTTTTTTTGGTGAATGGGTAGGGAGGTTAGATGGGGGGGGGGGTGGATGTGGGGGCCCCCTTGCTTCCAGATTCTGATAAACCCCCTTCCTGCAGATCCCCACAACCACAGCCCGGGGTTGTCAGGAAGAGGCTTTTGTCCCCATCAACATAGGGATAAGGTGCTTTGGGTCAGAGGGAGCAGAGTTACCCCTGTTCCAAAGCACCACCCCCCCCCCATATTGAGGGCATGTGGCTTGGTATGCCGGGCTGCATGCTCGGAAATAGCTTTTTATTGTGAAACGCTTGTTAACCGAGTTACTCGCAATCCGGGGTTCCACTCTATAAGGAATCACACTGTGCAAATTTAATCCTGATCACCTCCCCAGAGTAGTACAGTGTCACTATGGTAACACTGTACTGCTCTGGTCGCGGTACGTAAAAAAAAAAAACGCGCAAAAAATAAAAAGTGTAATAAAAATAATAATAATAATTAATTGAAATGTATATATATAGTTTTTTTTATATACTGTCACAAGTTAGTGACCCTGATCACCACCATCAGTTTATATGATGATGCTGTACTGTAATATTGACAGTATGGGCCAGATTCACGAACACTTGCGCTGGAGTATTTGGATATGTAACTGTGATGATGCGCCGTCGTTTCTATGTGCCCGTACCCAGCAAACTAGATGCGCCCAATAACGGGTCATTTGCGACCGGCGGAACGTTCCGACGCCAGAGTATCGTCAGCGCTTATTTTCGCTGGGCGCATCAGTCGCGCCCATTGATTTCCCCTGCAAATATGCAAATGAGGTATTTTTTCCAATTCACGAACGGATTAGCACCATACGCTGGCTACATGCGCCGCGTGTATCTGGTCCGTCCGGCGCAAAGTTATTTCTACAAAAGGCTGCTTTATCTTTACTCCCGACGGTCACAGGTCAGCAGGAGAGCAGCTACAGCAGCGTTACCGACGATAGGAGCTAGCTGAGCACCCCCACTTGCAGGACAACACCTCTGTGTGCCAACATGCCAGGGGCAATTGTGGTCCTAGAACTACTGATGGGTCCCCCGGAACCAAGAAGGCGGCCACGTGAGAGGATATACCGCACTCGTATGAACCTCTTTGGCATGGGGGATGAGGAGGTGTATCGCCTCTTCAGATTCAGCCCAGATGCAATACTTGAACTAACCACAACCCTGCAGGGTGACATCACCAGCAAGACATACCGCTCACAAGCAGTGCAGCCACTGGTGAAGGTCCTGGCAACACTTCATTTCCTTGCCAGTGGATCATTCCAGCGTACAAGTGGAGTGGTGGCTGGGATGTCACAATCCTCCATAAGCAGATGTGTGCACCAGGTTGTCCCTGCAATCCTCAGACGCATGTCCAACCAGTTCATCAGACCAACCACTGAGGAGCTGCGGCAGAAGGCAATGACAGATTTCTACAACATTGCCAGATTCCCTCGCACTGTGGGGGCCATTGATTGCACACATGTGGCACTCCAGCCCCCCAGTGCCACAGAGCACATATACCGCAATCGGAAGCATTGGCATTCCATCAACGTACAGGTGATAGCTGATGCCCAACGCCTCATATGGCACGTCCGTGCCAAACACCCCGGGTCCAGCCATGACAGCTACATATACAATCAGAGCCCCATCCCAGCAGAATTTAACCAGAACATGTATGGGGACAGCTGGCTGGTTGGTGAGTGACATGGGTGGCAGGCATGACTATCCCCTCCCGTGATGCACAACAGAAATCGCACATGCATGACTAACATTCTCCTGTCTTTTACCTTACAGGTGACTCTGCATATGCACTGGGACCCCATCTAATGACTCCTTTCCGGAACCCCCAAACCAGAGGAGAGAGAAAATACAATGAAGCACACATCAAAACCCGTGCAGTGGTGGAGCAAACATTTGGGCTCCTGAAGTCCCGTTTCCGCTGCCTGGATAAGTCCGGGGGGACCCTATTGTATTCCCCTACCTTTGTGTGTCAGATCATCGGTGCATGTTGCATACTGCACAACTTTGCTATGAAAAAAGGCCTGCATATTGACATACGTGATGACCTGACCCCCGACCCACACAGCCCCCCCCTGCCAGAGGACACCCAGTCTGCTGATGGAAGAGCAGTCAGGAGGGTCCTCGCCGTAGGCATCTTTGGATACTAAACCAAAACATTAATCACACAGACAGTGCACGCGTGTACACCACTGATGTCCCTAGATCACACACACCACATACACATCGCATTGGATTAGCCCAAGTCCAGCATGTAGGAGTTGGGAGCAGTAACGCCAGCGTCAAGGCCCCAATGATGTCACTGTCCATTCACACACCTTTCACACGTGATTCATTCAGCCGTGGGGTTAACTTCACCACCACGGCCGAGGGTGACACCCCTTACTTTCAGGAGTGCCACCCTCTCACATTCACACACCATTCACACTGTCCCCTGCACTCCTGACCGTGTGCAGTACAAAAATAAATTAATAATATCATATCCTGATAATTAAAAGAAACAAAATCTCATAACCTGAGAAAAAGAAAAAATAAACTCATGACCTGAGTATGTCCAAATCAAAAATATCAAACAAAAAAAAAAAAAGGCCTCATCGGGGATGCCGGGGGCTTCTTCTGGGGGCCCCTCTCTGGCTCCGCAGCTGCCTGGATGGAGTGGGTGGGGGTGGGGGGGCATCTGGAGGTGGCTGATCCCCAGGTGGGCCACTCCTGGCAGGTGTGGCCTGCGTGCCCTCCAAGGCCCTGGCTATCCGTCCAAGGTAGGAGTTGGTCTGGGCCTGCATCCGGAGCTGACGGGTGACCTGGTAGTGCTGGGCCCGCCGACTCAGCCTCCCCTGGTCCCGGATGGCAGCACTGTTGGCCTGGACGGCTGCAGTAAGGTGCCGAATATCCCCCTGCACCTCCCCCAAAGTGGTGACCACTGCAGCGCAATTACAGCTGACATCCTGCACTGCGTTGCTGAGGTTGGCAACGGAGCCCAGGCTGTCAGACACTTTCTCCAAGTGCACCGCTATGGCCCCCATCTGTTCCGTCTGCCTGGCGTGATCCCTCGCCAACTGGTCCTGTATACCATCAGACACCCCCCTGGTCTTCTGGGTCGCCTTCCTGGGGCCAGAAGATGGTTGTCCCCGGGGGGAAGTAGTCGCCCTTGAGGGGCTTCCAAGGATGGGGGAGGGGACGACAGACGGCCCAGGAGAAGGGGAGGAGACAGACAACACTAATGAAAAGTCCTGCTCTGCCACAGCAGGATCCTCCACAACCACCTCGGCAGGTGTGGTGTGGCCACTCTCCTCCTCCACAACCTCTTCACCACCCAGTGGCTCAGGCACACGATGGCGTGGGGGGGATGGGGTGGAATGTACGCTGAACGATGATGGCCCAGCTCCGTCATCTGTAGATGACACAAAGCAGACATATGTTGGTGGTCCCACACACTTGGCACATGTACCCTCCCCCCCCCAAATGCAAAACAACAAATAGGGGATTATAAAACACTTACCTGTCCTTGTGCCTTCCTCCACGGAGTCATAGCCTGCGACCCCCTCCACCTGCTCCCTCTCCAGGCAGCGAGCAACCACCTCCTCCTCTGCGGTCAGGGTGACAGGACATGGGGGACCACCACCTGTGCCCCTCTCATACCTCCTGATGGAGGCCACCTTGTCCCTCACCTTGCGCCGCAGGTCATTTATTTTTTTTTGTATGTCCCCAGCAGTCCGGGTGGAGTAGCCCAGGACATTGACCCTGGCAGCAATCGACTCCAGGATGCCCTGCTTCCTTTCCCGGCTGGTCTTCCGGCTTTTTTTGCCATGGAGAAATTCATTATCCCTCTCCATTGCCGAAATGATCACTGAGACCTCCTGGGCATTAAAATTCAGGTTCCTCCTCTCTCTGGGGGTAGCGGGAGCAGCCATCACAGCACAAAAGTATCTTCCCTGGGGTGGGGGGAAGCGGAACTACTTTTGCGCCGGAATGGCGTTTCCGCCAGCGCTTTTAAGCGCCCAGCGGAACGCATTGCGCTGACGTTTCCCAGGAAGTGGTGCCGACGGAAGTTGTGAGCATGCGCACAAGGGGGGCGAGTGGAGCCGCACTCACTGCGCATGCTCCGTGGATGATGCGCTGAACGTAAGCCTCTGCGCTGGGCTCCGCCCATCATTTACATATGATCACACCCACTTCCACTTGCGTCGGGTTACGCCAGCGCATTATCGTTACTCTGGCGCAAGTTTACGCGCAACTGCTATGTGAATTACAGGACTTGCGCTGAAAGGGTCTTCAGAGTAACGTAAATGAGAAGCGTTACTCCAGAGGAAAGATACTCTCATCTACCTGAATCTGGCCCTATATATTTTTTTTAAATGTGAAAAAAAATATTTAAATGTGAATTTTTTTTTTTTTTTTAATTGGGACAAAACAATTATTTAAAAAAACTTGTCATACTGCAAGTAAATACCCTGGACTGTCTACTTTCCAAAAAGGGGAAATTTGGGAGGGTATTTGTATTGCCCTGGCATTTTAGGGCCTCAAGAAATTAGATGGGCAGTCAGTACATCGGGACTGATCGATTTTCAAATATAATTACAATATTGTAGACTCTTTAGCAGTATACATTTTGCCCTACATTTATGAAGAAAGATTAGAAAAATTAGAAAAGGCAGACATGCTCAAAGTCAATACAATGATCACCCATCCTCCACCAATACCTTATACACCTTTAGTGAGAAGATGATGCATGGTCCATAGTGAAGCCAACTATACTAAAATACAAAAGATGGCCACCACCCCAAGCTAGGTTTGTAACCTTGAGAAAGGGGACACTTGTGCCTTCGAAACATTGGTGGTTGGGACCAGGGCCGTCTTTAATGTTGATTGGACCCTTGGGGTCCCCAATGCAATTTTGCTCTCCACCTGCTCTGAGACATTACACCAGTGGCGGCCCGCCCATATGGGCGCACGGGCGCCGCCCCCCCTCCCGCAGTCACAAAAAAAAAAAAAGAATTAAAAAAAAAAAAAACGGGCCCTTTAAGAACTTTTATTCGGCTAAAATGTCATTTTGACATTTTAGCCGAAGTTCTGGCGGCCGTCTATAGAGGGCGCTGCAGCGCCACCCCCTCTCGCAAGTAACACACGTTCAATGCTATGCATTGGACGTGTGTTACTGTTGCCAGCTGCCTGGTCTATTCGTATAACCGGACATGGGACGCCGGTTACCCGAATAGCGACAGCTGGTTGGCTGAGGGGAACTGCCTATCAAAGCCAGTGGCTCTGATAGGCTTTTCCAGTCCCGCCCTCCGGCTCTCGGAAGTCTATGCTCGGAGCGCAGACAATCTGCGGTCCTTGCATTAGACTGACAGCCGTTTCAGCCAATCAGGTTCCCGGATTCTGGTTTTCAGGAACCTGATTGGCTGAAGCTTCTCCAGGGCGGCAGAAGACATCGAGGGAGGACATGGAAGCGTCAGGTAAGTGATTTTTTTACAAGGAAAGGGGCAGCATGGGGCACAGTGGCAGCATGGGGCACAGTGGCAGCATGGGGCACAGTGGCAGCATGGGGCACAGTGGCAGCATGGGGCACAGTAGAAGCATGGGGCACAGTAGAAGCATGGGGCACAGTGGCATCATGGGGCACAGAGGCAACAATGAGCACAGGCCGGGCACAGTGGTGACAATTGATGGCACAGTGACTGAATATGATGGCATGGCAGAGAGGTGACAATTGATGGCACAGTGACTGCATTTGATGGCATGGCAGAGAGGTGACAATTGATGGCACAGTGACTGCATTTGATGGCATGGCAGAGAGGTGACAATTGATTGCACAGTGACTGCATTTGATGGCATGGCACAGTGGTGACAATTGATGGGCACAGTAGCTGCTTTTGATGGCATGGCACATTGGTGACAATTGATGGCACAGTGGTGGCGTTTGATGGCATGGCACAATTAGTGACACAAGTGGTGACAATTGATGGCACAGTGACTGCAAATGATGGCATAGCACATTGGTGACAATTGATGGCACAGTGACTGCATATGATGGCATGGCACATTGGTGACAATTGATGGGCACAGTAGCTGCATTTGATGGCATGGCACAGTGGTGACAATTGATGGCACAGTGGCTGCATTTGATGGCATGGCACAGTGGTGACAATTGATGGCACAGTGGCTGCATTTGATGGCATGACACAGTGGTGACAATTGATGGCACAGTGGCTGCATTTGATGGCATGGCACAGTGGTGACAATTGATGGCACAGTGGCTGCATTTGGTGGCATGGCACAGTGGCTACATTTGGTGGCATGGCACAGTGGCTGCATGTGATGGGCACAGTGAGGCTGCAATATTTTTTTTTTCGTTTGCGCCCCCCCAAAAATTTTGAGCACCAGCCGCCACTGCATTACACTAAATATCAGCTAGACTTAAAATCAATTTACTGTGTCAGACCAGGCAGTGATTGCAATTGGTTGCCAGAGGTTACAGCATATCATTAGCACTTACTGATTGGTTGCTAGAGGTTACAGCACACATCACGGCTCACTGATTAGTTGCTAGAGGTTACAGCACATGATTTCTTCTTGTTGATTGGTTGCTAGACATTACTGTACAGTAATACTGCTCACTGATTGGTTGCTAGAGGTTACCGCACATCATCTCTTCACCGAAGCGGGTCATGATATACATATGAATGCCGCTTTTATTAACATATGAATGATGCCGACCTCAGCTATTTACATATACATGCTGCCGCTATTTACATATGAATGCTTTCGCTATTTAAATATGAATGACAGTTATTTACATATAAACACAGGGTCTGCAGGTGAGTCATCTGTACACAACAATATGGCAGAGCTGGGCAGCATTAGTAGCAGCACTTCACACTGAGGTATCAGGACACAGCACAGGACTAAAACTTCAAGGGACAAGAGAATTTAAACTGGGATGGTTGGCAAGTATGAGGCAGCTGCTTTGGGCCCCACAACTATGACAGGGCCCAGGGCAGCTGTCCCTTTTGCCCTGCCTTAAAGACAGCCCTGGTTGGGACTCATTAACAGGGATCTTCATTAAACTTTGACATCACTTGAAGTGCTGCCCATCTTCTGTCTTTTTTATGTTGAAGTCTAGCTTTGGTGACATACAATGGAAATGCTGGGTCAGTTGTCCACAACCAAGAATGGTGCCTCCCACCCTTAGCAGGCTGTACTGCCTTGTACACACGGCCTGACTTACAGAGAAAAAAGGTCAGACAAGCTTTTTTCTCGGAAAGTCCGGCAGTGTGTAGCCTCCATCTGACTTTTTTTGTCGGAAGTCCGACGGACCTTAGATAGGGAACATGTTCTCTTTTTGTCTGTCAGACTTCCGACAAGGTCACGGCGGACTTTTACACGGTCAAAAGTCCAACCGCGTGTACAAGGCATAAGAGACAAACCCATCATAGTTTTATTTGTGACACAGAAGAGGTGACAAGACAACTCAATGTAGCCTTGACAATATGTTTTAATCAATATTCTGTTTCCTTGCATTTTCACACGAGGCAACTTCTAGGAACTGCGCAGATGTAATATTTCACTGAATGACATCTGCTATTGGTTTTACTGCCTCAGTTGGTAGTGTGAATTGTATTTCCTGCAACATTAACATCACAAACCAAAGAAAGAAAATAACTTTTTTACTACTGTTCTCATCAAAATGAACTCATTAAAGCGCAGGAGACCTTCTATTTTACGATGGGAGACAAAAATGTTCTCTGCCAATCTTATCTTGGAGACATTTTCAGCTTCCAGATAATTTCAATTACTTTCCTTTCTCCCTTGGCTCTGTCATTCAGCCCGACACACTTCATGTTACTGGTTACCATGGAGCCTCTGGGTATGCAGGACAGAATGGTTTCTGTTATCCACCCAACCTGACAACAACGTCCAGTTATGAAGTAGTGCTGCTCACAACAGCTTCAGAAAAAGAACATTAATGGGCTCTCTAGTAAAATGTGTGGCCAATATTATGACCCATTGGCACATATTGTGGGCCCTTGGGCTCTCCAGCACCAATTAGGGGAGTGTGATTGCCAGGGCTTTTTTTCTCAGACAATAGGTGAAGGAACTCCCCTTTTCCGAGTCACTTGTTTTCTCCGCCCCTACCCACCTCTGAGCAACCTCCCTTTGTTACATCCCCTACCCACCTCCCAGTACCGCCCTTTTAGACAATACAGAACCAAGTATCATTTTGTTGTTCTAAGTAATTTGTATGGAATTCGGTTTCCCCTTTAGCCAGCAACAATAGATCCCCCTAACAATGTACCACCCACAACAAACGCCCCCCCCCCAGCAACAATAGACTCCCGGCAGCATTTACAGATCGCATAGCCAGCATTAATAGACTCTCTGGCAGCCATCAATGATAGATCCCTCCCCCAACAGTAGATCTCCTTGAGCAACAATAGACCCCCCTGCAAAAATAGATCCCCTCCAGCTAGAATAGATCAGCCAGCAGTGAGCATCAATACCCTGAAGCACACCCCAGTACCCCTTGACATTACATACAGTCAGTCCAGGAGGTGCCAGAACTGCGTTCCCCGCAGTCCCGCTGAAAATAAGCCCTGGTGATTGCTGATTGGAGGCTGTAATGGCAGTGATTTCTAGCTCATGTTCCGTGCTCCTTGTCTCTAATGGTCTTCTGCAGCATGACCTTGGTTTCCAAACACTATTGTATGTTTGTCTTTAACAACATTCTGTAGCATTACATGTGATAGATATTATATGAAGCTCCCTCGTCGCTATCACAAGGCAACATGGGCACTTGCCTTACGGCGCCAGGGAACAGGGCGGAAAATTTGCCCGCCCGACACAAGCGTTGCTATGTGGGTGCGGGGGTGCGGACCGCACCCAGGTACCACCGGCGGATAGCGGCACCGCTATCACTGCCCTGTTGATCTGACCTCGCTCTGTTTCGGTGAGGTCTGTACTGTACACTTTATTACTCTATTATAGGTAGATAGACATGTGGGGGGGGGGGGGGCGCTATGGGAGGGGAGAGGGATGCCTATGCTGATGGTGGGTCTGAACTAAGGGGGGTGTCTATACTGTGGGCCTTTCCGGACATTTCCAAGGTTCTCCGGTACCCCCCCCCTCCCACCTCTGGCCCCATGCAGTATTGCATGCCATTGAAGTCAATGCGGAACAAAATGCACCTTCGTCTGAGTTGGCAAAAATCCTTGCACCGGCCCTGCCCCTCAGGATGTTAGAGAGTTGCAGCTGGGGCCCCTAAATTTAGGGAGTTGTTTATCATTTATCTATTAGTGAATTTTGTTTGTTCCTTTGGTTGTTTTTGACCGGTTTCCAAGAAGGGGTGTAAATGTAAAATTATTGCGCTACCCCAAAATAACAACAAAAACCCTAAAAAAAGGGAATGGGGAGGTGAAGCATCTGCACAAGAATGTGACAAAATTCAAAAGGAGTGTGGGTGAATGTGTAGCGCTACGTATTAGTGTAATGTGAAAAAACACCACATAATATATACTCAATAGGGTATAACCATAAACAGGGCCGGACTGGGGATAACATCCAGCCCTGGAAATAATTTCATACCAGCCCCACTGCAATATTATACCAGCCCAACATCATAACGTCTTTATTTTCTTTATGATGTAAAGGGGAACTCTGGGAATGTGGAGTTGACTCTGCTGACCAGAGACCACCTTTTGCAGAAAGAAAACACCAAAGTAAGGGGGTTTACTAATATGAGTGGGAAACCTTTATATCAATGCCCCCTTACATCAGTGACCCTTCCCCCCCTTAGACTGGCCTGGCGGCGCCATCACTAACCTCCTCTTAGGTGCACTGTGCGGGGCTCCCATTCTTGACTCCTCTCCAGACTGCAGACTTGATGTACGACAAGAAATGGTCAGAGGCTGCGGATGGTACAGGGAAGGTCAGAGGCTGAGCATGGTACAGGGGAGGTCAGAGGCTGCAGAGAGGGTGGACAGGAGAGGTCAGAGGCTGCAGAGGGGGTGGACAGGAGAGGTCAGAGGCTGCACAGGGGGTGGACAGGAGAGGTCAGAGGCTGCACAGGGGGTGGACAGGAGAGGTCAGAGGCTGCACAGGGGGTGGACAGGAGAGGTCAGAGGCTGCAGAGGGGGTGGACAGGAGAGGTCAGAGGCTGCGTGGGGGGGGTGGACAGGAGAGGTCAGAGGCTGCGTGGGGGGGTGGACAGGAGAGGTCAGAGGCTGCGTGGGGGGGTGGACAGGAGAGGTCAGAAGCTGCATGGGGGGGGGGGGGTGGGCAGGGGGTCAGAGGTTACATGGACAGGAGGTCAGAGGCTTCATTGGGGTGGACAGCAGGTCAGAGGCTGCATTGGGGGTGGACAGCAGGTCAGAGGCTGCATTGGGGGTGGACAGCAGGTCAGAGGCTGCATTGGGGGTGGACAGCAGGTCAGAGGCTGCATTGGGGGTGGACAGCAGGTCAGAGGCTGCATGGGGGGTAGACAGGAGGTCAGAGGCTGCATGGGGGGTAGACAGGAGGTCAGAGGCTGCATGGGGGGTAGACAGGAGGTCAGAGGCTGCATGGGGGGTAGACAGGAGGTCAGAGGCTGCATGGGGGTGGACAGAAGGTCAGAGGCTGCATGGGGGTGGACAGAAGGTCAGAGGCTGCATGGGGGGTGGACAGAGGGTCAGAAGCTGGGTGAACAGGAGGTCAGAGGCTGCGTGGGGGGGGGGGTGCATGGGGGGTGGACAGAAGGTCAGAGGCTGGGTGGACAGGAGCTCAGAGGCTGCGTGGGGGGTGGACAGGAGCTCAGAGGCTGCATTGGGGGTGGACAGCAGGTCAGAGGCTGCATTGGGGGTGGACAGCAGGTCAGAGGCTGCATTGGGGGTGGACAGCAGGTCAGAGGCTGCATGGGGGGTAGACAGGAGGTCAGAGGCTGCATGGGGGGTAGACAGGAGGTCAGAGGCTGCATGGGGGGTAGACAGGAGGTCAGAGGCTGCATGGGGGGTAGACAGGAGGTCAGAGGCTGCATGGGGGTGGACAGAAGGTCAGAGGCTGCATGGGGGTGGACAGAAGGTCAGAGGCTGCATGGGGGGTGGACAGAGGGTCAGAAGCTGGGTGAACAGGAGGTCAGAGGCTGCGTGGGGGGGGGTGCATGGGGGGTGGACAGAAGGTCAGAGGCTGGGTGGACAGGAGCTCAGAGGCTGCGTGGGGGGTGGACAGGAGCTCAGAGGCTGCGTGGGGGGTGGACAGGAGGTCAGAGGCTGCGTGGGGGGTGGACAGGAGGTCAGAGGCTGCATGGGGGGTGGACAGGAGGTCAGAGGCTGGGGATGGTACAGGGAAGGTCAGAGGCTGGGGATGGTACAGGGGAGGTCAGAGGCTGCAGAGAGGGTGGTGCATGTGGGGTGGACAGGAGGTCAGAGGCTGGGTGGACAGGAGGTCAAAGGCTGCGTGGGGGGTGGACAGGAGGTCAGAGGCTGCATGGGGGGAAGACAGGAGGTCAGAGGCTGCATGGGGGGTAGACAGGAGGTCAGAGGCTGCATGGAGGGTAGACAGGAGGTCAGAGGCTGCGTGGGGGTGGACAGGAGGTCAGAGGCTGCGTGGGGGTGGACTGGAGGTCAGAGGCTGCGTGGGAGTGGACAGGAGGTCAGAGCCTGCGTTGGGGGGGTGATGCATGGGGGGTGGACAGAAGGTCAGAGGCTGGGTGGACAGGAGGTCAGAGGCTGCGTGGGGGGTGGACAGGAGGTCAGAGGCTGCATGGGGGGTGGACAGGAGGTCAGAGGCTGGGGATGGTATAGGTAAGGTCAGAGGCTGGGGATGGTACAGGGGAGGTCAGAGGCTGTAGAGGGGGTGGACAGAAGAGGTCAGAGGCTGCAGAGGGGTGGACTGAAGACGTCAGAGGCTGCAGAGGGGGTGGACAGACAAGGTCAGAGGCTGCAGAGGGGGTGGACAGAAGAGGTCAGAGGCTGCAGAGGGGGTGGCCAGAAGAGGTCAGAGGCTGCGTGGGGGGTGGTCAAGGGGTCAGCGGCTGCGTGGGGGGTGGTCAGGAGGTCAGAGGCTGCATGGGGGTGGACAGAAGGTCAGAAGCTGGGTGAACAGGTCAGAGGCTGTGTGGGGGGGGTGCATGGGGGGTGGACAGAAGGTCAGAGGCTGGGTGGACAGGAGCTCAGAGGCTGCGTGGGGGGTGGTCAGGGGGTCAGAGGCTGCGTGGGGGGTGGACAGGAGGTCAGAGGCTGGGTGGACAGGAGCTCAGAGGCTGCGTGGGGGGTGGTCAGGGGGTCAGAGGCTGCGTGGGGGGTGGACAGGAGCTCAGAGGCTGCATGGGGGGTGGTCAGGGGGTCAGAGGCTGCGTGGGGGGTGGACAGGAGGTCAGAGGCTGCGTGGGGAGTGGACAGGAGGTCAGAGGCTGCATGGGGGGTGGACAGGAGGTCAGAGGCTGGGGATGGTACAGGGGAGGTCAGAGGCTGCAGAGGGGGTGGACAGAAGAGGTCAGAGGCTGCAGAGGGGGGGGGGGGGTGGACAGGAGGTTAGAGCCTGCAGAGGGGGGGGGGTGGACAGGAGGTCAGGGGCTGCGGAGGGGGGGGGGGGTGGACAGGAGGTCAGAGGCTGCAGAGGGGGGGGGGGGTGGACAGGAGGTCAGAGGCTGCGGAGGGGGGGGGTGGACAGGAGGTCAGAGGCTGCGGAGGGGGGGGGGGTGGACAGGAGGTCAGAGGCATGCGGATGGGGGGGGGGCATAGGAAGAGGCACTCACTGAGCGACACGGCGGCGGTACTGCTTTATTTTTAAAAATGGCGCCACTCTGCGCCATCGCGTCACTGCGCATGCGCCAGGCTTTCCGGAAATTGCCGAGCGGGTACGAGATTTCCCGAGCACGGCTAGCTTCGGAAATGAGCTAGCCTGGCGCATGCGCAGTTGCATGACGGCCGGGCCAGCGGCCGCAGCCATATTTTTTTCGGGTGCCGCTGCCCTCACAGCGGCCTCAGATGCAGCCGGCCTAGCGGGGATTTTCCCGGTGTCCCGGTTGGCCAATCTGGCCTTGACCATAAAGTAATAATGTTCAATCCACATGAAAACAATCAGTCCATGTAGAAATTCAATGTGATTAAGTGTCCATAATGAGTAAATAACATAATAAAGATGTCATGAGATTGAATGAACCATCCCAACGAAGATCTTCAGATGTAAGATGTAATTATAAATGTGCTTACCGGAACCGTTGGACCCGACTGTCATACGACAACAGGTCAATCGAGCTTGCGGTACCCAACCAGCTGTTCAACGGGACTGTCAGCGAAGATCCAAAAAGAAGTGGAATACCAGGGAGAAAGCCTCGCATTACGGTGGTGAGTTACAGACAGAAGAACAGGAAGTGAGGATTTCTCAGAAGAAATAAGGACATTTAAAAGCAAAATGGAAGGATGAGGTAAGTGAAGGAGGACTGCACTTAGGGAAAGGAAGCTATTTAGGGAAAAGATTTTTTTCCTTTACAACCCCTTTAAGTTGGCTTGTGATTTCTTACTATCATCAGTAGATGTCAGTGGTATCACTAGTCATATCTGAAGATTTCACAAACAAATCTAATGCCATGTACACACGATCCGTCAATCCGATGAAAACGGTCTGATGGATTTTTCCATCAGTTATCCGATGAAGCTGACTGTTGGTCAGTCGTGCCTACACACCATCAGTCAAAAAAACGATCATGTTGCAGACCGCGGTGATGTAAAACACAACGACGTGCTGAAAAAAAAGTTCAATGCTTCCAAGCATGCGTCGAGTTGATTCTGAGCATGCGTTGATTTTTAACCGATGGACGGGCCTACAGACGATCGTTTTTTTTGATCGGTTAGATATCCATCAGATAATTTTACAACAAGTTCCATTTTTTTTAACGGATGGATAAATAACCAATGGGGCCCACACACGATCGGTTTGGTCAGACCGATCAGACCGTTCTCATCAGACAAACCGATCGTGTGTACGCGGCATTAGTCTAGCTGATCTTTTTCTTATGCATAGCTGAACAAAAAAGTCATAAAAGCTATACATTGTCTTCAGTATACAAAACTCCTGTGTTGTCAGTATGTTTTCCTCCAAGGCTTCCATTACTTGTTCTTATATGTTTTCCCATCAGAGTCGGTGTCCTGGGCGCGTTCCTTTTACTCTCTGCTTGACTGAGTTCCGCGCTTCATTGAGAAGGGAGGGAGCTCTATAAAATTATTGTGGATAATAAGCAAAATACTTCCTCATAGCAACACATCTCATCACTTTCCATTGTACAGGTTTACATGATGCAAACACAGAGGGAACAGTTATTGCTGGAAGTTTTTCTACAGCAGAAAACAAGTACTTGGGTCTCAAAGTTATTTAGAAAATTACATTACATTTCCATAGCTCCCAACTGACCCTGATTTCGAGGGACTTTCGCTGATTGGGAGCTCCTCCTCATCTGTCCCTCATTTTGGTCTGATCTATATAGATGTATATAAATGCACTTTTTATCTATCAAAAGTGTTTTCCAGTGCTAAACCTTTCATCTGATTTCAAAATTGCCGCATTTTTTTTAAATTCCAAAAACCAATAAGGAATTGTGGTAAAAAAAAGCACTTGTGGGTTTAACAAATCTTGTTTTTTTTTGTACAATACTCCTTTAAGGGGTGTGACAAGCGGGTGTGTCCTATGCCTGCATACTTTTGCTGATAGGTGTCCCTCATTCCCATCTTAAAAAGTTGGGAGGTATGCATTTCATTGTCACCTTTCCCAAGTAACGTGTTTGCGTAAAGACTACTCCCTGACCGGGTGTTCTGTTCTCGCTACACGTTTGCCCCTGGCGTATATGTAGCTCAACATACAGCTTAAACCTTAGAAAAAATAGAAAAAATAAATTTGTGGCGCACAATCAGTTTGAGCAAGCAACCTAGTCTAAAAATAAAAGTTGAAATAAACATCAATCAGTATAAGTCCATATGGTAACAAAATACTCCGGACAGTCCAGTTTCAGCAGTTAGATAGATGTGGGAACTTAGCGGCAGCACCTGAAGCAGAAGCAAGCCTCTAGAAGAGCCAAAAAAATACAAGAGAGAGATGCGCCAAACTAAGTGCAGTATGTCGTTTTTAATCAGTAGTAAATTGGTACAATAAAGTAACTACTCACAAACATGGAGAAATATAGGCATTGGTGTGGCTATGAGGCCGGGGTCATCATAAGAGGTTCCTCCGGAAAAGGTTTCTTCGTCCCAGGCTTGTGAGCCGCAAGTGTGGTATAGTGGACACAGGAAACCAGGAAGAGCCGTCTGATGTGGCGTGCGTTCCACCGTGGAGCGCGGCGTATCGTCGTCGCCCCGGAAGTGACGCGAGGGACCCGGCCAGCCAATCGGATTACGCGTTTCACAGCGTCAGCTGTTTCGTCAGATCCATGGCGTCCGTATGGAACGGACGTGAGTTATACGAGCAGGATAAACGTGATTGGTTGGAAATGGCACACTTGTGCAGGTATGATGTCTGATCTTGTTGGTGTGAAGATATGGCTAGCCAGCTAGAGCTGACCTTCTAAAACTAACAGTTGCCTGGATGTCACTGGCTGCAACACTTTGCTCCAGGGATCTTGGGAATGAGCCTGACGTGCAGGAGAAAACTTCACATACCGCCCTGGTTCCGGGAACACTGGGGTTGAGACAGTGACCGTAGGAGCACAGTGAGGTATGAGTGCCTGCAGAGTTCTCTGAGATTGGAGATGAAGGCTAATGGGAAAGGCTGGAGCACTGTAGGTGCAGGTCAGCTGGATGCAGGTCAGCGGATGCTGATTAACTGGTTAGCAGGATGTTGGTGAGCAGGATGCAGGTCAGGTCACCGGATGCAGGTCAGCGGATGCTGATTAACTGGTTACTGGTTAGCAGAATGCTGGTCAGCAGATGCAGGTCACCGGATGCAGGTGTGCCTGAGAGCAACAGGCGCACTCAAGTGCAGAAGACAGCAGGAGAGGAGTCAGACAAGCCAGGTCATACACGGAGGATCCGTTCAGGCAAAAAGCAGCAGGCAAGAAATGGTTAGAGTTCAGACTAGATCTGGCAGACAGGTAAACAGAGCAGGGCCATGGAAGCCAAAGGTCAGGACTGGAGATGGCAGCGGAGTCAGAAAGCCTGGTCAGTATGATGCAGGTTCAGGATCAGGTCTCAGGAATGGATAAGTTGCAGATCAGACAGGCTGAACCTGCATCATACTGACCAGGCTTTCTGACTCCGCTGCCATCTCCAGTCCTGACCTTTGGCTTCCATGGCCCTGCTCTGTTTACCTGTCTGCCAGATCTAGTCTGAACTCTAACCATTCCTTGCCTGCTGCTTTTTGCCTGAACAGATCCTCCGTGTATGACCTGGCTTGTCTGACTCCTCTCCTGCTGTCTTCTGCACTTGAGTGCGCCTGTTGCTCTCAGGCACACCTGCATCCGGTGACCTGCATCTGCTGACCAGCATTCTGCTAACCAGTAACCAGTTAATCAGCATCCGCTGACCTGCATCCGGTGACCTGACCTGCATCCTGCTCACCAACATCCTGCTAACCAGTTAATCAGCATCCGCTGACCTGCATCCAGCTGACCTGCACCTACAGTGCTCCAGCCTTTCCCATTAGCCTTCATCTCCAATCTCAGAGAACTCTGCAGGCACTCATACCTCACTGTGCTCCTACGGTCACTGTCTCAACCCCAGTGTTCCCGGAACCAGGGCGGTATGTGAAGTTTTCTCCTGCACGTCAGGCTCATTCCCAAGATCCCTGGAGCAAAGTGTTGCAGCCAGTGACATCCAGGCAACTGTTAGTTTTAGAAGGTCAGCTCTAGCTGGCTAGCCATATCTTCACACCAACAAGATCAGACATCATACCTGCACAAGTGTGCCATTTCCAACCAATCACGTTTATCCTGCTCGTATAACTCACGTCCGTTCCATACGGACGCCATGGATCTGACGAAACAGCTGACGCTGTGAAACGCGTAATCCGATTGGCTGGCCGGGTCCCTCGCGTCACTTCCGGGGCGACGACGATACGCCGCGCTCCACGGTGGAACGCACGCCACATCAGACGGCTCTTCCTGGTTTCCTGTGTCCACTATACCACACTTGCGGCTCACAAGCCTGGGACGAAGAAACCTTTTCCGGAGTACCTCTTATGATGACCCCGGCCTCATAGCCACACCAATGCCTATATTACTCCATGTTTGTGAGTAGTTACTTTATTGTACCAATTTACTACTGATTAAAAACGACATACTGCACTTAGTTTGGCGCATCTCTCTCTTGTATTTTTTTACAGCTTAAACCTTGCATTCTAAATAACCAGACTGTCTGTAACTTTGGATCTTTTTTACGATGAACAGGTGGTGGCCATATAAGATGCATATGAATAATGGTGAAACTATAGAGATAAACAAATAAATGAACATATAAGATTTATATGAACACAAACAAATGTATACTAGGCATATAGATAAACAGTCTTTATCGTACCAGCAATGCTGTCCCAGGAGGATCAGGACTTGGGAAACATGTGTGCAGGCTTAGCTGACTCCATGTGGACTGGCCAGTGGAAAGGAGATGAAAGAGTGGTGATAGGAAGTGAAGACAGTTTTCAGTAACACGACAGGAAATGTACATTACCATAGAACTTGCCCATCAACAGTCCTTTGTTAAGAGTGACATCTAGTGAAAAAAAAAATTGAATTGCAAGTCCAGAAGATATTCCTGTATTTCTTTGTAGGCCAAAGACATGACAGCGGGTGTCCCTTTGTCCTGAATTGGCTAGGTGTCAGGATTTTCTTAAAGCCTAACTCCAGGTTTAGCGCCGCTTAGCCATTCACAAGAGGCCTTGTATTTTATCAATGGGATAGAGAGGTGGATATTGTGACATCATCTGCCCGCCTCTCCACCTCAGCCAATCAGAGGAAGCCCTGTATTTATTGATGAAATCCACTGCTCAAACAATTAAAGCAACACTTTTTAATCAGAGCATAGTATCAAGTCAATTAAACTGCCAGGATTTTGACCTGGTCAGTTAAGTAGCAGAGGGGGTTGTTAATCAGTTTCAGCTGCTTTTCTGTTAATAAAATTAACAACAGGTGCACTAGATGGGCAACAATGAGACGACCTTCAAAACAGGAATGGTTTTACAGGTGGAGGCCACTGACTTTTTTTTCCTACTCGTCTTTTCTGACTGTTTTTCACTAGTTTTGCATTTGGCTGGAGTCAGTGTCACTAATAGGGTCCAGTATTGCTACTGGGAGCATGTAGCAATACCTGGACCCTATAAAGGTTGCACAGGCAGGCCAACTCCTCCGGGAAGGCACATCATTACATCCTATTGCCAGAAGGTTTGCTGTGTCTCCCAACAAGAGCATGGAGGAGATTCCAGGAGACAGGCAGTTACCCTTGGAGAGCTGGACAGAGCCGTAGCAGGTCCTTAACCCATCAGCAGGACCGGTTTCTGCTCCTTTGTGCAAGGAGGAACATGACCAGTGTAAATAAGATGTCCCACCTTGTTTTATGTCTGCCCGACCAGGAGTACTCACCACTAAAGCCTAATATGCAAGTTATTGTTGTAAAACGTCTTTGAGAACCCTGGTCTTGCCCCAGGGAACATGTATCAATGGACTCCTGAAAAAAAAGACAATTTTTAAAACTTTTTTTCTATTGATGCATGTTCCCTCGGGCAAGACCTGCGTTCTCAAGGACGTTTTTACAGGCATACTATAGACCCCCAGCAGGTACAATATTTAAAGTCATTTCTCCTTTTTTTTAAATTAAGCATCATTAAAATTACTGCTCCTGATTCAGGAGCAGTGATTTTAATGATGCTTAATTAAAAAAAAAAAAAGAAAAATTCCTTTAAATATTGTACCTGCTGGGTGTCTATAGTATGCCTGTGAAAACGTCTTTAAATAGCACAATCACCTGCCTGCCAGTAAATTAGGAAGAACTGATCTAGCTAAACTATACAGGGCCAGATTCTCAGAGGCGTTACGACGGAGTATCTCAGATACCCCGTCATATCGCCTTTTGTTTTGTCTCGTATCTATGCGTGTGATGCTGAGCATCACTTTTGCATAGATACGCTTCTACATTCGACAAGTGTAAAAGCATTACACTTTCGGATCGTAGGTGTAATGACAACTCCGGCCACTAGGTGGCCTTTACGTTGTTTTTTCATTTGCATATGCAAATGAAGTAGTACGCCGATTCTCGATCGCTTTTACGCCGCCCCGTCGTCGCGTACGTCGTTTTCGTTCGCGTAAGGTTACCCCAGCTTCTATGTGGAGTAACCTTACGAGGTCCCGTCGGATGCCGTCGTGTCCCGTCGGATGCCATGTTAAGTATGGCCTCGGGACCGCGTCGTGTTGTGCGTCGTTTACGTCGTTTGCGTACGTCGATTCTCAATGGGGCTGGCGTACGCTGCGATTACGTAGTTTACATTGAGAAAATGTGACGTCCTTTGGAGCATGCGCACTGGGCTTTTTCCCCGGCCGGCGCATGCGCAGTTCGTTCGACGCGGGGGCGTGCTTAATTTAAATACAAGCCGCCCCATTTGAATTGCGCGGGTTTACGCTTGGCGATTTACGAGACGCCGGCGAAAACTACAGAGCAAGTGCTTTGAGAATAAAGCACTTGCTCTAGTACGCAGCGGCGGCGTAGTGTAAATGGCTTACGCTACGCCGCCGAATATATATGAGAATCTGGCCCACAGTGTATAAAATATGTACAACACCTAGGATGTATATATATCATCTACACACTGTAACATTAACTGACTAGCCTGCCTGCCTGCTCTATCTACCTGAAAAAAATGACACTCTCTCTCTCTGCTCTCTCTAACCACCGCCACAACACACGCCCAGCAGGCAGCCTTTTATATTGTGGGGCGTGTACTAAACCCCCTGAGCCATAATTGGCCAAAGCCACCCTGGCTTTGGCCAATTACGTCTCTCTGTACTGAAGGCGCTGTGATTGGCCAAGCAAGCGGGTCATAGTGCATGCTTGGCCAATCATAAGCCAGCAATGCCGCAGTGAATTATGGGCCGTGGCACGTCACTCGAATTTGGCGCGAACGACCCGTTTTGTTCGTCTTTCGACGAACGATCGAACATACGATGTTTGAGTCGAACATGAGTTTGACTCAAATACGAAGCTCATCCCTACTCACCACCCTCCTTGCTATTAACTAAATTAATGAGATCACACATGAATTGGAGTACAAATGGCCATAGCAGCCTTTTTTATTATTAAAAACAACTTATTAGCCTATTGGTCTTATGACGGCACCCAGAATTCCAACTTGTTCCACTTGTTTTTTTTTTTTTTTTTTTTTTTTGTTTTTTTTTTTTTTTTTTTTTTTTAAAGTGTATTTTTTGTGCGTGAACTCGAGAGAGAGGAGCCGGACTGCAGGAGTTGGGAGTAGGCAGACCCTCCCCCCGGAGGCAATCGCCATCCTTCTCCATGCCCCTGGTGGCAATGGCGGGTGTGAAGGGGGGCCTCCCACTCACCCCGCCCTACCTGCTCCTCTTGGGAGCCCAACTGGGGCCCAACGGGACCCCAATGGGGCAGAGGGACTCCCCCTATGAGGGAGTGAGGGGGCCTAGCCCACCCAGCCAGCCCCGTAGGTCCTTCGCCTCTCTTTATTTTAAGAGACCGCATGGCCAAAGTGCATGTGTTTTAAACCAATTTCGTGTGCGTGCAAGTGTGGTGGTTTTTGTGGGGGGGGGGGGTGGGCGTACTAAGCACAGGCGTACCTTGCACAGCACACCCACCGGGAGCCGGGCTGAGACCACCAAACTCAAATCACATGTAGCCGAGGCCGGGATCCGAACCCTTGGCTGCAGAGGTGAATGGCTTGTCAGCGCAGTGCCAATCACGTTGAGCCACCACAGCTCCCTTGCTACTTGTTCCACTTGTAACACTGTGGGACTTTTTACCATACCAGGCCTCCAGCTGTGATACACCATCTCTGAGACAGCCCACACCCGCAGTGCAACCATTACCGTATTCCAGCTAACTTTAGTAACTGTAATACACCAGAGGGGCACATACCACCGATGAGCCCCCCACACTTCCATCTCAACCGTATTTTCTTCCACCGTCAAAAGACCAACCACCGCCACACGATCATCTGCCATGACATCCTTTGCTCATAATGTACCTGCAAAGAGATAAAGCAAACCAACCAAACAAAACACAGGGAGGGTGGGTGAGGAAACTGCCTGCTTGTCATCTGTCCCTTCTCTGCTGTTCAGGAGACCCCACCTATTCCATAACTAACTACCACAAACCCCTCCTCATCCTGTTACTCCAACCAATCCACCTCTCCCCATTCACCATCTACAATCCTTAACCCCATAGTTGCTTCCCCTTCTCACACTGTCATGCCCGCCCTGCATTATCTTTCATTTTATTCTCTCTCGCTCTGGGCCTTAATGGATGAACACTTCCAGAGCCACGCAAAATGACATTCAGCAGGCCACTGGTGTGAATGTCTCTGACCAAACAATCAGAAATAGGCTTCATGAGAGTGGCTTGAGGGCCCAATGTCCTCTAGTAGGTCTAGTGCTCACTGCCCGGCACAGTGGAGCTCGATTGACATTTTCCATTGAACACCAGAATTGGCAGGTCCGCCACTGGCGCCCTGTGCTTTTCACAGATGAGAGCATGTTTACCCTGAGCACTTGTGACCATAGCTCCCAACTGTCCCTGATTTCAAGGGACTGTCCCTGATTTGGAACAAAGTCCCTCTGTCCCTCATTTTGATCTGATCTATATAATTGTATACAAAATGCACTATTTATCTATCAAAAAGTGTTTTACAGTGCTAAACCTTTCATCCAATTTCTAAATTGCTGCATCTGTAAATTCCAAAAGCCAATATAAAAGGGATTAATAGTGGTAAAAAAATCACTTGTGGGAAACAATCAATTTATTTTGTACAATTCTCCTTTAGGGGGCCGTGGTATGGGGTGTGTTCTATGCCTACAGACTTTTGCTAATAGGTGTCACTCATTCCTTTCTGAGAAAGTTGGGAGGTATGCATGTGACAGATGTGAAAGGGTCTGGGGAGAAGTCGTGGAGAATGTTATGAACATCACTGGTTTGAGGTAAGTGTAGCGCCCTGCTCCTAATGCCCAGGCGCCATGTTTAAATTTAGTGGGTCTCTGAGCTGGTAGTTAGCTCAGACTCTGATGGTTAAGGCTAAATCAGCCTCTGTTCCGGCTATGGCTGTGCTTGGAGGGTTTTACCATTGTTCGCCTGTCGGTGGCGTTACCACCACAAGCTAATGTTGGAACACAGGCAGGCCAGAGTGTATTGGGTGAGAGGAGCCTATCCAGGTGAGCAATAGCCACTCTGAGGAAAGTGGTGAGTGTGACTTTGACACTTAGAAGTTCCCCAGTGATCTGCATCGTGTGCCTGAACCTTCCCCTGACCCTCCATCCCTCTACCTATACAAGTTTGTGTTAAATAAAACCTACAGAAAAGGGATTTACAACTTGAGTGGACATTGAAGTTTCTTAGATTCTCATCTCATCCCTTAGACCAGTGGTCTCCAAACTGCGGCCCTTTGCTTGCCTTTATCCGGCCCTTGGGGCAGTATCCCTCCCACTGATACGAGACAATATTCTGACACCACTAATGGGGCACTATTCCTCCCTATGATTCCAACGATGGGGTGCTATTTCTCCCCCTAATACCAGATGTTTAGTCCCACTGATACTAGGAAGATTTGAACCCTCCCCTGGCCAAAGTCTGGCCCTCCTAGAGTCTAAAGCACAATAAACCGACCCTTTGTTTAGAATGTTTGGAGACCCCTGCCCTAGACAATGAAAAGTGAGGTAACCTGCAAGGCCCAAAACTAAACCAGCAGCTCTTACGGGGTAGTGCGATTTCTTGTTCCTGGGTGCAACTTGGAAATGCCTGTTGCCTGGCTGTGCAGGGGGTAGCGCTACACATAAAACCGTGAACATTTCTCTAAGACCCCTTTCAGTTTTGACGGCGGACCTCAACAGCCGCTCCATGCAGTCCTATGGAGCGTTGGATGTCAGCGGAGACATGTCCGCTGACATCTGACCCGCTCCGATCCACTAAAATCGAACGTATGGTGATATGTTCCCATCTGTCCATTGCGGATCGGATCGGGTGAGATCTGATGAAAACGGACATGCTGTCTGTTTTCATCAGATCTCCCCATAGGAGACAGCGGTGCTGCACAAGCCCCTCCCCGCTCAGTGAGCAGAGAGGGACTTGTCATCCGCTGGCTCAGCGGAGAGATCTCCCGCTGAGCCGGTGGACTTCGTAGCGACGGAGTCCGCCTCGTGTGCATGAGGCCTAATAACTAAATAAGCAGAGTGCCATTGTGTATAATGCTATAAGTACATCTAGAAACATTGTGAGCAAGTAGTGGGTGGTGTAGTGTGTGTGGTCCAACTGACTGAAGTGACATCCACCAAAATTGTCAGCATTAAAATGTTATCTATACAACCTGGTACTTCCCCATCTGTCTGATGTGATAAACTGCCTCTCCCCTTTAGAAGCTGACTTGAAAGAGGACATGAAAGAACGCTGTAGGGTCCCGTGTCCGACCAATACAAGTAGAAACAACCAATTTTTCACAAATGTAAATGTCAATATGTTACCTAAATGCTATGTATTGTTTTATTGTTTTACCACCTGAGTTTGCAGTTGAGCGGTCACGTACTTTCACTGTAACAATGGAATATTACAGCGTTTTTGTTGTGGTGTCGAAGACAATCCCTCAATAGAGTTTGGAGAAATAAGAATTAATGTGGATTTAAGCTGAAGACCCTGGAGAGTGAGAGCATCCATCAGGCGTGGGGTACCGAGGTTCACGATCCCGATGACTTACTACCACTCAGGAGCTTCGGGAATATCTTGTACTACCAAATGATGCATTTCATCTGAGCACAGAGATTAATGACTTCGAGGAATTAACTTCAACCAAGTTTTTTGAACTTGCTGATCCCCTTCTCATGTATTTCACATCTAAAAGTGTATATTACTTTCTACCATGTGGTTTATGACTTAAAGGATCACTAAAGGAAAAAATGTTTTTTTGCTGAAATGACTGTTTACAGGGTATAGAGACATAAAAGTTAACTGATTCCTTTTAAAAATGATTAAAAACAGATAAAAATCAATCATATAATATGACTCTAGTTTCACTTTCGTTTTTTAAAAAGGTTTTGTGTTTATGTAAGGTAGAGAGAGACAGAACAAAAACAAACAAATCCAGGACAGTGTTTTGTTTTTAAATTGAATCCCAGGGCAGTGTTTTGTTTTTAAAATTAATCTGATTGGGTCTGAGGAGTTTTAGAGACACAGCTTGGACCACAGTGAAAAGCTGCCATGAGATCTTTCACAAGGAGCCAGACAAGCAGGAATTGTGGAGATCAGAGAAGTATTACAGCTACTTCAAAGCAAAAACAAACAATGAGAACATAAAAACAGCACTGCATTAGGGTAAAGGAAGCTATTTAGCTAACATTTTTTTTTACTTTAGTGACCCTTTAACCACTTTAGCCCCGGACCATATTGCTGTCCGGGGCTAATTGCGCGGTCGTGTAACGTGGCTCCCAAACAAAATTGGCGTCCTTTTTTTCCCACAAATAGAGCTTTCTTTTGGTGGTATTTGATCATCTCTGCGGTTTTTATTTTTTGCGCTATAAACAAAAATAGAGCGACTATTTTGAAAAAAATGCAATATTTTTTACATTTTGCTATAATAAATATCCCCAAAAAAGATACAAAAAAACATTTTTTTCCCTCAGTTTAGGCCGATACGTATTCTTCTACATATTTTTCGTTAAAAAAAATCGCAATTAGCGTTTATTGATTGGTTTGCGCAACATTTATAGCGTTTACAAAAAAGGGGGTAGTTTTATGGCATTTTTATTAATATTTGTTTTTTACTAGTAATGGCGGCGATCAGCGTTTTTTTTCGGTACTGCGATATTATGGCGGACACATCGGACACTTTTGACACATTTTTGGGACCATTGGCATTTTTATAGCGATCAATGCTATAAAAATGCATTGGATTACTATAAAAATGCCATTGGCAGTGAAGGGGTTAACACTAGGGGGCGGGGAAGGGGTTAAGTGTGTTCCTATTTGTGTTCTAACTGTATGGGGGGGGTGGACTCACTAGGGGGAATCACTGATCTTCCGTTCATACATTGTATGAACGGAAGATCAGCGTTTCCCCCGCTGACAGGAACGAGCGCTGTGTGTTTACACTCACAGCTCTCGTTCCCCGCTCTGTAACGAACGCGCGCGTGCCCGGCGGCGATCGCGCCCGCCGGGCACGCGCGCGGGACTCGGGGGCGAGCGGGGGGGGGGGGGGGCGCGCGCACGCGCCCCCTAGCGGCCGCGAAAGTCCCGACGTAGAGCTACGGGCTCTCGCCCAGGAGAGCCGACCTGCCGCCGTAGAACCACGGCGGCTGGTCGGCTAGTGGTTAACCAATTAAGGACCGCGTCACGACTCTATAAGTTCTGACTTTGAAGAGGGATATGTCGGTAATGGCAGCAGCTGCTGCCACAACCGAGATATCCATCTCTTTAGGCGGTGGTCCTGTAAACTTTAATGGTGGTCTGTGCGGCGGATTCGCCGCAAGATCACCGTTATAGGTGGCGGAAGAGGGGCCCCCCTCCCCGCCACTCTCTTGTAATAGGAATAAAAGTGACCCAATTTATTTATTTTTAAACTGTGTAAAAATAAATAAAATCTAGTAAAATAAATAATATTTTTTTATTTTTTTAAAGCGCCCCGTCCAGACGAGTTTGCACGCAGAAGCAAGCGCATACGTGAGTAGCACCCGCATATGAAAACGGTGTTCAAACCACACATCTGAGGTATCGCCGTGATCGTTAGAGTGAGAGCAATAATTCTAGCCCTAGACCTCCTCTGTAACTCAACCTGTAGAATTTTTTAAACGTCACCTATGGAGATTTTTAGGGTAAAAGTTTGACACCATTCCAAGAGTGTGCGCAAATTTGAAGCGTGACATGTTGGGTATCGGCGTAACGTTATCTTTCACAATATAAAAAAAATTGGGCTAACTTTACTGTTGTCTTATTTTTTAATTAAAAAGTGATTTAAGAAAAAAAAAGTGCGCTTGTAAGACCGCTGCGCAAATACAGTGTGACAAAAAGTATTGCAATGACTGCCATTTTATTCTCTATGGTATTAGAATTTTTTTTTAATGTTTGGGTGTTCTAAGTAATTTTCTAGCAAAAAAAATGTTTTTCAATGTGTAAACACAGAGGGCCAGATTCTCAAAATAATTACGCCGGTGTATCTACAGATACACCGGCGTAATTCGAAAATCCCGCCAGTGTATCATTGTTTTGTATTCTCAAAACAAGATACACCGGAATTAGGCTAGGATCCGACTGGCGTAAGTCACTTACACCGTCGGATCCTAAATGCAATAATACGCCGGCCCTTAGGTGGCGTTTACGTCAATATCAGCGTTGAATATGCAAATGAGCCGATACGCTGATTCTCGAAAAGTTTTTGCGCCGCTTCGCCGTAGTTTATGCCGTTTCCGTAAGCGTAAGGTTACCCCTGCTATATGAGGGGTAACCTTACGTCAGTCCGCCGTATGCCATGTGAAGTATGGCCATCGGGACAGCGTCGGGTTTTTCCGTTGTTTACGTAACTCGTCGCGAATAGGGCTGTGCGTTAATTACGTTCACGTCGCAACCAATGTATTTGCAGCGTACTACGGAGCATGCGCACTGGGCTACATTTACGGCCGGCGCATGCGCAGTTCGTTCGGCGCGTGCTTAATTTAAATACAAGCCGCCCCCTTTGATTTACGCGGGGATACGCCGGCCCATTTACACTACACCTCCGCAAATTACGGAGCAAGTGCTTAGAGAATACGCCACTTGCTCCTGTAAGTTGCGGCGGCGTAGTGTAAATAGGATACGCTACGCCCCGATCGTAGATGTGCTGATCTACGAGAATCTGGCCCAGAGTCTGAAAAACAAGCCCGGGGGTTGAGTGGTTAAAATGGACTTCAGGGAAAACTGGTTAAACATTACAGTGTTAGTTACCTATTGATGACTTGTTCTCTTTAGGGGGGCCACAGTCCCATAATAAAACAAAACTTTCACCAAGTATGCATCATATTTACCGGGTGGCCACATCAGGATGCACATAAAATGTTTAAGAACATAAAATAATTAGTTTGGTACACTGTTTTAATATAAAATAGTTGTTTATAGGCTGACAATTACACTGCTCAAAAAAATTAAAGGAACACTTTGAAAACATATCAGATCTCAACGGGCAAACATCTCATGCTGGATATCTATACTGATATGGACTGGGTAATGTGTTAGTAATAAAAAGGATGGCACATCATTTGATGGAAATTTAAATTATCCACCTACAGAGGGCTGAATTCAAAGACACTCCAAAAATCAAAGTGAAAAGAGTTATTCAACAGGCTAGTCCATTTTGCTGACATGCTCCTAATGAGACGACGAATGGTGTCCTGGGGTATTTCCTCCCAGATCTGGACCGGAGCATCACTGAGCTCCTGAACAGACCGAGGTGCAACCTTGCGGCACTGGATGTCCCAGAGATGTTCTTTTGGATTTAGGTCAGGTGAGCGTGGGGGCCATTCAATGGTATCAATTTCTTCATCCACCAGGAACTGGCTGCATGCTCTCGCCACATGAGGCCGGGCATTGTTGTGTACCAGGAGGAACCCAGGACCCACTGCACCAATGCAGGGTTTGACAATGGGTCCAAGGATTTCATCCCGATACATAATGGCAGTCAGGGTGCCATTGTGTAGCCTGTAGAGGTCTGTGCGTCCCTCCATGGGTATGCCTCCCCAGATCATCACTGAACCACCACCAACATATCATGCTGAACGATGTTACAGGCAGCATAAAGTTCTCCACGGCCTCTCCAGCCCCCTTCACGACTGTCACATATGCTCAGGGTGAACCTGCTCTTATCTGTAAAAAGCATGGGGCACCAGTGGCAGACCTGCCAATTCTGGCGTTCAATGGAAAATGCCAATCAAGCTCCACAGTGTCCAGCAGTGAGCACAGAGCACACTAGAGGACGTCGGGCCCCCAGGCTACCCTCATGAAGTCTGCTTCTAATTGTTTGGTCAGAGACATTCACACCAGTGGCCTGCTGGAGGTCATTTTGTAGGGCTCTGGCAGTGCTCATCATGTTCCTTCTTGCACAAAGGAGCAGATACCGGTCCTGCTGATGGGTTAAGGACCTTCTGCGGCTCTGTCCACCTCCTGGAATCTCCTCCATGCTCTTGAGACTGTGCTGGGAGACACAGCAAACTTTCTGGCAATGACAAGTATTGATGTGCCATCCTGGAGGAGTTGGACTGCCTGTGCAACCTTTATAGGGTCCAAGTATCGCCTTGTGCTACCAGTAGTGACACTGACCCTAGCTAAATGCAAAACTAGTGAAAAACAGTCAGAAAAGATGAGTAGGGAATCAAACTGTCAGACACCTCCACCTGAAAAAACATTCTTGTTTTGGAGGTCGTCTCATTGTTGCCCATCTGGTGCACCTGTTAATTTCAATTAACAGCAAAGCAGCCAAAACTGATTAACAACCCCCCCTGTATACAACCCTCCCCCTCCTTAACTGACCAGATCAATATCCCAGGAGTTGGAATTCAAAAAAGTGTTCCTTTAATTTTTTTGAGCAGTGTACATGAAACTGTAAAAATGAAAAATTGTACATTATATGGTTTAATCAATATATTTTATATTTTTTTGGGGATACTGTACAGCAGGGGTCTCCAAACATTCTAAACAAAGTGCCAGTTTACTGTTCTTCAGACTTTAGGAGCTGGAATGTGTCACCGGGAGTACAAAAAAAATGCCCCAGAATCAGTGGGCACAAACAATGCCTCTGGCTTGGTGGTCAGTGCAAGTAAAAAAAAAAGTATATAGTACTTGTGATTAGTAGGAGGAGGAATAGTGTCTCATCATTGGTATTAGTGGGAAGAACTACTGTATGTCCCACTGTTGGCGTCAGTGGGAGGAATGGTGTCTCGTCGTTGGTATTAGTGGAAGGAAACGTGTTCCATTGTTGGTGTCAGTTGGAGGAATAGTGCCTCATCATTAGTGTCAGTGGGAGGAATAGTACCCAAAAGACAGGATAGAGGCAAGCAAATGACAACATCTGGCCTCAGTTATACAAGCTGTACACTCATTACTTTACATTGTAGCAAGAGTCATTTTTTCACTGTTGTCACATGAAAAGATATAATAAAATATTTACAAAAATGTGAGGGGTGTACTCACTTTTGTGAGATACTGAATCTCTAGCACTGGGCTTCATAGTAGGATACCTTTTATATGTAGATGGTGGGCAGGAATTGGTTTAGCTAATAATTTTTACATGTATACAAAAAATATTAAAGGAGTTGTAAAGGAAAATGTTTTTTCACCTTAATGCAATCTATGCATTAAAGTGGAGTTTTCATCCCCATTTTTTTTTCCATTATTGTGCTCATTAGACCTAAAGAAAAAAAAAATATGTTTTACTCATGGAAATGCCTGTTGCTATGCGGTCCCACAAAATCTGCCTTTGGAATCACCTAGGATCCTGACATCATCTCCCTCTAATGCTCCTGGGAAATGTTTGTCATCACTTCCCAGGATGCAGTGCATTACCCAATTATCACTCCCCATCCAAGACTTCCAGGAAGTGCTTGTGGGCTTCACAATGCCCACAAGCAAAATGACAACGGTGTGGACATTTTTGAATAACTATGCGGAGCGGCAGCGGATTGTAAAATAGTAAGTGACCGGATTTATATTATAAAAACGCATGATGAAAGGACATACATTTAAAAAATGCTAACTGTGGTTGGAACTAGGGTGACCACATTTCCAAACTGCCATTCAGGGATACCCCCTCCCAAAAACAAAAATGTTCATAGAGTGCTAGCAGGAAGTGATGTCACTTTAGAACAGCGGTCCCCAACCTTTTTTGCATGGGGGAATGGTTTTGTGGAAGGGGGGAGGAATGTAGTCTTTGGGTTGACAGGGAATTCAGTGGCGGGTGATTTGTCGGGTGAATGGCTGATGTCAGCACTTAAATCATCCGGACACCATGCTTGATATGGTGTCAGGATGATCAAATCAAATTATTTCTATTACTACATTGTAATGTATAAAAAAAAAAAGTTCAACTCACCATAATGCCGAATCAGTGGGAATCCTAAGCTTGTCACTTGCCACTAGGGATGAGCTTCGTGTTCGATGCGAACACATGTTTGCATCGAACATTGGCCGTTCAATCGTTCGTCGAAAACGAACAAATCGGGTCGTTCGCGCCAAATTCGAATGACCCATAATTCACTGCGGTGTTGCGCGCTGATGATTGGCCAAGCATGCACCATGACCCCGCATGCTTGACCAATCACAGCGCCCAAAAAACGAAGAGACCTAATTGGCCAAAGCCTGGGTGCTTTGGCCAATTAGGGCTTAGGGCTTTAGCACACGCCCCACACTATAAAAGGCCGCCTCTCGGGCGGCCTAGTGTAGTGTGTTTGGCTTGCTTTGCAGTCAGACAGACAGAGAGAGAGAGAGAGAGATAGATAGAGACCCTGGGGTAGATTCACATAGATCAGCGGATCTTTTGATCCGCGTGATCTATCGTTTTTACGATCTGCCTGCGCCAGTTTTTGAGGCAAGTGCTGTATTCAGAAAGCACTTGCCTCGTAAGTTGCCCTGGCGGATCGTAAATCCCCCGGCGGAATGCAAATTCCGCGGCTAGGGGGAGTTTACTATTTAAATCACGCGCGTCCCCGCGCCGATCGTACTGCGCATGCACCGCCGGCTAAATTTCCCAGCGTGCATTGCTTTAAATGACGTCGCAAGGACGTCATTGTTTTCGACGTTAACGCAATTAACGTATGGCCGTATTCGCGAACGACTTACGTAAACGACGTAAAAAATTCAAAACTCGACGCGGGAACGACGGCCATACTTAACATAGGATACGCCGCACTTACCCCGCATATAGCAGGGGTAACTATCCGCCGGAAAAAGCCGAACGCAAACTGCGTAAAAAAAAAGCGACGGCCGGGCGTTCGTTTCTGAATCAGCGGTTCTCCTCATTTGCATATTCGTTGCGTATAATAACAGAAGCGCCACCTAGCGGACGGCGGGAGTTTGCAGCCTAAGATCCGACAGTGTAACTCACTTACACCAGTCGGCTCTAAGGGAGATCTATGCAGAACCTGATTCGAGGAATCAGCCGCATTGATCCGAGCGTCGGATCTCACAGATACGACGGTGTATCAGTAGATACACCGTCGTATCTCTATGTGAATCTACCCCAAGGGGCCAGATTCTCTAAGAAATTCACAGGCGTAGCGTAAGCCATTTACACGCCGCCGCATTGTACTAGAGCAAGTGCCATATTCCCTAAGCATTTGCTCCGTCGTTTGCGTTGGCGTAGCGAAAATGGCCCAGCGTAAGCCCGCGTAATTCAAATGAGGCGGCTTGTATTTAAATGAAGCGCGCCCCCACATCGAACGAACTGCGCATGCGCTGGCCGGGGAAAAAGCCCAGTGCGCATGCTCCAGCTCAAGGGGCCAGATTCTCAGAGGCGTTACGACGGAGTATCTCAGATACCCCGTCGTATCGCCTTTTTTTTGTCCTCGTATCTATGCTTAGCATCACTTTTGCATAGATACGCTTCTACATCCGACAAGTGTAAAAGCATTACACTTTCGGATCGTAGGTGTAATGACAACTCCGGCCACTAGGTGGCCTTCACGTTGTTTTTTCATTTGCATATGCAAATGAGGCTAGTACGGCGATTCCCGAACGCTTTTACGCCGCCCCGTCGTCGCGTACGTCGTTTACGGACTCGTAAGGTTACCCCAGCTTCTATGTGGAGTAACCTTACGAAGTTCCATCGGATGCCGTCGGGTGCCGTCGGACGCCATGTTAAGTATGGCGTCGGGTCAGCGTCGGCTTTTTCCGTCGCTTACGTCGTTTTACTAACTCGTTCGCGAATAGGGACTTGCGTAAATGACGCTCACGTCGTTTTGACGTCGGTTTCAACGACGCTTCCCGACGTGAGCTGGAGCATGCGCACTGGGCTTTTTCCCCGGCCGGCGCATGCGCAGTTCGTTCGACGCGGGGGCGCGCTTAATTTAAATACAAGCCGCCCCATTTGAATTGCGCGGGTTTACGCTTGGCGATTTACGAGACGCCGGCGAAAACTACGGAGCAAGTGCTTTGAGAATAAATATTTTTATACTGTTAACATACCACACTATGGAAGCCTTTCTTTTTTGCTTTGGAGGAATTTTTTGAATCCCATACCAACCACTTATACCAAGGATATACATCAGGAATCCAGGTGACTGATTTGGAATCCAGGAGAAGGAGCCACGACACGGTGGAGCATACGTTTTGACTGACACGCATCCTACCCCTGCAGGGGTGACTGCTTCTGGTGAGTGGGGAACCACTAGGGGGAGCACCGGATCCACTGCGATTTCCACTTGATGTATCACCTATTCATATAGGTGCAACCTGAATGTCACATCACCCACATTCACCTGATTTATAATTTATGGACTATTTTTTGTGAATCATTTTTGTGTTTATTCGATCACTTTTCTCGCATTCAACCTTATGTGAATTAACTTACTGCATAATCCGACCATTGTCGTGCATTTGTAAACAAGCTTTTGTTAATTGTTAATTAATTGCACTAGAGTATGGTGTAGTTTTTTCACTGCAAAAAACACACTAGTATTATATCCTTTATTACTATATATTTTTTCTTATTGGTGACACCAACACCATTGACAGCACTTGGAAGCACCACCACTGTCACTTATTTTAGGATATTTTTTATCACACCCCTTTTTATAATTATATCACTTTAGGGAATGTTGTCCCAATAAAACCTACCCATCACTCTATTGGGTCAGTCAAACAACATATTAGTGACAGCGCCACCACCCCCATCACCTACATAATCTACTGATAGTACCAGGCAAATTTCCCTGCCCTAGCTGCTGCAGCGCCGAAAGAAGTACAATCCCAGCCATCCACATGCCCAGCAGTTGAATGCTAGCTTAGCGAAATTGCTAGCACTTCAACTGCTACCTTTTCAGTTGGTAGATTCTGCCCCCTTCCGTGAGTTTGTGCAATGTACAGTACCTCAGTGGCAAGTACCAAAACGCCACTTTTTCTCACGGAAGGCTATTCCGGCTCTCTACCGGCATGTGGAAGGCAACGTCCATGCCTCGCTGGACAGGGCGGTCAGTGGTAAGGTGCATATTACCGCTGACTCATGGTCAAGCAGGCATGGACAGGGAAGTTACCTGTCTTTTACGGCGCATTGGGTGACTCTGCTGGCAGCTGGGAAGGACGCAGGGCAAGGTCCAGTAGTTTTGGAGGTTGTTCCGTCCCCACGCCTCCAAAACACTACTACTGCTTGTGACACACCTCTGTCTTCCACCCCCTCCTCCTCTTCTTCCTCTGTGGCCTCTTCCTGTGGTGATGTTTTCTCCGAACCAGCCGTGCTCCGTAGGCGTACGAGGGGATACGCAGGAATACAGGCCAAGTGATGCCATATGGTGCTAGAGCTGGTGTGCTTGGGAGACAGGAGCCACACTGGGGAAACGGTTTTGTCAGCTCTGCAGGGTCAGGCTGAGAGGTGGTTGACGCCACGCCAGCTGAAGCCTGGAATGGTGGTCAGCGATAATGGCACCAACCTCCTCTCTGCCCTGCGACAGGGAAAACTCACCCACGTGCCCTGTTTTGCGCATGTCCTCAATTTGGTGGTGCAGCGGTTCTTGGGCAGGTACCCGGGCTTGCAGGATGTCCTGAAGCAGGCCAGGAAAGTCTGTGTGCATTTTCGAAGGTCATATAATGCCACTGCTCGGCTGACTAACCTCCAAAGGGAATACAACCTGCCCAAGAACCGCCTAATCTGCGACATGCCCACCAGATGGAACTCAACGTTGGTCATGCTGCAGCGGCTGCACACGCAGCAACGGCCATCAATGAGTACCTGTGCCAATATGGCAGCAGAACTGGGTCAGGGGAGCTAGGTTTTTTTTCCCCACGCCAGTGGGCCTTGATCAGGGATGCATGCACTGTCCTGTCACCATTTGAGAAGGCCACAAGGATGGTGAGCAGTGACAGTGCATGCATCAGTGAGACTGTCCCTCTTATTCACATGTTGGAGCACATGCTACGTGGAATAATGGACAGGGCCCTTGAGGCAGAACAGAGGGAGGAAGAGGAGGACTTCCTTACCTCTCAAGGCCCCCTTTACCCAGACAGTGGTCCTGCTTGTCCACCTAGCACACAGGAAGAGGAGGAGGAGGAGGAGGAGGAGGAGGATTGTATTAGCAGCATGGAGGTGGAGCCTAGCACTCAGCAGCAGCAGTCTTCAAGGGATCATTTACAGTCCCAAGGAGCACGTGGAGTTTTACGTGGCTGGGATGAGGTGCCTGTGGATCCTGTCGTCCTCAGTGACCCAGAGGACTGTGGCCCGAATGCCTCTGCAAACCTACGCTGCATGGCCTCCCTGATCCTGCAAAGCCTGCGTAAGGATCCTCGTGTACGTGCTATTAAGGAGAGGGATCATTACTGGCTGGCGACTCTCCTTGATCCACGTTACAAGAGTAAGGTTGCGAACCTTATGTTGCCATAGCAGAGGGAGCAGAAGATTAAACTTCTGCGGGAGGCCTTGCAGAAGGGTCTGTGCAATGCGTTCCCAGAACCGGGGGGATTACCAAAACCTGGCTCTGGACAACGTCTTGCTGAGGCTTCGGTGATTCACAGAAGGGGCGGTGGAGAAGGTGGTCGTCTGACCGATGCGTTCAGGCAGTTTTTTAGTCCGCAGCCCCAAGGTCTGAGCGGTTCCAGCAACCATCGCCAGCGTCTGGTTTACATGGTCCGGGAATACCTAGGGGCAAGATCCGACTTGGACACCTTCCCCACCGAAAATCCTCTGGCTTACTGGGTCTTGAGGATGGATCACTGGCCAGAGCTTGCCCAGTACGCAATTGAGCTACTGGCTTGCGCTGCATCCAGTGTTCTTTCAGAATGGACATTCAGTGCTGCTGGAGGCTTTGTGACTGATCACAGGGTGCGCCTCTCCACTGGCTCTGTTGATCGACTGACCTTCTTCAAAATGAATCAGGCTTGGATCAACACCAGCTACCAAGCACCTGATGCTGATATTAATGAATAATATCTTTTTGTTGAAAAGTCGGATCCCTTTTAGACTGCTGATGCTGAGTGACTGTCTTCTTATGCTGCTGATGGAATATCCTTCTCCTCCTCACTTTTCTTGCTGATAGCTAGTAAGAAATGTTGTGTTTCTGGGCTCCGCCACCAGTGCCTAAGGCACAATTTTTCAGCCCCTGTTTAACAGGGGCGCCTAATAATTTTTGATGCAATACTTTGCACGTGGCTCCTTGTTGCGCTCCAATTGGAGTTATTGTGAGGGGTTGCAGTGTTGTGTTGTGCCCAAGGCCCAATTTTTCAGCTCCAATTACAGTATGTTTGAGGGGTGCCCTTTTTTCTAAAAAATGTCTTTCACAAAACAATAATGGCCCCACACCACCGCTAAAATATTCGACATAATGTTGCCACACAGAACTTGCGCAAGTAGCATTAATTACTTTTTTTATAGTCCTCTCATGTTGTGCAGGGACATTTCTAAACACGTGCCACTACTATAGACACCCAGCAGGTGTGATATTTAAAGGATTTTTTTTTTTCACTTTAAGCATCATTAAAATGGCTGCTCTGGAAAAAACGGCCGTTTAAAAAAAAAAAAATTCCATTGATATATGTTCCCTGGGGGAAGACCCGGGTCTGAACGACGTTTTCCAACATTTAATTGAATTTTGGTCTTTAAAACGACCGTTTTTGAATTCGAACGTTCGGGTCCCATAGACTTCAATGGGGTTCGAAATATTCGTGCGAACCCGCGGTCTGTTCGAACGTTCTGGTGCGAACCGGACCCGGGGGTGTTCGGCTCATCCCTACTTGCCACCAGATACAGCTTTTCACTTGCCGCCTGTAGCCTTCCACCAGATGCTGTGGAGGGGTGCAGGGTACTATGGGTTGGTGTGCAAGGTTCTGTGGAGGGGTGCAGGGTACTATGGGTAGGGGTGCAGGGTTCTGTGGAGGGGTGCGGGGTACTATGGGTTGGGGTGCAGGGTTCTGTGGAGGGGTGCAGGGTACTATGGGTTGGGTTGCAGGGTACTGTGGAGGGGTGCAGGGTTCTGTGGAGGGGTGCAGGGTACTATGGGTTGGGGTGTAGGGTTCTGTGGAGGAGTGCATGGTACTATGGGTTGGGGTGCAGGGTACTATAGGTTGGGGTGCAGGGTTCTTTGGAGGGGTGCAGGGTACTATGGGTTGGGGTGCAAGGTTCTGTGGAGGGGTGCAGGGTTCTGTGAAGGGGTGCAGGGTACTATGGGTTGGGGGCAGGGTTCTGTGGAGGGGTGCAGGGTTCTGTGGAGGGGTGCAGGTTTCTGTGGAGGGGTGCAGGGTACCATGGGTTGAGGTGAAGGGTTCTGTGGAGGGGTGCAGGGTACTATGGGTTGGGGTGTAGGTTTCTGTGGAGGGGTGCAGGGTACTATGGGTTGGGGGCAGGGTTCTGTGGGTTGGGGTGCAGGGTATTATGGGTTGGGGCAGGGTTCTGTGGAGTAGAGGGGGCTGGGTGCAGGGTAGATGGGAGGTACAGGAAGGAGAGAGCTCTCATACAGGGTTCAATGGAGGAGCAAAGGACAGTGTTAGAGGGGATCCTGCACATAGGGGGAGGGGGAGAGCAGCTGGAGGTGAACGAGCACCTAGGAGGGACCTGAGGACTGGGAAGCACGGGAGGGACTCGGAGACACAGGCCTTTAAGTTACACTGCACGTCTAGTAGGGAGCCAGCACCACTATCCCCAACCTACACCTCAATCCACTGTACTAATAACCCACTGTCTGCCCCGCTCCTCCAGCCAATCACCACCTATAGTCTTACCTTCCTATCAGCAGAGCAGAGCACGGGGGGGCGGGAGGAGCTGTTGTGAAAAGACTCCTCCAATCCTGCTGACTGTGCAGCTCTCCCGCCCCCTTGCTCTGCTGATAGGATGAAATTGTTGGTGGGGCAGGAGAGTGGAGAACCAGGAAGAGAAGAGACAGACATGGCCACAGAGAATTGTGAACGGCTGCATCGGCCGGCCGGGGCCACTCCATTCCGGGACAATGTATTGTCCCGCAATAAATGTACCCGGGACACAGCTCCACAATAAGGGACTGTCCCGGGCAATCCGGGTCATGTGGTCACCCTAGTTGGAACCCCGCTTTAAGGTGAAAAAACTTCAGTGTATACCGCCCCCCCCCCCCGAGCCCCCGTTTTACTTACCTGACCCATCAAGATTCTGGCCGCTGATTGACTAGACCATTGGCTGGCGCTGCGGTCAATCACATCCAGTGACGCGCACGCCGAGGGGCGGGGCCGAGTGATACAGTGAGCGGCTATGGCCTGCAATTACTCACCATCAAGCGAGCTCTCTCGCATGACTGTGGTCAGTATTTGCGGGGAGGCCCAAAGACAGCTGCCGAGGGACCCCAGAAGATGTGGATCGGGGCCACTCTGTGCAAAATGAACTGCACAGTGGAGGTAAGTATGACATATTTGTTATTTTAAAGAAAAAAACTTTTTTCCTTTACTAACCCTTTAAGATGACTACAATTTCCCTTTTAAAAGAGTGTTCTTTACTGTATTTTTACATTCATTTTATAATCTCTCTATAATATATAAAAAGACTACTTTGTACCCAGTTCTTGTAAATGTGGAAGAAGTTCTCGCAGAGTGTTCTCACTAATATATAACACAGGCAGCGGAATATTTGTTCTATAGAACAGCTGGGACCAATGACCTGCTCCCTAAGTGTGGAGGATTAGAATAAACAAACTCATCTTGATCTCAATATGGATAATAGGAAAAATTTAGTGTAAAATGCTTCTATATGCATAATTTATGACAGCCTTGAGCTACTCTTGTTCTGAATATGAGCATGATTATATGAGGTTCTTAGTGTATTTGCATATAGAACGGGTAATTATAAAGAGACCCTGTCACCAATAGGGCTGGCTTAAGTCCTGCGGGAACAGGTGGGAACAGAGTTCCTGCACTTTTTTCACAGCAGGAACTCAGTTCCCTTTGCAGGACTAGAGCAGCCGAGCCACCTGAGCCAATCCTTCACTAAGCCGCGATGCCCAGCTCAAGTCACTGTCAGGTCTGCCGCGAGTTATTGCGGGATTTAGAAAGAACTTGCTTCTTTCTAAATCCCGCGATAACTCGCGGCAGACTTCCGCAATGTCTCTTGGGAACAATGACAAAAGCTCCCAGGAGACATTGCGGCATCGAGGAAGTGACAGAATACCCGCACACTACCCGATCAATCCATATACAGGAAGCGGCCAGTAACATAAGGTTTACTAAGCTACGGTGGATCAAAAAAATAAATAAATAAACATGCAGTTTAGTAATTATGCATATGAGCGTATCATTTATTTTTATTTTTTGGTGGGAAAGTGGATGTTGGGTGGGAGTTCCCACACTTTTTTCCCCAGGACTTGAAATCAAAAAATCAAGCATTTCAAATGCTTATTCGCAGTGTTTTTAATTTCTATCAATATTTTTTTTATATGTGTTCTATGTGACTTTGAACTTCCAGGAGAATTTGGTGCAGTGGATCAAGCGCTTAAAATTTGAAGTTTGTGGGTAACGACATCAGCAGGTCTCGTCCCGGCGCGTTTCGTCTAAAGAGACATCATCTGGGGCATCTTTTACAAGTAAATAGCGTGACTAAAATACATTCAATTAAACATGCACTTACCAAGCACTTTATTAGGTACAGCTTTCTAGTGCCGCTGCAATCAAATATTTCTGGTGAAATGCTCGGCCCATAGGCTATAGAAAAGTTCTAATGTTGGTTGACTAGTAATAATAATTAATAAATATAATTATTACTGGTGTCATACAACATTAGAATTCTACTATTGCTTGTAGGCGGAACATTCGACCCGAAAAGTATAATTGCAGCGTTATACAGTTTCGCTGCTCCGTCGAATCTTCTTTGAATATTCGACAGACACCATAAGCCTTCAATGACAGATTCAACCTTAAAGGATCACTAAAGGAATTTTTTTTTTTTTTAGCTAAATAGCTTCCTTTACCTTAATGCAGTACTGGTTTCATGTCCTCATTGTTCATTTTTTGCTTTGAAGTAGCTGTAATTCTGCCCTGATCTCCGCATTTCCTGCTTGTCTGTTTCCTTATAACCACAGCACTGGGAGCTTTCTCACTTTGATCTAAGCTGTCATTACTGTGTGTCTAAAACTTCCCAGAACCAATCAGATTCATTTTAAAAACAAAACACTGCCCTGGATTTGTTTGTTTTTGTTCTGTGTGTCTCTCTCTTCTTCACAGAAACATAAAGCCAGTTTAAAAGTGAAACTAACCTGCAGGCACATTATATGATTGATTTTTATCTGTTTTTAATCATTTTTAAAAGGAATCAGTTAACTTTTATGTCTCTATACCCTGTAAACAGTCATTTCAGCAAAAAAAATGTTTTCATTTAGTGACCCTTTAATTTGTTCGGATTTTTGGACGAATGCAATTTCCAACGAAAAACAAAATTAATAAAAACAAATTCAGGGAGTAACTCAATACATTTATTTTTCGGACGAAAACGAAATTCCGAAACAAAATATTTCAGTGTTCACATGTCTACCGTGTACAGACGGTCAGACATTCTGACAACAAAACCGTGGATTTTTTTCAGACGGAATGTTGGCTCAAACTTGTCATGCATACACACGGTCACACAAATGTTGCCGGAAATTCCACACATCAAGAATGCGGTGACGTACAACACATATGATGAGCCAAGAAAAATGAAGTTCAATAGGCAGTGCAGCCCTTCTGCTTGATTCCGAGCATGCGTGGAATTTTGTGCGCCGGAATAAGCTACACACGATCGGAATTTCTGACAAGAACTTTTGTTGTCAGAAAAATTGAGAACCAGCTCCCAAAAATTTGTTGTCGGAAATTCCGACAGCAAATGTCCGATGGAGCATACACACGGTCTGATTTTCCAACAACAAGGTCACATCGAACATTTGTTGTTTGAAATTCCAACCGTGTGTACGCGGCATAATCCCACTGCCTGCACGATTTGTATGGCTGAATTATATGGGCAGGCAACAAGCATTTTCAGAAGGTCAGCAATGTCATTCGCAATACTTCTTCCAGCACAGGTTCCCTTGAAATAATTTAACGTTTCTAGGAATATTGAATAATTTGTTTTATTATTCGTCTTGAAGGACGTCTGGGAAAACGTCATTTTGCCTTAATAAGCTTAGACATTATGGAGTACAGCCCACAGGGTCTCCTCTTTGCGGTGGCCGTGTGAGATTAGCTAATGCTTGTCTGTGTTTACACATTACTACACAGCGTGGCAAAACTGCAATCAAGACAAATTAACATGGACGTCTCCAAACAAGACGTTTCCCATACTCCCCAAAAGCGAGCGTAAATATGCACCCTTTCATAAGGTGGAGCGCTAATCTCACAAAAAAGACACAGCTTCTTACTAAGAAATGGATGAAGATATCTGGTCGGCGCTGACCATACATAATAACCAGGGTCTGTCTGTTCCTGGAGGGCAGAGAAAATAATGAGGACAAGAAACCAAACTGCTTATTATTTTTTAGTTGAAATTCAATTTCTTTGGTCAGGGCTAGTGATGAGCTAAGGTTTGAGCTAAGGTTTTTTAGCTCAAACCTGCGGAAACCTTCCACATGATAGTGTCGCACATGCTGAATAGTGTTGCTCACGAATAGTGTTGGTCACGAATATTCGCATTGCGAATATTCGCTACGAACATTGCATATTCGAGTATCGCGGCGAATATTCGCTATTTCGAATATTCTTATTTTTTCAAATTTTGCAATCAATTTCACAATCAATTTCGCATTCGCACTAGCGAAATTTCGCATTAGCGAAATTTCGCAATTTTTTTTTATAAAATATAGCGAATATTCGTAAATATCGAATATTCATGATATTTTTGTCCCAAAAAAAATAGCGAAATTTCGCAATCATTTTCGCATATGCGAAATTTCGCTATTTTTTTTTTTATAAAATATAGCGAATATTCGTAAATATCGAATATTCGTGATATTTTTGTCCCAAAAAAAATAGCGAAATTTCGCTATTTTTTTTTTTATAAAATATAGCGAATATTCGTAAATATCGAATATTCGTGATATTTTTGTCCCCAAAAAAATAGCGAAATTTCGCAATCATTTTCGCTTTCGCATATGCAAAATTTCGCTATTTTTTTTTTATAAAATATAGCGAATATTCGTAAATATCGAATATTCGTGATATTTTATCCCCAAAAAAATAGCGAAATTTCGCAATCATTTTTGCTTTCGCAAATGCGAAATTTCGCAATTTTTTTTTTTTATAAAATATAGCGAATATTCGTAAATATTGAATATTCGTGATATTTTTGTCCCCAAAAAAATAGCGAAATTTCGCAATCATTTTCGCTTTCGCATATGCAAAATTTCGCTATTTTTTTTTAATAAAATATAGCGAATATTCGTAAATATTGAATATTCGTGATATTTTATCCAAAAAAAATTGCGAAATTTCGCTATTTTTATTTTTTTTATAAAATATCACGAATATTCGATATTAACGAATATTCGCGAATATTCTTCGAAATATTCACGAAATATCACGAAATCGAATATGGCGTATTCCGCTCATCACTAATGCTGAAAGTATGGTCAATGATTCCAATGTGCAAAGGGAGCGAGCCGGGTGAAACCAGAAGTGTTTTTATTGAAAAGTTTCTGCAATGACACAAACACATGACCTTCAGATTGATAGCCTGGGTAGCAACTGCTATTATGTTCATACAAAATAATACACATCTATATCTATAATAATAATTAATAACATTCACTTACACAGGAAAAATGTCCTGAAAATAATAAACAATTGCACATGTGCTGATATGTTAATTAATCACACAGCAGCCTTTACTGATCACAAGGATGTCAACTTAATCACTTTCACCCTGTTTATAGCCTTAAATATGATCCCTCTTACCTGCAATTACACAAACACATGGCTTTCAGACTGATAGACTGTGTAGCAACTGCTATTGTGTTCCCACCAGAAACTAAGGTCAGTCTTTTGGTTCCCCTGCTTATTAGCAATGGTCCCATTAGAATGTGCTTTCTGTCATTCAGGCTTTTCACTCTATGCTGGCTTCTACTGGTGATTTAATAGAAATGCCATGAGTTTTACTTTCTCCATTAGCAAAACTATAATGCCGCGTACACACGACCATTTTACATGACGAGAAAAATGCAATTTTTTTATTTGGTCATTAAAAACGACGGTGGGTAGGCTCCAAAGCTTTTTTCTCGTCGTAAAAAATGGGCATTAAAAATTTAGAACATGCTCTATTTTTCCTCGTAGTTTTTCACGTTGTCGTTTTTCATGTCGTGAAAAACGGTCGTGTGTAGGCTTTAATGACTGGGAAAAAACGTGCATGCTCAGAAGCAGGTTATGAGAAGGGAAATTTAGCCCAAAGGGTGTCGCCAATCGAATGGAACTTCCCCTTTATAGTGCCGTCGTACGTGTTTTACATCACCACGCTTTGCGCAAGCATTTTTTTTCACGATCGTGTGTATGCAAGGCAGGCTTGACAGGAATCGCGTCGAGAAAAACATTGTTTTTTCCATGACATTAAAAACGGTTGTGTGTACTCCTTTTTTATGGGGTACCTGATTTTGACATCCCTTACAATAGCAGGCTGCCAGCACAATTAATTTCAGCCTTGGAGTTCCTCATCCCGCAGCCACACATAACAAAAGGGTGGGGATGTTGATGACATCATTGACCCAATATGGTCACAAGCTCATCTGTGACCACCTTATACTTACCTCTCTAACACTCTCCACGCTGTTTCATGAAAACCACCTCCAAAATACCCATTGTCGACTAGTGTCAAGTTCTAAGAGAGCAGTGGTTACATCAACCCCTCCATCATATGACAGTGCTTAGGCCTAGCAGCTAATTGCTTGTGTGCTACATTATGAGAGACAGTCATGTGCTCCTCCAAGCCTTGAAGCACTGGATATTTTTCAGTGCCAGCCACAAAAGACAGAGTGCCAAAGGAGCACTGGAGAGGTGAATATAAAGTCGTCAGGGTTCTTAACAAATTGGATTGGACATGTACTGTGACCTCACCTTAAAATCAACATTATAACAATAAATTCACATACAACCAGGGCTTTTTTTCTGGGGGAACTTGGGGGAACTCAGTTCCACCACCTTTGGCCCAGACCCTTTGGTGCCTGCTCACCACAATCACTTGTAAACACAGAAGTCTGGTTTCTGTGTTTACAAGTGACAGCTCTGCACTCTGTGTGTAACCCCCCTGAACTCTGCACTCTGTATTAGTGCAATTTTGGTATTTAATGCCCCTTTAAGACCCTTCTACTGTTTGTGAAATCTGAACGGGGTCGTGGTTGAGTTCCTGCACCTATTTTCTGAGAAAAAAAGCTCTGCATACAACGTATAATAAAACACCAGACATAAGAATGCTGAAATGTCAAGTATAAATGGGCCTTTCCATTCGCTTTGAAATTTACTTATAATGGCAGACATTATGTGGTACACAACTTTCAGGAGGGTGAAAGACTATTATTGGATCTGAAGATTATTTCAGTCGAACCGGACATGGATACTACACCTACCCAGAAACATACGGCCAAAAGACAAACACCTACTAGCCCGACTTCGTCTACCTGGAACAGAGTCAAGCACAGGAAGGTTGGGAATGACTTCACTACTTGATGTTGAGATGCATTTTTTTGGATTCCTTTTTTTCCCAGGTTGGTCGTCTTTTTTTTCAGTTTTTAGGATCTATGTTAGGGGTTTCCCCAAATTACTCCTGTATGAGATTTTCCGAGGAGCATGAATTGTTCAAGATTACAATTTTTTTTTTTTTTTTTTTAAATGTATACACTTAGATATATACATTTATATTTTTTTCCACAATTTTTTTATTTCTTCTTCCCTTCTTCTGTCTCACACAATTTATATTATTTATTAGCTTCTGATTAAATAGTTTGAAGGGTTACTGGAGGGATAAAATATATATATATATATTTATTTTTTATTAGTAATTCTGTGATATTTCACTTTAACGTTTGTTATGTTTCATATATCGTATGGGATCAATTTCTTCTTACATAAGAATTTCATTTATAATTATTTGATCGTCGCCGGCGGCCGGCGGTGAGGCATTGGGCCTCAACTTTCTTCTTGGGTTGACATTTGGTCATCCTGAGGAGTAAGTACTTAGTCCATAAAATGGACTATTCTAAAGTCATTTGTTTGAATGAGGGAAGGGAGGACATAATCTTCCTTATGTTATACTACTTTTTGCTTTATTGTTTATGTTTTTATTTTTTATCTTCTCTTTCTTTTTCTTTTCTTGCTTTTCTGTCTGCCTTACCTTGTCAGCCTACCTACCAATATGTGGATTTTCTGGGTTGTGGATACAGTTTACAATATGCAACCTGCCTATGGTACTGATCACGACTCATGGCTGGTTCAAATAACCCTTCTACACCCCTTTGTGCACAACACTCAGAGGTTGAATTCTCCTATTAAGAGGCGAAAGGCCCTTCAAACTTACAAGTTCCTTCATGTTGACATGGTTTTCCTACAGGAGACACACTTCCCAAAATGGTACACCCCCTCTTTTTTGCATGCACATTTTCCGGTGTTCTATCTATCTAACGCAGAAAATAAGACTAAAGGGGTGGCCATTTTATTTTCTAAATTTTGCAATTTTGATTTGATTAAGGAATACGCAGACCTGGAGGGTAAATTTATCTTGGTAAAAGGAACCCTTGATGGAAAACTGTATACTTTTGTTTCATATTATGCACCTAACAGGGGACAAAAGAGATTTTTCTCTCAGATGTTTGATATTCTCCATCCTTTTATGGAGGGTATTATCGTTATGGGAGGGGATTCCAACTTAGCCTTTGATTCGGGATTAGATAAATCTAAACCAAATAATAATAAAATGATTAGACCAACCAAAGCCAGCACACAGGTGGCACGTATGCTTCACCAATCTAGATTGACTGATATATGGAGAGAATTGAATCTGAAAACTAAAGACTTTACTCACTTTTCTAGCCCCCACCAATCATATTCGCGTATAGACCATATATTGATTTCCAATCATCACATCCCAGCAGCTGTTAATTCTACTATAGTGGATGTTTTATGGTCAGACCATTCCATGGTTCTGTTATCTTTGAGAAAAGAGAATACTGCCCATAAGGTGTCTCATTGGACACTTAACCAGTCAATTTTAAAAGATCCTGTTTTAGTGGCAGAAATTGAACAAACTATAAAGGAATATTTTGATATTAATGATACGGTGGGTGTGTAACAGTTAGAGGCAAAATTATACAGATTGCAACCAGACTTAAAGGACAAAATAAGTTGGAAGTAGAGAAGCTGGAAGAGACATATTTAGACTTGTGCAGAAAACATAAATTGGATCCCTTTGGATTTCCTACTTCCACACTTGATGCTGCTAGAACTGCATTGAATCTAGCACTAACGGTAAGGGCAGGTGAGGATATGAAGTGGACTGGTGCTAGATTTTATCAGTTGAAGGATAGGATAGGTCCGATGCTAGCGAATAAACTGTCACCCAGATTTAAATCGAGGACACTCCCCAAGATAAGACAAGCAGATGGATCATTTACTCTGAAACCTCAGCGGATGATGGAAGTCTTCCGTAACTTCTATTCCAAACTTTACACTTTGATAGTAGCTCTGCTTCAGATAAAGTGGAGAAGTTTCTTGATAGCTTGAATCTTCCTACATTGACAAAGGCACATAGAGAGATATTGGAGGCTCCCATGTCGGCTGAGGAAGTTTTAACGGTGATCAAAAACTTAAAAATGGATAAGGCTCCCAGACCTGATGGTTTTTCCTCTCCTTACTACAAAACATTTTCAGTCACTCTATAGCCCTATCTAGCACAATTTTATAATTACATGACGGATGGTAATCCTATAGATAAACAACTCAATATGGCTTATATATCGGTGATCCCGAAACCTGAAAAGGATCATAGTCAAGTTGAGAATTATAGACCAATATCTCATATTAACAATGACCTTAAAATACTAACTAAAATAATGGCCAATAGAATGTCATCTTTCATAGATCAATATATTAATAGGGATCACGTGGGTTTTATTCCCGGGAGACAAGGTCCAGACCAGATAAGGAGAGCCGTTAATCTAATTTCTAAAATGCATTCTGGGTGGATTGGGGATCGTAAACAAGAGGGTATGCTTCTTTCATTAGATCTTCAGACGGCCTTTGATCCAGTTTCTTGGCCATTTATGTTTACGGTAATGAGGCGTTGGGGATTTGGTTCTAGAATTATGGAAATTTTATCTGCACTTTATTCTTCCCCTGAGGCTAAAATACGATTACAAGGTATATTTTCAGAATCTATTAGAATTCAAAGGGGCACGCGTCAAGGTTGTCCCTTATCTCCCCTGATATTCGCAATCGTTATTGAATCTCTGGCTATAGCTATTCGTAGTAACTCGGGAATCAAGGGGGTTAACTGTACCCAAAAGGAACATAAATGTGCATTGTTTGCAGATGACTTATTGCTTTTCATAACCTCGCCAACATCCTCTTTACCTGAAATCTACTCTCTGCTGGACAATGTCTCCGAAGTAAAAATGGCCAAATCTAGAGCCCTTAATGTATCACTTCCTGAATCTATGGTATCCTTACTGAAAAATAAATATGAATTCGGCTGGGACATTTCATCTATTAAATATTTGGGTATCAATCTGACTCCGAATTTTGAGAATTTATATTTGGCTAACTATCCTCCTATGTATAGGAAACTTGAAAAGGATTTGAATGAATGAGGTACACAGAAAAAAGGCTAGATTGGCAGGATTAATTCAGTCAAGATGACTCTTCTCCCCAAACTTCTATATCTTTTTCGCTCATTACCTATACCGATAAAAAAAATAATTTGAAATCCTTTCAGGGTAAAATTACCAAGTTTATCTGGAACAAAAAGGGTCCGCGTATTCCTTCACGTAGTCTTTTTAATCTACCTGAACAGGGGGGTTTGGGAGTTCCAAATTTGTTCAGGTATTACCAATCTGCTAGGTTGGCCCAACTATCAGACGTTTACCTCAAAAAGGATCGTCCTGATTGGATTAATATAGAAGAGCAGGCATCTTCTGCTTTTTCGTTAGAAAATTTACTGTGGTGTATTCCCAGACGTAGGCCTTCTATTCTGTCTCCGACTCTTTCTCAGGCTTTAGTCCTCTGGGATTCGCTTAGGAATAACCCTTCTTTAATCTCGAAAGGTCAACCTTTAGCTGATATTTTTCAAGATCTGTTCTTTGCCTCTAGAGTTGATGTTGATTCCTTCAAATGGTGGCGTGAAAAGGGGGTGTACCGTATTGGACGTTTTTTTTTTTCACATTTAGGTCCTCTATCTGAACAATATTTCGTGGATAATCTTGACCTTCCTCCCTTGGAGAGATTGAGATTTTCTCAAATACATGACTATGCTCAGAAACTTTGGACTGACAAACTTATCTCTGGACAGACACCTTCACCTTGCCCATTTGAGACAAAGTTATCTCCATAAATAGAAACTATAATAGTGTGGATACAAATGTATGTATTAATTTTAAATGATATAAATTCTTTAATTAGACCAATAAAGGGACAGGGCAGACATCCAGTTAAACAAATTAAATTACATCATAGCTGGGCAGCACATATAAACCAAATACAATGCATGTTTCAAAGCCAGTGTCTAGTAAACTCACAGAAAAGGTGGATATGGTAAGTAGTGCAATCAGAAACATACAAAGTGACCCGTGTCTCTCCTGTCATGGTTAGATTTTGAGTTTACAGGGGAAGGATAAAGGTGGGGTATAGGGAGACTGTAGAAAAAAAGGGGGAAAGTGTACAGTAATTAAAAAAATAGAAAAAAGGAAAAAAAACATACACAACCCCACTCATTCTCTCCCCAGGAGAGGGTATACAAGCTTCCATCCTCCAACAGCAGCCCAAAATGAGTAGTTCCAGTCTAAGGAACTGTGAGATTTGCAATTAGAGAATCCTTATATCGTAACCAGGGAGTCCAAATTTTGAGATGCTTTTTAGGTTTAATTTGTGATAGACAGCTGTACTTTTAAACTAGCTTTCATCCAACCCATTGAACATATCCATTGAACTAGTCTACACTAGCTTCACTGCTTCAGCTTACTTACCTTCTAAAAAAATAAATTGATCCAATAAAGTAACATTTATGTTGCATACACACGGTCTGAAAAAGTCAGATGGGAGCTTTTCAGTGGATATTCCGACCGCATGTATGCCCCATCGGACTTTTTCCAATAGTGGGCAGGATCTCTATTTTTCCGACTGAGTTTTGCCCAGTCAAAAGTCCATCCGTGTGTCTGTGTCATTAATCGTTTTACTCCTGTTGTTTTAAAGGCAGGTCTGGACTCTGGAGTAACACTGTGTCTTAGGAGGACAAAAGGTGGAACCAGAGTATGGGAATTTTGCAGGTCATCTTTGCTATTCCCCATAAGAAATATATTCCAGTAACTACAGACTTTTATTGTAAAATGGATGTAAAGACATGGTTGAGTAACATTTTTCCTATGTATATATTACTTTAAGTATTTTCTTATTTTGAATAATAATCTTGCTCTAACAACTTCCCTCCTATTAATCTAATGTAACAAATAAGCTGACCCTCCCTTCCCTTGGTCAATCATTTTCTTATGCAGCAATATTTGGTTTATATTCTAGGTCTGGCCAGTTGCTCATTAGGCCTGTCAGAGCAATTACCCCTGATCCCTAATTACAGCTCCAACCTTTGACTAGATGACCGGTTCTCCCACAGAGAATTTGCTCATGACACAGCATAATGCCAAGGTCATCTTTCTTTTTACTGTCTGGGGACGAAGGACGCCTAGCATGACGTTACTTGTACTATTTTGCTGTTTGCTTTTTAAACAGCGTCATGTCAGTATGACGGAGGGTATGTCTGAGAAAAAAAAAACGCATTGGCCCAGCAGACATGATGCTAAAATATGATTAAACATATCCCTTGTTCTGATATTTTTATAGGGCAAAGTTACAGCAAAAAATTACAAAAATATAAATCATACTTACATAGGAGTAGTAGGATTAATTACCCAATTAAAATATAAACAGTTTGCTCTTTAGAGAAGGCCCAGACTGTGGTAGTTGTGCCAAAGGCAGGCAGAGGGTAATGGGCTACTCTTCTGTGTTGTGTCAATAAGATGTTTTTAGCTGATGTTTTCTTGTGGCAGAGGGTAGTCCCGGAAGGGAATGTCGAGATTTTATAGCAGCAGCTGGTACTGACACTCATCCAACAAAGCCATGGCTGCATATAGAGGGGGACATGTGGCTTCAACCATGGGATGAGCCTCTGAGATACAGTGAAGGGGAAATACGTACAGGTCTGCTATAGTGGCAGGGTTGTAAAGTGAAATTAGGATCAACACCAGGTTGATGAACTGCACCATGACCTTCCCCTTGTAGACCTTGCACAAAGTGCAAGTGACCTGCCACCACTGAGTCCTTGTGGGAATCTATAGTTATGGTGACCACTTAAAGTTTTTCTTTCGTTAGGAAGAGACCAGACTACCTATCTGTGTGAAACAGTTATTACCAAAGGGTACCCCCAATCCTCTCTGTCACTATACAGGCCATGATTCATTTTACCTTGCTTCTCTAGCATGAAACAGTTTTTTCCCCTCCCTGTGGCATCATCACCTGTCCTGAATTTTTGTTCAAAAGTCAGCTGCTAGTAGTTTAGTGTCACGGTCTGGGGGGTCGGGCTTGGAGGCCAGTAGATATAGCAGCGGAGCAGCACCCATCTAGAAGCGGGACAGGTATACAAGCAGGTCACCAAAGCTAAGGCTCGTTTACATGACAGTAGCAGACTTAATTACCCCCTTAAAAGCCTATGTTCCACATTGAATGAATCACTCTCCTATTGACCTGTTGGGTTCAGAATTAACCACCTGTAATATTTCAAGATATCCTCCAATACATTGTGAATTATCATTACTGTCCCATCTCATGTAATTCAAGATATAATTTCTCAGTAATCCAATGCCCCTAGTGGACAAAGGATGACCATAGACACAAGAGTCATTGGTGAAGCTGAAGCAGGAGTACCCCACATCCTTCAAGAGCCTCTGGGTCCATACCGTTACAAACGCTTTAATGAATTGTCCAGGGCACTGTTCAGCATTTCAGGTGGCTCAGCAGGAAGATTCATTGCCAGACACAACAGAGGTCTCTGGTTCAAGTCTACGACCTGACACTTTGTTCGTATTGGCTTATTCCCCTAGTACTACATCTCCCAAGGACCCTTTAAATTCTAAATTTAAATCTATGCATGTAGAAAGGGACAGGCGGTGTTTGTCACCTCAAACAGGAAGTTAGGAGCTCACTGGATTTCTGGAAGATCAATGAGCTTTCATATGCATTTTGAAAGGCTAAAACACATACACAGTATATGTATTGCAGAGATGTACTGATTTTTTTTTTTGCCCTTTAGTACACTTTGAAGCACTGACTTGCAGTCCATAGACGGAGGTTCTTTATTCTTGCATTTCAGAAATAAACATGCCCAACACAGACAGACCATGAACATAATAATAAGTACAATTTACCGTTGATATCATTTAGGAACAAAGCCGACATTGTTGCTGGGAAGGACTGCAATCAGCCAATTTCTCTTCCTACAAAGGAAAAATTGTGTCAAGGTTTTGTTGACTGGCAAAAAAAAAAAAGAAAAAAAAGCCCATATAGATGTAAAAAGTTATTTTGGAAAATTGTTTGTTTTTGCATGTATTATATTCGAAGAGTGGGGTCCTTTCTCCAAACAAGCACTGTCCACCTTTGTTCTCAGGCAAGAAGTGATGACTAATTGTTTAATGTGCATGTTTAATCTGTACAGCCATTTACTGGCGGTCGGGAACATCTGCTTTTTAGGCACCTTGAAACAATGCAGCATTTCTGTGATGTTCTGTGAAATGCTGATTGTTTCCTTCAAGTCTGGCAGAACGCAGTTGACGGAGACTTTGAGTAAAGGTACAGAGGGAGCCCCCTCTATGTGGTCATGAATCGGTTTCCTGGCATAAATTTGTCTACGTAAAGTGATATTGGAACCAGCTGTGGCTGTGATAAAATGTTACAGCGTGCATGGCAGCTTTGGTTAACTAGACGGACCTTGTACAACAATGTGCTGCACATTTCCAAGTGTTTCATTTCAAAGGGGACTTCATAGGGAAGGATTGCTGTAAAGCAAACCATTCGGATTATAGCAGTAACACAAAAAGTGACGCTAAAAGTGGGCACCTGTGTGTCCCTGCATGTTCCTTTTTGTCTTGTCACTAGAGGAATTTCACCCCAGAAATATTCTCCTGCCAATCCAGGCTGCCATCTTTAACCACTTGCTGCCAGTCCACTGTCAAATGATGGAGGAGCGGTGTGGCTCTCATTTTGGGTGGACATCATAGGACATCGCCCCAATACAACAGCACCTGCAGGGGCATGCAGCTTGGCAATAGTGGCTGTGCTGTGTTCCTAGGACACGGCGTGACCACGATCTCTGTAAAGAGCAGATGACACAGCTCTTTAACCATGTGATAGGCTGTGTCTTTTTCCATATAAGCAAAATAAATACCTAAAACATTTTTTTTTTTTTTTAAAGTGTTTTTCTTTGTTTCTATAATAACAGTTTACAAATAAAATTTCTTCATAAATGTAGGCCAAAATGTATTCTTCTACATTTCTTTGGTAAAAATAACCCAAATCAGTGCATAGTATTTAGTCTATAGAAAAGTTATCAAATCTACAAACTATGGTCTATAATGTTTTTTGTTTTAAACTGCTCAGTCCTGATGTGTTGATCTCATTTTTTCAGGCCCCATAATGCCAGGACAGTATACTGTAGATCCCTCAAATTGCCCCTTTTTTGGAAAGTAGACAGTCCAAGGTATTTAGTAGGAAGCATGGCAAGTTTTTTAAAGTTGTACATTTTTTTGTCACAATTTTTTGGAAAATAAAGAATTTTAATGAAAAAACATTTTTTCACATTTTTTTTTCACATACTGTCACCAGAGCAGGACAGCATCACCATCTGACTGGTGTGGTGGTGATCAGAGATACTGACTGGTGACAGTATGTAAAAAAATATATATACATAGTATACATAGTTGAGAATAGTTACATAAACCCCAGACAGACACAGAGTCAGGGAGGAGACGGAAAGCGATCTGCGAGCTGGGGATAAGTGTGTATGAGCTGTTTTTTTTACAGCTTTTTACACACTGATCACCCAGCTGGTATCCCCAAACAGTGAAAAACATCAACACCTGTCTCATATTCAGTCCCACTGAATATATGTCCCAGTAAACACTTGTCCCACGGCACATCTGTCATCATCTTTCCCAGTAAACATCTGTTCCACTGAACATCTGTCCACATATGCCACACTGAACATCTGTCAGTGATCATCTGGCACATCTGTCTGTGATCATCTGCGCACATCTGTCTGATCACCTGCGCACATCTGGAGCACATCTGTTTGTGATCATCTGCGCACATCTGGAGCACATCTGTCCGTGATCATCTTCGCTCATCTGGAGCACATCTGTTTGTGATCATTTGGAGCACAACTGTCTGTGATCATCTGGCACATCTGTCCATGACCATCTGGTTCATCTGTCTGTGACCATCTTCACACATCTGGAGCACATCTGTCCGTGATCATCTGGAGCACAACTGTCTGTGATCATCTGGCACATCTGTCCATGACCATCTGGCACATCTGTCTGTGATCATTTGCGCACATCTGGCACACATCTGTTGGTGATCATCTTCCACATCTGTCCGTGATCATCTCCCACATCTGTCACATCTAATTCCATTGGCCTGGTGCTCCAGGGCCCTCAAGAAATTAAATGTGCAATTTATGCCTTTAGAATGCCTGATGGTGCTCCCTGCATGTTGGGCCTTTGTATGTGGCAAGGCAGTGTAATAGTCTTACATATGTGGTATCGCCATACTCAGGAGTGGCAGAATATATTGGGGGGGGGGGGGTAATTTTTGCTATGTACATGCTATGAGTTAGAAATATCTTATAGATTAACAACTTTGTGGAAAAAATATATGTTTTCTTTTTACATATTCCAAAAACTTGTGGGAAAAAATGACATGTTCAAAAGACTCATTATGCTTCATAAATTATACGTTGGGGTGTTTGCTTTCCAAAATGGGGTCATTTTGTGGGCGTTTCTATTGTCCTGGTGCTCCAGGGCCTTAAAGAATGTGGTAGTCAGGAAACGAAGGGCCAGATTCAGAGAAAACTTACGCCGACGTATCTGTTAATAAGCCGCGTAAGTTCTAAGATGCGCCGTCGTAGCTGTGTTCTGTATTCAGAAAGCAAGATACGCCGAAATTTGGCTAAGATACGACCGGCGTAAGTCTCTTATGCCGTCGTATCTTAGTTGCATATTTACGCTGGCCGCTAGGTGGCGCTTCCGTAGATTTACGCATTGAATATGCTAATGAGCTAGAAACGCCGATTCACGAACGTATGTGTGCCCGGCTTATTGATATACGACGTTCATGTAGGTGTTCGACCCACGTAAAGTTACCCCTGCTATATGAGGCGCAACCCATGTTAAGTATGGACGTCAGAACAGCGTCCTATTGTACGTCGTTTACGTCGTTTGCGTATGTCGTTCGGGAATGGGGCTGGGTGTTACGTTCACGTCGAAATCAATGAGTATTTTCGACGTGATTTTGGAGCATGCGCACTGGGATATGTCCACGGCCGGAGAATGCGCCTTTCGTTCGGCGCGTCATTTACGTGGGGTCACGATTAATTAACATACAACACGCCCACTGCCAGCCTACTTTGAATTACGAACGGTTAAGCCGGCCCATTAACACTACGCCACCGTAACTTAGGTCGCAAATTCTTTCTGAATACGGGACCTGCCGCTCTAAGTTATGGCGGCATAGTGTAAATGAGATACGCTACGCCGCTGGAAAGATACGAAAAAGTATCTGAATCTGGCCCTAAATGTGTAATTAATGCTCCTAGAATGCCTGATGGTGCTCTCTGTATGTGGCCAGGCTGTGAAAAAGTCCCACACATGTGGTATCGCCACACTCAGGAGGAGCAGCAGAATATATTTTGGGTGTAATTGCAAGTTTATCTATGTCATGTGTGAGAAATAACCTGTTAATATGACAATTTTGTGTAAGAAAACATTTTTCTCCAAAATATTGTGGGCAAAAAATTGTAACTTAACCACTTAACGCCCGCTGCATGTATATGTATGTCCACAAAATGGCACGTACAGACAGATGGGCGTATATGTACGTCCCTGCCTTCTTGCGGGTCGGGGGTCCGATCGGGACCCCCCCGCTACATGCGGTGGGCGTCTTACCTCTGGGAGCGATCCGGGATGAGGGGGCGGCTGGTGATGGGAAGCCAGGTGCCTTCTTAAGGCGGTCATCCCTAGGTGAGTGTTGGGATTACCGCTGTAGTGATCTCATAAAGCGTAGTGTATGTATAGTCCTCTGGTTAGATAATTGAAATTTAGATGTTAGTATGATGATTATAAATAACGTTGTTTTGCAGCAACACACCAGGCCCTCCAGAGAATGCAAATTTAATTCAACTGACTTCCAATACAGAATAAAGTCCAAAGTCCACAGATGATACAAAGTCCAACAGAGTAATTCAGAATCATCTTTTCCTAGACCTGTGCTATATTCATACAGAGAGAATACCGGGAGTGCATTCTCTGAGTGACAAGAAGAATCCCCAGAATATATATCCTATTCACTATATAGCTGAGCAATTTGATTGGTCGTCTTTGATGTAAAAAGACAGGAACCACGTCCTGTCTTGCAGAGTGTCAGGTAATTGTCACTCCCAGCAGGAGTCACTAATTAGTATTAGGGAGCCGACCAGTATACATCCTTGTATACCAATTAGCTCTCTTTTAATAAGTAATTAGATTACCTGTGGCCTAAGAAATGGTTTGATGTGTAAACTAGACTTCATCCTGTCTCGTTGCCTATTTGACAATGGACAAGTGTCTTTTGATGTGTAACATGTAATTACAGGTTTGATGTGCAAAAATTGACTTCCTATCTCCTTGCCCATTTGACAATGGACAAGTGTCTTTTGATGTGTAACATGTAATTACAGGTTACTAAAATTTGGCCTGCTCGATTTTAGACTAATATAATACATTTATATATATATATATATATATATATATATATAACACCCAACACATTACTACATATACTACAACAACCGTGACTTATGCGTTGACTGCAAAGGCTTCAGATGGCAACACTATTGTCTGCGGCGGACACGTTAAAAAAAATCCCACACCACAGAGCCATGGGCCGGCATCCTGGGAGCGCCAGATGAGACCGTACATGGTTGATGGCTCGCTCCTGATGTAGCTGGCCAGCTAGAACCTGTCCTAGGTCGCTAATATAACCTACATGTATATACAGCTAAACCTGCTAATAACCTAAATATAGTGCACATGTTTATATGTGAGAGACAAAAGTTATTGTTATTCACTGTGATTTTATGCTTGGATGTCATATAACAGTTGTATGTTGTGTTCACAGAAGCAAAAGAAAAAATATGCCTTTAAGAATCATTTATTTATATGACAGAAGAGGTAAGCAATAACACAGTAGAATTCATACTGGAAAGTATAGAGTTAAGCCTTTGTGACTCAGCAAGAGTCTAGACCTATAGCAGCCAGCTTTGCATCCTTTCTGTCTGGAAAGTTCCCAGCACATGGGCTGCAAAATTATTCCACCACAGACAGAGAGCAGAGCAGACAGACAAACCAGAGTCCAGTTTTATGAAAGCAAAGGGGCCAAATAGGTATGTCATACAGTTATATATATGTTCCTACTGTAAATAATGTGATTAGAACTGTATACTGAACTAGTTATGTGTTCACTTGTAGTTCCACTGAACTAATTGACCAACCTAATTCAAGAGCTAACTCATCTAACTCAAACTAATTCACAAACTAAATCAACCTCACCAAACCTTGCAAACCAAGTTGCAAACCACAGAGTTATACCTTTCAGAGAAATTAGAGAATGCTTTAATAACTTACAGAGAGAGTATAAATACTGAAGAATGAAATATATCCACCAATCTTATGTTAAATAACAAGATTGAATATTTGAACCACCATTTTGTTATACTTTATTCATCACGTGTTTTTGTACATGGACTGTCTGCTGCAAAGCAGCAGCATTATATATGAAGAAAAGTTAATAAAGAAGTTATTTTAAGCATTTGGTGTGCTCTTTAAACCTACTGCTTCCATAGAACGGCGCTTCAGGAATTTCAGAGTAATAGACAGTCTTGTTGGACTGAAAAGTCAGAGATATCACAATTCTTCTAATGCCACAGCGCATGAGGCACTTCATAGTGCTGCGCCTGCCACACCTGATACATTAGGAGTCTAGTTTGTCCCTCCTGTGCAATGTAAGTTTGGCTTGCTTCTCCTCCCTATCTGCTGGTCCATCTCTCCCTCTGAACTCCCCCCTCTTCCTCTCTTGTGGCCACCTACGTGACGTCTGTAGACACGTCATCATCGACGTCACCTTCCCTATCACTAACCATAGAGATCTCGGAGTAGGCAGCAACAGCGGCACCAACCTCCTTGGGCTGATCTGAGCAGGGGTGTATTTAGGTTTTGTCCTGCCCTAGGCCTGACTAAACTTGTGCACCCCCTAATTTAACTATGACCCACCCCTTCCTGTCAAGGCCACACCCCTTGCGGTTTAAGACCCACCCTGAAATTTTCAAGTGGGGACACTAGTTCTGATGGCCTGGGGGGGGGGGGGGGGCAATGGATTCCCTTAATTTGCATAGATTTCCTCTCACTTCCTGTTTGGCTATGGGACAGGAAGTAAAGGAAAATCTCTGCAATGGGACAGGGATGGTAAAAAATTAGAAGCAACGCCCCCCCCCCCCCCCCCCCAGGCCAGGATACAGCATTGGATCTGAGACTTCTGAGTGCCGGCTGTTGCTACCTCCTCTTCCTGATCCAATGACAAGAACGGCTGCGCATCCGAAATGTCTTCTGATGGATTGGAAAATAATTCCTGTGACTCAAGCGGAGGGTATATTGTGGTGGTGGTGAGCCACTCAACCAAGCCTGGTGCGTTTTTTGACGTAATCGAATGAACATTGTGCCACTTCCCACTTTGGCACCGGCTTGGTGCTCCTGCCCTACCCCTACCACCCCTGCGGAAGGGCCTGCCTCTTCCTCTGCCTGTCGTTTTTTAAATGACATAGTGACAAAAGTCTCTAGAGAAGCGCAGTATATGTGGAAGAAGGTATATAACAAAATCTGTCTTTTTGGGGGGCCACTGGTTTATCGCACCAGTTATGAAACTTTTTTTTCAGGAAATTTTGTCACTGTGTGTAGCAGAATTAAAGCAGCGAAAGCAACAACAATTCTGCAGTACCCAAATACACTCTTATAAAAGTATATTTTTTAGATAACACCTCGCTTTAATCTGTCGTTTTGGAGGGGCCACTGGTTTATCGCACCAGCTATGAAACTTTTTTTCCCAGGAAATGTTGTCAATGTGTGTAGCAGAGGTAACGCAGCGAAAGAGGCAAAAATTTAGCAGTAACCAAATACACCGCCAGTAACAATGCTGCACAATACAAATCCACTATAATATGCTTTCTATATTTGAAAGTATATTATAAGTGTATATTACACCTATATACTGCACAGCAAGTAGTAAACCTATACCAGTGCTTGAAAGGACTTTTGCGGACCTGTTAGGTAATGATTTGTGTCACTACAGTCTGTCCCTGCTCGAAACAGCAACCTGTCCCTACACTGACAAAAAGTATATGATTGTATTACACACCTATATACTACACAGCAAGTAGTACACCTATACCAGCCCTTAAAATTACTTTTGTGAACCTTTTAGATAGCTATTTGATTGAATACAGCCTGTCCCTGCTCCAAACACCGACCTCTCTCTACACTGACAAAAAGCAGAATGTAAGATGGCCGCCAGATCAGGTCTATTTATAAGGTAGGGGGTATGTCCATGTGCTAAAATGTCTCAAAATGGCTGTCCTGCACCACCTGATGGATGTGTCATGGGTCAAAGTTCTTCTCAATGTAAAATGGCGGACCGACCGCGAACAAGCAAAGTTTGCTGCGAATAGACCGCTGGGCGAACCGCCAGGTCATCTCTACTGGTGAGGCTGCATCTGACAGGCACTGGTGAGGCTGCATCTGACAGGCACTGGTGAGGCTGCATTGATCTCTTGTATCATGTCTGCAGTCTCTGACTATCTCCTGTATCATGTCTGCTAGAGGTGCACCGAATTGAAATGTTGCTAATACTATTAGCAATGGGCCAGATTCTGAAAGGAGAAACAATGGCGTATCTCTGTTTGCAGGGCTGTGCATCTATGCGACTGATTCTTAGAATCAGTTACGCATAGATTTGGCATAGAACCGACTTGCACAAGTTACTTATACTGTCGGATCTAAGTTGCAATGTTACGCTGGCCGCTAGGTGGCGTTCCCGTCGATTTCTGCGTCTAATATGCAAAAGAGCGTGATACGCCGATTCCCGAACGTTTTTGCGCGCCGTCGTCGTAGTTTGTGTAAGCGTAAGGTTACCCCTGCTATATGAGGGGTAACCTTGCGTAGGTCCGACGTAAGCCATGTTAAGTATGGACGTCGGGACAGCGTTGGGTTTTTCCGTCGTTTACGTAGTTTACGTAACTCGTCGCGAATAGGGCTGTACGTTAATTACGTTCACGTCAAAACCAATGTATTTGCGTTGTACTATGGAGCATGCGCAGTGGGCTTCTTTTACAGCCGGCGCATGCGCAGTTCGTTCGGCGCGGGGCGCGCATAATTTAAATACAGCACGCCCTCCTCCTTCCCTATTTGAATTACGCGGCCTTACGCCGCCCCCTTGCTTTGAGAATACAGCAGTTGCCCGTAAATAGTGCGAAGGCGTAGCGTAAAGGGGATACGCTACGCACAAAAAACGGATATCTACGAGAATCTGGCCCAATGTGTTTAAGGTTACGTAAAAGACTACATACATGATACAAGAGATGGTCAGAGATTGCAGACTGCATTTTTCTTCAGCTTTTCTTGCACTAAAGGTGGCAATAATGGGCAACAATAATTCATATTAATTTAAATTGATGATATTAATTAAAAAGTTGAATATAATACAAATATATATATAAAAATATAAATATTTTTTTAAAAACTGTAATTCCTGGTTTTGGTTTTGGGCATCCTACCTTTTCGGTACGAAAATTTACATTCGTTGCACCTCTAGTTAGCAGTTCCTACAAGCATGTAAACAAGCCCTCATTTCCCCAGACCCAGGTCTGGGCAGGATGACCCTAATCACTTGATTTCCTTGATATTTATACTCTCTCCAATCATGCACCAGTGACCAGGAAACTCCCACTGGTTGGCTAGGAGAAGAATGCATATTCATATCCTAGTTTCACTGCGGCTCATCATACTTATGTCCAAAGTATCAGCGACACCTACTGGCAAAAGGGAAGAACTACAGCTACACGGAAAGTGGAAATCCAAGTGACCAGACTACAAATTAACCAAAAACCCAGCAATGCAAACTGGTAGCCCCTGTTTAGAATAGGGCGGCTACACAAATGTGCCAGCACTCAAACCCTTCTGTTGATTCCTTGATAGCGGAATCTGCTTTTAATAACTCTTATGACACCTTTTCTATCACATATAGTGAGGAGAACCTTTCATTCTCATTCATACAAGGTGTGGATGATTAAAGCCACCTGAGAACCGCTCATCTTCACCGCAATAAATTGATTTTGATCATCCCAACACTCTTTTTACATTATTCTGCTCATCGCTGAGACCACTTCTGAGTGTTTAAATTTCCCTATCGCATGAAAGTCCTGGAATCCATTTTATGTCTCTTTTGCGGTGAGGAACAGAGGGGAAATATGACATTTTGTTAGTTAATGACTCTCGATATTTGTATATTAGGAGGGGGGAAACACACAGCTGTTGTCAAGATGCTTGAACCGATATTTAGCTAACACATGCTTCTGGTTAATGTTTTAACTTTGCAGTGTATATTAAAGGGTTGTAAACCCTCAAGGTAATTCTATGCATTAAGGTGAAAAACCTCCTGTGATGCAGCAGCCCCCCCAGAGCCCCCTTTTTACTCACCTGAACCCGGTCTTTCCAGCAACAGGGACGAGCACAGCAGCTCCAGCTGGTGTCTCGGGTTCTAATTGGATAGATTGATAGCAGCGCACCCATTGGCTCACGCTCCTGTCAATCGAATCCAATGATGTGGGAGCTGGGGGTTGGAACCAAGTCCTTCTGTCTGTGTCAATGGATGCAGCAGCAGGACTCGGGAGGGTGGCCGCAGGAGTGCTCAGAGGGAGAGAAGCTCTCCAATGGGGCACTCGAGAAGAGGAGTGCCGCTGAGGGACCCCGGAAGAGGAGAATTGGGGCCACTGTGTGCAAAACTAACTGCACAGAGGAGGTGAGTATGACACGTATGTTTTTTGTTTGTTTTTTAAATTACAAACCTTTACATATCCTTTAGGCTACTTTCACACTGAGGCATTTTTCAGGTGCTATAGTGCTAAAATTAGCACCTGCAAAGTACCTGTAACGCGCCTCTCCTGTCACTCGAGTGTGAAAGCTTGAGTGCTAAAAAAACATCCTGCTACAAGTATCTTTGGGAGCGGTGTATAAACTGTTTCTAAAGCGCCCCTGCCCATTGAAATTAATGTGCAGCGCCGCCGAAGTGCCGGCAAAGCTCCTGCTGCAGCAGGGCTTTTCGGGTGCTTTTAACTCTTTTTCGGCTGCTAGCGGGGGTATAACGTGTCCCGCTAGCGGCCGAAAAGCGCTGCTAAAACTACGGTAAAGCGCTGCTAAAAATAGTGGCGCTTTAGCGCCTTCGCCTCAACACCCCAATGTGTAAGTGCTGCCCTAAATGACAGAAGTTAATGGGAATTTAGAACTCTGTGACATCGATCTCATGCCTGTACAGCAAAGGTGTAACCACAAATCATGGGGTCCCATAAGAAAGTTATGATGGGTGCCTCTCGGTGAGCTACTGTCATTGAACTTACAATAAGCCTGAAGGAAAAATAGCAGGAGAGCTGTTAGCATAGTCAGTACACAGTGGCGGAATTATAGAGGTTGCAGCAGTCACACTTGCAACAGGGCCCTTGCAGTTCTGCCACTTCAGGGGGGTCCCCACCCGCCCATCTGCCAGTGTATGTATGTTATACTTCCTTGCTCTGACACACAGCAGCTCTGATCCTCCTCTTCTCGGGTCCCTCGCAGGCGCTCCTGGCCCCTCACTCTTGTGTGCTATGGGGGGCACCCGAGCCAAGCCGCTGCTCTGTATGTCCATTCAGACACAGAGCCTTGGCTCGGCCACTACCCCCCTCTCTCTCCTCATTGACTCACTGACTTTGATTGACAGCAGCAGGAGCCAATGGCACCAGCTGCTGTTTCTCAGCCAATCAGGAGGCAGATTTCACTGGACTTCATGGCTCTTGTGCAACATCACTGGATCGAGCAGGAGCTCAGGTAAGTATTAGGGGGGCTGCTGCACACAGAAGGTTTTTTATCTTAATGCTAAGAATGCATTAAGTGGGCTATTGTTACACCACTGTAGCTTCTCACAGTGTGTGTTAGAAACTGCAGCAAGTCAAATAGAGCCCACCTCATTTGCTGGCTGGTGGAAGTCCAGCATCATCTGGCCCCTTTCCTCCACAACCTTACTTTTCCTGGTCTGCCCCTTTTTTCATTAGATTTTAGTTTTTGCAATCATGGAGGCTCAGCATCATATGCAAACATTTGCTAAGATGGTCTAGATGCAAATACAGCCTAACTAGCAGTGGCGGTGTGTCAATTAGGGGCGCTCGGGCGCCACCCCCTCTCTCCAGCCACCCCCTCTGTGTACTATGGATAGATTCATGCATTTCATGAATCTATCCATGGCCACTGTAGCCCCCCCCCATTTAGGCGTCCAAACCCTTTTTGAGCACCAGGCGTCAACTTCTGTGGTGATTGGTGAGCGGGCACCTGCCCATTTGAACCCATAAACACTGCATATAGACATCATTGTATTTGCCCACATTTTTGACACTTGTAGTCCTACAGGAAGCAAGTTCTTTATTACCCACAGACACTATATACAGACATATATTGTCTGTATCCATATATATATATATATATATATATATATATATATATATATATATATATATGTAGCGGGGGTCATATTGTTGGAGACTTTTTGTGATCTTTCATATTTAAATTCCCCCCCGGGAGTTCCAGTTGCCTATTGTGCCTGACTCAGAAGCCAGTGAAGTTGAACCTATTCCTCCTGAGCCTATAATACCTAAAGAACAGAGGGAAAGAAGGGCCGTTCACCCACCAAAGAGACTGACTTATGATCATTTGGGAGAATGCTCTGAAGAGACCATTATCACTTCTAAACGGTCCAGTACTCTACCTAGTCCTCCCGGCGTGAATTTGGTGGAAGACAGCCCTCGCTCACCCCCTGGCACACCTGAGCAACACACCTCTGTGTTAGTACGTTGTGGACAGACTATCCTGCCCTCAGTAAGTAATTGGTGGGAGGTTACTCTGTCAGAATTATGCAATCATTTAGAGGTGCTAAAGTTTTGTTGAGTATCTTTGGGGACTAAAGACTTTGAGTGGGGGGAGTGTGTAGCGGGGGTCATCCTGTTGGAGACTTTTTGTGATCTTTCATATGTAAATTCCCCCCCCGGGAGTTCCAGTTACACTGCATATGTGTGTTTTATTTACCTTTTTCTCTTAAAGCAATGCAGTGTGGGATTAGAAGTAACAGGAGAAACGGACTCCATAGACATTAGTAGGGATAGACTACAGTTCCCACAATGCCTTGTCTTCCTGGAACACATGACACCCTCGCATAGCCTGATGGGGGAGTTTACTTAAAGACTGTGAGGAGTCGGGTTCGTTCTCTTGGGACCTGAGATTCTCCCTCTGTGGAGCGAGGGAGAACATCACCGCCAAGTACCTGGGCCTGAAGCCTGGGCCTGAGTTCATCAGAAGGCCACCCATCTGGATACAAACAAGGCCAAGAGTGTCCAGCGTGTGTTTCCAAGAGGCCGGAGACCTTCACCAGCTGTCGGCTGTACCAGTGTGTGTCGCAGAGTGATCACCGAACGACGTGTTTGTCGTGGAGAGCGCAGGTGGACTAGGGCAGTTGCCCATAAACTTTAAATGCTGATTTAACCTTGTGACTTTAGTGCTTCGCTGTTGGAATACCGGACTATGATTTGGTTTACCCGAGAGGCATAACATCTAGAAGCCACACTAGCCAAGGTGACCGGAACCGCTGTAAGGATTGTTCTGCATGTATCCGCATTGATTGCTAACTGTACCTGTAGACTTAGTTCCATTACCTGTTTGGATTACAAATAAATCTAAGTGCACCAACGTACTCATCGTTAATCTCACCCCTAAGGAACATTCTGGAATAGACTAAGCCAGGCCTGGTCAGATTTATTTGCAATTGAACTAGAAGGAATTGCCCACTAGGGGAAGCTTGCAAGCATAGACAATTAAGAGTTACTTTAAAACCCATGGTATTAGTATTTTAGTAGTTTTTTTCCTTACTGACTTCTGCAAGGGCTCTTGCAGAGTCAGCTGTATATGTATCTGTATTGTGTAATTTTTGGCTGATCTGTTATCTCTTTTATTCTTTTATGCCAAGTAAAGTTACTCTTTCACTACATTAATTGTGTGAGGTGTGTTTGCTCCTGAGGACTGCAATCCAAGAAAGGTAACAATAATCTTACATGTTGATATCTACCCATACAATTGTTACGTGTGTATTATTGTGGTCTTAGCCAACGTGGGACCCACAATATATTTGTATTTGCTTGGTGTGCCAAGGGAGGGTTCGAGACATTGAAAAGGGTGAGTAGTTTAGAGAGTAGACCCAAAACTAACCAGCAGCTCCTTCAGGGGTAGTGCTACATGTGGGGGCTCGTCCGGGATTTACTTCTCTAAAACTAAAAATTCCCCTCAAGCTGAACCTCATCCTTGCAGAATCAGCCATGGACGCTGCTGCCGCATTCAGGTGGTGTGCAGAGGAAAACGTCGACTGGAAGAATGGTCTAGTGGTGGAAATTAAGGGAGAAGCCTGGCTGGAAGATAAGTTGCTCCCAGCACTGAGGACCTTATCCAAAGATAGGAAGCTATGGGTGGTGGACATGCAGATAGATAACACAAACCCTCACACATATGCCTTATGTGAGTGGAAGAAGGAACTTCCAGACTGTTTCAAAGGTGCCAGTGTAAAGACAGCAGATCATATAGAACTTTTTCTAATACATCCTATGGAAGAACAAGACGCTCCCACTTCCTCTAGTGCATTGGCACCAAAGGAGAATAAAGAACAAAAGGCAGAATAATCTTGCATGTTGATATCTACCCATACAATTGTTACGTGTGTATTATTGTGGTCCTAGCCAACGTGGGACCCACAATATACAGTATTTGCATTTGCTTGGTGTGCCATGGGAGGGTTCGAGGCATTGAAAAGGGGTGAGTAGTTTAGAAAGTAGACCCAAAACTAACCAGCAGCTCCTTCGGGGTAGTGCTATATATAGATATATATATATATCTATATATATATATATATATATTTACACACATTTTCACATGTTAATTTTATTTTGTGATTGATTTTATCACATAATTGCACAATTTGATATACTTTTTGGTATATTGTCATTGTATTTTCTTTTCACCTAGTGCTAAAGTTATATCAGCCTTTCACATTGAATTTTTGTCACATTCTTGCATTCTTATGTAGCAGCTTTTTTCATTTTTTTTTTTTCGTTTCCTTTCCACAAACTGGGTTATTGCAGTATTAGCCCCCATTTATACGTTGCACTAGCAAGGTGTGAGCTCATTATTTTTGGTGATATGGCTGTCAGAGGACTTGTGGAGTCGGGGCAACCAGTGGGGTAAAGATTCTACCAGTGGCCCTCATGAGGGTAGTGCTACATATAGCACCATGCTGGCCCCTCCCACCACCCATGATCTGCCTACAGGCAGGTGCAGTTTACTTTCTCCACTGCAGGTGGCGCACCACAGCAGCAGCAGTGCAGAGGGAGAGGAAGTCAAACAGAACATGGTTCCTCTATGGTTTCTTGGGTCACTTGGGCAGCGAATATGGTTGAATGCTGACAGGTCATGTGACTCTGGCAGCCATCTTGGATTCGGCACAGTCTATTTGAGTGGCTCCTCTTCTCTTAGAAACCTCTCTGCTTGGATCAGACAGGCCCCATTCCACCCCTGAGGACAGATGCTGATGCGCTCTGCTACAATCTGCTGTTCACCTGTGAGTGTTGCTGCTTGGGCTGCCTTCTGCCAAGCTTGTATTTTGACTACAATACAAGTTCTTTGTATTTGCAACTAGACTGTGTGTGTGTTACTGCTGCTGCAACACCCTGCAACCTCCCACATGCCTGCACTGCATAGAGAAGCACAGAAACCCAAAGATGACATCACCTCTTCTAAGATAAAGTTTATAATAGGGTTGTCCCGATACCGATACTAGTATCGGTATCGGTACCGAGCATTTCCTCGAGTACAAGTACTCAGGGGGAAATGCTCCGATGCTTCACCCGATACCTGGGCAGTCAGGGGTGATCGATGGGGCGGGGGGGAGTTACAAGCACTGATCTGCCCCCTTTTCAGCTGCTTTAGTGAAAGTTATACATCGGTGATCGGTGCTTGTAACTCCCCCCAAAGCCTCACGATTACTGCTGACTGTCCCTGTATCCTCCTCTGTGCCACTCTCCCCCTCCGGGTTTGTGTCCCCCTCTGTGCTGCTGTCCGTGCTCCGTGTCCCCCTTCATGCTGTGTGTCCCACTCCCTGCTGCTCTCCCCCTCCGGGTCCTTGTCCCCCTCCGTGCCGCTGTCCGTGCTCCGTGTCCCCCTTCATGCTGCGTGTCCCACTCCCTGCTGCTCTCCCCCTCCGAGTCCTTGTCCCCCTCCGTGCCGCTGTCCGTGCTCCGTGTCCCCCTCTTGCTGCTCTCCCCCTCCGGGTCCTTGCCCCCTCCGTGCTGCTGTCCGTGCTCTGTTTCCCCCTCCATGCTGTGTGTCCCACTCCGTGCTGCGCTCCCCCTCCGGGTCCTTGTCCCCCTCCGTGCTGCTGTCCGTGCTCCATGCTGCTGTCCGTGCTCCCCTCCATGCTGTGTGTCCCACTCTGTGTTGCTCTCCCCCTCTGGGTCTTTGTCCCCCTCCGTGCTGCTGTCCGAGCTCCATGTCCCCCTCCGTGCTGCTGTATGTGTTCCGTGTCCCCCTTCTGCCGCTCTCCCCCTCTGGGTCCTTGTCCCCCTCTGTGCTGCTGTCCGTGCTCCATGGTCCCCTCCATGCTTTGTGTCCCCCTCCGTGCTGCTGTCTGTGCTCCGTGTCCACCTCCATGCTGTGTGTCCCCCTCCGTGCTGCTGCCCGTGCTCTGTGTCCCCCTCCTGCTCCTCTCCCCCTCCGGTTCCTTGCCCCCCTCCGTGCTGCTGTCTGTGCTCCGTGTCCCCCTCCTGCTGCTCTCCCCTTCCGGGTCCTTGTCCCCCTCTGTGCTGCTGTCCGTGCTCAGTGTCCTCCTCCATGCTGTGTGTTCCCCTCTGTGCTGCTGTCCATGCTTTGTGTCCCCTTCCTGCTGCTCTCCCCCTCTGGGTCCTTGCCCCCCTCCGCTGTCTGCGTTTACAATGCTTCAGTTTATGAATGGAGAGGAGCCTCTGTCTCCTGTCCATTTATTTTAACTGAGGCTGCAGAGAAAGGGACTGGGGAATCTGTGCCCTTAGTCCCTTTCTATGTCTCAAAGGGGAGATTTCAGGGGTCTTTTAAGACCCCTGATATCTCACCAAAACCCCCCAACAGTGCTGTTAAAAAAAAAAATGAAATAAATGAAAAAATTATAAAAATGTAAATAAAAAACACACTGACAAAATCCACTCCCCCGCCCTAAAAAGAAAAAAAAGAAAACACTGTAAAAAAAAAAAAAATATATATTTAAATTGTAAAAAAATATACTGACACATGTGCCACTGTCACATGACATAAAAAAAAAGTATTGGTAATCGGTATCGGCGAGTATGTGAAAAAAAGTATCGGTACTTGTACTCGGTCTTAAAAAGTGGTATTTGGACATTATGTAACATAAACTAAATAATTTCATTTACAACCAGGGAAGGCAAAATATAAACAGATTACACTTCCACTTTAAATGTCCGCAGCTAAGGTGGTATGAGCAGGGCAGCCAACACAAACTTTGGGGCCCCTTACACAGCTTTAGGCAGGGCCCCCTGGAGCAGAGAACCGGGGGGTGCTTACAAGTGCAATCTCTCCTGACGCGAGATAATAAGCAGGAGGGGGGGGGGGGGGGGCATGGGTGTAATGCAAAAAATAAATACATTTTTTTTAATAAGAAAAAAAAGCGATAAGGGGGGCCGGCCGAGCCTGTTATGGGCCCTGGTGACCACTGGGCCCTTACAGGTGTAATGCAAAAAAATAAAACACGCAAGGGGGCCAGCCGGGCCTCTGGGGACCATTGGGCCCCTTACAGGTGTAATGTCCCCCCCTGTACCCCCCTGATGGTGGCCCTGGGTATGAGCATAGACATGTGCTCTTTACATGCACACTCCTTCATGCAATGATTACTTCATTTTATTTGAAATCTGTAAACTATTTTTTTTAGCTAACTAAACCTCTGTACCGATCGCCAATGACTGTGTGTAAAAGTGTTTGTTTAGTTTCTTCCATGGCTTTTATTATATATGCATGCTGCATCTTCAGTTTGTTTTTCCACCTAGACTGAGATGTGATAAGTACAGATAGTGAAGATAGGATCCATTGTGTCAGCCGGCTGTTCGCAGTGTGTGGGAGGGGGTTGCCATGGGCGATGGTCTTGGGTCAGAATTGATTGTTCTTTAGAGATTTCACTTTCCTGTATCTTGTTTTTACAAAAATCTGTGCAAGTAGAGCCAGTCTAAATTAGAGCATCACAACATCTTATTGGCTTTGCTTAAAACCCAACTGAGCTTTCAGTTTAAATCAACAGCCTTACCTATAGAGAGTGATTTGGGCACATTTGGGTGTTTTAGAACGTTTGTATTCCCATAGAAAGTAATGGAAGCGCTCGATTCAAGCGCCTAGCGCGACAATGATCATTTTTCCTATTGGCTAAAATAAAAAACGACGAAGTTTAAAAACATCAGACAACGCCGTATGCAAACGCACAAATACGTGTAAAATACGCGCGACAAAACACTGGAAAAAACTACCGAAAACGCTACGCTTAGGTGTGAATGCAGCCTTACAAATTCAGAGGCTCATTTTGTAACCACTTCCATGCTGGGACATAGTAAAATGACGCCGGCAGGAACATCTCCTCCCTCCAAGCGGGCGTCATATGACGTCTTGCCGCACCTGTGGGCATTCGGGCGATCGTGGACGAGGCGTATCCCTTAGGACACAGCCCAATCAGTGTTAAGAGACAATAAAAATGTCTCTTTACCACGTGACCGGCTATGTCTAATCACAGCCGGTCACATTCACTGTTCTCGTGCACGGCGCTCGTGTGCGCCCCTATGCAGGGCTGATCCTAGGGTCACAGACGCCTGGGTGCAGAAACATTTTTGGTGCCCCAATATGGGCGTGGTCATCTTACTAACACCTCCCCTTTACAAATTTTTCCTGATACCGATGTAGCGATACTCCCTCAGGAGCCGCTGGTTAGATGTGGGATCGGCATAAGTTAAGTTACCTTTGACGATGTCTAGGGAAATTGATTGTAGCAACTGTGAGAGCAGTAATAGAATGTCCAAGCAAAAGATTGACGTTTTCTAAATGCTTTATTCCTCGGTCAAACACGACCAACATCAACAGGAGGTAGACAGGACAGGTTGATGAAGTAAAGGAACCTTGCAGTATCAGGCTTGGATAAACATGAAAGCAAGCCTGCTTTCAGTAGAAACAGTCACTGTTCATCGCCACTCTAGCCAGTGTGGATGAAGTGCCCCCGGACAGACCTCTGCCACAAGTCTGGCAGCCGAAGTATCACTTTAGATTGCTGGGAGGTAACAGGCCCCTGCCACGAACCTGGCTCTAAGGATGCCTCTGCCACAGGCCTAGTACTTTGTAGTTTCTAATTGGGTGAGCAGATCCTCCCAGTAAATCACAGCTGGGTGACCGGTTGACAGTGGAAGTGTACCTGTCAGTGTGCCGGTCACTAGATCCCCGATGGTTGGTTCAAGTCTCTCAGATCACCTGCCTCCGAGTTCTCTTTGAGCCGATTCCCCACCGTACAGCCCTCAGCTTAAGATCTCCTTAGTATAGCTGGGGAATAGTGTTGCTCAAGAATATTCGCATTGCGAATATTCGTTACGAATATTGCATATTCGAGTATTCGCGAATAACTCAAATATTTTTTCAAATTTATTTTTAAAACAGATCACATCCTAGTGATCTCCATCGACAACTAAAAGCATTGCTGGTATGATTAGAGACCCTGGGCCGAGTAGCTGAGGCGATCCTTTTATGTTGCCGAATATTCGCAATGCGAATATTTGTATTACGAATATTCGCGAATACTTTCTCTGCCCTTCTTTTGCATCAGAGCCAATCAGAGTTCTCCTACCACAGTTGTCAGAGGTTAGCAACCTCCATAGCAACCAATAGGAACCTGCCTGCACGACCATTATATAAGATCACTCCCAGCAGTATTTCAGTGCAGATTCACAAGGTGGCTAGAGAGAGTGGAGTGTTTCTGTGCGTTTTTCCTGTGTATTGCGATCTTAGAGCTTAGCATTGTGCTTCCTATAGTGCTTTCAGTTCTGAGTTTCCTGCTTCTAAAAACAAATGCTTTTTTCAAAGCAAAAGACCCAACAGCTTTTCTAAAAGCTCAGATTTGTGTTGTTTTGTCCAAGTTAGTGTAGCTTAGTGTTAGATAGATTTCTGTGTAGTTAGTGTAAGTTTACATTTCTTTAAGGTAGCTTAGTTTAGTGTGTGTTTAGTCTCTGGGCCAGATTCTCATATATTTTCGGCGGCGTAGCGTAAGCCATTTACACTACGCCGCCGCTGCGTACTAGAGCAAGTGCTTTATTCTCAAAGCACTTGCTCCGTAGTTTTCGCCGGCGTCTCGTAAATCGCCAAGCGTAAACCCGCGCAATTCAAATGGGGCGGCTTGTATTTAAATTAAGAGCGCCCCCGCGTCGAACGAACTGCGCATGCGCCGGCCGGGGAAAAAGCCCAGTGCGCATGCTCCAGCTCACGTCGGGAAGCGTCGTTGAAAACGACGTCAAAACGACGTGAGCGTCATTTACGCAAGTCCCTATTCGCGAACGAGTTAGTAAAACGACGTAAGCGACGGAAAAAGCCGACGCTGACCCGACGCCATACTTAACATGGCATCCGACGGGACCCGACGGCATCCGACGGTAGTTCGTAAGGTTACTCCACATAGAAGCTGGGGTAACCTTATGCGGACAAAAACGACGTACGCGACGACGGGGCGGCGTAAAAGCGATCGGGAATCGGCGTACTACCTCATTTGCATATGCAAATGCGAAAACAACGTAAAGGCCACCTAGTGGCCGGAGTTGTCATTACAACTACGATCCGCAAGTGTAATGGTTTTACACTTGTCGGATGTAGAAGCGTATCTATGCAAAAGTGATGCTAAGCATCACTCGCATAGATACGAGGACAAAAAAAAGGCGATACGACGGGGTATCTGAGATACTCCGTCGTAACGCCTCTGAGAATCTGGCCCTTAGTGTTTAGTGCATATTAGTTTAGTAATCCAGGAAATGATCTCCATTTTCGCGTGTTGTTCGCGCGCATGCGCATGCGCGGATGAGAATTTCGCAATCAAGTTCGCATTCGCATTAGCGAAATTTCGCAAATTTTTTTTTTTATAAAATATCACGAATATTCGATATTAACGAATATTTCACGAATATTCTTCTATATATTCGTGAAATATCGTGAAATCGAATATGGCGTATTCTACTCAACACTACTGGGGACCCAGTAAGTCACTGGGGCCCCTTTCAGCATCTGCTTAGTACTCCGTGTAGCATGTGGCCCCGGCTTGGAAGGCCATATCGCTGGGGCCCGTTGGATGCGCACACCCTAAAGATGAGTGCCGCACCTGGAACCCGCGAAGAACCAAAGAAAATGGCGTCCGCCACAGATATACCCTCCCCCAGCATGCCCCGCGAGGGAAAACTCCTCCGATTGGCTGCTGGGGAAAAGTGGCTCTGTCAGAACCCCTCTAGCGCCACCTGCTGCCCAGGGGTGGGGACATCACCCCCTGAGCGCAGGCTGACCTATAAGACAGTTCGGAAATTACGTCAGCCCAAACTTTAACACAATTATGAATGGGAGCAAAATAACTCTCCCATTCCCCACTAACTTTAGCGTAGTGCCCGTACTGAAAGTACTTGTACTCGTACTTGTGAAAATGCTCCCGATGCCTAATCCGATACCTGGACACTCAGGGATGATCGGTGCGGCGGCGGGGGAAGTTATAATCACCAATCTCCATGTGTGGCTTTCAATACAGCAGCTGACAGTCGCTTCTCCACCTCTCCCTCCCACGGCTTTCAGCTGCTTTAATGAAAGCCACACAGGGAGATCAGTGATTATAACTTCCCCACCACCGCACCGATCCATTAATGTCCCCTGTATCCTCCTACAGCTCCTCCTCTGTGCTCCTCCATTCCCCCCCCATCCTCCTCCGTTCCCCCTCCATGTGCTCCTCCAGTCCCCGTCCCTACCGTTCTCCTTTGCCCCCCCCTGTCCCAGACAGACCTGTCAGGATGGAGAGCAGAGGAAGGAGCCGGTAAATCTGTAACTTACTGCCTCCTTCCTTTTCTGAATGGAGAGCAGGGCTGTCTTAATGAGAGGGCACACCTGGCACTGCCCAGGGGCCCCAGCTGCATGGGGGCCCTGCACTTTCCCCAAAGCAGTTGGTCCTTGTTTCCACTGCTGTGACCCTATTTTTGTACAGGCTGTCTATTGAATAAAAAACCACCCATCAGGTTTTGGAGTGCGGCTCTCCATTTTTCTTTGTCTTCATTTTGCTTAGTGCACCGCCAGCACCCTCAGTATCCTGCACCACCTATAACCATTTAGTGATCCCACCTGGAGCGGTGACTCCTTTCTCCCAGTTGGTCCTTGAGCCCATGCTGCCCCGAAATTGGGGACCCCATAATGGCACTGAGAGCGATAGATACACAGGGGAGGCAGTCTGCCTCCTACCTACTTGATGTCTGTTTCCTGCACTGTCATCATTGTAGGGGCCCCAGAGAATTACTTTGCCCAGGGGCCCATGATGCTGTTAAGACGGCTCTGATGGAGAGAGTCACTGATTGCTGACTCCGTCCATTCTTAACTGTCACTGAGCATCGTAAACTGTGTTTACGATGCTTCAGTTTATGAATGGAGAGGATGTCCATTCATCTTCAGTGCAGTTGAGGCTGCTGAGAAAGGGACTGGGGAATTTCTGTCCTCAGTCCATTTTCATGTCTATAAGGGGAGATGTCAGGGCTCTGCTTAGACCCCTGACATCTCACCAAAGCCCACCACCACCACCAACAGGGTTGAATAAAAAAAAAGAAACATAATAAATATTTAAAAGGAAAATTTTAAAAATAATAATAATAATAATAAAAAAACCCTGACAATGTCCACCACTCCACCACACCCCCCCCCCAAAAAGAAAGCATTGTTAAATAAGTAAATAAATAAATAATATAAATATGTATGTGTATGTATGTATGTATGTATATATATATATATATATATATATATGGGCCAGATTCTCAGAAGAGATACAACGGTGTATCTCCAGATGTTTCTGAGCCCTCCTATCTATGCGACTGATTCTTAGAATCAGTTACGCATAGATTTGGCGTAGATCCGACTAGCGTAAGTCACTTACATTGTCGGATCTTAATGCAATTCTACGCTGGCCGCTAGGTGGCGTTTCCGTAGATTTCTGCGTCGAATATGCAAATTAACGTCTTTGTGGCCTGTCTTCGTAGTTTACGCCATTTGAGTAAGGTTACCCCTGCTATATGAGGGGTAACCTTGCGTAGGTTCGGCGTACGCCATGTTAAGTGTGGACGTCTGGACAGCGTCGGGTTTTTCCGTCGTTTACGTCATTTGTGTAACTCGTTCCCGAATAGGGCTTTGCGTAAGTGAGGTTCACGTCGGTTTCATTGACTTTTTTCGACGTGATTTGGAGCATGTGCACTGGGCTACGTTTATGGCCGGCGCATGCGCAGTTCGTTCGGCGCGGGGGCGCGCTTAATTTAAATACAACACGCCCACCTCCTTCCTACTTTGAATTATGCGGGCTTACGCTGGCTCATTTACGCTACGCCGCCGCAAATTACGGAGAGAATACAGCACTTGCCCGTAAAAGCTGCGGAGGCGTAGCTTAAATGGGATACGCTACGCCAGAATAAAAATATGCAAATGTACGAGAATCTGGCACAGATATATATATTAAAATTGTAAAAAAAAAAAAATGTATTGTAAAAAATAAAATTGTACAAAAAAATAAATAAATACTAACACAGTCCACATCTCATCAGCTCTGCAAATTATTGCCACTGTCACATGACATAAAACAAAAAAAAGTATTGTTAATTGGTATCGGCGAGTACTTGAAAAAAAAGTATCACTACTTGTACTCGGTCTTAAAAAAGTTGTATCGGGACATCCCTAGTCCCCAGCATATGGATGCATTATATATTGTGATTGTTGCTGCGTCTTCAGCATGTGGAGCCAATAGTAACGACCAAAGTGTTAAAAGTGATGGCAGTACCTCGGTGGGTCATACGGACATGTTATTCATCATCTAATCATCTCTTCCTCTGTATGCTTTGTGATCAGACTCTTTACTACTGTATCCTCTGCCTTTTGTTATGGTGATAAAGTGTTTCCAGGTGTTAACTCATTCCCTCGGGGTTTGCGAAAAGTCCTGCTGGGGTCTTAATTCCATCCTGCGGTGCACAGATCCACAAATCACTCACCTCTGGCCAATGAAAAATTACTGTCTTCGTATCCGTCTTCCAGATGCTCTGCGGCCTTCCATTTGCACAAAGAGACTCTGACCCCGTTTATATAGCACAGTGTATTGGGAAAGCTCACTAATGCCCCGTACACACGATCACTTTTTGTGATGAAAAAAAATGTCATTTTTCTTCATGAAAAAAAATGACATTTTTCAAACTTCATTTTAAAAAATGACGTTGCGTACACACCATCATTTTTGGAAAATGATGAACAAAGTGATGGCACTCTAAAGGGGAAGTTCTATTTGCCTTGAGGCTGCTTTTAGCTGGTTACTTGTTAGTAAAAGATGATTCCTGCTTTTTTGTCTGATACAGCGTGATGAATGTGCTTACTCCATTATGAATGGTAGTTTTACCTCCCGTCTCCTAACTTGCTTCTGGGCATGTGCGGGTTTAAAACGTCATTTTTTACGTAGTTTTGCCCACACACGATCATTTTTTATGACACAAAAAATGACATTTTGAAAAATGACATAAAAAATTCGAGCATGTTCGAATTTTTTTTTGGTCATTTTTCAGAAGACATAAAATGACATTTTGCCCACACACCATCATTTTAAATGACATTTTTAAAAATGACATTTTTTTTCATCACAAAAAGTGATGGTGTGTACGCGGCATAAGAGACCATTTAAAAAAAAAAGTGGAAGGTTTGCTAGTTTAGTCCTAGGGGGGTCACTCATATCATCTGTATAAAGATGGAAATACAATTATTTCCCTTGTGTATTTCACACTTCTGCTATCTCCTTTTTGTACCAAGGGGCACACATAATTCAATCAAATAAAGAGCAGTATGGTCCTTGCATAGATGTGTGCAGCCTATTGCATTCGGGTGTGCACAAAAGCTCACATATGTCTGTGTTTGCAGTGGAAGTGTCAGCATAACTCCCAACTTTCTGAGATTGGAATGAGGGACACCTATCAGCAAAAGTATGCAGGCATAGGACACACCCATTGCCACGCCCCCTTGAAGGAGAATTGTACAAAAAAATAACAAGATGGGTTAAACCCGCAAGTCCTTTTTTACCACTACTATTCCTTTTATTCCTTTTGGAATTTACAAATGCAGCAATTTACAAATCAGATGAAAAGTTTAGCGCTTGGAAACGCTTTAATAGACAAAACGTGCATTTTATATACAACTATATAGATCAGACCAAAATGAGGGACAAATGAGGAGGAATGAGGGACAGAGGGACATTGTGCCAAATCAGGGACCGTCCCTCGAAATCAGGGACAGTTGGGAGGTATGGCTGTCAGTAGGACAATGGATGATGTCAGTAGGGCAACGATTGGTGTCATTATTTTTTTATTTAAAAAAATGTACTTTGTTAATATTTTCTACCTTTTTTTTGTATTTTTTTTTTAAATTTTTTAAATATTTTTTATTGGCCCCATTGGGGAGCTTGGTGAATAATCTGGGATCTGGGGTCATACTGCAGCATGCTCCATCTCACAGCAGGGGTCCGGTTAGGGTGACCACGTGTCTCGGATTGCCCAGGACAGTCCCGCATTTTGCAGGTACCTTTATACCAGGACAATACAATATCCCGGAATGAAACTGACACAGCCACCCCTCGGGCCAATTCGATGCCACCAAAAAAGGCTGCCACATCACGGATTCCCTTAATTTGCATAGATTTTCTCTCACTTCTTGTTTGGCTATGGGGCAGGATGACACCACGCGTGACAGTGGCATTCCCATAGACTGGGGGATGACCGATAGCCAGCCGCCCTGCGTCCGAGACACAACCAGCCCAACAGCAGCCTCTTACACAATGTGTGTTTTTAGTTGTGGAGATCTAACCAGAAGTTGGTGAGTGGGTACCTGCCAAAATCAGATACCCGATCCCCCCCAAATAATATCATGTGCCAAATATAAAGGAGGTGTGCGAAAGAGGAGGAACAACAGAACTTCCCCTTTTGAATGAAACTCTGCTTTAATCCTGAGCTGAAGAGGCTCCTTTCCTGTTCTTTTCAATAGACATCTCATAGAACCTCAATTATTTTGGGGCAGAAGTAGAGAGAGATATCTCAGTGTATCTCCAGTCAAAGCAAATGTTTGGTGCAGAAGGGTTCAGACCAGTCACAAAGCAATGTAGTCAAGAGCCTTGGACCCCTCCGGGTGGCCCAGTTACCTTCATGCTATCTTGCCTACCTGCTATCTTACCTAAGGTCCCAACTTTCTTTCTTTAGCTGTCTAAAGCCTCGTACAAACGATCGGATTTCCATCAGACAAATCCGTAAATTTTTGTCCAAAAGGGCATTGGCCGTGAACTTGTTCTGCCAACGGAAGAACTTTTTCAGCCAACAGTCACGAAAATAAGTTTTTTTCTGCTCTTTAGCGCCACCCTTTGGGCAACTCCTGCTAATGTTGTCTTATGGTACACATTGGTTCGGAGCATGCGTGTTTGTACTTTGGATTTTAGTCCGACAGACTTGTGTAGACACGATCGGATAATCTGACGGAACACATTTGTTGTCGAACAATTTAAGAGCATGACCATCCAACATTTGTTGTCAGAACCGATGGAGCGTACAGACGGTGGGATTATCCGACAAACCACGTTTGTCACACAAATTGTTGTCGGAATATCCGATCGTGTGTACGGTAGGGTGACCACATTTCCAAACTACCATTCAGGGACACCCTCCCTTCCCAAAAATCAGCTTGTGCTGTAACGAATCACAGCACAGTGAATGGACACAAGAGGCAGGATTTATGATTTCTCCAATCACAATCATGGGGCAGGGATTGTGCTCCTCCAGGTATTCCCGGCCAGGACAAGTACTGTCAGTGAGTATAGTGGAGACGTGGCGGCCTTTTTTGGGGGTATCAGATTGGCCCGGGGGGTGGCTGTGTCAGTTTCATTCCTGGACACTGTATTGTCCTGGAATGATTGTGCCCGGGACAGACCTGCAAAATGCGAGACTGTCAATCCGGGGCACGTGGTCACACGAACCGGACCCCTGCTGTGAGCTGGAGCATGCTACAGTGTGACCCCAGATCCCAGATTATTCACCAAAGCCCCCCAATGGGGCTTGTAAAAAAACAAACAAAAAAAAAGGTAGAAAATATTAACAAAAAATAAATAAATAATAAAATAAATAAATTAAATATTAAAAAAAAAAAACTACTGACAGCGTCTTTACTGAAAGCCTGTACCTCTGTACATACAGGGAGCTGGAGGAAGAATCTGCAAGCTCCTGCCATTGCACTTACGATCCAGGCACAATTTGAAGACTCATTTGCAAAAAAAAAATAATAAATGCAAATTTTTTCCCTACAAAAAAATTAGCATTTATTATTTTTATTTCCAAAAGATAGACTTATCCTTTAAATGCATTACTATTCCCAGTGATTTTACTGTGCGCTACCTCCTTGTTCCTGTTGAGGTCACTGTTGCTTCATCATCAAGGGGACAGCTTGAGCGTTTCGAAACCTACTACTATAACAAATACTGACAATCATTACCGCCAAATTAAATGTGCAATTTTCTAATCCTGCATCCAAAGAATTATATCCATTGCCTTGGAAAGGATATTCATTAAAAATCATTTATTTTTCGTAAACTCGCTGCAGATAAAAAAGCAGTTAACAATGAAATGTTACAGCTCAGTTTGCTTGTATGGTTTAGACAAGTAGGCTAATTAGTGATCATTGAAATCACCCGCTGTCCAGGCATATCTGAAAAGACTGGAGGCCGGATGGGGAGCCATCAAGGTTCATTAAAGGATTTCACCCGGTGATAAGACACCAAGACATAAGAGAGGATAATCGTGACGATCCTGTAATGTGCATCATGCACCTCATTACTGCTGCTCAGTTGCAGAAGAGCAACTCCAGTGCAGAACAAAGGACATCTTTGGTTGCATGCAAAATAAACTGTACTGTAGGATAAGGTGACCAGATTTTTTAAATGAAACCCGGGGACATATTTTTTTTTTTACTAGTAATGGCGGCAATCAGTGACAATCTGCCCCTCGCCGCTGCCACCGCTCGCCTCACAACCTGTCAAGTCTTACTCTCCGGGCCCCGCCTACTACTGGGTGGGGAGCTGAGGAAGATCACTCCGCCAGGGATGGCATAGGTCCCAACTGTCCCTGATTTTGAGGGACTGTCCCTGATTTGGAGCAATGTCCCTCTGTCCCTCATTCCTCCTCATTTGTCCCTCATTTTGGTCTGATCTATACAGTTGTATATAAAATGCAGTTGTATATAAAATGCACTATTGTTAAGCCCCATACACTTGGTCAGACAATTTTAACAACAAACATAAAAACGATCGTTTTCCGATCGTTCTCGGAAAATTTGTTTGTTTTTAAACTGCATCAGAAAACCATTTTTGGGTTCAGAAGTCTGGCCAACTGATCTCCCTTCAGATGAAAATCCACAGAAAAGTTTATTAGGCTTTACTGTACAAGTGTACTCACTACTCAGCACAAAAGAGAAGCTGCTTTCAGTCACTGAGGCTGGCCATACATGTTCAATTTTCTTGTACAATTTTCTTTTAGATTTACCAAAAACCATATATGAGGTCAAACTAAACAACACTTTCAATTGTATGCAATCAGGCAGGCCCTTGCACTACACAGTTGAAGGTAAATCTAAAGAAAATTGCACAGAAAATTGTATCATGTATGGCCAGCCTAACTCTCTGGCCATTAAAAAAAACATAAACAAAAGATTTGCATTTGAACCTGTTTCTTTTGTTATTTTCGTATGTTGATATGACACCTATAACAAAAAATTTGCCTTCAGTATTTTGAATACACAGAAAACAGAAAAAGGAATTCATTGAATATACATAATGAAATTCTTTTGTTATAGATGTCATTGAACAATGAACATACAACTGAAAACGAACACAAAACGGATTCAAACAAAATACACAATGCAAACCTCTTGATACAGATTTCATTTTCGTTATTTTGCCATTTTCGTTTTGTCGTTTTTTCCTGTCGGATCGTTCGTTCGTATTTGCGGTCGTTCGTTATGCGGCTCATCCGTTATCCCGTCGTTTTCGTATTTTGGTGCTTTACCGTTTTCGTATGTACACATTATCCCGCGGGTACGAAAATAACATTCGTACGAACGGGAATGCACATATCTAGTGGCAACAATTGATGGGCACAGTGGCGACAATGGCATGGCACAAGAAGAGGTTTTGGACAGCCACACTCAAAAATAGGTAAAATTCAAAAATAGCCCTTTATTGTGGTAAAATAAATGGATGCACTACAAAGAAAGCATACAGTGGGAACAAAAAATAGCTGTTTTTTGTTCCCACTGTATGCTTTCTTTGTAGTGCATCCATTTATTTTACCACAATAAAGGGCTATTTTTGAATTTTACCTATTTTTGAGTGCGGCTGTCCAAAACCTCTTCTTCTGATTGCCTAGTGCATTTCCGGCAACTGCCTGGGTTCTAAACGGACATTGATTGCCTGGAGCTCACCTGGAGCGGTTGTCTTTCCCATAATGGCATGGCACAGTGGCTGCGTTTGGCATGGCACAGTGGCGACAATTGATGGGCACAGTGATGACAATGGCATGGCACAGTGGCTGCATTTGGCATGGCACAGTGGCGACAAGTGATGGGCACAGTTGCGACAATTGATGGCACAGTGGCTGCATTTGAAATGGCACAGTGGCGACAATGGCATGGCACAGTGGCGACAATTGATGGGCACAGTGGGGACAATTGAATGCACAGTGGCTACGTTTGATGGCATGGCACAGTGGCGACAATTGATGGGCACAGTGGCTGCATTTGATGGCATAGCACAGTGGCTGTGTTTGATGGCATGGCAGAGTGGCGACAATTTTATGGAGCAGTGGCTGCATTTGATGGGTACAGTGGCGGCAATTGATGGGCACAGTAAGGTTGCAATTGATGTTTTTTTTTTCGTTTGTTTGCCCCCCTTGACAAAAATTTTGAACACCAGCCACCACGGAGCGTCAGGTATATGCAGGTAGCTCTTGGTCCCTGTACTTCAGGGGCAGGCAACCTGTGGTGCTCCAGCTGTTGAGGAACTACATTTCCCATGAGACATTGCAAGGTTGGCAGTACAATTACTCCCAGAGGCATGATGGGAATTGTAGTTCTGCAACAGCTGGAGTGAGTTTTTTCTTTTTTTGTTGCCAGAATCAGAATCTCTTTGAATGAAACTAAGCTGCTTTGAAAGTGCCTTTCTTCTTCAAACCCTAGATTTGCCACTACAAGGACCAGACTACAACTTCTGCTTCTCCTGTGCCACTGGGTGGTCTTACATGAAAAAGAGATGTGAAAGAAGGGTCTGCTAACTTGGCCTGTGCAACCTTTCAAGAAGCTCACAGCTGTGTAAGACAAGCTCAGGCGAGGAATATGACACTGTGTCATTAAAAGGAGAGAGGCAGAGGCGTCAGGGTGACCTTATTTACCACTTACCAGCCACCTCTTCATTGTTTACATGTTCCAGCATCAGGACCACCTCGGAGCTCTCAGGGGAGATGGTTGTGATTCACACCTCACTTAAGGTAATTAACAGATAGCAACTGTCTCCCACTCCATCTAATGAGTCAGAGGGTCTGGTTTACTCAAGTCATCAGTGCAATCTCCGATTGATGCTTTACCACAATTTACTAAATGCCGCGTGCATGTATGTGAAATGTACAGGTGTGATTGCTTTGGAATTATGCACACGTAAAGTGTGAAGTCAGACACATGTCCACATGGTCCCTTCCTAACTATATTTAGGAGTAGGCCTCACTGCATAGAAATGGACAAATAGGAATGTTGCGGATGAATAAAGTTATATAAGAGGTTTTCTAAAGTAGAACTATTGCTCTATTGCTCCAAACTTTCTAAACAAAGGGCCAGTTGACCGTCCTTCTGACTTTTGGGGGGTCCAAACTGTGGCTATTTGGAGAAGAAAAGGTCCCAACATCGGTGGGAAAAAAAACAATGCCCCTCTTTGGTGTCAGTGGAAGGAATTGTGTCCTGTCATTGGAAGAAATAGTGCCCCATCATTGGGCCCAATTGTTGGTGTGATTAGGATGAATTGTGCCCAGTCATTGGGGCCATTTGGCCCAATTGTTGGTATCATTAGGAGGAATTGGGCCCCATTATTGGCATCATTAGGAGACATTTTGCCCCTTCATTGTAGGTCAGTGGAGAGGGGTGATTATGTCCCATTGTTGGTATCAGTAGATAAATAGTGCTCCGAGGACTTAATAAAAGCAAGCAAAGGGCCACATATGGCCCCCGGGCCACAGTCTGGAGACCACTGCTCTAGAATAAAACATTGCTGGCAGGCTTTTATTGTATGGGAGATTGTGTATGGCCGTAAATCCCAAATATTAGTACTAAAAAGCCATTACCACTACTCAAATATCGACTTATGCAAGAGACAAGTAGGCAGGAGCAGTCTATATTCTCCACTGCAGATGGCACTCGACCGCAGATGAGGAAGGAAGTTGTGAGAAACTCAATGATTTTCTTAGTCACAGGGGGATAATGATCTGATTGGATGTTAATGCCCCATGTGACTTCAGTGGCCATCTTGGATAGGGCAGAGCCTATTTAAGGCCCTAACTCCAGGGATTGTACTGGATAGGGGCAAGAACCCCATTTGTCAGGGACAGTGGAAGCTATGGGGAAAGATTCTGGTGAAGTTAGGAGGCAGCAGGGCCTACATATTCCTCTACAAGAAGCCTCCGTTTAGCGTGAACTGGCCAAGCCACACTTTGTTCCTGGTGACAGATGCTGATGGCATCTAGAATTCTTCTGTCTGCTCATTATCTGGTGCTCAGTTGGCAGCGACCCTAGATAGGTAAGCTTCTTGCCAGGCTTGTTTGTGCTGTTGATTTGGGTGTGACAATACAAAGTTCTTTGGAATTCTGGACTGGGTTGTTTTTACTGCCTACCACACCATGCCTCACCTACCCAACAGACATATCTCCTGAGACCCAAAAGAAGGTCTATGGAAATAGTTACCCACTCTAACCTACTGTAAACCACCCTTCCCAACCTCAGATGGTTAATTACCTGTTTCCCAAAGATGTAGCCTAGCACAGTGTTGACAACCTTTAGTGAAATCTTTTATACATTGGCTGTTATTGTGGGGTCTATGCCTGTAGACATTCTATGGTGCTGTCTGCAGAGGCCTGAGGCTTTTGGAGATGTCCCAAAGAAGTCTATTATGGATCAACTGTACAGGTGAGGCCAGTGCAAAAGAGATTTCAATGCAGGATGTCAATGTTGTGGCTTTGGGATGCAGGTTAATATTTGGAAGGGACAGTCCTTGTGGGTTTAGGGGACGAAAGATAAATGCCCTTCCTTTTTATACCCATTTTATAATGGATACGTTTTACTTGTCTGAAGTGGCTTTTCGAAAAAAACAGGATTTTATGAATGATTTTAAAAAGTAGAGATGTATCCTGGCACATAATTCGTACTTAACTCAGGACTCTACTTGACTGATAGGGACTGGACAGGTTGCACTTTGGGTTACATTTGCGGTATCTGTTATTCAACAAACCTTGTAGTTGTGTTAGGTACCTTTCACAAGAGGCAGATTCCGCTCCGATCAGTAGGGGATCTGTGAGCTGATCTCTTGCTGTTTGGAGCAGAGCAGCCAGATGTCATAATAAATTTGGCAGCCGTGGAAGACCCTTTAAAAGTCTATGAGAGAAATCAAAAGTGCTAATTTTAAAGGCTAATATGCACGTTTTTGTCATAAAAAGTGTCTGGGGACCCGGGACATGCATCAATGCAAAAAAAGTTTTAAAAACTGCATTTTTTTCCGGGAGAAGTGATTTTAATAGTGCTTAAAGTGAAACAATAAAAGTAAAATATTCCTTTAAACTTCGTACCTGGGGGGTTTCTATAGTATACCTGTAAAGTAGTGCATGTTTTCCGTGTTTAGAACAGTCCCTGCACAAAATGTAATTTCTAAAGGATGAATGAATTGTCGAGTCCCGGCAATACAATGAAAAGTCAATAGAAAAACGACACGGGTTCCCCCCCAGTCCATTACCATTTGGGTCTGGTATGAATATTAAGGAAAACCCTGAACCAAAAGAAAAATGCGTGGGAGTCCTCCCAAATTCCATCACCAGGCCCTTCAGGTATGTTATTGATTTTAAGGGGGAACCCCATGCCAAAATAAAAAAAATGGGATGGGGTTCCCCCAAAAAATCCATACCAGACTCTTCAGGTCTGGTATGGATTTTAAAGCGGTAGTAAACCCGCTGCCATTTTTTTTTCACACCTGAAAAGCAAAAGCCATAATGAGCACCGCATACTAGCTCATTATGAAATACTTGCCTTGGAACAAGGTGTGAGGAACTTACCTGGTCCATGCCGAGGGAGATGTCATCTTGCCTCGATGTGTCTTCCTGGTATCGCCGCTCCAGCGCTGTGATTGGCTGGGGCGGCGATGTCGCGCGCTGGAGACTTATTTTCGGCAAGGAAAGGCTGCCGGGCCTTTAGCCGAGGATCTCCGCTGCGCATGCGCCCCTGCAGTCAGCGGCGCATTGCGAGGGGAATATCTCCTAAACTTTACAGGTTTAGGAGATATTCTTTATACCTACAGGTAAGCCTTCTAATAGGCTTACCTGTAAGTTAAAGTGGTAGTACAGAGTTTACTACCACTTTAAGGGGAACCCCGTGCCAAAATTTAAAAAAAGGGCTTGGGATTCCCCCCAAAAATCCATACCAGAACCTTAAAATGAGCATGCAACCTGGCAGGCTGCAGGAAACGAGGGGGGACAAGAGAGCGCCCCCCCTTCTGAACCGTACCAGGCCACATGCCCTTAACATGAGGAGAATGTCCTCATGTTGATGGGGACAAGGGCCTCACACCCACAACCCTTGCCTGGTGGTTGTGGGGGTCTGTGGGCGGGGGTCTATTGGAATCTGGAAGCCCCCTTTAGCAAAGAGGACCTCCAGTTCCCGGCGCCCCCCTTTGTGAATTCTGCCCTTTGCAGTGTAAAACTGGGAGGAGGAGGAGCAGGGTCTGGCGAACAATGTTGTTTGTAAAGTAATGGTTCCCTATGGAATACAGTTATTTGAAAAAGTAAGGAATTGGCAGCGGTGCGGCTTCTTTCACTTTTGGTTTAAATATCCATATTCTGGCATTTGTCTAATTAGGACTTTTTCCTTATAAGCCCCTTTCAGTTGTTAGTATCAGAGAGCTACTTTAGCCCCAAAGTTATGTCTCATTGCATCATGATTCATTAAACAAGCTTGTAAGCCAGATTTATGTAAAGGAAGAAAATTTTACTGCGAATGTCTACAAAAGTGCTATAAAAATTTAGACCACGTCATAAGTAAAACAGAGAATAGCTAAATATTATTTCACTGTCCTCTGAGAGGTGGAGCCGGTCATAATATAAGCAATAACCGCACAGAAATACATCTACTTATTTTTATTCATGATATTCCAAATATACTTAGCCGTAGCTATGGGTCGAATTCTGTCTCTGGAGCCTGTGAATGTGGTGGGCCGCTCAGCACTCCAGGCCAAAATAGGGCAGCAACTGACAAATGCGCATAAACATGTCCGTATAGTGGGAGAGCGGAGCACGCACTTTGTCTGAATAACCCCACATGATGGAAAATGACTCGTCTCTGCTTAGAAACATTTTCTCCAAGGAGAGAGAGGATCAACAAATCTGTTAGCAAGGGTCCAGTGATTATTTTCTTGCTGGAAAAAAAGTGATGAAAATATGTAGAAGACATCGTTTTTGTTCCTATTCCTGATAAACGTGGCCATGATGTGTCATTCACCTGAAGGCTTCTTGGCAAATCTTGTGTTAGAGGCGATGTTATCTGGTCCAGTTACCCAAGAGTCATGTGGGGTAATGGTACCCAAAAAGCAGCTTTTCAGCCAGAGGAATGTGTATCCAAACCTCTCAACCTTCTGAAGTTCACATTTAAATGGAAGTTGTAATAGATTTTGGTACATTTTTCTCTATATTAACCGCTTGAAGATCGCCGCACGACAATATACGTCGGCAAAATGGCACGGCTGGGCACAAGGGCGTACATGTATGTCCCCTTTAAGATCCCAGCCATAGGTTGCGGTCCTCTTCTCCGTGAGTGTCCCCATGGGAACAGCAGACACGATCGCCGCCGGTGTCCCACGATCGGGTCACAGAGAGGAAAAACGGGGAGAGGTAAGTGTAAACAATCCTCTCCCCGTGCTTTCTAGTGAGCCTGTCACTGATCGCCTGTTCCCTGTCATAGGGAACGACGATCAGTGATATCACATGCCCAGCCACGCCCCCCACAGTAAGAATCACTCCCTTAGGGCACACTTAACCCCTACAGCGCCCTCTCCTGGTTAACCCCTTTATTTTTATAGCACTGTTCGCTGTAAAAATGACAATGGTCCCAAAATACTGTAGTGTCAAAAGTGTCCGATGTGTCCGCCATAATGTTGCAGTCACAATAAAAATTGCTGATCGCCGCCATTACTAGAATAAAAATAATTATAAAAAAAAATGCAATAAAACTATCTCCTATTTGGTAGATGCTAGAACTTTTGCGCAAACCAATCAATAAACGCTTATTGCGATTTTTTTTACCAAAAATATGTAGAAGAATATGTATCGGCCTAAACTGAGGGAAAAAAAATGTTTTGTTTTTTTTTTATATCTTTTTTGGGGATATTTATTATAGCAAAAATATTGCATTTTTTTCAAAATTGTCAATCTATTTTTGCGCAAAAAATAAAAACCGCAGAGGTGATCAAATACCACCAAAAGAAAGCTCTATTTATGGGAAAAAAAAGGACACGCAATTGTCAGTGCCAAATCGGAAAAAAGTGGCTTGGTCTTTAAGCTGCATGCTGGTCCAGGGCTTAAGTGGTTAAAAACTGATATATAAATAAAATTTAGCTAAAGCCTTTATTTTAGTTTTAGATAGACTAGTCAACCGTTTGTATTTATTTTCTCTCTTTGTTTGGTAATTTATCTTCTCAATTTGTCCGGGTGAGCTCTGTCAAAATGAGGAAAATCCAAAATGTCATGCAATAGAAGCAAGATCTTAAAAAGACGAATTGTTTGGTGTCATGAATAGGGATGAGCCCCGCGTTCGATTTGAACGTATGTTCGACTCGAACATCGTCTGTTTGGGACCGCAGACGTCGCCGGGAGGAGGGAAGAGCCGAGATCCCGCTGATGTCAGCCTGCTTTGAAGAGGGAGGGGCCGCAGACTTTACCGGGAGGAGGGAAGAGCCGAGAAGAAAACCTTTTGGCAGAGCTGTGGCTGTAAATATGGAATTATTAAATACAGTTACAAAGGGAGACACACTGCACCTTATACCAGTTTTACAGTTTTTTTTATGAACTTTACTAGGGCTTATTTTTGGGGGAAGGGCTTATATTGCAGCCCTCCCTGATAATCAGGCTAGGTCTTATTTTTGGGGTAGGGCTTATTTTCGGGGAGGCAAGGAGAGAATTAATCAGAGAAGCAGCCAAGAGGTCCATGGTAACTCTGGAGGAGCTGCAGAGATCCACAGCTCAGGTGGGAGAATCTGTCTACAGGACAGCTATTAGTTGTGCACTCCACAAATCTGGCCTTGGAAGAGTGGCAAGAAAGAAAGCCATACGAAGTCCAGTTTTCCGACTGCAAGAAGCCATGTGGGGGACACAGCAAACATGTGAAAGAAGATGCTCTGGTCAGATGAGACTAAAATAAACTTTTTGGCCTTAAAGCAAAATTATATGTGTGGAGGAAAACCAACAATGCACATCACCCTGAACACACCATCCCAACTGTGAAACATGGTGGTGTAGCATCATGTTGTGGGGATGCTTTTCTTCAGCAGGGACAGGGAAGCTGATCAGAGTTAATAGGAAGATGGATGGAGCCAAATACAAGGCAATCTTAGAAAAAAACATGTTAGAGTCTGCAAAAGACTCACAAATTTATCTGTAATTGGACCTCAGGCCAAACGCGATACTGCACACCGCTTTGGCTTGAATCCTGCTTGTGTTGCGAGACAACACTCGCAAACCGAGTCAGGATTTTTTAAGATACAGTGCTAGTATTGCGAAACGCTCTTTAACCGCGTTACTCACAATACGATGTTCCACTGTAGTCTGTGTAGTGTGGTTTTAAACGCATTGCAGTAATGAAATTTCCTTGAATAAACAATGACACAGTATTTAGAGTGTTTTGTTTTTTATTTCTTTTATTCAGCATATGTATTTGCATTGGAAAGACAGATGGTTTTAGCTATTCAATAGCATGTAAAGCCAAATATACTCTACTCTCTAAAAGATTTTTGAATGTGACAGCAACAAGCTAAGATCTACTTGGGGTTTAACAAATTAGTTCACTGATCTTCTTCTTTTTTTTTAAGATCACATAAGGCATTCATAAGGCCACAGGTCCTTAAGGGCACAGGGACCAACCAGGGCCCTGCTTTTATTTAAAAGCATAGAAACAAGGTGAAGACAGACTGGTTACTATGAGGGAAAATAAGTGAATGAAATAAGTGCAGGGCCTACAGGACTGAGTAGAAGGAGAACCAGACTATGTGAAGGTAAGAAGAATTCCAGACATGGGGCTAGGTTTAGGATGGAAAGCGTATCTTTGTGCGGGTGTAGCGTATCCGATTTACGCTACGCCTCCGCAACTTTTACAGGCAAGTGCTGTATTCACAAAGCACTTGCTCCGTAAGTTGCGGCGGCGTAGCGTAAATGGACCGGCATATCCCCACGTAATTCCAATAGGGCAGGTAGGGGGCGTGTTGTATGTAAACTAATCGTGACCCGACGTAAACGACACGGCGAACGAACTGCACATTCGCCGGCCGTGAACGTATCCCAGTGTGCATGCTCCAAATCACGTTGCAAATAGTCAATATAAACTACGTGAACGTAACTGACGCCCAGCCCCATTGAATCAACTTACGCAAACGACATAAACGACGTACAATACGACGATGTCCCAACGTCAATACTTAACATTGGCTGTGCCTCATATAGCAGGGGTAACTTTACGCCAGGCGTAAGCCTAAGGTAAACGACGCAAATAGATACGCCGGCCGCAAGTACATTTGTGAATCGGCGTATCTAGCTCATTTGCAAATTCGACAGGTAAATCAACGGAAATGCCACCTAGCGGCCAGCGTAAATATGGAACTAAGAGACTTACGCCGCTCGTATCTTAGCTAAATTCCGGCGTATCTTGTTTTCTGAATACAGAAAAAAGATACGCCGGAGCATCTTAGAAGTTACGCGGCGTATCTCGAGATACGCCGCCGTAACTTCTTCTTGAATCTAGCCCATGGTGTATTTTTACAGAGTTACATTGTTCCAACTTGGACAAGCTGGAGTGACGCCAAGCTCTCCACCTCGTCAAATCAGAAAACACTTTGCATTCATTCAGAACATGAAAAGGAATCTCTGAATGGCACCTGCGCCGAGCAGCTGACCTCCTGTATTCACAATGCATCAGGTTGACCGCTCAGCACAGAAAAAAGTGACGAGCACTATATGAGCAGTGTCTACTAATTCATCTTTAATTGGTTTAAAAAAAGAAAAGTAAAGTAGTTGCACTAACCAGCTTAGTTAGAAGAAGCAGGCTGAATGGAAGTTGGAATGGAATAAGTCTGTCCCTCCCACCCAATTTATTGAATCTGATCAGTCTGGATTTAGGTCGTTGGCAGTTTGGGGTCCTTGAAGGTGTTGTAAATCTGGTGTTTTTGGAAAAATGGTTCAGGTGTGGTCAACTCATAGTAGCCAGGTAGGTGTCTAAGGTCATCTGAAAAAAGTCCCTGAGACGTGTTTTACGGCTGGGGGCATAATGTCTGGTGCAACAGACACAAGATTTTGGTAAGGTTATTGGGTACCTTCAATGACCTGCAACCTTATTTGATTTGTTGTGTTATGTTTTATTGTTTAAATTGTTGTGTGGTACAGTATTTATAATAAAAGTCTACTATGGCTATTTTACCTCCACCTTAAAGTGGATGTAAACCCTCCGTTCACCTAGTGAAGTGAACAGCCTCCAATGATACACAGAAATTAACCAAATCTCCATATATAGGTTTAACATGTATATCTGCTGTCTTCTCATTTATATACTGTTTAGAAAGTTCAGATTTTGTTAGGAGATTTTCTATTCCTGGAGATGATAACAGAGGAACAGTTCAGAAAAGAGCTATACGACTTAGTTCATTGAAAAGTGATAACAAAATACTTCAGATATGTGTGCCCAGCTCAAATTTCATGAATTGGGTTTACATCCACTTTAAGCCCTGTACACACGACTGGGAATCCCATCGGGGGAAAAAACTTCGGAATTCCCAAAGGGGTTGAAGAGCTGGTGTAGTAAAGATGGGTTTTGGTTCCTGGAGGACTTGGCCGACTTCTTAGTCGATAACCAGTACTATGGAAGGGACAGACTGCACCTAAATGAGGAGGGTGCAGATCAGCTGGGAATAAGGATGGCCAAAAAGTTAGAAGGATTTTTAAACTAGGCGACGGGGGGAGGGTCCAGAGATAGAGATAGTCGGTGTGGAACATATTCAAGAGAGTAGTATTAGGGGCATTGGAGGTAGGGTAACCAAAGCACATAAACCCAAGGTAAGTAGAGTAGAAGGTCCTAGTTGCAATCTCGGAACACCCAAGAGGATAGTATGTGACCAGTCAAAATATATTAATGCAGTAAAGTGTTTATTCACCAATGCCAGAAGTCTGCCAAGCAAAATAGGTGAGTTGGAAGCTCTGGTGCATCAGGAGAGCTATGATGTAATCGGTATTGCTGAAATTTGGCTTCATTCCTCACATGACTGGGCTATTAATATTCCTGGCTATGCACTCTTTTGGAAAGACAGGGTAAAAAGGAAAGGTGGAGGGGTCTGTCTCTATGTGAGAAGTGATCTCAAAGCAAGCGTGAAAGAGGACCTGGTTGATGGAGAGTGTGATGAAGTTGAAGCATTATGGGTGGAACTGCATACAGATGTGCGTAGTTCAAAGTTAATCTTTGGAGTTTGTTATAGACCACCCAATGTTAACGAGGAGGTGGAGACTCGGCTTCTTGCACAGATGGAAAGGTCTGCAAGGGCTGGTATGGTGATAATAATGTGGGATTTTAACTACCTAGAAATTAACTGGAGTAATGGCACTGCTAGGACAGTTAAAGGACAAAAATGTATAAACCTTGGACTGAGGCGCTGAGAAAGATATGGGGGTTTTGGTAGATCATAAGCTCAATAATAGCATGCAATGCCAAGCTGCAGTTTCCAGAGCGAGCAAAGTCCTTTCTTGTATTAAGAGAGGTATGGACTCCAGAGATATAGATATCATTTTGCCCCTGTACAAATCATTAGTAAGACCTCATCTGGAATATGCAGTCCAGTTTTGGGCTCCAGTTTTCAAAAAGGATATCAGGGAACTGGAGAAAGTGCAGAGAAGAGCAACCAAATTCATAAGAGGCATGGAGGAGCTCAGCTATGAGGAAAGATTAGAAGAACTAAATGTATTCACTGTTGAGAAGAGTAGATTAACTGGTTGCCGACCAGCCGTCGCTATAAAAATGTCAATGGTCCCAAAAATGTGTCAAAAGTGTCCGAAGTGTCCGCCATAATGTCGCAGTCACGAAAAAAACGCTAATCGCCGCCATTACTAGTAAAAAAAGAAAAGTTAATAAAAATTCCATAAAACTACCCCCTATTTTGTAAACGCTATAACTTTTGCGCAAACAAATTAATAAACACTTATTGCAATTATTTTTTTTTTACCAAAAATATGTAGAATGATACGTATCAGCCTAAACTGAGGAAAAAAAGTTTTTTATATATTTTTTGGCAATATTTATTATAGCAAAAAGTAAAAAATATTGAATTTTTTTTTTAATTGTCGCTCTATTTTTTGTTTATAGCGCAAAAAATAAAAAACTGCAGAGGTGATCAAATACCACCAAAAGAAAGCTCTATTTGTTGTTTTTAATACGTTTTTATTTTATTCTTTCACATGTCTACATCCGTCAATATTATTATGTTTCTTCTGAAAGCTCTATTTGTGAAAAAAAAAAAAAAAGGACGCCAATTTTGTTTTGGGAGCCACATCGCACGACCACGCAATTGTCAGTTAAATCAACACAGTGCCGAATCACAAAAAGAGGCCAGGTCCTTTACCTGCATAATGGTCCGGGTCTTATGTGGTTAACAAGAGTTAACTACCACTTTAAGTAGTGGATGTGTATAGATTATGTTTGAAAATAAGAATATCATTCAGTGTGACTTTAACTTTTTGGCTCCATGTACACTGAAGCTGATAAACTGCAGTTTATTGGCGTTTTGGCTTTTTTTTTTTAAAGCCCATAAACTGAACTCTATGTTAGCCTATGTGCCCATGCACACCTGGGCAATTTTCAGTGTTAATGAGCTTTGGAGTTTATTGGCTTTTTTCTGAACACCCGAAATTTGCGTTCAAAGTGAAGTTTTTTTTGCGGGAAAAAAAACGCTAAAAAAACACACACAAAAAAAATAGAAGCTGATTAGCTACACTGAAAAACACTGATTAAAGCTATTGCAAAAACGCTAAAAAACGTTGCAAGGCTCCCTGCAAAGCTACTGGCATTTTTTTTTATCAGCTTGTACATGGAGCCTTAATGCCGTTTAAAGAAGCATCACCCCAAAATCACTGAATCTGAGCGCTGATTTAATAATTCCTCTGGTACATGCGTCTTCCTTTGTGAGGCCTCCTTCTCTGGGACTCCTCCAGGAATCGGCTGTTCTGTAATCAGGGAACTGTTTGAGATCTCTTTCAATATGTTGGCAAAATAAACGGAATTGCATGTAACTACTGTAATGATCAGCACATGGTAACCAGAGTTTGCAGTTGAGGTTTGAAACATAAACAAAAGCGTGGTTACATGTATATATTGTGGGGTTCTGCTAATCCTTTAAGGATATACAGCAAATGACTTCAAAGGTCTACGGGATGCGTTGAGTGCGCCCCAGGGAGTGACCTAATAATTATACAGCTTCTTGAGTCTGTGGACTCCTCCATAGGCCCCTTATTCACATATACATCATAGCGGCTACATGCAGTACAATGTCGTTAATCTATAGAGTAGATGAGCGTGATTTCAAGCAATCACAGGAAGGTTTTCTTAAATCTTGCCGGCTCATTTATCTCATGGCTTGGTTGCCGTGATTGATCAGTAGCTGTTCTTCTGACACCTAATAGACTGCTTTAGCTCAGCCTGGAATTTGGCTTTCATCAAGGGCTTTGTCTATCATGGTCCTCTCCAGGGTTCAGATATGTTTGTGATCTGTTTTTTTAGATTGTCATTTAAAGATTGTATGTCAACTACAAGTAGGCAAAGACGACTATTTAATCCCTTTGTGACCAGAGGTCAGTTAATCTACGGGCCAGATTCTCGTACATCTCCGCTTTTTGAGCGGGGCGTAACCCATTTACGCTACACCTCCGCACTTTTTACGGGCAAGTGCTGTATTCTCAAAGCACTTGCTCCGTAATTTGCGTCAGCGTAGCGTAAAAGGGACGGCGTAAGGGCGCGTAATTCAAATAGGGAAGGAGGGGGGCGTGCTGTATTAAAATTAAGCGTGCCCCCGCGCCGAACGAACGGCGCATGTGCCGGCCGTAAAAGAAGCCCACTGCGCATGCTCCATAGTACGACGCAAATACATTGGTTTCGACGTGAACGTAATTAACGTACAGCCCTATTCGCGACGAGTTACGTAAACAACGGAAATGACGGAAAAACCCGACGCTGTCCCGACGTTCATACTTAACATGGCTTACGCCAGACCTACGCAAGGTTACCCCTCATATAGCAGGGGTAACTTTACGCTTACGCAAACAACGTAAAACTACGACGACGGCGCGCAAAAACGTTCGGGAATCGGCATATCATGCTCATTTGCATATTCAACACAGAAATTGACGGGAACGCCACCTAGCGGCCAGCGTAACATTGCAACTTAGATCCGACAGTGTGCCCAGGTTCACACTGGGTACGATTTAGTTCGATTTGAGATGCGATTTAACAAGTGAAATCGCATCTCAAATCGGCAGCATTTGCCGGCAATGACACCATCCTAATCGTTGTGACGCCGCATCTGCGGTGCTGCACCGATTTCAAAAAGTAGTTCCTGTACTACTTTTTGCGTTTTCAGGACGCGCTTTACATTGACATCTGTGCAGAAACCTGCACAGATGTCTCTTAAATCGCAGCCGAAATCGGGACTGCCTGCGGGAGTGAAATCGTGTGAGTTCAGCTGAAATCGCACGGCTTCACTCCCGCAGCCCAGTGTGAACCAGGGCTGTAAGTGACTTACGCAAGTCGGATCTAAGCAAAATCTATGCGTAACTGATTCTAAGAATCAGTGGCATAGATGCATAGCCCCGCAAACAGAGATACGACGTCGTATCTCCTTTCAGAATCTGGCCCTACATGTCCAGGCCAAATTTAGCAGCATTGGCATGCATTGGTTAATTTGATAATAACTCTAAGATTAATTTTATTCATATTTTATATATATATATATATATATATATATATATATATATATATATATATATATATTTATGGTCGTGGCCCTCTGACTGAGAGTGATGTGGATCACATAAACACGCGACAAGACTTACAACATAAATAGACCTGAAGTGTGCCTTGGTGGTCTGGTCAGTATGCCAAGAAAAGGGGGCATACCCAAAGTAAGTAATGGGTAGTTAATTGAAGAAGGATATGCTGAGAAGTGCCCTGAAAAAGGGAAGGGCGGGAGGGTGTCGAATGCGATTGAATGCGCAGACTCACGGACATGAGGTGAGCTGGGAAGAGTCGGCCCAGTGACATGTAGTACTGCACACTGAATCGACAAAGAGCATGTGTGAGTGGGCTGCTTAAATACCCTCCGGGCTCCTCCCATAAACTCAGGCCACCATACTGGCCTTCTTATATATATATATATATATATATATATATATAGTGCCTTGCGAAAGTATTCGCCCCCCCTTGAACTTTGCGACCTTTTGCCACATTTCAGGATTCAAACATAAAGATATAAAACTGTAAATTTATTTGAAGAATCAACAACAAGTGGGACACAATCATGAAGTGGAACGAAATTTATTGGATATTTCAAACTTTTTTAACAAATAAAAAACTGAAAAATTGGCCGTGCAAAATTATTGAGTCCCCTTAAGTTAATACTTTGTAGCGCCACCTTTTGCTGCGATTACAGCTGTAAGTCGCTTGGGGTATGTCTCTATCAGTTTTGCACATCAAGAGACTGAAATTTTTGCCCATTCCTCCTTGCAAAACAGCTCGAGCTCAGTGAGGATGGATTTGTTTGTAAACAGCAGTTTTCAGTTCTTTCCACAGATTCTCGATTGGATTCAGGTCTGGACTTTGACCTGGCCATTCTAACACCTGGATATGTTTATTTGTGAACCATTCCATTGAAGATTTTGCTTTATGTTTTGGATCATTGTCCTGTTGGAAGACAAATCTCCGTCCCATTCTCAGGTCTTTTGCAGACTCCATCAGGTTTTCTTCCAGAATGGTCTTGTATTTTGCTCCATCCATCTTCCCATCAATTTTAACCATCTTCCCTGTCCCTGCTGAAGAAAAGCAGGCCCAAACCATGATTCTGCCACCACCATGTTTGACAGTGGGGATGGTGTGTTCAGGGTGATGAGCTGTGTTGCTTTTACGCCAAACATAACGTTTTGCATTGTTGCCAAAAAGCTGGATTTTGGTTTCATCTGACCAGAGCACCTTCTTCCACATGTTTGGTGTGTCTCCCAGGTGGCTTGTGGCAAACTTTAGTCAACACTTTTTGTGGATATCTTTAAGAAATGGCTTTCTTCTTGCCACTCTTCCATAAAGGCCAGATTTGTGCAGTATACGACTGATTGTTGTCCTATGGACAGAGTCTCCCACCTCAGCTGTAGATCTCTGCAGTTCATCCAGAGTGATCATGGGCCTCTTGGCTGCATCTCTGATCAGTCTTCTCCTTGTCTGAGCTGAAAGTTTAGAGGGACGGCCTGGTCTTCGTAAATTTGCAGTGGTCTGATACTCCTTCCATTTCAATATTATCGCTTGCACAGTGCTCCTTGGGGTGTTTAAAGCTTGGGAAATCTTTTTGTATCCAAATCCGGCTTTAAACTTCTCCACAACAGTATCCCGGACCTGCCTGGTGTGTTCCTTGTTCTTCATGATGCTCTCTGCGCTTTAAATGGACCTCTGAGACTATCACAGTGCAGGTGCATTTATACTGAGACTTGATTACACACAGGTGGATTCTATTTATCATCATTAGTCATTTAGGTCAACATTGGATCATTCAGAGATCCTCACTGAACTTCTGGAGAGAGTTTGCTGCACTGAAAGTAAAGGGGCTGAATAATTTTGCACGCCCATTTTTTCAGTTTTTTATTTGTTAAAAAAGTTTGAAATATCCAATAAATTTCGTCCCACTTCATGATTGTGTCCCACTTGTTGTTGTCTCTTCAAAAAAAATTACAGTTTTATATCTTCATGTTTGAAGCCTGAAATGTGGCAAAAGGTCGCAAAGTTCAAGGGGGCCGAACACTTTCGCAAGGCACTGTATATATATATGTAGCGCCCCTGTACTTCCAAGTAGGGGAGCTATTGAAATTTAGTGGGATTGATCAGAGTGTAAGTGACTTTGATCTCAATTCTGGTTAATGTAGGGCTCTCTGTTTCAGCTTGGCTGTGTTGTGGGCTCACTCTGTCGTACCTGGGGTGTAATTCCACCTCGAGTCGACAGGCGGCAACAGTGGAGTTGAGGTTCGGGTGTTCTCTCCAAGTGACCAATCAGGAGGCTTGGGCCTCGCTGTGCATGCTGGGAGACGGTACTTATGAAGCAGACGCCATCTTGAGCGGTTCTCTGGTTCCTGGTGCGGCACCCACCTTTAGGGTGACCGTACATCGCCACGCCCCGAACGTTAAGGCCTACCTGGCCGGGGCGTGGGCGCAACGTGGAGATTCTGGTTCCCGGGACCCTGTTGGCCCGGAGCAACTGAAGTTGTGGCGGGGCCCCAGTGACACTGAGAGGTTGGATGTCAACAACCTGTCAGTCGGTGACCAACTAAGGACTACCTAAGGTCAGATTCAGGTACTAATTCATTAGGGAAGACTTATTTCATGATCTACGTTCTAGGGAAGGGTCTGTGGCAGAGGTCTGTTTCCCACACGGTTCCGAATGATACCCTGGCTGCCAGGTCGGTGTGAGGGGCCTGTCCAGGTACACTGCACCCACTCTGGCTGGAGTGGCGACGAAGCAGGACTGCCTCACCCATCTTTTCTCATTCATCTCAAGTTCATGTTCTACCGTGTTGGGTATATTACCAAAAGTATTGGGACACCTGCCTTTACACGCACATGAACTTTGATGGCCTCCCAGTCTTAGGCCTCGTACACATGCACGGTTTTATCGGCAAGAAAGCTGCTGGGAGAGCTTTTTGCCGAGAAAACCGTGTATGGTTGACGAAAAAAAATAGAGAACCTGCTCTCTATTTTTCTTATTGGGATTCTCGGCAGTGTTTTCCTGCAGACAAACCCAAGTGTGTGTATGCTTACCTGGCCCCTGTAAGGCCCCGTACACACGACCGAGAACCTCGGCAGAATCCAGCGAGAAGCTCGCTGGGATCCATATTCTGCCGAGATACTCGGTCGTGTGTACGTTTTCGCCGAGCGTCCCGTCGAGCAAGCCGTCGAGCCAAAATAGAGAGCAGGTTCTCTATTTGCTCGATGGCCCATCGAGAACCATGGCTCGGCGCCTTTCCCGACGGCTTGGTCGACGATTTTGACGGCCGGGCGAGAACCTCGACGGGCGGAATGATGTGTTTGGCCCGTCGAGGTTCTCGTACGTGTGTACGCGGCCTAAGCCTGCTCATGCTCGATGAGACTGTGACGCATGCGCGGTAGCTTACAAGGCATAGTGTAGGGTATAGCAAGATGGCGGCGGTGGCATCGAATGTGATGAGTGCATGCTCGTCGTAGTCGATGACGTCACCGCGTTTTTGCCATTCAAAAGAACGGCGGTTCTTTTGAATGGTGTGTGTGTACACTTGGCGAGCTAGAAAGCTTGCCAGGAATCTCTTCAGGAAAACCAAAGTCTTTTTCCTGACGAGATTCCTGACCGTGTGTACAGTGCTTTAGTCTGTAGGGTTCAATATTGAGTTGGCCCACCCTTTGCAGCTATAACAGCTTCAACTCTTCTGGGAAGGCTTTAGGATGGGGTGTCTATGGTGAAAGTTTGACCATTCTTCCAGAAGCGCATTTGTGAGGTCAGGCACTGATGTGTATAAACTCACCCACTCACCGGCCACTTGGACACCCTTTTGCCTTCAGAACTGGTCAGTAAGCACCAATGCTGTAATACCAACATTTAACTGATGAGCTTTAATTTCAGTGAGAAGTTTGGCGTCCACATTAAAGGGGTTGTAAAGGTTCATGTTTTTCACCTTAATTGGCTCGCGCTGCTGTCAATCAAATACAATGACGCAGGAGCTAGACCGAGTCATACACTTGGAGACTATGGACGCCAAGTGTATGACACGTGAGTGCGCCCGCAAGGTAACCCCCTCTGGGGAGAGCTTCCCAGAGGGAGTTAGCTATTGCGTGGAGGAGCCACGAGAGCCACCATGGGACCCCAGAAGAGAACAATTGGGGCCACTCTGTGCAAAATGAACTGCACAGATGAGGTAAGTATGACATGTTTGTTATTTAAATCAATAATATGCTAACCTTTAATATCACTTTAGGCTTCTTTCACACGGGCCTGTGGCCTACGGCCACGACCATTCAGGTCTGCCTGTCAGTTTATTTGATGGACCTGAACGGGCGATCCATGCTTGTCTATGGAGCATCAGATGTCAGTGGTGACCATGTCCGCTGATATCCGATCCGCTAAAATCAGACAGATGGCGATCGGTGAGAGCTGATAAAAACTGACATCTCTCCATAGACAAGCAGTGGCTCTCAACAAGCCACTCCCAGTCATCCGCTGGCTCAGCGGAGATCAACGGAGAGATCTCCCGCCGAGCTGGCGAACGGCGCTGACGGATTAGTCCCTGTGTGGAAGGGGCCTTAAATAAGGTGACCAGATTTTTAAAATGAAATTTTTTTTTTTTTTACTAGTAATGGCGGCAATCAGCCACTCTCTGCCTGTCGCTGCCTCTGCCCGCCTCACAGCCTGTCAAGCCTTACTCTCCAGGCCCCAGCTACTACTGGGTGGGGAGCGGAGGAAGATCACTCTACCAGGGAAGGCAAGAAGATAGGCAGGCGGCTGGCCGGGACTTGATCCAAGGAAGAAGAACATGTCAGCGGAGCTGAATGGGCATGCACCCAAAACTGAAGAAAAATTCCCTCCACTCTGAACAGCACATGATCATCAGAAAGGGGCACAGATAATGAAAGAAATACACCTCCCAAGCTAGAGTGGGGGTGTGTAATTCCGTTTTTTTTTTATTCTGCACTGACTGTCTTTGAAATTGCCCCACCCCTGCTCAAATCCAATCCGGGGACAAAACCAGGGACAGACTTAGTCCGGGGACAGTGTCCTCAATCCGGGAACTGGGGATGAACTGGGGATGTCTGGTCACCCTACTTAAGCAGAGAAATTATTATACAGGATTTCTATAGCCCAAACAGTTTTTGCAGTGTTTTTACACTATAAAGGGATATAAAGAGAGATTGGAAGATATGAGGGACAAAGATCCAGGTTCTTACCAGGGATTTGGGATCCACCTACACCTACGTCACTACGGTGTCCTGAGTACGGGCAGAGGAAATTACCATTAACCTGCCTATATGGATGATGCCAATTGTGGAAATTGTATTCCTAAACAAAATTAAATGTTTTCCATAGCAAAAAAAATAATCATTAACACGTGTTAAAAAAAATTATGTTAATTTTCAGGAAGCTATATATTTGTCCCTGACAAGCCTGGAAGGCTTAGATTGATTGTTTGACATAAACTGTCCAAATCTATCTGCAAACATACATCATCTATTTACAGGCCAGCAGAAGGCCTGGCACCCCAACTGGGTCTGTGGTGCATGTTTCCCTATGCCGGCTTTGTTTTATTTTTCAGATACTATATACAATGAATGTTAGGAAAAACACAACATGGAGCTGCAACAAAGGATAATGAAAGGAAAAGATGTAGGGAGACGAACATTTGATTACATCACCATCTATCTGATTGATGTCTGCTTACCTTAATGGAAAACTGTTGTACAGTTCCATTGTAACCGGATGACCAGATGACCTACACAAAGGAAAGTGTGCTACAAACTCTGGTGGCAGATTTGACCAATTTTCTCTTAATCTATGGAATCTTTTACCCCCTTCATGACCAGGGCATTTTTTGCTATTCAGCACTGTGCTACTTTAATTGGTAATTGCGCGGTGATGCATTACTGTACACAAATTACATTTTTTGCATTTTTTTCACACAAAGAGCTTTCTTTTGGTAGTATTTGGTATCCCCTGTGTTTTTTATTTTTTTTTGTGATATTAATGAAAAAAGACAAAAAAAAATATTTAAGAAAAACTATATTTTCTATTTTCTGTCATAAAACATATCCAATAAAATCAAATTTCATCATGTATTCTGCTACATGTCTTTGTTAAAAAAAAAAAAAAAAAAAAAAATCCCAATAAGTGTCTATTATTTAGTCTGTAAAAAGGTTATAGCGTCCACAAACTATGGGCCAGATTCAGCAAGACTTGCGCTGGAGTAATTCGATATGCGCCGCGTAACTGTGATTATGCGCCGTCGTTTCTATGTGGCCGTACCCACCAAACTAGATGCGACAGAAAACGGGCCATTTCCGATCGGCTTAACTTTCCGACGCCAGAGTATCTTCAGCGCATAATTTCGCTTGGCGCATCAGTCGCGCCTATTGATTTCCCCTGCAAATATGCAAATGAGGGAGATTTCCCGATTCGCGAACTGATTAGCACCATACGCTGGCTACATGCGCCGCGCGTATCTCGTCCGTCCGGCGCAAAGTTATTTCTACAAATAGCTGCTTTATCTTTACTCCAGACGGCCTCAGGTCAGCAGGAGAGCAGCTACAGCAGCAGCGTTACCGACGAAACTAGCAAGCTGAACAACCACACATGCAAGGACAACACCTCTGTGTGCCAACATGCCAGGGGCAATCGTGGTCCTAGCACTAGTACTGGGTCCCCCGGAACGAAGGAGGCGGGCACGTGAGAGGATATACCGCACGCGCATGAGCCTCTTTGGCATGGGGGATGAGGAGGTGTATCGCCTCTTCAGATTCAGCCCTGATGCAATACTTGAACTAACCACAACCCTGCAGGGTGACATCACCAGCAAGACACACCGCTCACAAGCAGTGCAGCCACTGGTGAAGGTCCTGGCAACACTCCATTTCCTTGCAAGTGGATCATTACAGCGTACAAGTGGAGTGGTGGCTGGGATGTCACAGTCCTCCATGAGCAGATGTGTGCACCAGGTTGTCCCTGCAATCCTCAGACGCATGTCCAACCAGTTCATCAGACCAACCACTGAGGAGCTGCGGCAGAAGGCAATGACAGATTTCTACAGCATTGCCAGATTCCCACGCACTGTGGGGGCCATTGATTGCACACATGTGTCACTCCAGCCCCCCAGTGCCACAGAGCACATATACCGCAATCGGAAGCATTGGCATTCCATCAACGTACAGGTGATAGCCGATGCCCAACGCCTCATATGGCACGTCCGTGCCAAGCACCCCGGATCCAGCCATGACAGCTTCATATACCGTCAGGGCCCCATCCCAGCAGAATTCGAGCAGAACATGTATGGGGACAGCTGGCTGGTTGGTGAGTGACATGGATGGCAGGCATGACTATCCCCTCCCGTGATGCACATCAGAAGTAGCACATGCATGACTAACATTCTCCTGTCTTTTCCCTTACAGGTGACTCTGCATATGCACTGGGACCCCATCTAATGACTCCTTTCCGGAACCCCCAAACCAGAGGAGAGAGAAAATACAATGAAGCCCACATCAAAACCCGTGCAGTGGTGGAGCAAACATTCGGGCTCCTGAAGTCCCGTTTCCGCTGCCTGGATAAGTCCGGGGGGACCCTATTGTATTCCCCTACCTTTGTGTGTCAGATCATTGGTGCATGTTGCATTCTGCACAACTTTGCTATGAGAAAAGGCCTGCAGATTGACATACGTGATGACCTGACCCCCGACCCACACAGTCCCCACCTGCCAGAGGAGACCCAGTCTGCTGATGGAAGAGCAGTCAGGAGGGTCCTGGCCGTAGGCATCTTTGGACAATAAACCAAAACATTAATCACACGGACAATGCACGCGTGTACACCACTGATGTCCCTGGATCACACACACCACATGCACATCGCATTGGATTAGCCCAAGTCCAGCATGTAGGACTTGGGAGCAGCAACGCCAGCGTCAAGGCCCCAATGATGTCACTGTCCATTCATACACCTTTCACACGTCATTCATACAGCCGTGGGGTTAACTTCACCACCACGGCCGAGGGTGACACCCCTTACTGTCAGGAGTGCCACCCGCTCACATTCACACACCATTCACACTGTCCCCTGCACTCCTGACTAGTGTTGCTCACGAATATTCGTATTGCGAATATTCGGCTCGAATATGGCATATTCGAGTATTCGCGATATATTCCGAATTTCGCGGTGAATATTCGCTATTTCGAATATTCGTATTTTTTCAATTTTTTTTTAGAACAGATCACATCCTAGAGATCCCCATTGACGTCTAAAAGCATTGCTGGTATGATTAGAGACCTTGGGCCGAGTAGCTGCAGCGATCATTTTATATTGCCGAAAAATCGCAATGCGATTATTCGGCAATAGCGATATCGCGCGATTATTTTCGAGAAATTCGCAATATTGTTTTTAGCTAAAATAACACATATATTCGATTTCAGAGTGTTACTGTCGAAATTCCGCAATCAATTTCTCATTCGCATTTTTGCGAAATTACGATGAAATATCAAGAATATTCTGAGCCAATCAGAGTGCTCCTTCCGCATTTGCCGAATATTCGCAATTATTTTGTATTGTAATATATCACGAATATTCTGAGCCAATCAGAGTGCTCCTTCCGCATTTGCCGAATATTCGCAATTATTTTGTATTGTAATATATCACGAATATTCTGAGCCAATCAGAGTGCTCCATTCCGCATTTCTCGAAATTTCGCAATTATTTTGTATTGTAATATATCACAAATATTCTGAGCCAATCAGAGTGCTCCTTCCGCATTTGCCGAATATTCGCAATTATTTTGTATTGTAATATATCACGAATATTCTGAGCCAATCAGAGTGCTCCATTCCGCATTTCTCGAAATTTCGCAATTATTTTGTATTATAAAATATCACGAATATTCTGAGCCAATCAGAGTGCTCCTTCCGCATTTGCCGAATATTCGCAATTATTTTGTATTGTAATATATCACGAATATTCTGAGCCAATCAGAGTGCTCCTTCCGCATTTGCCGAATATTCGCAATTATTTTGTATTGTAATATATCACGAATATTCTGAGCCAATCAGAGTGCTCCATTCCGCATTTCTCGAAATTTCGCAATTATTTTGTATTATAAAATATCACGAATATTCTGAGCCAATCAGAGTGCTCCTTCCGCATTTCTCGAAATTTCATTCGCATTCGCAATTCGCATTCGCATTCGCAATAGCGAAATTTCGCAATCATTTCTTTTCCAAAAAATATCACGAATATTCGTATTTAGCGAATATATCTCGAATATTCGACTATATATTCGAGATATATCGCGAAATCGAATATGGCATATTCTGCTCAACACTACTCCTGACCGTGTGCAGTAAAAAAAGAAATACATATCTCATAACATGAGAACAAAAATAAACAAATACTCATAACCTGAGTATAAAAAAAAAAAATTATAAACCAAAAAAAATCTGGGATGACGGGGGCTCCTCCTTGGGGGCACTCTCGGGCTCCTCAGCTGCCTGGAGGGAGTGAGTGGTGGTGGGGGTGGGGGGGCATCTGGAGGAGGCTGATCCCCGGGTGGGCCACTCCTGGGAGCTGTTGGCTGCCTGCCCTCCAAGGCCACGGCAATACGGCTGAGATACAGGTTTGTCTGGGCCTGCATCCTCAGCTGGCGGGTGATCTGATGCCGCTGCTCACGCTGCCGCTGCCTCCCCTCTTCCCGGATGGCAGCTGTGTTGGCGTTGACGGCTGCTGTCAGGTGCCGTACATCAGCCTGCACCTCCCCCAGGCTGGTGACAACGTCCTGCACACGACTGGGCAGCTGTGACATGGAGCCCAGGCTGTCAGCGACCCGGTCTAAGTGGCCAGCAATCTCCCCCATCTGCTGGGTCTGCCTTGCGTGGTCCAACACTACCTGGTCCTGGACCATATCAGACACCCCCCTGGTCTTACGGGTCGCCTTCCTGGGGGCAGAAGAAGGTTGTCCCCATGGGGATGGAGTCGCCCTTGAGGGGCTACCTAGGATGGGGGAGGGGATGACAGAGGGCCCTGCAGAGGAGGAGGACTCCTCCAACAATAAAATAAAGTCCTGCTCAGGGACAGGCTCCTCCTCAACCACCTCTGCTGAAGTGGTGTGGGCACTCTCCTCCTCCACCTCGGTGTCTCCAGCACCCAGGGCCTCGTAATCAGCATCCCGTTGGGAGGTTGGGGTGGACTGGCCGGTACGAGATGATGGCCCAGCTCCGTCATCTGTGGATGACACAAAGCAGATACATGTTGGTGGTCCCACACACTTGGCACATGTACCCTCCCCCCCCCACATGCAACACACCAAATAGGGGATAAAAAGCACTTACCTGTCCTGGAGCCTTCCTCCATGGAGTCATAGCCAGGGACCCCCTCCAACTGCTCCCTGTCCAGGCAGCGGGTCTGGCTGACCGGACATGGTGGACCACCACCTGTGCCCCTCTCATGGCTCCTAATGGTGGCCACCTTGCCACGGACCTTGCGCCGCAGGTCGTTTATTTATTTTTGTATGACGCCTGCAGTCCGGGTGGAGTACCCTAACACATTGACCCTGGCAGCAATGGTCTCCAGGATGCCCTGCTTCCTCTCCCGGGTGGTCTTCCAACTTTTTTTCCCGTGGAGGAAATCATTAAACGTCTCCATAGCCGAGATGATCACAGAGACCTCCTGGGCATTAAAGTTGAGGTTCCTCCTCTCTTTGGGGGTAGCGGGAGCAGCCATGACAGTGCAAAAGTATCTTCCCTGGGGTGGGGGGAAACGGATATACTTTTGCGCCGGAATGGCGTTTCCGCTAGCGCTTTTATACGCGCAACGGAACACATTGCGCTGGCGTTTCCCGTGGAGTGGTGCCGACGGAAGTTGTGAGCATGCGCACAAGGGGGCGAGTGGAGCCTCACTTACTGCGCATGCTCTGTGGATGATGCGCTGAACGTAAGCCTCTACGCTGGGCTCCGCCCATCATTTACATATGATCACACCCACTTCCACTTGCGTCGGGTTACGCCAGCGCATTATCGTTACTCTGGCGCAAGTTTACGCACAAGTGCTATGTGAATAACAGTACTTGCGCCGAAAGTGTCGGCGGAGTAACGTAAATGAGAAACGTTACTCCAAAGTAAAGAAGCGCCCATCTACCTGAATCTGGCCCTATGGGTATATATTTGAATATTGATCAATCATATCTTAAGGCCCTAAAATGCCAGGACAGTACAGATACCCACAAATTACCCCTTTTCGGAAAGTAGACAGTGTGAGGCATTTAGTAAGAGACATGGCAAGTTTTTTTAAATTTTTTTTTTTTTTTTGTCACAATTTTTTGGAAAATGAAAAGAATTTTAATTAAATTTAATTCACAATTTACATTGTCACAATTTATGTTTTTATATGCCGTCACCAGTGCAGTACAGTGTCATGATATGATTGGCGTGGTGGTGATCAAAGACCTCATAATTTTTTATTCAATATTTTAAATATTAATATAATTTTCATATATATATATATATATATATATATATATATATATATATTTCAATTTTAACTTTTAGTTAAAAGCAATGCTTTCAACTGTCGTGATTGGGTTACGTTCATGACAGCTGTGAATACTAGTGATTTGCTACAGCTATTCACATGGTATAGGGTGCTGTGATTGACCCAGGTACCATGTGATAGCTGTGCCCATCAAATGCAGCCTCACCCGAGCCCATCAAATGCAGCCCCACCAGTGGCCATCAAATGCAGCCTCACCAGTGCCCATCAAATGCAGTCTCATGTTCATAATGGGGGTGGTAGTGACACAGCCCCAAATGATACACAATGGCTCAAAAGTGATATGGTCCAGAAATATTTAGACAGAACAAAGGTGGATAAAGCACCTGGACCAGATGGCATCCACCCACGGATCCTAGAAGAATTGAGCTTTGTAATTTCAAAGCCATTGGTATCTAATTTTTAGGGACTCATTAATGACAGGAATAGTACCACTGGATTGGCGCAGGGCCAATGTGATGCCTATATTTAAAAAAGGAACAAAGGGGCAGATTCACAAAGACGTAATATTCCGCTGCGTAATCGAAATACGGTACGCTGCCGTATTTCACCAGACTCTACACCGAATTCAGGTAGTTTTTTTGCGCGTACGCTATTGTTTCGTATTTTTTTTCCGCCGCGCAATCGAAATACGTGATTAGGGGGCGTGAAGCATTTAAATTAAGCGCGTCCCCGCGACGATCGAACTGCGCATGCTCTGTTCAGGAATTTCCCGCCGTGCATTGCGCGAAATCACGTCGTGACGTCATTCGTTGTTTGAGTAGCGGCGTTTACGAACATTCCTATTCCCGGACGACTTACGTTAAAAATAATAAAAGACATCGGAAAACGTTGAAATTCGACGCGGGAACGACGGCCATACTTAACATGGGCTGTCTAATATTAGACCAGCAAAAAGCAGGTATAGTGAAACGGAAAAAAAAGATGACTAAAGGTGCCGTAAGAGATTGCGTTGAAAGTGCGAAATTTTGTGGATTGCAGGCAAAAGCTCATTAGCATACCCTGACGGCGAAAAACAACAGGAAGTCCGCCCAGTGGCCGCAATTTTCTGGCAGCGTAGATCTGAAGGCGTACTAACACGTAATACAGTCGAAATGAAGCCCGCAGGTGTCTTTTCATGGTTTGAGGATTTCGACTAGCGTAAAAACGCCCGTAAGTCGAAATTACTCCAGTCTAACAACATTTACACAGGCGTAATCGCTTTGTGAATCTAGGCCAAACTCTTTACCAAGTAACTATAGACCTGTTAGTTTAACTTCTATAGTTGGGAAGATACTGGCAAGTTTAATAAAAGACAACATAGATGCTGGAAAAAAAAACTATTTAAGCAGCAGACAGCATGGATTAATGAAAGACAGAAGTTGTCAGACAAACCTGATTTCCTTTTATGAAGAGGTAAGTAAAACCCTGGACAGAGACGTGGCTGTGGACGTGGTATACTTGGATATTACAAAAGTGTTCGATACAGTTCCCCACACACGGCTCATGTGTATGGTAAGGTCTACAGGATTGGAAATATCAGTTTGTAAATGGATAGAAAACTGGCTAAAAGACAAAATTCAGAGAGTCGTGGTTAAAGCGGATGTCCATCCTAAAGTGAAGATCCGCTGATCGGAACCCTCCCTCCCTCCGGTGTCACATTTGACACCTTTTTAGGGGGGAGGGGGGTGCAGATACCTGTCTAAAGAGAGGTATTTGCACCCACTTCCGGTCCGCAGTCTCGGGCAAAAGACGGGTTTTTTCCGTTGTGTGCTGGGAACACTCGGCTCCCAGCACACAGCGGGAGCCAATCGGCGGGTGCAGCACGACTCGCGCATGCGCCGTAGGGAACCGGGCAGTGAAGCCGGAGTGCTTCACTTTCTGGTTCCCTCACCGTGGATGGAGGGGGGAGCAGCAGAGAGACGAGCGATCGCTCGTCCTCTGCTGCGGACACCGCTGGACTCTAGTACAGGTAAGTGTCCTAATATTAAAATTCAGCAGCTGCAGTATTTGTAGCTGCTGGCTTTTAATATTTTTTTTTTAAGGGGCCATCCGCTTTAATGATTCTTACTCTGAATGGTCCAAGGTTATCAGTGGTGTACCCCAGGGTTCAGTGCTGGGACCCTTACTTTTTAATACCTTTATAAATGATATTGGGTCTGAGATCAAAAGTACCATTTCTGTCTTTGCAGATGACACCAAGCTATGCAGTGGAAAGAAAAGAAATCACCGCTCCAGGTGAGACCTGTAGACGATCAAGGATAATTAGATTACCAAGGTGCTGGCGATGCAAATGGCAATGATGATGAAGAAAAGAGGGAAGGACGGCCGCAATCCAAGGATTTTCAAACGAAAAAAGTTGTCTTTATTGTAAATCCAAAAACATGTACAGTCACAGCAATCACAGAAAACAGGACAGCCGATGCGTTTCGCACTCGATCAGTGCTTAGTCATGGTATGGTGCTAACACAAAAACATTTATACTAAACCCCAAAATACCAAATAAAACATGTGACTCCCTTCAGCCTATAGCAACTTAAAGTTAATTAGTTGTGATAGACATCCTGAATGGGTGTAATCAGAGTGTCAAGTGTGTGCAGGCTGAAAGTCAACACTAAGGCCCCTTTCACATTGAGGCGTTTTTCATGCGGTACAGCGCTAAAAATAGCGCTGCTATACCGCATGAAAAATCATGCCCTGTAGTGTTCAATGTGAAAGCCCGAAGGCTTTCACACTGAAGCGGTGCGCTAGCAGGAACGCTCCAAAAGTCCTGCTAGCCGCATCTTTACCGCGGTATAGGAGCGGTGTGTTCACCGCTCCTATAGCGCGCCTTCCCATTGGAATCAATGGGAAACCGCGGTAATACCGCCCGCAACGCGGGCGGTATTAACCCTTTTTCGGCCGCTAGCGGGGGTTAAAACCTCACCGCTAGCGCCCGAATATCGCGGTAAACACGACGGTATAGCGGCGCTACAAATAGCGCGGCTATACCGTCACCGCGGCTCCACGCCTCAATGTGAAAGGGGCCTAACATAAAAAAGGTAACCCTTAAAGAACCTGTGTATGTGTGGATGTGAGGATTACATGAAAATGGGAAGGGATATATATATATATATATATATATATATATATATATATATATATATATAAAGGTGAATGTGAGAGTGGATGTAAAAAATAGTGAAAAATAAAATAGACTGGTTTTAAGTGTCTATATATTTATATATATATAGCCAAAATAGTGTTTAGGATGCCGAAGCAGTCATATGGCCCGCAAACCAAAAATTTTTTTTTATAAAAAATAAAAAAAATAAAAAAAAATAAACACAAAAACAAGAACAATAAATAAATAAATAATTAAACACAAAAACAAAAAAATAATAATAATAAACACAAAAAAAACCCACAAAAATAAAATAAAATAATAAACACAAAAACAAGAAAAAAAAAATAAACACAAAAACAGAAAAAAAAAATTAAACACAGAAACAAGAGACAAAAAAATAAAAAAATACAAATAAAATAAAATACAAAAATGTAAACACAAAAACAAGAGAAAATTTTTTTTAATAAATAAAAGAAAATATTGTGCCGGGATATGTGTCCATATGGACCACATTGTGAACATGTTTGTGAATTAATGTCAACTTGTGAAACGAGTGTATATGTAATGTAATGTATACGTGAAAACACGTGTCCGTGAACAGGTGTTCATGAATACAAATGTGTCTCATTCATATATTCATGTGATCGTGAAATGGATGAAGATCAAGTGAATGAGTAAACAACACGAAGAAAAAAAAAAAAAAAAAAGGCCTTATTGGGGTATGGTAAAAGGATGCAGAGATATATTGATGTCCTAAGTGTAGAAGTATCTTTTTAAAAAAAATGAAAAATGAAAAAGGTGATAGATTTACTACGGGGCACCTTTATATATAACGGCCAGGACCCAAATGTGTGCGAGTGGACGGCATGAGCAATATTAATGAACCATAGAAGAGCAATCGATCATGTCGTCCAAGTGTATCGCTTTTCAAAGGTCCGGCTGGACTGCAACTGTTATTCTGGATGTACCAGAGACTACTTGGGTGCAATCGGCATGTTTTAATGGATCTACATGTAAAAATGAACGTAATTTTAAAACGCATATAGATTTAAGACCCAGAAAAAAAGGGGGGGGGGGAAGGAAAATCCTCTTTAAAATCACACTCAATGAGTGTGTGTGGTTAATGCATATGGGTATAAACATAGCAAGGTAACAAGAAGGGGGGGGGGAAAGGGGAATGTAACAATAATGTTATGGTAATATGTTATAATGTGTATATATATAAAAAATTAAATATAAAAACAGATGAGAAAATATTTTTAGTATTTACTCTTATGTCATAGTCAATGCATAACATCGGGCAGTCTCACTGAAGAGAAAAGACCGCACCGACTCCATACAAAAGTGACATCACACGGGCTAATTGGAAAACGGGAAGGGAGACGAGGGAAAAGGAATGGGGAAGAGGGGAGGGAAAGGGGGAGGGGAATTGTAGTTAGGCGAACACGGACTGAAAGGGAGAATGCCGATAATTAGTATAAAAGGGAAACCTGTCATCTAAACAGCAGAGTGGAATATTATATACGTCGGCATATCTAAAAAGGTCCCGTGTATAAACATATTCGCCTAACATAGCCCGAATGGAGCCACGAGCGCAGAACCCTGATAATATATAGGGATAAATCATAACTGGTGTTGTGTGTATAATTTCAACATGTAATAAAGAAAAAGGGGAAGGTGAAGAAAACAGATGGAAAATAATAAGAGAGGGCACAGATTCTGATCTTATAGAATTCCACACTAAATGCGGTGGAGAAAATGGGGACAGACTCGTTGGAAAGGAGCCGGGTGTTCCTGACTAGTGTTGAGCAGAATATGCCATATTCGATTTCGCGATATATCTCGAATATATAGTCGAATATTCGAGAAATATTCGCTAAATACGAATATTCGTGATATTTTTTGGAAATTTAATTATTGCGAATTTTCGCTATTGCGATTTTTCGCTATTGCGATTTTTCGCTATTGCGAATATTCGAGAAATGCGGAATGGAGCACTCTGATTGGCTCAGAATATTCGTGATATTTTATAATACAAAATAATTGCGAATATTCGAGAAATGCGGAATGGAGCACTCTGATTGGCTCAGAATATTCGTGATATATTACAATACACAATAATTGCGAATATTCGGCAAATGCGGAAGGAGCACTCTGATTGGCTCAGAATATTCGTGATATATTACAATACACAATAATTGCGAATATTCGAGAAATGCGGAAGGAGCACTCTGATTGGCTCAGAATATTCGTGATATATTACAATATAAAATAATTGCGAATATTCGAGAAATGCGGAATGGAGCACTCTGATTGGCTCAGAATATTCGTGATATATTACAATACAAAATAATTGCGAAATTTCGAGAAATGCGGAATGGAGCACTTTGATTGGCTCAGAATATTCGTGATATATTACAATATAAAATAATCGCGCGATATCGCTATTGCCGAATAATCGCATTGCGATTTTTCGGCAATATAAAATGAGCGCTGCAGCTACTCGGCCCAAGGTCTCTAATCATACCAGCAATGCTTTTAGACGTCGATGGGGATCTCTAGGATGTGATCTGTTCTAAAAAAAAAATTGAAAAAATTTGAATATTCGAAATAGCGAATATTCGCCGCGATATTCGCGTTATTCGCGAATACTCGAATATGCAATATTCGTAGCGAATATTCGCAATGCGAATATTCGTGAGCAACACTATTCCTGACCCTGGAGCTTTTATCAGTTAGCAATGAAGCTCTGGGGATACGGCCCACTTTGAGGATGGCGTTATTGATCACTTTAGCTGGGTAACCCCTAGCTCTGAATCTAGAAGCCATCTCCTTGACTTCTCTAGAGAAATCTGTGGATGAGGTACAAAGATGTTTGAGGCGGAGGAACTGTCCAAAGGGGATGCTTTTAATGGTGTGTGGGGGGTGGGATGAGTCGGCTCGCAGTAAAGCATTGCCCGCTGTGCTTTTCCTGAATAAGCCTGTAGATACTAGACCGTTGTTACCTGTGAGCTTAACATCTAAAAAGTCTATGGTCACAGGTTGTAAAATACCGGTGAACCGCAGATTTAAAGTGTTGTCATTCAAGAAGTATAGCTATAGGTCGAGGTCTGCAGATGCATCAGAGGTGATGACAAGCAGATCGTCGATGTAGCGACAATATAAGATGGTATCGGCTCGGCGGGGGCTATCGCATCCAAAGATGCGGGACCTTTCCCACCATCCCATGTACAGATTGGCCAGGGATGGTGAGAACTTAGCTCCCATGGAGGCCCCGCATCTCTGGAGGTAATAGACCCCGTCGAACGTGAAGAAGTTATGGGTAAGCAAGTACTCAAGAGCCAGGACAATGAACTCCTGTAAAACTAGTGAGTACTTGCCAGACTCTTTTAAAAAATGAGAAACTGCTTGCAGACCTAGATGGTGAGGAATGCTTGAATAAAGACTGGCTACATCAAAGCTCATCCATCTAAAGTGTGTCTCCCAGGAAAACCCATTGAGCTTGGATAGTAGGTGTTTGGTGTCTCTCAGGTATCCTGGGAGTTCGCATACAAGGGGTTGTAATAAACTGTCTACCCATTCCCCAAGTCGCTCGTTAAGCGAGCCTATGCTGGCCACAATGGGTCTACCCGTGAGGGGATTCATGCCCTTGTGGATTTTGGGTAGGTGGTGAAAAACTGGCATTATGGGGTGGGACGGAACAAAAAGCTTACTATCTGAATCTGAAAAGATCCCGGCGCATACACCTCTGTCTAATAGTGAAACAATAGCATGTGTGTATGCTGCCGTGGGGTCAGATTTTAAACGTTGGTATGTAAATTGATCAGATAGTTGACGAAAAGCCTCATCCCTGTATGTGGATGAGTCAAGTACAATTACCGCCCCCCCTTTGTCCGCATTTCTGATTGTGATGTCAAAGTCTGATTTCAACGATGTTAAAGCTTGTTGTTCCAAGCAAGACAAATTGGGCGGGTGGTTAACCTTGTGACAGCTGCGAGCCAGGTGGGTCAACTCTCCTTCAACAAGTCTCTGGAACATGTCTAGTTCACTACCCCTAGATCCAAGTGGGTAAAACTGGGATCTAAGTTTAAATGTTATGGCCATAGGCTCATCCACAGGATCAACAGGGCAGGGATCCGATTCAAGCAATAAATCTGTAAGGTCCAAAACACTGCAAACATCTTTAAATAACAGCGGAGAAGTGACTGACTCACCTGACCCAGAGCTGTCCTCAGGTGTATCACCGGGGTTGATTGAAGGGGTGAAGAAATGTTTCTTGAGAGTGAGTGTCCTTGCAAATCTGTTAACGTCTAAAATAGTTCCAAAAAGGTTGAAATGCTTGGTTGGACAAAAGTTGAGTCCCTTGGATAAAAGTCTCAGTTCCTCAGTGGTGAGAATTCTTTTGGAAACATTGATGACATTAGAAGTTACTTCCTCGTTGCCCCCCTTAAAACATATGGGGTGTGTTTGCTTTTGGTTTCTCCTGCCCCCCCGTCTGGTCTTTTTATGATAGGTTTTCTTTTCTTTGTTCCTTTGGGTCCGCGGGGGTATCCACCGAATCGTGGACCCTCATCTGGGGATAATGCAGGTGTACTGATGTTCCGGTCTGGAGATGACTCTGACCCCGACGTGGCATAAGTGTCATAGGCTGTTTCATTCTCTGGGTCAGAGAAGCTCGCCTTTTTTGTTCTGTTTTTCCGGGACCGTTTGGGTTGATAGGGGAGCTGTGTCCAAACATACACATTATTGGTGTCATAATCTGTGCGATCTCTCAGTTGTTTCCCCTTTTTGGTGTCAATGACATGTTTCTCTAATTTATCCAATTTGCTGTTTAGTTTCGCGTCCAGATCTGCAAAGTCAGGATGTGTCTGTAGCATCGTTAGTTCCTTTTGGATGGCAGACATCTCCGTTTGTATTTTGTTGACTTGTTCTAAATTGGATTTGATGAGGATACCCATCAATCCAAATGAACAACTGTTGAGCGTGTCTGTCCATTCCTGTTTCAAAACCTCGTTGCATAGTTCTGTTGTAGGGAATTTCTTAATGCATATCTCTGCATCCTTTTACCATACCCCAATAAGGCCTTTTTTTTTTTTTTTTCTTCGTGTTGTTTACTCATTCACTTGATCTTCATCCATTTCACGATCACATGAATATATGAATGAGACACATTTGTATTCATGAACACCTGTTCACGGACACGTGTTTTCACGTATACATTACATTACGTATACACTCGTTTCACAAGTTGACATTAATTCACAAACATGTTCACAATGTGATCCATATGGACACATATCCCGGCACAATATTTTTTTTTTATTTATTGAATTTTTTTTTTTCTCTTGTTTTTGTGTTTACATTTTTGTATTTTTTTTTTTGTCTCTTGTTTCTGTGTTAAATTTTTTTTTCTGTTTTTGTGTTTAATTTTATTTATTTTTTTTCTTGTTTTTGTGTTTATTATTTTTTTTTTTTGTGATTTTTTTTGTGTTTATTATTATTATTATTTTTTGTTGTTTTTGTGTTTAATTATTTATTTATTTTTTCTTGTTTTTGTGTTTATTTTTTTATTTATTTATTTATTTATTTATTTATTTATTTTTTTGTGGTTTGCGGGCCATATGACTGCTTTGGCATCCTAAACACTATTTTGGCTATATATATATATAAATATATAGACACTTAAAACCAGTCTATTTTATTTTTCACTATTTTTTACATCCACTCTCACATTCACCTTTATATATATATATATATATATATATATATATATATATATATATATATATCCCTTCCCATTTTCATGTAATCCTCACATCCACACATACACAGGTTCTTTAAGGGTTACCTTTTTTATGTTAGTGTTGACTTTCAGCCTGCACACACTTGACACTCTGATTACACCCATTCAGGATGTCTATCACAACTAATTAACTTTAAGTTGCTATAGGCTGAAGGGAGTCGCATGTTTTATTTGGTATTTTGGGGTTTAGTATAAATGTTTTTGTGTTAGCACCATACCATAGCCATGACTAAGCACTGATCGAGTGCGAAACGCGTCGGCTGTCCTGTTTTCTGTGATTGCTGTGACTGTACATGTTTTTGGATTTACAATAAAGACAACTTTTTTCGTTTGAAAATCCTTGGAGTGCGGCCGTCCTTCCCTCTTTTCTTCATCATCAAAGCTATGCAGTGGAATAACGTCCTTACAGGATGTCTCCAATTTACAAGCCGACCTCAATGCTCTGTCTAATTGGGCGACTAAGTGGCAGATGAGGTTTAATGTTGATAAGACTATGCTAATAATTTGTATGCATCATATATACTAGGGGGAGTACAACTGGGGGGATCCGTAGTAGAGAAGGATCTGGGGGTTTTGGTAGATCATAAGCTCAATAATGGCATGCAATGCAGGGCCGTCTTTAATATGGTTTGGGCCCTGGGCAAACATTTTTTTTGGGCCCCCCTCCAGCTTATTTTGGGCCTGGCTGGTTCACATGTATGTGTTTTGGCGGCCCTCATTTGTGCAGGCACAGCAGCCCATTGATTTGAATGGGCTGCCATGCCTTTGTTTCCTGCAGAAAAAAGGTTCATTCAGCATTTTAAAAATAGTTACCTTGAAATCCATTCTGCTTTTGCACCATGCTACTTACCTGCAGTTCTTGCACACACAAACGCACTGTGTTTTTAAAAGCGTGACCTAAACGTCTAAAAATGCAGCAAGTTTAACAGTGCGGGAACTGCAGATAAGTCACAGCAGAATGGACAGACAGTGATGTATTTCATTGCTTGATGGGCATAGGTGTGCCGTGTGCTCAGCTTATTACATGAGGCATGCGCTTTTCTTTGCAGGAAATGCAGGCATGGCGGCCCATTCAAATGTGGGCCGCCAAAACACATACATGTGAACCAGCCAGGCCCAAAATAAGCCCATCAAGCAGTTAAATACAGACAGTAATGCCATGTGCTCTGAGGCCTCACTCAGCCTGGACTGCAGGTCTGGTCTGTGACTTAAAGAGTTCCTGTATTTTACACATGACATGGCATGGGGTCCCATGGTGCTAAAGCAGAATGGACAGACGGTGCTGTGACCCCATGCCATGCCATGTGTAAAATACAGGAACTTTTTAAAACACTGACCAGACCTGCAGTGAATCATCAAATATTATAAAGACTTTGGGCACACTCTACAGAAAACTTGTATTTACAATATAGCAAACAGTGACATACCTTGAGGAGCAGGACATGAAGAAGTCAGCCTCGGGAAGAGCAAACTGGGGATGTTATAAAATCACATTCTAATTCACTTTTATATACAAGCAGCACCCAGTGGCAGGAAGGGAGAAGTGCACGTCTAAAGGGAAGCCAGGGGTGCTGTACATTTTAAAACACTGGGAAGGGAAGCAGTACTGTCACCTGGCTGCGTGCCGCTGATGATTTTCAGCCTGATTTGTGGGCAGCACAGGGGCTTAACGGGCGCCAGGGCCACCATCAGGAATCATGGGGCCCCTTACACAGCTTCAGGCATGGGCCCCCTGGAGCAGAGAACGGGGGGGTGCTGCCCCCTTAAATTGAGAAGCGGGGGGGGGGGCGGGGCTGCCGCGAATTTAGAGGCTGGAGGCCCTTTACAAAAAAAAGATTTAATAAAGAAAAATATATATAAAAAAAGGGGTGTAGCCATCCGGGGCCCTGGGGACCTCTGGGCCCTTTAATAAAAAAAAAAATATATATTATTTTTTTTTTAAAAGGGGGTTGCCATCTGGGGACCTCTGGGCCCTTTAATATTTTTTTTTTAATAAAAATAAATTACAAAAAAAGGGGGGTTGCCATCCGGGACCTCTGGACCCTTTAATAAAAAATAAAATAAAAAAAGTATATTAAAAATAAACATTTATAAAAAAAAAAGTGGGGTTGCCATCCAGGGGACCTCTGAGCCCCTTAATTATATATATATATATATATATATATATATATATATATATATATATATATATATATATATATATATATTTATTAAATAAAAAGAAAAAAAAGAAATAAAATATAAAAAAAAAATTATAAAAAAAAAGGGGGTTGCCATCCAGGGCCCTGGGGAACTCTGGGTCCTTTAATCATAATAACATTATTAGTTTTTTTTTATAAAACAAGTTTTTTTTATAAAAAAAGGGGGGTTGTCATCTGGGGCCCTGGGGAACTACGGGCCCCTGGGGACCTCCAGACCTCTAAAAAAAATTGTCCCTTTAATAAAAAATAAAATAAAAATATATAAAATAAATATATTTTTTTTTATTTAAAAATAAATAAAAAAAGGGGGTTGTCATCTGGGGCCCTGGGGGCCTCTGGGTCCCTGGGGACCCCTAAAAAAAAATTGGCCCTTTAATAAAAAATAAACATATATTAAAAAAAATTGGCCCTTTAATAAAAAATAAAATAAAAATAAATATATTTTTTATTTAAAAATAAATAAAAAAAGGGGGTTGTCATCTGGGGCCCTGGTGGCCTCCGGGTCCCTGGGGACCCCTAAAAAAAATTGTCCCTTAAATAAAAAATAAAAATATATTTAAAAAAATTGGCCCTTTAATACAAATAAAAATATATAAAATAAATATATTTTTGTATTTAAAAATAAATAAAAAAGGGGGGGTTGCCATCTTGGGCCCTGGGGGCCTCCGGACCCCTAAAAAGTTTTTTTTTTTTCAAAGGGGGTTGCTTTAGGGCCCCAACAGTGACAGGGCCCTGGGCAGCTGCCCCTGTTTGGTAGAGACGGCCCTGATGCAATGCCAAGCTGCGGTTTCCAAAGCGAGAAAAGTCCTTTCTTGTATTAGGAGAGGTATGGATCCCAGAGATAGAGATATCATTTTGCCCACTTTACAAATCATTAGTAAGACCTCATCTGGAATATGCAGTTCAGTTTTGGGCCCCAGTTCTCAAAAAGGATATCGGGGAACTGGAGAATCTGCAGAGAAGGGCAACCAAACTGATAAGAGGCATGGAGGAGATCAGCTATGAGGAAAAATTAGAGGAACTAAATTTATTCACTCTTGAGAAGAGGAGAATAAGGGGGGATATGATCAACATCTACAAATATATAAGGGGTCCATATAGTGAACATGGTGTTGAGTAGTGATGAGCGGAATACGCCATATTCGATTTCGCGATATTTTTTTTTTTATAAAATATCACAAATATTCGTTAATATCGAATATTCGTGATATTTTATAAAAAAAAAAAATGCGAAATTTCGCAATTTTTTTTTTTATAAAATATAGCGAATATTCGTAAATATCGAATATTCGTGATATTTTATAAAAAAAAAAAAAAAAAGCGAAATTTCGCATTGGCGAAATTTCACATTGGCGAAATTTCGCAATTTTTAATTTTTTTTATAAAATATCACGAATGCGAAATTGATTGCGAAATTTGAAAAAATATGAATATTCGAAATAGCGAATATTCGCCGCGATATTCAAGTTATTCGCGAATACTCGAATATGCAATATTCGTAGCGAATATTCGCAATGCGAATATTCGTGAGCAACACTAGTGTTGAGTTATTTACTTTACGGTCAATACAAAAGACAAGGGGGCACTCTTTACATCTAGAGCAGGCATGTCCAAATTGCGGCCCCCTGGTGATTTAATATTGCCCCCCCGGGGATTTGGATACATATATATATATATATAAATATATATATTTATATATATATATATATATAAAACCATTGAAGCCTCACATGTGCCCTGTGCCCTGGGGGCCACAATAGATATATACCCTATACCCAGACTGGGGGCTCTGCTCCAGCTGATAAATACGGTATATCCAAATAACACGCCCAAGCTCAACCTTAGTCATGAGCAGCGCTTGGGGATTCGTTGGGGCCACAAAAGAGATATATACAGTATATCCAAATAACATGCCTGAGCTCATCTCTTCACCACACACAGCTACAAAGGCAAGATAATTCTTGTTGGGCAGTGTATTAGTGCTCGGGCAAACATACTTAGGTCAAATTTTAATGGTTCAAAGAATGTCAGGCAAAATGGTCGGCCCTCGAGCATGTTCACTTCATCAAATGTGGCCCTCTTTAAAAAAGTTTGGACACCCCTGGTCTAGAGGAAAAGAGATTTCACCTCCAAATATGGAAAGATTTCTTCACAGTAAGAGCTGTGAAAATGTGGAATAGACTCCCTCCAGAGGTGGTTCTGGCCAGTTCATTGGATTGCTTTAAGAAAGGCCTGGATACTTTCCTAAATGTACATAATATAACTGAGTACTAACATTTATAGGTAAAGTTGCTCCGGGGAATATCTGATTGCCTCTCGGGGGATCAGGAAGGATTTCCCCTGCTGTAGCAAATTGGATCATTCTCCTCTGTTTTTTTTTTGCCTTCCTCTGGATCAACTGTGGGTGTGGAGTTGGGTATATGGGATGAATGAATGAATGAAAACTTATATAGCGCGTCAAATGCGAACTGAATCGCCGCTGGGCGCTTGTTGTTCCTGTCTTCTTTAGTATCAAAAGAGATGAGTCTTGATCTTTCTCCTGACTGCTAGGTGGTTCTCCTCCAACCGTATGCTGGTTGATAAAGCGTTCCATTGTCTGGGACCTTGGACCGCGAATCTTCTATCTTCTTTGGACTTGTAGTTGGCTTTCGGTATCTGGAGTAGATTTTGGTTGGTGGATCGCAAAATGCGATTGGGATTATGAACTTTTATTTTTCTGCACAGATATTGGGGGGCATTCCCATGAATACATCTGTGCGTTAGACAGAGTGCTTTAAAAGCAATTCTGTATTTTACTGGCAACCAATGAAGCGTTCTCAGTGAAGGTGAGATTGATTCCCAGGGTTTTTTCCCAGTCACAAGTCTAGCGGCCGTGTTTTGAACGACTTGCAGATGAGCGATTTGGTACTTGGGGAGTCCGAGGTAAAGGGCATTTGCATAGTCCAGTCTGGAGTTAACAATTGTTCCCACCACGACCGCTATGTCTTCTTTAGGAATGAAAGGAATAAGTCTGAGTAGTAGGCGCAGCAGATGGTGAGATCCGCTGACTACTGACCCTATTTGTGCGTCCATTGTCATGTAGGTGTCAAAGATGACCTCAAGACTTTTGACTTTGGCGCTAGGGGTGATGATTTTGCCCAGAATGGGCGGGGGGTCCAAGTTGTTGCTGGTTGATTCCTGCGATTGGCGTGAAACAGGAGAAGTTCTGTTTTCGCTCCGTTGAGTTTAAGATAACTCTTGGTCATCCAGTCCTCTATCAAAGAGAGGCATGTCTCTAGATTGAGGTGTGATCCTTTTTATTGCAAATGCGGAAATACAGTTGCGTGTCGTCTGCATATGAGTGATAGAGCAGTTTTTGACTGCTGATGATTTCAAAAAGAGGACGAAGATAGATGTTGAATAACACAGGCGACAGAGGGGATCCTTGAGGGACTCCGCATGATACTGTGCGTTTTTCAGAAGTGAAAGGTCCTAACTTCACTATTTGCGACCGGTTTTCCAAGAAAGAGGAGAACCAAGATAAATCGCCTTCTGCGACTCTGGCTACTTCAGCGAGCCGAGTCAATAGAAGCTTGTGGTCTACTGTGTCGAAGGCTGCGCTTAGGTCCAACAGAACCAGAAGACAAGATTCTCCTTCGTCTGCGGCCTCGAGAGCGTCGTCCCATATCTTGAGCAATGTGGTTTCTGTCCCGTGTCCGGGCCGGAATCCCGATTGATATGGATCAAGTAGGTTGTGGGTATCTAGATGCTGTTGCAGCTGTTGTACCACTACTTTCTTCATGACCTTAGAAAGAGCGTTTAGGCCTGTTATGGGACAGTGGTGGAGTGGATCCTTGGGGTCCAGGGTAGGTTTCTTCAAGATAGGTCGAATTATACCCTCCTTCAACTATTGTATGATTGTACGATTGTATGATATTATTATTATTATTATTTTTTTTTTTATGGTTGAACTGGATGGATTTGTGTCTTTTTTCAACCTAAATAATTATGTAACTATGTAACTATGTAAGTGGATTAGCAAACACTTTAAGCATGTGTTGCAATATGTGTGAACTAAAATCCCTGTTTTTAATTGCATAGTTTGCTAGAAGGGTATATAGCAGTGTGAATAGAGTCAAGCCAGAGTTTTATGACTGAGAACCCTTCCCCTTTTCCTATGTGACAGTGCTGGGTGCCAGAGCAGTGTGTGGAGGAAGGATAGTGAGTTACAAGCTCCCTGTACCTGGAAGTACTGGGCATTTCTCTTTAAAGGTGGTCAGATGCCAGCACAACATGGAGCCAGAAGGATTGCAGTTCACAATAAATACAGTTGCACACACTGCCTGTGTTTTGTCAGATTAGCAAACCTGTCAGAGAGATCAGCTAACACATAAGCTGACTTACAAAAAAAATATGTATTGCGCATGCGTTCCACTGTTAGCACATGCGCATTGCTGCGTCCAACAATCTGACAAGCGCTGAGCAGTGCGGGGGGGAAACCAAAATGGTCGTCGACACCTTCTGACTGCAGGCTTGCAAAATTAAACACCAAAAAAATCTCACAAGTTTTAAAATACTGTATATAAGCAAATATGCTGACTTTATTGCTATAATGAGTCTTAAATTCAAGACTTGGTCGGGGTGTAACAAAATGCCCGCTGCCGCCTTTTGACTGCGGGTTTAACAAGATTAACCAACCCGATAACGGTGGAATGCATACGTAGTAAAAAATTTTGGTAAGTCTGCTGATGGAACGTCACTTCCATTAGCTGATCTGACAGGTTTGATAATCTGACAGAACACCTGATCAAAAACTGGGAAATGGCATTCAAAGTCAAATGGAACAGCAAGGGGAGCAAAGATAAGGCGAACCAGCAAAACTGGGGAGGCCAGCAACTAAGTGGACCTGTTGCTTTTCTCAAAGACAGCAGAATTGTCCTCATAAGCCACACGGGAGACCAATAATTTCAGGCAATGGTAGCTTGACTGACAACAATTTAAAGCTTGATTCATTAGGAATGGTGGCAAACTTCACCCACATTTGAGGGATAAAATACCTGTTGATCCATTTTAAATTGGCCGCGCGTCCATAAAGGGCGCACAGGCGCTGCCCCCTCCCTCCTGCTACTTCTCACTCACCATAGATAGATTCATGCATTGCAGTGTTTTTTTCTTTCTTAAAGTACCTGATTAGAGGCTCTAATAGGTGTCGGCACTAATAGGCGTCCAAAATGGTGAACAGCGGGCGACATGCTGGGCGCTCGCTGTTCACTCAGCATTGTGTTAGAAAAGTGAATAAATCGATTTCCTAAAACTGACTCGCCTCTCAGCCAATCAGGTGCTTGGGTCTGTTACCTGTCACCTGATTGGCTGAAACAACAGGCTCTGTGAGTGGACGCCTGATAGAGAGGAGGGGAGAAGACATCGAGGAACGTGGACGTGGAGGAGGCCACTGTGACCTGCTGCGAGACAGGTAAGTGCTGGGCGATGCACACTGGCAGCATTTGATGGGCACAGCAGCAGCAATTGATGGGAACAGTAGCAGCAATTGATGGGCACACTTGCAGCAATTGATGGGGACAGTAGCGGCAATTGATGGACACAGTGGCAGCAATTGATGGGTACAGTGGCTGCGTTTGATGGCACAGTGGCAGAATTTGATGGCATAGTGGCGGAATTCGATGGCACAGTGGCTGCATTTGATGGGCACAGTGGCAGCAATTCATGGGCACACTGGCGGCAGTTGATGGGGCCTAGTAGTGGCAATTGATGGACACACTGGCAGCAAATGATGGACACACTGGCAGCAATTGATGGGCACAGTAGCAGCAATTGATGGGCACAGTGGCTGCATTTGATGCACGCAGTGGTGGCAATTGATGGGCGCAGTAGCTGTTTTTGATTGGGCACAGTGGCTGCAATTCATGGGCACACTGGCGGCAGTTGATGGGGCCTAGTAGTGGCAATTGATGGACACACTGGCAGCAAATGATGGACACACTGGCAGCAATTGATGGGCACAGTAGCAGCAATTGATGGGCACAGTGGCTGCATTTGATGCACGCAGTGGTGGCAATTGATGGGCGCAGTAGCTGTTTTTGATTGGGCACAGTGGCTGCAATTGATGGGCGCAGTAGCTGTATTTGATTGGGCACAGTGGCTGCAATTGATGGTTTTTTTTTTTTCAGTTTGTTTTCGCCCCCCAGAAATGTTGAGCACCAGCTGCCACTGGTAGGACTTGTTTATGCAAAGAATTGTATTCTGTAGGTACTTTCAGTAAGTGACCTCTGCTGTAGCTCTGCATCAGAACAGTATAAAACATCAGTATATATTTTTCATACAAGTCCTCCTGAGGTTAGAAATAGTAGCTGTAAATTACTTTAAAATCTCTTGAAACTAAGTCATTCTGACACTTCTCCTTTTCCAGATGACCAGATCAGTCCCATCAGGAAACAGAAGAGCATTTAATAAACTCCCTGAAATAATATACATTTTGTACCAAGCTATCTCCCTTGTATCAGGGGGCTGTTGATAAAATTACATTATTTTCACATTAGCAGTCACTTAAGGACACCGATGTTGGACAGCTGAGTAACTCTGGAAAACAAAACTTTATTAAATCAATTTCAGTATGTAAAATACAAATCCCACAGCCTAATCCACTTTATTCTGCAGTTTGTTGGTAAAGAAATTATAAGACTCCAGAGTTTAACCGATTTGCGTCTGCGCTATAGCCGAACGGCTATAGCATGAACCTTAATTGCCAGGAGGCCGTCATCTGATGTCCTCCTGTGCATGAGCTCTCTGCGTGCCCCCTGTGGGGCGTGCTCTGTGATTCCCTGAGCCTATGAGATCCTGGCTCCTTACCAAGTGATCAGCTGTCAGTCAATGATAGCTGATCATGTGTTGTAAACAGAAGATGGGTAATCATATTTTTTTCTAAATAATCTCACTAAATGGCTCCCCCTTAGGTTGTAATTCAGAGCTCAACTCCAATGTAGAACAGTAAAGCCTAATAAAAGAAGAAAATGGTGAATGTTCGTTAAATTCCAGATGTCTTCAGCTAGCCTGATGTTTATACTGCAGTGATGATTTTGTATTTGCTTGTAACCAAACGGACAAGAAAAAGGCTGCAGAACAAGAATTATGCTGATGATTGCTCAAATTGAAGAACTATCCCCACTTGTAGATTCCTATTTACATGTGTGAGTAATACAGTACTAGCCATATAGCGCAGGGGAGAAAGGCAAGGCCCCAAAGTCTAACTGTATGATGCCTGTGAAGGAGCAGATCCACCTTTGTGGAACCACAAGTCTCACCAGAAAATAAACTCACTCAGTAATACTGTAGTCTCTACCTGGATGGGTAAGTGCCCTCTTACCACAATGGATCCCAACAGATGTCAGACTCTGTCCGGAATCTCCTCCTGGTGTCTCTGTTCAGTGACGATGGCGCCGCCGTGCCGTGCTGTAACTCCTGGTGGGCTGGAATGCAGGTGGCCCCAAATGCTCTGAAACGCAGGTTGATCTACCTGCTAGATTAGCAGGGCTGTCCTCCAAGATCCCTCTGAGGCTAGGGATCTGGCTCTCCACTGTAGAGGCTGCAGTCTCTTTCTCCTGGTCACACACAGACCTTCCGCTGGCAGGTGTTGAATGGCATCTAGAGAGACTGAAAACCTTTTTATCTCCCCTCCCAGCAGGCTGTTCTGTGTGCTTTGCATTGTGTGTCCTGTAGTCCAGAGCTGATCCAGCCAACAGAGCCACTTCCTCATCCAGACTACATATCCCACAATGCATTGCTCCGCTCACTTCTTAAGAAGGAAGGAAAATCCTGACAGAGTTCAGCAGACACTTGGGGGAGCCAAACTCTTATTCAAGAAACAATGAACCGTTCAACATAATAACTATAGTAGCAACCCCAGGGCTACATTAGAATGCACCGCTGTTGGTTGAGGCTGAGGTACTATAACTAAAGAACTTTCCTCTTCTATTATTTCCCTATGAATTCTGGCTGTCATGCTCTGTAGCACTTTACCTATTCACGTTTGTTTGTTAGTTAAAGCATTAATTCTAGATCGCACAACTAAAACCCCTGCTTTTCGTATGCAACATACCACTTAAAGTTTTCTTTGTTTCTTTGTTTTTTTTTTTAACACCTTACGTGATGCTATAGATAAAGTGGAGATCTCCCTCTTACTTTTGGAGTCATTCATGGAAGGAAAACTGTCAGATTGAGCGAAAGTACTGTACATACAGAAGCACTTACCATTCTCACGATATCTGGGTGTGTGGAAAGGAGATTCCTAACTTACTTTTGTCCCTATTTCTGACTAAGTCCCTACCTGCCTGACTCCTCAATTTCCCCCACAAGATTCTATGCTACCAGTGGGTGTGTACACTTACACTTCTCACAGTGTTACCCCCAACACTTGAGGCTTCTAGCAAGGGGATCGGAGATGAGAATATGAGCAAACAGCTTCTCGCCTAACTCCCAATGGCCAGCTCCTGCTCCTAAAATAGGGCAATATGGGTTACGACATTAAACAAGTCCCAGGCTGCCACGCCAAACAGTACGCAACTTTTTTGGAGGCATCTGTGTTGCCAACCTACCAGATTGAAATTTAAAGTGGATCTCCCATGCAATTAAGTTTTTTTTTTTTTTTAGTCCAGTTACATAGCTAATTGCAGGGCTTAAATAAACGTACTTCTCTCCGCTCTAACGTCCGCTCTCTTTGTGTGCTGAAGAAAAACTTATATTCCTTCCGTTGCCATTTGTAGTGTGGGCATTACATACGGGCAGGGACTTCCTGGTTGCGGTGATGCTGTGTTCCCAGCATCCACCGATCGATCTCGCGCATGCGCACACGCAGCACGGACCATATAGCTATAGCAGGCGTGGTCCTGGTTCCTGAAATCACACAATGTTTCGTCTAGGCCAGAATAGAACAACAAGGGAGCTATGACAGAAGCTCCCAAAAGACACAGCATGGGACAGGAAATAAGAATAACCCGAGGAAAACCCAAAGGCTCCAGACCGGAAGGCAAACGAAGAACTCAGGTAATGTACATATTTATTAAACTTAAATATCCATTTCAGTATTGTTTTTTAGCATTAGAAATATTAAAAATGACTTAAAAATCAGGTGGAGCTCTGCTTTAAGTGCAAATTTCAGTATTTAGGCTACAAACGAGTACAATATGCAATTAGCAAAGTGTTTTAATGTAGCTATTAAGGCAAAAAACATTTCTTATTTTATTTTCGATATAGCAAATAACTAGCTCAGGGACCGGAATCGAGAGGGCTAGAAGTTAGAATGGGAGGCACACACACATGAAATTGACTCTCACAGTGACACTGACAGCATAACAAACGATGATGGCACCTCACCAACATGACAGGTCCCCTCCTGAGTCACAGTGACCCTCTCTCTCCATTGCTAGGTGGTCCCTTCAGTCCTCTCCTGGCTTGCCTTCCTCCCAATCCGCAGACCTGCACATGAGGCTCTGGCTGCTCCGTTCCCTTGCACAATGACTTCACGCGACACCCTGAACACACTGTAGCAGGCACTCAGACGGTCTTGGTCAAGCGTCACAGCCATATTTTTTACTGGCAACCTTTTTCTTTCACTGGCATTTACTGGAGAAAAGTGCCCGGTGGCGGTTGGCAACACTGGATCTTGTGGACCTTGGTGGTTAAGAACAAATGATGGCCAGTGTGTCAAAGTTGTTGGGCTGTCAAACAGCTACTGAATTAAACAATAACTTGATCTGTAAGTAGCAGTCATAGAGATTCTTCTATGCTCTGATGCCTTGTTCATGCCGCGCACACACGATCGACAATTCCGACAAGACAAAGTTTGATGTGAGATTTTGGTCGGAAATTCCGACCGTGAGTAGGCTCCATCTGACTTTTTCTGTCGGAATTTACGACAGCAAAAATTTGAGAGCTGGTTCTCAATTTTTCCGACAAGAACTTTTCTTGTCGGAAATTCTAATCATCTGTATGCAATTCTGACACACAAAAAAACATGCATGCTTGGAATCAAGCAGAAGAGCCGCACTGTCTATTGAACTTAATTTTGCTTGGCTCGTCGTAGGTGTTGTATGTCACTGCGTTCTTGACGTTCGGTATTTCAGACAAGATTTGTGTGACCGTGTGTATGCAACACAAGTTTGAGCCAAAATTCCTTCTGAAAAAAATCCACGATTTTCTTGTTGGAATTTCCGATCGTGTGTAAGTGTCATAAGTCTTCCAACTTTTGCAGAGCCATGTGCTTCAAATGCTTGTTGTATAAGTCTCGAGTCAGCAAAAGTCACTTGAGCGCCTGAGTAAAGGAGAGCCTATGAAATCGTCAGAGACTCTGGTAGTATCGATTTGATGTAGCAGGTCTTGTCAATAGGTCTTGTCGCCTTCCTTCACAGTACCCAAAGTTATGCTTTGGGGATTGATGGACATCTCTTACTTGAGCAGTGTAACTAACAGAGGCTGTCATTTGAGTTTCCTCAAATATAAAAAACACAAATACTATATCATGTTATTTGCCACAGTACAAACATGAAAACTGAAAGTCAAAGAAAGCCAGATATACTCATCTGTGTACATTCTGTATGTTTTGATGTAAAGTGGTGGACCAATTGGGCCAGCTTGATAACCAGACAAGAAACATTTTACCAAGGAGAGAATGGCAGTGGATTTTATTGCAAATGGTTCTCCAACTCATAACTCTAGCAGCCTGCAAAATAAATAAATCTCTCTCTAATATTTCAATAATTGTGGCCACATACGCTTTGATTTTGTATTCATAAGGGTCTTTTCACACGTACGGACCGTTCGCCTGTTTTTTACAAGTCCGTTTACGGACTTGTAATGCATCCCTATGGGATCGTGTCCGTTAGCGGATAACGCATCCGCTAACATCCGCAAAGATCCGCGTCTGCAAAGATCCAATTTTTCGGACAGAAGAAAACCCTATTTTTCTTACGTCTGAAGGATCGGATCGGATTAATACGGACACACGGTCCGTATTCATCCGATTCCCCATAGGGGAGAGCAGGGGAGAGACAGGGCGGTCTCTGCACAGTGTGCGGGGACCGCCCTGTCTGCCCACAGCTCAGCGGGGATTTACGGATTATCCCCACTGAGCCGACGGACACACACGGGGCGGATCAAAAACGCTCCGCTCCGTGTGAAAGGACCCTTATTCTGATTGATTTACACCCATTGGTTTGATCAAACTAAGTTCATCAGCCAGGGTGGAAAATTTGCAATTTGTATGCATCAATTCGAATATCAGATTATGAGATTACAAGGTAGAAACAAAAAATGTGATAGATAACTTACAATCATAAATTAAGATCATATCTTAACGTGGTTGTTAAACACCTCTAACATGTATGCAGTGCCGTCTTTAAGGCAGGGCAAAAGGGGAATCTGCCATGGGCCCTGTCGTTGTTGTGGGGCCCAAAGCAGCTGCCTCATCCTTGCCAACGATCCCAGTTTAAATTCCCTTGCCCCTTGAAGTTTTAGTCCTTTGCTGTGTCCTGATATCTCAATGTGAAGTGCTGCTATGAATGCTGCCCAGCCTTGCCCTATTGTTGTACAGATGACTCACCTGCAGACCTGTGTTTACACGTAAATAACTGTCATTCATACGTAAATAACAGGAGCATTCATATGTAAATAGCAGTGGCCCGGAAATCATGTGCTGTAACCTCTAGCAACTAATCGGTGAGTAATATTACTGTACAGTGATCTCTAGCAACCAATCAACAAGAAAAAATAATTTGCTGTAACCTCTAGCAACTAATCAGTGAGCCGTAATGTGTGCTGTAACCTCTGGCAACCAGTCAGTAAGTGGTGATGATATGCTGTAACTTTTGGCAACCAATCACAATCACTGCCTGATCTGATACAGTAAACTGATTTTAAGTCTAGCTGATATTTATTGTATGTCTCGAAGGTGGAGAGCAAAATTGCATGGGGGGAGGGGCAAGATTATTTTTTTTGCCCAGGGTCCAATCAACATTAAAGACGGCCCTGCATGTATGTATCATAAGCGCTGTCTCCAAAAGTGTGATTTATAAAAAAAATGCTGTGAATACCTAATTTCAGAGCCGAGATCCACGATCACATGACCGGCCAGTTATCTCCTTTCCTCCTCTGACAGATGCAGCAAGAGGGGCCGAGATTTCCCCACTGATGACAGTCAGGAGAGGAGGAGGAGGAGTATAGGAGCAGAGAGCCGACCTGTCATGTGATCGCGGATCACCGCTCTTAAATTAGGTATTTACAGCATATTTTTTTAATAAATCACACACAGAGAGGGGCACTACAATAGGAGGCAGTGCTGAAGGTGCATACATGTTACAGTTATGCAAGCAGCGGGGGGGGGAGTGGCTCTGTCATGAGCTGACAGGCACAGAGGGGAGGTGCGAGGAGGACACAGGAGCAGAAAGGAGACAGATAGCAGGCTGCTGATGATGGAGGCAGGTAAACTGACCAAGGCGTCAGGGCTCAACAGCCATGATAAATCGTGGTCAGTTTACATAGGGGAGTGCAGAAACTGGCAGGATCAGCCATGTTTTTTAGGTGCTACAGGGGGGCCAAATAACACAGCACAAGCACTGTGTCATATAACACAGGATCTATTTTTTTTGGGGGGGGGGTTAACAAACGCTTTAACTATTGATAAAAATCCACTTTCATGTTTATGGCATATCGATTGAATGTGTTCATGACTCAATTATTCCAATCAGAAGAGATCAATCGGATTTTTTTTTTTTTTAAAGCGGGTATGGCCACTATAAAACAGAGGTTCCAGAATGCACACATTTATGCAAATATTTGGGAATGACTATACACCACTATCAAGATACCTTTCTACAGTGTGGTTCCCACTGTAATCTTCTTTCTCTCTCTCTCTCATTTTAGTGTGCATAGGCCCTCAAAATTTATGTAAATGAAAAACGTTTTACTTTTTATTTCAGATAGAGGAGGGATTAGATGAAAGCTCTGTAGGATATTTTTTTGCCAACTGGGTTCCATTGGGGAGTTTCGCTTAAAGAGGAAGTAAAGTCTTCGGGCCAGATTCAGAAAGGACTTTTTTTTTTTTTTTTCCACATCAGACTTAACCCAAAGATTTGAGGCTTATGAGGGGTTCATCTTTGTTCCGCCCTTCATATTTCTACCTCGGATTCGCATCACTTGTGTTTTTTTTTTTCAATATATTTATTTGTCTTATTTAAAAAAAATCTTTTTTATATTTTTGAAACAAAGGTACAGTAACAAGTGGAGGGTCATACAGTATACATATAGCTCTAAAGAAAATAACAACTCCCGTTGCTCCCCTCTTTCCCTATTACCCTGGGTCTCATGTTTCTCCTTTTTTTTTATTATTTTATATTTTTACCCTATTTTACATTTTTCTGTTGTTTTAAAGGTTCTCCATTGGTCCCAGATCGTCTTCCTCCCTCTTCATCTCCCAGGTCGGCCCTTCTCAGATACTCCATCTCCGAGATATGGTCGACCCGGTGTATAAATTATTTTAATGGTGGTTTCTGCGGGTGAAGTCAAAATTTCGGGATCAAACCCTTTGCTACGTTTAACAGTACCTGGACCAGTGTCGAGACATATTTTTTTCCCCTTTTACTAACCCTTCGATTCAGAAAGGACTTACGATGGCGTATCTCCAGATACGCCGTCGTAAGTCCGAATGAGTGCCGTCGTATCTCGGCGTCTGATTCAAAGAATCAGATACGCCGGAATTTAGGAAAAGAAAAGGAATTTAGGAAAGATCCGACCGACGTAAGTCTCTTACGCCGTCGGATCTTAACTGCATATTTACGCTGGCCGCTAGGTGGCGCTTCCATCGATTTACGCGTCGAATATGGTAATGAGCTAGATACGCCGATTCAGAAACGTACGTGCCCCCGGCGCGTTTTTTTTTACATCGTTTGCGTTAGGCTTTTTCCGGCGTAAAGTTACCCCTGCTATATGAGGCGTACGCAATGTTAAGTATGGACGACGGGACAGCGTTACATTTTCTGTCGTTTACGTCGTTTGCGTAAAGCTTTCGCGAATAGGGCTTTGCGTAAGTTACGTTCACATCGAAATCAATGGGCCAGATTCAGGTAGATGGGAGCTTCTTTGCGCTGGAGTAGCGCTTCTCATTTACGTTACTCTGCCGAAATTTTAGGAGCAAGTGCTGTTATTCAGGAAGCACTTGCTCCTAAAGTTGCGGCAGCGCATCGCAAATGAGCCGGCGGAATTCAAATTGGGCGGGTACGGGGCGTGTATTATTTAAACTATGCGCGATCCCGCGGCGAACGTACTGCGCATGCGTCGAGTGTCAATGCATCCCAGTGCGCATGCTCCAAATTCTGTCAGTGAACGTCAATGACGTCACATCCCCATTCATGAACGTTTTACGCAAGCAACGCAATTTTTTTTTTCCGACGCGATGACGACGCCTATACTTAACATAGGATACTCCACTAGGGGGCTGCTTTATCTTTATGCCACGTATCGCTTACGGAAACGTCGGAAAGTCACTGCGTCGCGCCCGAATACGATCGTGAATTGCCGATTCCCGCTGATTAACATATTTTTTCAGCGTAAATCAGCGGGAACGCCCCTGGCGCCATTTTTAAATTAAAGTTGCGATGCGATGGCGAAATTCAATTGCGCCAATCGCATCGGAACTCTAACCCGGCGTTTCTTGTTTTCTGCTTACAGAAAACAAAAACGCCGGCTTAAAGTGACAGTTAGGCTGGCGGATCACTGGATACTCCAGCCTAACTCTACCTGAATCTGGCCCAATGAGTATTTGCGGCGTCATTTTGAGCATGCGCACTGGGATACGTCCACGGACGGCGCATGCGCCGTTCGTTAGAAACGTAATTTACGTGGGGTCATGGTTGATTACCATACAACGCGCCCACTCCAAGCCTACTTTGAATTACCCAGGCTTAGGCCGGCCCATTTACGCTACACCGTCGTAACTTTGGGCGCAAGTTCCTTGTGAATACGGCACCTGCCTCTCAAAGTTACGGTGGCGTAGTGTAAATGAGATACGCTACGCCGCCGGATAGATACGCAAATGTATCTGAATCTGGCCCTTCCTATTTAATTGTACCTACAGGCATGCCTATAATAAGACTTACCTGTAGGTACTGTAAATATCTCCTAAACTTGCACCGTTTAGGAGATGTTTACTGTATACGCTGCTCTGGACATCATCGGCTCATGCGCACTGAAGGAATGGCTTCCTTGTGCAGTAGCTCTCTGTCATGTCATTAGGCAGAACAGGGAAATGCGTTGTTTGTTCTGCAGCTCCGTGACACGACCACAGGACACTGGTGGATATCCAGTCCGCTGGTCCCGCGGGCATGGTCACGGAGCACGCACTGGGCACGTGCCCACAATGCCCCAATTTAAAGGGTACATATCTGTACGGCCATTTGCGCAACCATGCCATTGTGCCAACGTATATCGTCATGCGGTGGTCGGCAAGCAGTTAATTGTCATTCGCTGACTGGAAAGCACATAATCACACCCACTAGGAACTGTTTACCAGAACCATAATGAAAACCGCCTGATTGACGTTCCCATACAAATTATTTATTGATGTTTATTTTGTAAGCTTAGATGTCAGGGGATGGTTCCAATTCAGACACTAAACTAATAATTTCATCCCTCGTTGTCTTCTAAGGCTTCTGACTAATTCTTCGAGAACAGTTCTGGACTTCATGCCATTGTTGTGTAAATAATACATTCCGACGTGTCTTGGCACAGTGTTGTCTTTACAAAACTGGGAAATGTAAGACTCGTACTTTTAGCCTAATCAAGAAGATGTCCAAGATTAATGGGCCATACAATTCCCGTCCTCATGACATTTGTAAGGAAGCAGTTGTGCCCATTATTATTATTATTATTATTGTACAGGATTTATATAGCGCCAACAGTTTGTGCAGCGCTTTACAACAGTACAGTTACAGTTACAATACAATTCAATACAGGAGGAATCAGAAGGCCTGCTCGATAGAGCTTACAATCTAGAAGACCATTCAACATCATATGACTAAAAATGACATCATGAGCCTATCTATTTAAAGGGGCTGTAAAGGTTTGTGTTTTTTCACCTTAATACATCTTATGCATTAAGGTGAAAAAACACCTGACAATCACGGGCCCCCAGCCCCCCCATTTTACTTACCTAAGCTAAGCTCTGCGCGTCCCCGGCATCCTCTTCTACACACATTCTCAGTGTTGATTCAATAGATTGATAGCAGCGCAGCCATTGGCTCCTGCTGCTGTCAATCAAATCCAATGACACAACCACCAGGGGCGGGACCGAGTCATGCACTTGGTGGCTATGGGCTCTGAGTGTATGACACGGGAGCGCGCCTGCAAGGTAACCCCCTCAGGAGAGAGTATTTCCGACGTGATTTTGGAGCATGCGCACTGGGATACATCCACGGACGGCGCATGCGTCGTTCGATGGGCACGTCATTTACGTGGGGTCACGATTCATTTCCATACAACACGCCCACTACCAGCCTACTTTAAATTATGCGGGCTTACGCCGGCCCATTTACACTACACCTTAGGGCGCAAGTTCTTTCTGAATATGGTACCTGCCGCTCTAAGTTACGGCGGCGTAGTGTAGATGAGATACGCTACGCCCGGTGAAATTTACGCCAGTCTTTCTGAATCTGGCCCTAAGGGTCTAAATAAGGTTCAGGGCCAGTATTTTCAATATGAAGCTCAAGATCAAGAACGTGGGAACATGACCAGAAACTAGCAGAAAATTCAAAAACGAATCTTATGCTGCGTACACACAATCGGTTTGTCCGATAAAAGCGGTCAGATGGACTGTTTTCATCCCACTAACCGATCATGTGTGGACCCCATCGGTTATTTATCCATCGGTTAAAAAAATAGGAACTTGTTTTAAAATTATCTGATGGTTAACTAACCGATAGAAAAAAACAGTCGTCTGTGGGTACGTCCATCGGTTAAAAATCCACGCATGCTCAGAATCAAGTCGACGCATGCTCGGAAGCATTGAACTTGACTTTTCTCAGCATGTGGCTGTGTTTTACGTCACCGTGTTCTGAAACAATCGTTTTTTTAACCGATGGTGTGTAGGCACGACTGATGAAAGTCAGCTTCATCGGATATCTAATGAAAAAATCCATGGCCCAGATTCAGAGAGAATTAGATTCTCGTAGCGTATCAGAAATACACTACGCCGGCGTTTTTTACCTGGCTCTACGTGGAATCCAGATAGATTTTGTCCAGTAAACGACGGCGGCGTAGTGTATTTCTCCCGTCGCAATCCATCTACGCGAGTAGGGGGCGTGAAGCATTTAAAATAGGCGCGTTCCCGCGGCGATCGAACTGCGCATGCTCCGTTCGCAAATTTCCCGCCGTGCATTGCGCGAAATCACGTTGTTACGTCATTCGTTGTTTGAGTAGCGTCGTTTACGGACATTTCTATTCCCGAACGACTTACGTAAAAAAAAAAAAAATTAAATTCGACACGGGAACGACGGCCATACTTAACATGGGCTATGCACCGTTAGACCAGCAAAAAGCTGGTCTAACAGTACGTAAAAAAAAATAGACGTAAGCGATTGCGAAGACCGCTCGTATCTTCGTGGATCGCCTTAAAAACTCATTTGCATATCCCGACGCATCAAAACGACGCAAACTCCTCCCAGCGGCCGCAAAAATATCGCAGCGTAGATCCGAAGGCTTACGAAGACGTAAGCCTCTCGGATCGAAGCCCGAAGCCGCCGTATCATGGTTTGAGGATTCAAACTAGTGATACTGCGCGCAAAATTTGAAATTACTCCTGTCTAACACCAGTTAGACAGGTGTAATTGCTCTATGAATCTGGGCCCATGTTTTTATCGATGAACCGATCGTGTGTACAGGGCATTAGAAAGTATTATTTTACGAAATAGAGTTTTATTTTTGGGATAAACATCCAGCAGTGGTAGCAAAAAAGTCAGTCAACAGTAAGTGGATTCAAAATGGTTGGGGCAAACACTCTGTATATCTTTTCTCAGACAAAAAGTAAAAAAAAATAAAAAAAAAAATTAAAAATGGGCCAGACTTAATAATGGACCACTTGGTCTTCGTTCAGCCATCACTCTTCTATGTTTCATCTAAATTGTTTCCTGGTTAAATTTAGTCATTCTAGTAGCTCCCATTTTAAAATAATATAACATTTTCTGTTAGATTCTTTTACATTTAGATGTATTTAAACCAAGAGCAAAAATGTAATGCATTGCAGATTTGAAGTCTTTAGATACATTAGCTACGCTCATCTTTTTTTCCCCTTTATTTTCACCTAGTGATTCTGCGAGTAACCCACTTTACTAGGGTGAAAAAACTCACTTACACCATTGTATGTATGGTTGAGTAAATTTGTCACATTACAGAGGGAAAAAGAGACTTAACCTCCACATAAGGCAGGGATGCCCAACCTTTTGAAGAGCAAGGGCCACTTAAGTGACTTCGTAACCGGTCGTGGGCCACAATGAGTGGAGCCGGCGGATGACAGGTCTGTGTCCAGTCTGCATATCGAGCAGACGTGGACACAGTCCACTCTTATAATCTAAGGGCCCTTCAATTTGGTCCACCCAGGCGATTTTCTCTACCGCCGGCTTCATTCACAACACTGATGCTCTGGGATGACAGATCGGTGATCTGGGCTTGCCAACCAGTCATCCCAGAGCAGGAGGTCGTGAGACACATCAGAGGGCTCCGCGGGCCACTGGTTGGGCACCCCTGACATGAGGAAAGACTTCTTTACAGTAAGAGCTGTGAAAGGGTGGAGTGGACTCCCCCAGAAACTAGTTTCAGCTGACTCCATAAATTATTTTTAAATGAGCTGGATACATTTCTAAATGTACAAACTAATATTTAGAACATGTATAACAAATAACGTGGATAATAACATTTACAGGGAATGTTAATTTATGGAATATCTGACTGCCTTCTGAGGGATGCTTTATAGGGTTTATTGGCATCTTCTGGATCAACCCTGGGTAACTGTTAGTATAGGATTTTTTATATGCAGAATTCCATTCTATTTATTCTAATATATATATTTTTTTATACCAGTTGAACTGTTGTAGATGGACTTTGTGTTTTTCTTCAACCAAACAAACTTTGTAACAGGTCTTTTCTATATTTACAGCCTGGAAAATGGAAACAAATGCAACCACCATATATAAGGCCTGAAAATCTTAAATATATTTAATTTAATTAATTAATAAATTATTGGATACAGATATACTTGATTGGTTTGGTGGAAATAATATGTCTTCATTAAGTCCCATCTGTCTTAAGCAATACATTGTCTCAGAGCACCGTACAGGAGAAGCAGCAGAGTGATATAATAAGGTAACAGAACATTCAATAAGTGTTCCATTGAGAATTAGTATCTTGCATATAGGCAAAATTCATAAGGGAGAACGAGAGAAACACAAGAAAGGTTGACAGAACAAATAACACATGTGGCCATAGTCAGGCCTCTTTCTTAGGGTACCCTTGTGTAGGTGACTCATTTGTCAGAACTAGAATGCAAAGAGATGGAGTTTGGATACAATAAAAAGGTCCTTTCCTGGGGTCAACAGGCATAATTTAATTCTTACGCGGCTGGATCAGGGGAGCCATATTTCCAACCCTTCTTCAACATGTGTTTCACCACCTATCTGTTTCAATTAGATAGTAAACTCATATTTGCACTTTACAGTGCAAAGCGCCTCCCTAGGGCCTATTTTCCAATGCAGAATGGAACAATATACAGATATTCACTGGCTTGGCAAATATGCAAGCAAAGGAAAATTCACTGGACTTTGTAAATGCTGAGATGTAGGAGGCTACAGACTCCCAGAATCTCTGAATGTGCTGTTAATTGTTATTAATAAATATTGCTATATAAACTATAAGGCACTTATGTACCTGCACCTAAGATAGTACTGGAATTTACAGTTTGAAGCAAACAGAAAACACAAAACTCTAGTGCTAGTCATGGTGAAATGTGCTAACCTCAATAGGTGCAACTGGATGGAAACACTCATGCCGCGTACACACGGTCGTTTTTTGCAATGAAAAAAAACTACGTTTTCTGTGAAGTAAAAAACGACGTTTTTGAAACGTCACTTTTCAAAGACAATTTTGCATACACACCATCGTTTTTTCACAAAAAGCGAGGTTACATTCACCACTCTTTTCCATTGAAGCTCGCTTCATAACTAGCTTCTGGGCATGCGCGGGTTGAAAAACGTCGTTTTGAACGACGTTTTTGCTACACACGGTGACTTTTTGTGAAACAAAAAACGACGTTTTGAAAAACGACACAAAAAATTCAAACATGTTGGAATTTTTTTTTGGTCGTTTTTTTTAAGACAAAAAACAACGTTTTGCCCACACACGATCAATTTAAATGACGTTTTAAAAAACGTAGTTTTTTTTCATCGCAAAAAACGACCGTGTGTACGCGGCATTATAGTGAACACTACTGGTCATGGAAGACTAAATTAAAGAAGGTGACACAGTGCCTTCCTAATCAAGGACCCAGAAACATTGGCTGAACAACCTATGTGAAATTAAGTGTTCACAATAAATTGCCAAAATGTATATTTTTGTTATTGTTTTGTTGGTGGTTTCCTGTTCTAGAGTTTGGTCCATGCATAACACTTCAAATACCCTATTGGTTATATTGGTCCTAAAGCTGCAATGAAAGTGCAGCTCAAAACAATGACTTTTTGTAAAGCTCATGGGACTTTGAGTGTCTACATGAGCACTGTGATGCCAGCTGGTGATGTCCCTACTGTGCTTATCACTGTTCTCCTGAGGGCTTTCTGGAGGGGAAGCTGTACCAAGGGACCTGTAGTGCAAGGATCTGCCTGCTCCTTTTTCATTCATTCTGTGGATCTCTGTTTCTCCGCTGCTGCTACCCCACCAGTAATCCGATCACCAGTCATCAAGGGGGCAGAATTGATATTAAGAAGCCAGAATACAGCATGGAACAAGGCATAGAAAGCCACTTAGTAAAAAGTCCAGCTGCAGGAAGACTTTAGATCATACAAACGACTATTCTTTGGCTCTCTGCTTCCTATTCTTTGAGTACCAATGTCACAGTATTTGTCCTCAATAATGTTTTAAACTTGTTTCTGTATGTTTTGGACCTTATTCATTAAAAACAAAGGTTCTACTCCCTGATCAGTAGTTCTGCTGAGTGGATTTGTGTTGCTGATCCCCTCATTTCACTTCAAGTATATCAGTCATGGTCTACCTGCTTAAAGGAGAAGTACAACCAAAGCTTGTTTGGCTGTACTTTTCCTGGGGATCGGGAATGGACTGTAGTCCTGTGGTCCGTTTTCAGCAGACAGCGGGCTGAAGCCCGCTGTTGGCTGACATCATAGAGCCGGTCTGGGCTGGGAACCCTGTGACCCGGATCCACCAACATGCCTGGACCGACACCTAGCTCGGTTTCTCAGCAAGCTGCTGAGAGCCTAAGCCAGCTGCTCCTGTTCCTTCCACAGCCCAGTACTCAAGTGAGGGAGGGAGGGGGACAGACAGCGGTGACTGACAGTCACCAGCTTTCTGATCATAGAACACTGAGAACCAAGCAATCAGTGGTGTTTTAGAGCCGGCGGGGGACAAATGCAGCATCAGACTGATGCTGCATCCACCTAGGTAAGTATAAATCTTAAAAAATGTTTTTCCCATGCTTCTCTTTTAAAAATAAACTCTATACAGTTCCTAATGACATACTGTATATAATACCTGGTAGTCATGACCAATTGATCACCAGGCTGGGATTGAGGGATCAAGTTTTAATTCATAGTGAGCAAAGTTTTTTTTAATGAAAATAATAATCAGATTTGGTAATGCTGACATGTGATCTGTTGATTTATGTCAATTTTGTTGATATCCCTACTTTAACATGTTGTGCAATTTATTATAGGGATTTTGTCATCTTAGTCCTTACTTTTCTGGGGAGTTATTTCTGTAGCTATGCTCAAACCCTAATAAGCAAGGTATAAAACTGCTGCTTCAAATTAAATTTTCTCTCTAAGCGTATACGTATTTGGGTACCATTAGACTGATGCATTGAGGACATTGTACTCTTTTGGGATCCCAAGTGATTTTGCTGTGAAGTTTCTGGCAAAAGATGTAAAAGTAACACACTTATAATAATGTATATGGGAACTCTTCCAGGAAGAGATTACATCACTCACCAAACACAACGAACATCAAAACAACAGAAGACAATTCAAAGATTGATAAAGTCCAGCTTCCCGTCTTCAGTCTTTTCACATTTATCGATGTCGGAGACGTTCTACCAGACTTCATTGGGTGGAGGCGTCCTTGTCTTATTCATAATAAAACTGATATACGTGAGAATGCAAGCACCTCATAAAGGGAAACATCACATCTTAAAAAGTGCTCTTATAAATCACATCTCTTTATGGGAAAATTTATTTTTAAGCTCAGTGCTTTGGCGGACATGTTGTAAAGTTTTTCCAACTTTGGGTGGACTTTGACGTACACTATTTGTGCATGTTTCATGTATCCCGAAAAAAAGGAAAGGGAAAGTGAGAGGTGAATTAATGGCAATGAGAAATAAACTCATTTTGTGGCTTTGATTTTGAATTATTGCATAGAGCGCAAACCACAGCAAAGTATAACAGTTTTATAAAATTTGAATGTACATGATTATTGGCAAGGATGGAGTCTTAAATTGAGTTTTGATGGCATCTGCTTTGACTTTGCTCATGAACACCTCCATGGACATTGAGGAGGATCTCAAGGCTTGGATATCATTTGGACAGTAAATATGCAGTATGTTTAATAAGTACTCTGGTAGTTTAAATATCACCCAAAACCACAACATACCTCAAAACACAAAAGAAATCAAACCTTTCACAAGTTCTCTGTCGGTAATTTAACAGTTTTGATATGTCCAACAATCCCCGGCCATTCATCAACTCAACATAGTAATCGGTTCCAGAACAGAAGGTTTTATTTCCTTCTATATCAATATTTTCCAAGTGTAATAAATAGTCTGTGTCACACTGGATCTGGCCTCCAAGAATTGTTAGATCTTGCTAATATGTAGTTGGAAATTCTCTTTATTATTTTGAGTTTTTGAAGCTGTTATGTTTTAAGAATATTTTTTGTTATAATCTTTAAATCTTTATTCACTAGGTTTATTTTTATTATCTAGGTTTATAACTGCCAGTGATTGTTCGAATTTACAGGTCATGGTATATCTAGTAGTAGTTAGTCACATTTAGCTAGACTTCTGTAATAGTGAAGATGATTCTCATGCCCCATACACACGATCGGAATTTCCGATGGAAAAAGTCAGATGTACTATTTTCCGATCGTGTAGTAGCCCCATCAGAGTTTTTTCATCGAAAATTCCGACAAATTCAGAGTTTAGATATAGAACATGTTCTATTTTTTTCAGATGGAATTCCAATGTGATTTGGCCGGGCAAAAGCCAGATCGTGTGTACGGGGCATTAGCGTATTCAAGGCACTTCTTCAGTTCTAATGAATGTCAGGAAAATACCACAACATTTGAATCCACGGCAGGTCTCACCACATGGCTTGTTTAAGTCTTCTTCCCTTCCCCATACTTTTTGTAGCATAATTTCCTGTCCTAAACTCATGAAGCACTCCAACAGGTTTGTTAGCAAATGAACATGGGAATCTTAGTTTCTAAACAATACACTTTCACCCCCTTCCTGCCCAGACCAATTTTCAGCTTTCAGTCCTGTCACACTTCGAATTACAATGCAACAGTGTACCCAAACAAAATTTGTATCATTTTTTTGAAACAGATAGAGCCTTCTTTTTGGTGGTATTTAATTACTACTGGGTTTAATTGTTTTTGCTAATCAAATTAAACAAATAAAAAAATGCTGAAACTTAAAAAAAAATTGTATAAAAGTTTCTGTGATAAAATTTTGCAAATAAGTAATTTTTATCCTTCACTGATTGGCACTGATGGACACTGTTGTGGAGGCACTGATGAGGCTGCACTGATGGGCACTGATAGGCAACACTGATGGGCACTAATAAGTGCCACTAATAGGCACTGATAGGTGGCACTGATGGGCAGTGATAGGTGGCAATGAGAGGCACTGATAGACAGCACTAATAATCGGAACTGATGAGCACTGATAGGCAGCACAGACTGGGACTGATAGATGGCACTGATAGGCATCACTGATAGGCATTGACTGGCAGCACTGATGGTCACTGATTGGCAGCCCTGATTGGCAGCCCTGGTGGGCACTATTGGGGCTGCAGTGATAATCAGGGCACCGATGATAAGTGTCCAAGTGTAGATGTCCCCTGTGTGGATTTGCCAGTTATCGTCTCTCCTCTCCTCAAGTGCTGTCAGCGTGAGGAGAGGAATGCCGATAACTGGCAAATCCTGTTTACACTGTGATCAGCTGTGATTGTGGGTGCTATGCAGGGCTCCTGCAGACCCATGGGGGGGGGGGGGATTTACTAAAACTGGAGAGTGCAAAATCTGGTGCAACTTTGCATTGAAACCAATCAGCTTCCAGGTTTTATTGTCAAAGCCTAATTGAACAAGGTGAAGTTAGAAGCAGATTGGCTGCCATGCACATCTGCACCAGATTGGGTGTGCTTGTACATCATACGAGCATTCAGTATCACAGTGACAGGAACTTTCAATGAACTAGTTCATTGAGAACTACAACCTGACAGCTGCAAAGGCTGTGAGTGAGTGTATTCACTGTGTTCATTTAGAAAAGGAAGGTGCTGGCCTAGCCCGACAGTAGGGGAATTGGCACTGCACGTAGAGATTAGGGTGTGTCTAGCCACACCCCCTGCGCATGCCTATGTTAAGCTTTAATGACAATAAGAGAGTGGATAGGTATTGTAGAATCCCTGAGAGTTTTCCTATTTAATTTTCATGTCTGGGAACTGGGTTGGTGGCTTCTACACAAAAAAAGGCTTCCATGATCACCTTGGGCTATGACTGATATGAGAAAATCTAGAATTAAAATGCCACGCCATGATTTTATATTCCAAATGCTACTTTTACAATGTAAAATAAGATACAAGCTTACATATCTACTTGACGACCAATGACGTATCCGTACGCCGCTGGAATTCAAGTGATTATACCGGTGTAGCGCTCACTCTCGAAGGAGTCTCTGGATAGTTTGGGACCGGCGTATTAAGTTACCTTCTTATTCTTGTCTAGGGGTAAAACTTGTGAGTGTGGATAAAGAGCAAGTGTTCAGACATCAGCTTGAGTTTTCAGTGCTTTATTCCAAGGCCCAACATGGCCAACATCAACATGGAACACAATAGAGAAAGGTTGATGAGCAAAGAGAGAACTGCAGTATCAGGCCTTGTATATGAAAGAGAGCAAGCCTGCTCTTAGCACAGTCAATTTCAAACATCGCCACTCCTGGCGGAGTGGGCAAAGTGCCCCGGACAGGCAATTAACTCGGGCCTGGCAGCCGAAGGGCCACTTGCAAAAGTCACTGGGAGGAAACAGGGCCTCTGCCACAGGCTCAGTGAATTTTCCCTTGTCAAAGATTAGAACTAATGAATCCTCCCAGTAAATCCAATTAAGGGTCACCAATCTACAGCTGGAGTGTACCTGTCATACAGCATGATGACCCGATCCCCGATGGTTCACCTGGGCCTCCCGTACAACCTCTATCTCTAGGTTCTCCCAAGCTGATTCCCCACCACACAGCTCTCAGCTTAGAATCTGGGACCCAGCAAGTCACTGGGGCCCCCTTCAACTCCAGAGTGAAACTCCACCCGGTGTGCAACCTCGACCAGGTAGGCCTCGGCAGCGAGGGCCCATGGATGCTCACACTCTGAAGGTGGATGCCGCACCTGGAACTCAGGCCCCGCGTAGAACAGACCCGAATGGCGGCTGCCACAGATATACCCCGCATCCAGCCTGTCCAGAGAAGGAACCTCTCCCCCGATTGGCTGCTGAGGGGGAAGTGGATCCGTCAGAACTCCTCTAGCGCCAACTGTCGCCCAGGGGTGATAACACACTCCTGGAGCGCAGACTGACCCACACGAAGGTTCCAAATTGGCAGCAGCCGAATTTCAGAAATTGTGAATGGGAGAAAAAAAACTCTGCCATTCCCTACTAACTTTAGTTTAACGCCCCACGTAGAACGGGGGGGGGGGGGGCGCTACACCGGGATGATGCCTGCAGCTGCTGAGGGGGACATCCCCCCTCCCGCCACAATCTGTTGCTTTCTTTCGTCCCACCGGAAGGCCCAAGTGATCAGCCGGCGGTTTGTAAACAAAAACTGATTGGTTAGGAAAAAAAACATTGAAACATACCAATCTTGGAAAAACCCAAAGCTTTTAAAGCGTAGTTTCAACCAAAATGGAACTTCCGCTTTTCGGAATCCTCATTTGGCACATTTAGCACCTTTCAGGGGGGAGGGGGGAGCAGATACTCACCTAATACAGGTATTTTGCTCCCACTTCCAGGCATAGATACCCAAGCCACCTGCAGCTATTTACGCCATGTCTGGCACCTCCTCCGTCCCCCCAATGTCTTCTGGGAGACACACAGGTCCAAGAAAACAGCAGGGACCAGTTGGATGTGCAGTAGGGAATCAGGAAATGAAGCTGCAAGGCTTCACTTCCTGATTCCTTCACCGAAGATGGTGGCGCCTCCACCCGAGAGCCGAAGGACAGATCGGCTTCGGGGGCTGACATCGCGGGAGCCCTGGACAGGTAAGTATCCATATATTAAAAGTCAGCAGCTGCAGTATTTGTAGCTGCTGACTTAAAAAAATAATAATAATTTGCCGGAACTCCGATTAAAGGACAGAGGAGGGTAAGGCTTCAACTCTGAAACATATTGGATTTTGTACCATCTTCCATTTGATTTTACATTCCAATCAATTTGTACTCAGAGTCCCAGGTAATCGTGCGAGAGAAAGGTCTAGGATGACAACAAGGAAAGTGACCTGAAGTGTGCCTGGGGTCACGTGGTCGATATGCCTAAAAGGGGGCATACCCAAGTAGAAGTAATAGAGAAAAAATGCAAGAAAAAAGGGGAAGGGTGGGTGGGACACAAGGAACAGCCGACAGGAAGGAGGATGTTGGGCGGGTTTAAGAACCTCCCGACTCCTCCTACAAATTCAGGCGGACCTACGGTCCGCCTTCCAACTTGTACTCAGAGTCCCAGGTAATCGTGCGAGAGAAAGGTCTAGGATGACAACAAGGAAAGTGACCTGAAGTGTGCCTGGGGTCACGTGGTCGATATGCCTAAAAGGGGCCAAAAATAAGACGGTAGGATGAGTTTGTAAGAGACTGAAATGAAAGTAGCTATATGTAACCTGATCAGCCAATACCAGGAAGCCTGTGCCAACCCTAAATGTGGATCCAGGTCATGTACAGAAATGGATGCAAACCTAACTCCTCAACACTGTGTATTCGGACCCCCCCTGGGATACAGCAGTCGAAACTGCGTCTATACTGAAACACAGCCGGGGTACAAGCGTGAAGTGCAGCCCTAGGCTAGGCAGCCGGGAATGGCAATGTGACATGTACTGCACTAGCATAGAAACGCGCCCTAGGGAAAGGAAAGTGGCCTATCCCTGAGCACCTCCGCAGTAGCCACCAAAAGATGGTCTAAGACTGACCGAGCACTAGTTGTAGGAACGATAGGGCCGAGAGTGTCAAAAAACAATGAACGCCAGGAGATATTAACTGGGCAAAAGAACCCAAGCCACTGAGATGGTAAACCCTGGAAGGTATCCCAGGAGTCACACACTTTCTAGGCTAAAATAGACCTGACTAGCTGACCCAGCTTCATCTGTAGCAGGAACCGGGACAGTGTGGCACAGGTAAATGAGTCAAAGACCTGCTGGAAAAAAGGCGGCTAGCTACCATGTACCGAAACCCCTAACCGGAGAAGGACGGATGGCGGGAAAGTCTCCGATATCTGCAAATAAGAACAACACCGTTATACACAAGAAATAACCAATGAGCCCCAACCTACCTTGGAAAAGGGAAAAACACCTCTACGTCTCTTACTACTGTTCAAACAGCTGCCCGAGACTAAAGATACAGCAACGCCGTGCAGGATAGTATACGTAGCACCAGACTGAAACGTGTCAGTCTCAAGGATCCAGCAAGGCCGAGCTAACCGAGGCTAAACAGGCCAATTAAGACATAACACTCAAGCCTATGAACCTGAGGACGTGTCAGGCAAGTGATAACTGAGTAGCTTGATACCTGATGTATGGAAAGAATAAGTGAAAGGAACACTGCTGTGGTTGTATGTTTTTTTGTTTTTTTTTCAGTATGAAGATGTAACAAACCCATGAAATAGCAAAGGCCGAGCAAACCTGACGCGTAGCAGGCAAATTAAAAACGTACACTCAGGCCTGATGAACCTGAAGACGTGTCAGGCCATTGTATGAGAAATGAAATGACAAGATGCATGAAATGTATGAGAAACGGATGAGGAAACTTGCCACCGTACAAGCCAATTATAAAACGCTCATCTCAATCCGTAAGCACCCATAAACGTGATGGGTGACCCCCCCCCCCCAGCGGTGAAACACCATGAACATACCAAACGACCAACTAGGAAAACAAAATTGTGGGAAGAACGAACATTAATGAGAAAACATAAAACCATGAGAAAACATAAAGACACATGAGAACATGGACAGTATGAGAAAATGTGATCACCCGGGAGCGTAACACCTGAGGACATGATACATGAGAAACGTAATTGCATGAGAACCATAACACATGGAAACATGACTAGCCTGAGAAACGTATTGCATAAGAAACGTAATGACGTGAAACATGATCGCATGAGGACACGACTGGCATGTGAAGCGTGAACACATGAGAACATGACTAGCCTGAAAAATGCAATTGCATGAGAAACATGCGCAGCAGAACTGCATGGGAACATGAATACAAACATGAATACCATGCGAAACAAATCGCATGAGAACATGAGTACCATGAGAACTAAAACGCATGAGATGCGACCGCATGAGACCATGAAACCAACATGAAACCCTGAGAAACGTAATCGCATGAGAACATGAATACAATGCGAAACAAATCGCAAAAGAACATGAATACAATGCGAAACAAATCGCATGAGAACATGAATACCATGAGAAACGTAAACGCATGAGAAACGTATGCGAACAAGAATACCATGCGAACCATGATCGCATGAGAACATGAACAAAACATGAATACCATGAGAAACGTAATCGCATGAGAAACGTGATCGCATGAGAAACGTAATCGCATAAGAAACGTAATCGCATGAGAAACGCATGCGAACAAGAATACCATGTGAAACATGATCGCATGAGAACATGAAACAAAACATGAATACCATGGGAAACCAAACCGCATGAAAACATGAATGCCATGAGAGACGTAATCGCATGAGAACCGAGAATACAAAATGAATACAATGAGAAACGTAATCGCATGAGAAACGTAATCGCATGAGAAACGTAATCGCATGAGAAACGCATGCGAACAAAATACCATGCGAAACATGATCTCATGAGAACATGAATACCATGCGAACATGAATACCATGCGAAACGTAATCGCATGCGAAACGTAATCGCATGCGAAACGTAATCGCATGAGAAACGTAATCACATGAGAAACGTAATCGCATGCGAAACGTGAATGCAAAATGAATACAATGTGAAACGTAATCGCGTGAATGCAAAATGAATACAATGTGAAACGTAATCGCATGAGTAACGAAATCGCATGGGAAACGTAATCGCATGAGAAACGTAATCGCATGAGAAACGTAATCGCATGAGAAACGTGAATACAAAATGAATACAATGTGAAACAAATCGCATGAGAATACCATGAGAAACATAATCGCATGAGAAACGTAATCGCATGACAAACGTATGCGAACAAGACTACCATGCGAACATGACCGCATGAGAACATGAAACAAAACATGAATACCATGCAAACCAAGCCGCATGAGAACATGAATAGCATGGGAAACGTAATCGCATGGAAAACGTAATCGCATAGGAAACAAACATGAATACCATGCGAACATGAATACCAAGAGAAACGTAATCGCATGCGAAACGCATGCGAACAAGAATACCATGTGAAACATGATCGCATGAGAACATGAACAAAACATGAATACCATGCGAGACCAACCGCATGAAAACATGAATGCCATGAGAAACGTAATCGCATGAGAAACGTAATCGCATGAGAAACGTAATCGCATGAGAAACGTAATCGCATGAGAAACGTGAATACAAAATAATACAATGTGAAACAAATCGCATGAGAACATGAATACCATGAGAAACGCAACCGCATGAGAAATGTGAATACCAGGAGAAACGCGATTGCACAAGAAACGAACGCATGGAAGGCGAATGCTTGGAACGCGATCGCCTGAGAACATGAATGTCATGCGCAACAGAACTGCATGTGAACATGAATGCCAAATATGAATACAATGTGAAACAAATCGCATGGGAAACGTGACCGCATGAGAAACGTGACCGCATGAGAAACGTGACCGCATGAGAAACGTGACCGCATGAGAAACGTGACCGCATGAGAAACGTGAATACAAAATATGAATACCATGCGAAACAAAAATCGCATGAGAACATGAATACCATGAGAAATTGAATCGCATGAGAAACATGATCGCATGAGAAATGTGATCACACAAGAACATGAATACTATGTGAAACAAAAACCGCATGTGAACATGAAACCAAACATGAATACCATGAGAATCGTAATCGTATGAGAACATGAATACCATGTGAAACAAATCGCATGAGAAACGTGAGCGCATGAAACATGAATACCATGCGCAACAAAATCGCATGAGAACATGAATATCATGTGAAACAAAATTGCATGAGAAACGTGCTCCATGTGAAACAAAAATCGCACAAGAATATGACTGGCACAAGAACAGAAACGTAATCACATGTGAACAAGAAAATCATGAGAAACGTAACACATGAGAACGTACCTAGCATGAGAAACGTAATCGTATGGAAACAACCTAACCCGAGAAACACGATCGCATGAGAACACGTAACACATGAGAACATACCTCGCATGAGAAACGTAATCGCGAAAAAAACAACCTAACCAACATACTTGCATGAGAAAACGTCACTCATGAGAACATACCTCGCATAAGAAACGTAATCGCATGAAAACAACCTAACCTGAGAAATGCAATCGCATGGGAAAACGTAACACATGAGAACATACCTCGCATGAGAAACGTAATCGCATGAAAACAACCTAACCTGAGAAACGCAATCGCATGGGAAAGCGTAACACATGAGAACATGCATTGCATGAGAAACTCAACACATGAGAACATGACCCCATACTTAGCCTGAGAAACGTATGAGAAACGCAACGCATGGGAAACATAAACATGTGAAAAATGAATTGAAAAGCCTACCGTATGTGACTGCCATACACCAACCGAACATTGAACATGACACTCCAACCAGAAACCTGTGCAAGGTGGAAAAAAATAATATGTAAATGAGGCGCCCTCATCTCAAACCTGGGGCAGACATGAACGCCAGGGCAGGAGTGCTGGGACAGAAAAAGAAATGCCTGGAGCAAAACGCTATGACAGAAAACACACAGATTGAACACACTGAAAAAGAAACTTATGACAAATGCATGTGACTAGGGAAATACTGCCAGCGTGACCCGAGGGTGATGTGGGTGGACAGCCCCCCCCCCCATGCTGCCAGCATAACCCCTGCAGAATAGGTGGACAGTCCCCCTCAAACTGCCTGCAACCCCCAGCAGCAGTGAGGTGACCCAGACCCCCCCTCACGCTGCCAGTGTGGCCCTGCAGGAAGTCCCCCCCCTCAACGGTGGGTGGATGGATGCACCCTCTCTTCGTGACACCAGCAAGAGCACCAGAAGGAGGGGTGAGTGGACAAGCGGACGGTCCTGCCGAAGCCACCGGCGAGAGCCCGGAGGAGATAGGTGGGCAGCCTCCCCCATGGTGCTTGGCGTGCGCCTGGAAGAAAAAAGGGGGGGTGCCTGCCTGGACAAGGAAGGGGGGAATGCCGGAGTCCCCCACGATGCCTGGCGTGAGCACCCGGGGACGAGAACCCCGACCCCCATGGAGCTGGTGTGCAATTCGGGTGGTAAGCGGCTCCCCGCCCCCCCCGATGATAGCCGTGCCTCCCCTCTATGATGCCCGGCAGGGGAACCGCCATGAGACTCCAGCACGTGAGAGCCGGGAGAAGCGGAGCTAGCAGCTGTCCGCCCTCCCGTTCAGAATGAAAACCGGAAGTGACGCCGGAAAGGTCGCACCGGAAGTGACGCCTGTCAACACAAGGAACAGCCGACAGGAAGGAGGATGTTGGGCGGGTTTAAGAACCTCCCGACTCCTCCTACAAATTCAGGCGGACCTACGGTCCGCCTTCCAACTTGTATCTAAAGCTATAACATCATGGGTGGCATTTGAATTTTAGATTTACTCAATGCAACAAAGAAGCAAGATGGGTGCAGTGCTTACATTTTGCACACTCAGCCATTCAACCTAAAATCGGCCCTGCCTGAGTCCCTGTAAATTTTCAATATATTGCAACAATTTGTCAAAACTCGTAAATATCTCAAATAAATCCACATTATACCTACACTCTTTTATGACATTGCCTTCTTGGATCTGAAGTAGATAACTGCGTCCAACATGCCACATCTGTATTTTCATTCTACATGTTTATTAGCCCATGTAGTTTGCCCTTAAAAAAAAAAAAAACTGTTATAATATTGTGTGATATATTGTATCTCGTATTACTGATGTCATTTTCAAAACACAAGATTATGAGTTTGGTATGTTGCGCAGTCAAGACTCAAGCTTGCTTTAACCCAAAGATATGCACAAGTCTCAGTCTGGGGGATACCAAACTTAAATCTTCCATAATTTATATAGTTTTGCAGCTGAACCAATCTATTCTGAGTCTTGGCCAGGTGGGATGTTAATGTAGTGAGAGTTATGATTACCACTGTATGTTTTATTTTTTCAATTTAGCTCCTCGCAGAGACTAGCCAGTTTAAAAATGTAAGTAGAGTTTTCTTAGTTTTGTACAAAAGGGCAAAAAAGGTTAAAGCCGCCTGCCAAAAAATTGTGCAAATAAATGGAAATCTGGCCAGATCTCTTACTGCATAGCCAGATTTTTCTTATAAGCATTTAATGTACAGAACAACTGTGTGTGTTCTCGATTTTTAAGATTGTAGTAACTAGAAATAACACGAGGAGCGGAGAAGTGGCAAATGTTTACCATAACTTCGTAGACATAAATGGGCAACATACTATTGTGTGGGACAATTGGTCACAGTTTTTTTTTTTTTACGTTATGACCTTGCAAGCAACACCTATGCACAATACTCCTTGTATGTTAACATGTATGAGGAGGAACAGTTTCATGCATGTTAATGCACTGGACAAAACATGCATGATGTACATTTATTATTCAAGGCCACCAATGAACATACATTATATTGCAAAAAGTATTGGGATGCCTGACTTTACACATGAACTTTAATGGCATCCCAGTGTTAGGCCGTGTACACACGGCAGAGAATCTCGATGGGCAGAACACATCGTTCCGCCCGTCGAGGTTCTCTGCCGGCCGTCGAAATCGGCGACCCGCCCGTCGGGAATGGCAACCAGCCATTCATCCAGGTGGGCCGTCGAGCAAAAAGAGAGCGTGCTCTCTTTTCGCTCGACGGGATTCCCGACGGGCGGGGCGAGCCAGGAGCGTACACACAGCCGAGGTTCTCGCTGGAATGCAGCTTCCAGCGAGGTTCTCGCTGGTTTCCAGCGAGAACCTCGTTCGTGTGTACGCCGCCTTAGTCTGTAGAGTTCTATAATGAGTTGGCCCGTCCTTTGCAGCTATAACAGTTTCAACTTTTCTGGAAAGGCTGTCCACAAGGTTTAGGAGTGTGTCTATGGGAATGTTTGACCATTCTTCCAGAAGGGCATTTGTGAGGTCAGGCACTGATGTTGGACAAGAGTTGGCTTCCCAGTCAAGTTCCTCCACCCCAAACTCACTATTTCATCCCTTTATGGACCTTGCTTTGTGCACTGGTCCAAATCATTTGGTGGAGGTGTGATTATGATGTGGAGTTGTTTTTCAGGGGTTAGACTTGGCCCCTTAATTCCAGTGAAGGCGTCAGCATACCAAGACATTTTGGACAATTTCGTGCTGGGAACAGTTTGGGGATGACCCCTTTTTATTACAACATGACTGTGCACCAGTGCACAAAGCAAGGTCCATAAAGACATTAATGTGCGAGTTTGGGGCGGAGGAACTTGACTGACCTGCAGTGACCTCAACCCGATAGAACATGTTTGGGATGAATTAGAGTGAAGACTGCAAGCCAGACCATCTTGCCCAACATTATTGCCAGACTTCACAAATGTGCTTCTGGAAGAATGATCAACCATTCCCATAGACACACTCTTAAACCTTGTGTACAGCCTTCCCGGAAGAGTTGAAGCTGTTATAGCTGCAAAGGGTTGGCCAACCCAATATTGAACCCTACGGACTATGATTGGGATGCCATTAAAATTCACGTGCGTGTAAAGGCAGGCTTTTTCAATACTTTTGGCAATATAGTGTACATGTTATAAACAAATACACCTGCCCCTGTAGCAAGTCACAATACACTGATGTGAGTACACTTGCATTGTGGTACACTATGGCATTGAGGCTTGTTAAGGGACCATTCAAATTAAATAGGTTGCCATAATGCAATGCACATTAACTCGCCAAACAACATGTGTTAACTCACTCAGACAAGCCTAAATGAACTCTAATGCTGCGTATACACGATCAGAAATTCCGACAAGAAAAGTCCGATGTGAGCTTTTGGTCGGGAATTCCAACCGTGTGTATGCTCCATCGGACTTTTTCTGTCGGAATTTCCACCAACAAAAGACTAAGAACAGGAAAATCTGCTCGTCTGTATGCAAAAATAAATGCATGCTCAGAATCAAGCAGAAGAGCCGAAGTGCCTATTGAACTTCATTGTTCTCGGGTCGTTGTACGTCTTGTACGTCGCGCGTTCTTCAGGGGGCGGAATTTCCGACAAGATTTGTGTGACCGTGTGTATGCAACACAAGTTTGAGCCAACATTCCGTCAGAAAAAATCTATGGTTTTCTAGTCAGAATTTCCGACCGTGTGTGCGGCATTAGGGTTTACTGTACTGTATATCAAACAAAATTGACCATAATTGATATTCGGTAAATATGGCAAATCAATGACTAGGGCTAGATATCAGATGCCAATGCCACTCCATCAGACCTCAAAAGGGGGTTGGGAAAGGACTGTGTATTTAAATGTGACTTGACACCACAATAACAGGTTTGGGACTGGAGGACAGATGTTGGGATTTTCTCTCTATGGCAGGAACTCCCTAAACACTTTACCTGTACTCCTAGCAGGTCCGTGCAGAACAACCAATGTCCCCAGGTTTGAATGTAGGACGGGAGGGATTCGAACCTAGAAAATAAACTACCAATGTTCCCATGTTTTAAAAGGTTTAAATATGGGGATTGAGTTACACCACTAATCTTCCAACATTCCCATGTCTGAATGGGACGATTGGGCTACACCACTAAACCATCAATATTTTTAGGTCTGAATAAGGGATTGGGCTATAGCACTAAACCACCAATGTTCCTAGGTTGAAATATGGGGATTGTACAGCACCACTTATCTTCCAACATTCCCATGTCTTAATGGCATGATTTGGCTACACCACTAAATCACCAATATTTCCAGATTTTAACAAAGGATTTGACTACACCGCTAAAACACAAATGTTCTCAGGTTGAAATAGGGTGATTGACCTACACCCCTACACTACCAATGTTTCCAGTATATGTATGTATTGGACTACACCATGGATGGAACCACCAATGTTTCCAGGTGTAAATGGGAGAACTGGGTTACACCTCTAAATCACCAATGTTCTCAGGCTTAAATCAGAAAATTGGGCTACAGCACAGAAGCACCATGTGCACCAATGTTCCCAGACCTAAATGGGGAATTGTGGCTACTTCAACAGAACTACACTAGTTTTTCCATGTATTAATGACAGAATTGGGCTACACTATGAAACCACTAATGTTTCCAAGTCTGAATGGGAGAATTGAGCTACATCACTGAAAATGTAATAACCCTTTTAAGCCAATTGCACATGAGGAAATCTAGTTGCAGTGCATCCCTCCTGGTGTTTTAGTGCACCTGGGAGGGCAGGTGAAGCGTCCAGCCCCAATGCCTGCAGCCTGTCAAATGCTATGGCTGGGTGCAGCTGGATGGGGTTGAACAATGTACTTATGTTTAGAGCCCTATTTGTTTAGAGATATAAAATACCTGCATACTGGGCCTTCATCCCGAAACTCAGGGACCAAAACTCTGGTATCACTTGGTACAGTATTTGGCCTCATCCAGCCGCAGCCTACAGAAGACTTTGGAAAGCTGCAGGTGGTGGGACTGGACGCTGCACCAGGTGGGATACACTAAACATAGACAGCCCCATTTCCAAAGAGAGTGAAGCCTCGTACACACACTCGAGAGAAAACTTCTGGCAGTTTTTGCCGAGAAAAACGTTTGTGTGTATGGTTTCTCGTCGAGAAAACTGTTGTGAATCTTGACGAGAAAAAGAGAACCTACTCTCTATTTTCTTGTCGGGAGTCTCAATTTTCTCGTCGTGATTCTCGTCGGGCTGGTTTATAATGACAAAAACGTTTGTGTGTGTGCTTTTCCGAGTCTTAAAAACCCGCACATGGTCTGAATCAAGTATGATACGGGATCGCACTTTCGGTAAAACTAGCACTCGTAATGGAGATAGCACATTCCTTGCGCTGTAACAGACTGAAAAGCATGAATTTTCTCTCACCAAACTTTTACTAACATGTGGTAACATGAGATTAGCAAAATCAGCCCCAAGGGTGGCCAGTGGAATCGAACTTCCCCTTTATAGTGCCGTCGTACGTGTTGTACGTCACCGCGCACAAGATTTTGGCTTGACAGTGTGTATGCAAGGAAAGCTAGACAAGAATCCTGTCAAGCTTGACAAGAATCACGTTGAGAAAAACAATGTTTTTTTACGATGGGATTCTTGGCTGTGTGTACGAGGCTTAAGGCTTGTCTGTGTATTCGAATGCTTGCCTGGAGTTGGGCTTAAAAATGGTGTTTATGGTGTTGCATTCTTCTGAATAGCAATGTGAGAAATAAAAGTGTTTCCCTTTAACTGCTTACCATAGTTCACTGTTATACCTACTAAAGTAACTGCTTGATTTTACCCAAATATACAAACTGAATGCAATTGTAGTATAATCTCACTTTCTTTTACTGAAGTGTAAACAGATTTGTGCTGATTGAGGGTTTAGTACAATGTTGAGGGAGAGGTTGTGAAAAGCTGAGCACTGTAAATCACATCCATAAATAATGACAATGATCTCACCCTAGACTGATGTGCTATGTTGGTCTCTCAGATCTCCTGCACCCCCCTACTCTGTGGTCCTGTTGTGGCTTGGCTTTATGTCAGCATCTATCTTGCTCTCTCTTCTTCTATTCTAAAAAGCTTTCAATTTGTATAGCTTATTTTTCTCATGTCCTTCAAATTAATTATTTAGCCTTTTTTCCTGCTTTACATTCTGTCTCTTTGTTAAACGGTTATCCTGCCTTTTAACTGTCTTTTGCACCTTACCTTTATTGCCTTCATCCTCAGGTATCACTCCCTCCCATCACTAGAGGCCCCTTTGCTTAGGATGACACACTAGATCTGGTGCTCTTACTGAAGGTTTCGCTTTTTGGTCCTGCACCCAATCCTACAGCTGTTACAATATCTGTGTTTCTGGATTCTGTGGATTCCAAGTTTGGTAGATATTTTGAATAAATTAAATGATTGCTATAGTTTAGAATCTCTCTACCGCCTGATGGAGCCTCAACAGGGTACCTAGTAAAATCAACTTGTGCTGGAAGGATGAAAGTGCTTAGCTGTAGGTTGTCAACTCTTAATAGAACCTATTATCATGACAAATAAAAATTCATATCTGGACCAATCCTCTAATTATATGGGGCTCAAATTATTTTACTCCATACAGCCTCTATAATGTTTCTGAGTACATATGTGTGCAGCACTTATCCCCACAGGAGCAACTAGCGATGATGGGTTCTCTCTTTTGCCATGACTCTTAAAGCTGCTTGGTTCCCACAGGGACACCTGGTTATAGGTTACTCACACCTGTGTAACTTAAAGCTCCCATCCAAAAGCTCTGTTTGTCTGTCTCCTCACCCCCCTCTGCTGACACGTTTGTCATCTTTTGGGGGGAGCAGGTACCTGGTTTTGACAGGTACCCGCTCCCACTTCCAGCTCAGTTCACCCTGCTGAACTTAGCTGGAAGTTCAACCCTCCTCCTTCACCTGCAGTCTTCTGGTACACTTCACAGGTCCCAGAGGACTGCGGCCCATTCACAAAGTGCAGCGTAGTTTGTTAATGCGCAGTAGGAAACCGGCTATTGTGTACCTGGTGGAGATCGAGCTGTAGAGGGGTCTTCTCTTGCACCTCTTGTCCAATACCCCCAGTAGTGATGACAGGTGGTGTGGGGACACAGAGTGGCATGAGGGCTGGTATAAAAGGCAGCAGCAGCTGAGGTTTGCAGGGAACAGATGACTGTGGATCAACAGGCAGGAACAAGGAACTAGAACACAATGAAGCTTAATCAGTAGGCAAGAGCGTAGCCAGGACACAAGCCAAAAGGTCATCAACAGCCGGGCAATGAAGGTACATGAACATAAGACAGAGGTAGAGACATAAGACAGGAGCAGAGTCAGGATACAGGCTGGAGTCGGTACACAGTCAGGCAGCAAGGCACAAAAGCACAAGGCAGGAGCAGAGTCACAGAGTACAAGCCGAGGTCACAGTAGGCAGGCAGGAATCCAGGGATAAGCAAGGGCAAGCCGAACACACAGGAAATCCAGCTCTGCACAGCTCGGCCAAGGCGCCAAACTCAAAAACACACAATGCTGCAACCCCAGGCAAGGTGCGGATGGACACCTCCAAAGCCACAGACGCACACCCACAAGGCTGGACGGACCCACGCAAGGCCGCAGAAGGACGCCGGACAAGGCCGCCAGGCAAGACAGCAGATGGACACCAACAAGGCTGGACCGATGAGCATCCAAAATGTACGTTTTTTCCTTAAACTTCCCTTCTAAGCTTGGGGTACGTGTTATACGCCGATAAATACTGTAACTCTACTCTTTCTGTACCAAGGACACAGGCCGTAGAATGATAGTCCACTCCCAGTGACCAATAGGAATGGACAGCTAGGGAGGGAATTCAAGTACTGACCCAGTCGCTCCCGGAGAACCCGTCACCCATCAGGTACCATGCCAATAACTGGTTGCTGTTTCTTCTTGTAGTCACTCACAAACCTCTTCTGTAGTAATGTTACACATACCCCATACTGTGGTTAAGGACCCACGTTATTTGTTTATATGCCAAATCCTCACATGCACCCCTTGAAAAACTTCAGACCAGGCTCTGAGCAGTTGAATCAACGTTTACTGTAATGTGGCAAACATGTGTAACATGCAATAACATTCCGTTCCTAACTGAACCTAAAGGTGGCTGCCCAGGTTACCTCTACAGGTGAAGTCTCTTAGAGGAAAGGCCAAGCTTGGCAGTGCTTTAACAGAGAAGTCCCTGTTCAAGGGTTCTCCTGGTGAATCGCTGTTCCGAGATGGAAATAGGTCCAAGCAAGCCTTTAACGTAGGTTTCCCAAAGTGTTCTCCGGAGCCCCCCTCCAGGATCCTCCTCCCTTTTATAGAACATGGGAGGGAGGCTGGACTCCAGCGAAAGCCCACAAGCTAACAGTACCAGGGAAAAGGGGGCAAAACATTAACCCCCTGCCCCTGACCTGGGCATCTGGGTGCTAACTACACACACACACAGTAGGCTACCTGCCTGCAGATGTGTTTGGGAATAGTTCTCTTGAATCACAACCAGGGGTTCTCAGGTCACCAGATTAATGGCCTTCAGCTTCCACTAAGAATGTTCATTATTTACATGAAATTTGTAAATATGCATAGTAGTTAGGTGGGAATCCTGCGATGAAAAAAATAGTACACTAATTGGGCCCAACCTAAAATTGGCTCTAAAATTTGTTTGTATGATATTTATGCATCAGATTGTCAGTTCCCTTAGGAAGAGGCTGAAGTGCTTATCTGCCAAATTTGCAAGGAGGTCTACTGCTCTTTGGAATATGTTGGTTATTCTGCTATATACTGTGCAAGAGTAATATAAACCCCTTAAAACCTTTTAATTTACTGCAACAAGAAAACAAAAAAAAGCAGAGGAACAGAAAAAATAAAACAAGTGAATAATAGTAAAACTATAGTTACGACACAACAATATATATCAGGCGTGCTGGCTCTGGCTGAACTCTCAAGATTCAACCTGACTTGAGTCCAGTTTATCCACCCCAGGCACAAACCAAGCCAGATATTAACTGTCACACTTATCAGACCTACAGAAGATATATACCATTCATATATATACACAACAAAGTAGTAATAGACAATGTAAAACAGGATAGGATTTCTCGCCAAACTATCAGGGTCACATTAGAAGTATGTGTAAGTGAGGACAGAAAAATAAAAAACATTCATCTCGCTATGGGATTCAATTATATTGTGATTATAATGCCAAGTGGGAACAGAGTTAAAGCTGATGTATTATTGGACTGTTGCTTGAAAAACAAGTTAAGATTTTTATTGTGTGTCTTTATTACCACTATTATTCTTCACATTCAGTAGTAGGTTTTCACAACAAGGTTCACATTTAAAGGACAACTCCAACCAACATTTTTCTGCCAGAAGAATAATAAAATCAAGGAAATCGTATTCTCTAGTGATTTCATCCCTCCTTGGTCTGCTATGTTTATTTTTCAGTTTCTGAAAATTGTAGTTTCGGCGTGGCGGCATAGGCGCAATGTTTTCAAAACGTGATGTATCACCACCAGATAAATCCATTTTGATTGCCCATATGAATTGTTATAGAACAAATGACTTTTCATTATATCAAAGTTCATACCCCAAATCCTATTCAACAATTAACCTCAATGTTGACCTCTATCCTTATACTCCAATCGACCCCCCAAACCTCAAGCGCTGGCCATACGAGTATTGATATGAGCGATTGTTCTGATGTTTTGATTGAGTCTTTCAACTGGCTGTGCGGGATCAGATTGAAAATGAAAATGGTTGGAAAAGTTTGATTGTTTTTAAATTGGACTATACATGGAGCAACTTATTCTGCAACAATGATTATTGATTCCTGTTTATATTTTTTCCGTCAACTTTTGACATTGAATGTGATTGGTACGATGTATTTGAATTTACTTCTTGCATCAATGAATTGTTTGAGACTTTCTATTGAAATAAAATGATCGGATTGAATAAAAAAAAAATTGAGATTGAGGTATGGAAAATATATATATATATTTTTTATTCTCTTTTCCACCTGATATCATGAATAAGGGGGGATAGGTAGGGCTAAGAACCCTGTTAGACGAGGTCATGCAGGCAGAGGCGTATCTAGTGAAAATAGCACCTATGGCAAGCACTGAAACTGCGCCCCTGTCGAAACATTTGAAACCCATCTTTCAGATAACCTTAACAAAAAAAACAGCCAACAAAACTATTGATATTTATCATCCCTTGTGACACCTTGGGTAGTGACATATCCTCTTTATGGAGAAATCTGGAGTTTATTAGACCCCCTGATCCCTCCTCTGCCCTCCAAGGCCAGGTAAATGCAGAACCAATACTGGAAGTGATGAAATCTTCATCATTTAAGGCCTCAGTTTTCACAGAGGAAAGGGAGAAACTAATGTTCCTTCTTCTTTGTGCGCTGCCAATCTGACCAGATGGAATGGGATAGCCTGGGAGAACAGGGGAGGGCTGTGGCTGAACACAGCAGGGATAGCGCTGCCATTGTCCATTAGCAAAGGTGCTGAAAAGGAGACCCTACCTATGCTCGGGAGGAGGGAAGAAGAGACCCTCAGACCCCTGTAAATGCCTTGCTGCCCAGCCACTCAACAGCGCCCCCTTCATATGGCACCAATGGCACTTGCCATGGCTGCCATACCCTAGATACGCCACTGCATGCAGGCATCAATATCCACCCTGGCGGGTAATGAGAGATCCCAGCGGTAATGCGTAGCTCCTCTCCCAATGGATCCTTACTTGGCTCCGGGCTATGAGTATCCAGATAGGAACCCTCAGGGGGATGATTCACCTTGTGATAAAAATGATCAGCTCCTTCAGCATTCAGGGTCTTCCAACTCTATGAGAGGCTGAACATGTTGAGGTAGGTTCAGCAGGGTGATACAGCAAACAAATTATTTACCAACTGCAATCAATAGGTGGCCTGGAGCAGACCAAAAAAGAAGATCTTAGTTGGGGGAGTGGATGTTCATCGTATTACCGCTGGGATCTCTCATTACCCACCAGGGTGGATATTTATGCCTGCATGACCTCATCTAACAGGGGTCCAACACTTCTGGTAAGGGTGTTTACTTCCCACTTTTGGTGCGACTGTGAGGAACAGTCACATCCATTCAATTCACAACTAAATCAGTGGTTGATTCTTCTCTTCACTTGATTATATCTTTCTGTTGTCACCATATGAATTGGACATTTAACCACTTAAGGACCCGCTCATGTATATATACGTCCTTTATTTAAAGCTGCTGCCACAACCAATGTATCCATCTTTAGCATGAGCGGTCCTGTAAACGATAACGGCGGTCTCGCCACGAGATCGCCATTATCAGCGGCGGGAGAGGGCCTCCCGCCGATCGGGTCCTGCTGCCTGCTGTGTGGGGATGCGAGTGAGGGCAAGATGGCCCTCATCCGTCCCCATAGCACTGCAGGGCAGAAGTGACGTCAAAATGTCAGTCTCGCCCATGCGTCTTAAAGAAACATTTTTTTTTTAAATGACCAAATTTCCATTTTTTTTTGCATTTAAGTCTAAATCTCATATTTAAGAGGACCTGTCATGCTTTTTTCTATTACAAGGGATGTTTACATTCCTTGTAATAGGAATACAAGTGATCACATTTTTTTTAGTGTAAACATTTTTTTTTTCAAGCGTCCCATCCCGACGAGCTTGTGCGCAGAAGCGAACGCATACGTGAGTAGCGCCCGCATATGAAAACGGTGTTCAAATTACACAAGTGAGGTATCACCGCGATCATTAGAACGAGAGCAATAATTCTAGCCCTAGACCTCCTCTGTAGCTCAAAAGATGCAAGCTATAGAATTTTTTAAACGTCGCCTATCGAGATTTTTAAGGGTAAAAGTTTGACGCCATGCCACAAGCAGGCGCAATTTTTAAGTGTGACATATTGGGTATCATTTTACTCGGCGTAACATTATCTTTCACAATGTATAAAAAAATTGGGCCAAATTTATTGTTGTCTTATTTTTTCCAAAAAAAGTGCGCTTGTAAGACCGCTATGCAAATACAGTGTGACAAAAAGTATTGCAATGACCGCCATTTTATTCTCTAGGGTGTTAGAACAATATATATAATGTTTGGGGGTTTTAACTAATTTTCTAGCAAAAAAAAATGTTTTAGTCTTGTATCATGTTTTGGACACTAATCTAACTAATTCATCATTATTTTGTGCGGTATTTGTTATTATCTCTCAAGAGGGGTATTAACCTTATATATATATTTACACTTAGTTTGCACTGATTCATGTTGTGTTTAACTTATATTTATATCTACACCAAACTTAAGTTGTGTGGGTTTTTAGCGCTACCTATCCCCCCTTTATTCTAGATTATGTTTACATGAGTATCACATGTTTTTTAGGTGTGCACTGTGCAGCTTTGTCTAAAATAAAATTTGTATTTATCATTTTTTTTCTTGGCGCAGTATATTTTCTTTCAGCCTGTGCCTCTGCCCTTTTCCATACCTAGGCCATATCTAGCAGAGCTGAAGGGATTTTTAGTACTCATTACACCATTATTGCTTGCACAAAATATAATGGGCCAGATTCACATAGCCCTTACTCCTGTCTAACTCGCATTAGACTGGAGTACTTTCAAATTACGCGCGTTTTTTCACTACTCTGAAACCTCAAACCATGAAAATACGGCTGCGGGCTTCAATCCGACTGGCTTACGTGTTCGTACGCATTCGGATCTACGCTGCAATAAATTTGTGGCCACTGGGCGGAGTTCCCGTCGTTTTCCGCGTCGGGGTATGCAAATGAGCTTTTGCCGACGATCCACGAAGTTACGAACGTCAATCGCAATCTCTTCCGGCATCTTTAGTCATCTTTATGCTGCGTAAAATTATACCAGCTTTTTGCTGGTCTAATATTAGACAGCCCATGTTAAGTATGGTCGTCGTTCCCGCGTCGAATTTCAACGTTTTCCGATGTCTTTTTTTATTTTTTACGTAAGTCGTCCGGGAATAGGAATGTCCGTAAACGACTCTACTTAAACCAAAAATTACGTAACGACGTTATTTCGCGCAATGCACGCCGGGAAATTTCTGAACGGAGCATGCGCAGTTCGATCGCCGCGGGGACGCGCCTAATTTAAATGCTTCACGCCCCCTAATCGCGTATTTCGATTACGCGGCGAGAAATACACTACGCCGCCGTACCGTAAGGGACAAAATCTACCAGAATTCGGCGTATAGCCTGGTAAAATACGGCGGTGTAGTGTATCTCTGATACTCTGCGCCAATGTAATTGTATCTGAATCTGGCCCAATGTTTTCTACATTTTCAGCCTACGTTCTTCTGATTTCTGCATTGCTATCATTGCTAGTTATATCTTGATCCTGGTTTTGTGTTTTGGACATTGTCCTTCTGAACTGTTCCTTGAACTGTGTATATGTCTAGACCTCCTTGTTCCAGGATTCTTGACTAGGGTATTAAAGGGGTTGAAAAGCTTCCAGCTTTTTCAACTTATAGCATGCATTATGGTGAAAAAACATTCGATGCTTATAAACCCCCAGGCCCCCTTGTTTACTTAGCTGAGCCTTCAAAAGTCTCTTGTCGTGAACGTGCTGGCTTCTCGGCCCAGTCTTCTCAGCTGTTCTCGGCTCTTCATTGGATGATTGATAGCAGCGCAGCCATTGGCTCCCGGGCGAGCCGAGTGATACACTTCGCGGCTTCGGCTGCCACTGTATCACATGGGAGCGCGCCCGCAAGCTAATGTTTTTGGGAGAGCACTTCCCAAAAGGGGGTTAGCTCTTGTGGGGAGGAGCCGAGACAGCCACCGAGGGACCCCAGAAAACGGGGATCACGTGAAAAAAGAACTGCACAGTGGAGGTAAGTATGACATGTTTGTTATTTAAAAAAAAATTACCATTACTAACCCTTTAAAGATGATTTGTCACAATTACTGCTTGAACACAACTCCACTACTCATCAATACTTAAGTAACCCACACATGACACAAATTGAAGTTTAATGGCCATAGCAACCCTTTATTAACAAAATGTATAAATAATATCTTGCCATTCAATACAATATGAATGGAGCCCTATAGTCCTTGTAGGCATCTCTGCTTAACAGTGTACCTGCGTAAACCTGTAAGGAAGACCTCCAGTGGCAAAACACTGACACAGAGACAATAACACCTTCAACTACAGATAATACCATGAACAACCCTCAGTTCAGTTTTACTGAACCATACAAAATAAGAGGAGCTGTACCTAAAAGGGGTCCCTGACAATGTATATCTGCCCATAATGACCACCTTTAAGGACCTTGTATCCTGTCAGCTACTATGACATATCTGTACCAACCAGTAACTGTCCCTCCAATAGCGGCTTCAGTAAAGAGGAGAGAACGCCGATAACAGCTACAAATACCTGTGCGGTGATCTCACCCTTAGGCTTACTATGGGGCATCCGTTGTCGGCTGCCCCTATCCTTTATTGAAACCAGTGCTGGAACCTGAACATGTAACCAGTCCAGTGTGGCTTCAGAATAGGTAAGTATAAGCATCTTTACTTTCACAAGATAGGATAGTCTTAGAATGGGGGTGGGTTTAGCCTTAGTTAGTTTTTGACTGAAATTCCACTTTAAAGAAGAAAAGGAGGGTGGGAAGTTTTCCCAATGCCAGCTCTCTTCTGAATAAAGATTTCCTAGGACCCTCCTATAAACCATCCCCTGTAACCCCTCCTTTTCCTGCCTAACCCACCAATCCGGTATGTACCCCCTGATTCCTTATTTAGTTTGAACCTCCAGAAAACCCTTCCAAGGCCAAACTCGTTTGACCCAGTTTTGTACATATACCCTGCGTCAATGTCTCTTTTTCTTACTCTGCGCTTAACTTTCTGTTTTCCAGTATGGAGGTTTTCCTTGTCTGTTTTTTTGTTTATGTTGTTGTGACTTACATTTGAAAATAAAAATTTGCCACATTTCATAAAAGTTAACTTCCTAAGCAGTACCCTGAAAGATTTAAAATTCCTACTGACAAAATATAGTCCAATACCTGTGCCTAGGCACCTGCGTGTCTTGAGCCTTATAGCTGTATATCTGTAAAGTGCCGCTATTATTAGTGCCGCTTTAGCGTCGTTTTTGCAGAGGTTTTTGGCTGCTTGTGATGTGCTTTTAACCCCCACTAGTGGCTGAAAAAGAGTTAAAACCACCCGCAAAGCGCCGGCTTGTGGTTAGGCCGTGCAGCCCATTCGTTTCCATGGACAGGGGCAATGGAGGAGCGGTAAACACTGCTCCTTACTACTCCAATGCTGCTTGCAGGACATTTTTAAGTGCATTCCCTCAGGCTTTCACACTGAGACTGCAGGGGAGACGTTTTTCAGTCGCTTTACATGCGCTACTTTTAGACCAAAAACTCATGAAAAACGCCCAGTGTGAAAAGGGAGTCTTAAGGGAAAGCAGGTAGTAGTGGATACCCAGAGTTCCAGGGTATAGGTTTACTATAAGAAGAAAATGCTATTTAATCCACTGACCCCTCCCTGAACATGTGGTGGGGTACCCAGTCCATCCCCAGTCCCTCTATTTCTGTACTGGTGTCTTGGCTTGTTATTGTCTGTTCTTCTGTCTTGAGCCTTGACTTCAGATACTAGCTGTGTCTACGCCCCTTTCTAACCAATGACGTAACAAAACTCTTAATTCACTCCCTGGTTATCTCTCGCCTCGATTACTCTAACTCCCTCCTCATTGGCTTACCTCTGCATATTCTATACCCCCTTCAGTCCATCATGAATGCTACTGCCAGACTCATCCACCTTACCAACCGCTCTGTCTCTGCTACTCCTCTCTGTCATTTCCTCCACTGGCTTCCGCTCACGCAACAAATTAAATTCAAAGCCAACTACCTACAAAGCCATCCACAACTCTGCCCCCAGCTACTTTACTGACCTAGTCTCTGAATACCAACCTAATCGTTCTCTTCGTACTTCTCAAGACCTCCTGCTCTCTAGCTCTCTCATCATCTCCCCCCATGCTTGTCTCCAGGACTTTTCCAGAGCCTCTCTAAGCCTATGAAACTCCTTACCCCAATCTGTCCGTCTATCTCCTCCTCTATTAGCTTTTAGAGGATCCCTGAAAACCCTCCTCTTCCGAGAAGCCTATCCTACCCACACCTAACAACTGTATTTTCATTTTTTCCATCTGATCATCCCCCACAGCTACTACCCTTTGTTCCACTTGACCCTTTCTTCTAGATTGTAAGCTCTAACGAGCAGGGCTCTCTGATCTCTCCTGTATTGAACTGTATTGTGACTGTACTGTCTTCCCTGATGTTGTAAAGCACTGCACAAACTGTTGGCGCTTTATAAATCCTGTATAATAATAATGTAGCGCCTATGTACCTTACAGTACTAGTGCTAGCTAAATTCATGTGTAGTTCAGAGTGTAGTTAAACTGTAATCCAGATTGTTAGTAGCAAAATGCGGTCTCTGTCTCAGCTTGGCTGTGCTGTGAGTCCATCCTGCTGTACTGGGGTGTTCTTCCAGCCCCGGTGCTGCAGGTGGCAGCAGTGGAGTCAAGGTTTGGGTGCTCTTTCCAGCAGCCAATCACAGGGGTTTGTCCCTGCTGTGCATGCTGGGGAGGGGTGTTTATGGGGCAGACGCCATTGGTTCTGGGTTTTACTTCGTCCAGTGTGGCACCCACCTTTAGGGTGGCCACACCACGGCCCCCCCGGCGCTATGGCCTACCTGGCCAGTGCATTTGTGCCACAAGGTGTTCCTGGTTCCGGGGCCATGTTGACCCGTAGCATCTAAACAGCAACGGGGACACAGTGAGTGACTGGGTTCCCATTCTTGAAGCTGTACTGCTGTTCAGTGTCGAGTCGGTCTGAGGAGCGCCATTGAGAGGCTGCCGATCCAAAAGGGCCTGGACAAACCACCGAGGATCGAGGTAGCCGGACACCGAGGGATTGATCACCTGTCGGTCGGTACCTAGGCGGGAAGCTGAAGGAGATCCAGACGTAACTCAACTAAGGAGGCATATCTCCAATAATTCAACCCAGAGGGAGACTATGGCAGAGGTATCTTCTGAGGCTCTTGAAAGGGGTCTGTGGCAGAGGCTTTCTCCCAAATTCAAATTCACCAAGGAGGGTCTATGGCAGAGACTTTATCCTACAATTGTCCGAGTGATACTCCGGCTGCCAGGTCAGTGAGAGAGGCCTGTCCAGGTACATTAAACCCACTCCGCCGGGAGTGGTGAAAAGGAGTGTTACGTTTGGGAGAAGGACTGTTTCCTATCATTACGCCTGAATCTGCTATCCTCCTATCTTCTTCAGCTTTACTTTCCTCACCACAAGTTTTACTGTTTTTACCCAGCTGGGTAATAAAGAACAGAGCAAAGAGCACCTGTCTGGACATTCCTTTACTTCTACTACATGCAATACACAGCATTCACCCCTAGGAATTTCGGAAGAGCCACAAGGTAACACACCGCCCAAAAATCCAGCAGCTCCACTGGGGGTAATGCTACAATAATAATAAGACGTTTACCCACTGTGTCCTCAATTGAACTCCCTCAGAAAGACTTTGACGTTTCCCTCTTTCCTTGTCTTGACTGGCCCCTCAATACCATTTTTTTCAAACACTATAAAAGGCTATAGACGTTATAACGCTCTTCTCTTGCTTTAATAAATGTACATAATACAAACTACAATGGGTAAAAAATAAAATATTAATGAAATTACGTTGATTGAACTAATTTTGTGGATGCGGTTTCCTCTTCCTTTCTTGCTGAACCCTTTTTAAGAATTGTAAAATAAAAGAAAGCTAAAATGATTCATAGTAAGCAAATCAAAGTGTAAATAATAAGTGAATATAGCTCAGCCTTGCCAGGACTTAGGTTTCAATAATTCCTATTGGCGTAAACAGGAAACAAGAATAATTTTAGGCAATTGGAACCAGAGTTTTGCATATTTTATTGTTTCCATGGAGTTGAAGAGTCACATGTCTACAACTCCATACTAAGATGAAAGATTTATAGACCTTTTACCAATATTAAAGAAAACATAGAATAAAAACAGCTAATACAATCCAGTTCAACTCCCCACTGCTGTGAGCGAACTGACACATATCCAAAACAGTCGTTTGTCTTTGTACAAAATTCAAGTGTAAACTTTTTGTCTTATTTCTTCTGGCCTGGCCTCCCACACACAGGGCTGCCATGTCTGAAGACAGCTGTGCGCTTTGAAACACAACATTTATTAAATGCTTATGCCCGGGGGAAGACAGGTCACCACTTTTAAGTTTAAACTGTTTTTGTGCTCCACCTAATACTCACATTGCCCTCATTATTTTAACTGAAAGGACACTTGTAGCAAACAAAATATAAATGTTTTCAAGCAGTTACAATGACTGGCCTACCTGCTAAGTATTTCCTCTTCCTTCTATTCCACACCTTGGTTTTGTCAATATGCCAGTTCATTAGTGTTACCATAGAGCAGCCCTCAAAATTTACACTCGCCTGCTCGCATTTTGCGAGTAAATTTTGAGGGCTGGCGAGTGTGGGCTGCCTAGGAGCGGGGGGGAGCGAGCAAGGAGAGGAGAGTCGCCGCTGCTGTGCCGTCGATGTGCCGCCGCCGCTGCTGTGCCGCCACCTGGTTGTTCAGAGTGCGGGGAACATAACAGCTTTCAATTCAATAACTGTGTTCCCCGCTGCACGCATTATATACAGCCCCTCCCCCTTGTCCGGGCACTTTGATAGACAGATCACCCATCCCAGGATTGGTATATGACGGCTCACGGTGGGGAACACAGCTATTGAATAGAAAGCTGTTATGTTCCCCGTGGTTTGAACAACCAGGCAGCGGCAGCTCCGGCTCGTCTCCTACCCAGCACAGGTAGGCTGCAATGTGGGTGAACTATGGCTACAATTGTGGGGGGACTCTGACTGCAATTGTGGGGGGACTCTGGCTGCAATTGTGGGGGGACTCTGGCTGCAATTGTGGGGGGACTCTGGCTGCAATTGTGGGGGGACTCTGGCTGCAAAGTAGGGGACTCTGGCTGCAAAATGGGGACATTTTGCTGCAATGGGGACATTTTGCTGCATTGGGGACATTTTGCTGCACTGGGGACACATGCTGCATTGGTAGACATGGGCAGGCTCCATTTTTGGGCACAGATAAAGTTTAAACATTTATTTTTATAACTTAATTCTGCATAAAACATTTAAGTGTCATTTTTTGAGATTTATGAGGGCGTGTCTAGGGGCGGGATTAGGGGCGGGACATGGTAGGGGTTGGATGGGGCAGCTGGTGGCTAGTACACCTTGAGGTCTGGCTAGTAGCTCAGGACTTGAAATTGTGAGCCCTGCCATAGAGAAGCTCAATCAAGGTTACTTGGAATCCTAGGGTTCCTCCTGAGCAGTGGCGGGTCCAGGGAGAGGCAATGGGGCAATTGCTACCCCAAAAAATTTAGTTGCGGGCGGGTCAGAGTCTGAGCAGGTGGCTCCACAGGCAGGTGACAGAGTGGGCGGCTTCTCGAGTGGGTTACAGAGTGAGCTGCTGGGTGGCTCGGTGTATGAGCGGGCATGTGGCTCGGCCTCGGCGGTGGGTGAGAGAGTGGGCGGTCAGCTGGGCTGCTGGCCAATCAACATGACGGCGTGCGGGGGAGCAGAGAGATTACATCATCTCCCACCGCCCCGTGCCTGCCCTGCATATACTGGCTGGACAAATCAGGTAGAGAGGAGCAGGCAATAGTGTGGTCTGGGTACAAGCCGGGTCAGGACCCAATCAGTGGAAAAAAAGCAAATGGAGCAGACAGAAGTGGAGGTCAAAGACAAACCGGCTCAGTGCAGGCAGGGTTAAGAGAGTGCTCAGACAAGCTTGGTCAGCAACTGGAATCAAGAGAGCAGGAACACAGGATGCAGGGAAGGAAGAAAGACAAAGCAGTACTGATCCAGAGCACTGGCCGCGTTTAAATATCCCGCTTGGCATCTACATCGATCACAGGTGCAAGCGTGTGCTGGAATGGACTAGCATGTGCAATGGCTCGTGTGTGCGCACAAGTATGTGCATGCCCATATGCATTAGCCAGTTCCCAATTCTTGCGAGCACAAAAGGGAACATGCTTTAGACTTTCCTTACATGGTTTGACCTCCCAGATGGTACCTGCATAGATTTAATGCCAACGCTCCAGGCTTTTTTTCTCAGAGAATAGGGGCAGGTACTCCCCACTTCTGAGTCACCCCTTATCTCTGCCCCCTCCTCACCTCCCAGTACCACCCCTTTTCGAGAATACAGAACCATGTGTCATTTTGTGCTGCTATGTAATTTGTATAGAAATTGATAATGATAACAAGAAAAGCAATAACATAGATGCCCTGCAGCCAGCAACAATAGACCCCCCTCAGCAACAATAAACCCCTACCCAGCAACATGAGATCTCCCCTCAGCAACAATAAATCCCCCAGCAACAATAAATAACCCAGCAACCAGCATCAGTTGATCCCTCCCACAACAGTAGTTCTCTACCAGCTACAATAGACCCCCATCAGCAACAATAGACCTGCACCAGCAACAATAGATCTTTCTCAGGGAAAACAAACAGCATGAAACAATTATCTCTTTAATTGTAAGAGTGGCATTCTGACCACCATCATAAGAGTTCTATTTTTTCCTACTGCTCACCATTGTGAAGGGCAATTTCCTCATTGAGTTCCAATTAACTGGTAGTAAGGGTTCCTTAAAACCTAAAAATGATTTTATTTGTCACCTGTGGGGTTAAAAGGTTTAGAATGGCTGCTGTAGAGGGTGACACCACTTTTTTGATTTTGCAAATGTTTCTCTAAAATAGAGAACTTCTTTTTTTTTTTTCAAATAACAGTTTTTATTAGACACGAGGTAACCCCTGTGCCACAAAATGAACAATACAGGGACATCAGCAAAACAACAGCAAATAAAAAAAAAGAGAACAGTGCATAGCATGTAACAGCACAACACAAGGCAGATATCAGGGGGAGTTCAACGACTCCACTTAGAGGCAATCAACCTAAAAACACAGTCTGCCAGAAGACAAAAGTAAACACATGTAAAACAAGCCTCTAAGCAGCAGGGGCAGAAGATGTAACAAAACAGAAAACAAAATATTGAAAAGAGGGTCAGAAAAGAGAAGAGAGGAAGAAAAAAAAGAAAAAAGGGTGGCAGATAGACCGGGAGAAAAGAGGAGGGGTGGTAAGGGGGAAGTTCCACTCCCGGCTCAAGGCGGGTCCTCCCGACGATGCCACTCCGCCCAGACTACATCATGCATGTCCAAGCTATCCCGCAACCTGGCGGTCATCTTCTCCATTAGTTCAATATCTTTGACCCTGGCATAGAGTTCAGACTGAGAGGGGGGGACAGGCGCTTCCAATGGAGGGCAACCAGGCACCTCGCTGCCGTCAATACATGCCTCAACAATTTCTTGGAGGACTTAGGGATCTGCAGGGCCGACACCCCTAGTAAGAAAAATTTCGGGGACCAGGGAACTGGCACTCCCAGGAGGCGAGACAGCAACTGCTGGGTCTCCGTCCAGAACGTCGCTATCTTAGGGCAGGTCCAGAATATATGGAATAGGGTTCCCCTGGCTCCCTGACAGCACCAGCACCTGTCGAACTGGATGGATAGATAGCATGGAGAACAGCTGGCGTCATGTACCAAAAGTTCAATATTTTATAGGCATTCTCCTTATACAACGTACAAAGAGAGCTTTTAGCCGCCTGAAACCAGATTGTCTGCCATTCCATCTCCGAGATCTCCTCCCCGAGCTCTCTCTCCCATCGCAGCATGTATGCATGCTTACCCTGGGTGGGGAAAGAACGAGAGTTCAACACCCGATACATATCAGATATCAACCCGCGGTGAGCCGATCCCTCCAGCACCAGTTTTTCTAAAGGGGTCGGCGCTGAGAATTGGAGCCCGGGGGCAAATGATTGTGCATAGTGTCTTATCTGCAAATACCCATAGAACACATGGCGGGGGAGGTCAAATTTCTTTTGCAAATCAGAAAACGATAGGAGTTTTTGTGTTATGGGGTCCACCAAGTGGCCAAAGTGGAAAAGGTCACGCGACGCCCAGGGCGACGACATCTGATGGGTCAAACTATCAGGCATTCTGGGGTCGAACAAGAAAGAGGTCAAGAGAGACCGCTCCGAGCTCAGGCCGTGTGTAAAATAGAGAACTTCTTATATACAGTATGTATAGTGATGATCAATGGTAATTCGCTTCTACACATGTTTTTTGAAAAGGTCCCTGTAACAGGAGGGCCTGTGGAACCCAGAACCTCTTAGAAAGTATGAGCCAGAAAATAATGGACATTCAGAATATGTCTTGGATTGCTTTAAAATGGTTCTGTAATGTTTATCCACAATATCTCCCAGGATATAAGCCATATTAGAAGAGTGACTCATTCATAATGTTGGGACACATACTGTTAGATGCTAATGTCACCAACTCCAGCCCACCTGTCTTCCTGTTGTGGTGTCAATGAATCTAGGATGGCTTCTGAGGATCTTACATTGTGGCTTGTGCTAATTGACCCTGTAATTGTATGAAGGTGTATTTATGATAATGTATATTGTAAGTTAGCAGACAGACAGTCTGGGAAGCCTAAAGGTCATATGTATGAGTCATCAGCTGTAGTTAATTAGCTCATGTAAATTAGGTCTGGTCAAAGGTGTATAAAACTTGTAGTTTTTCAATAAAGTATCAGAACTGCTGGAAACCTAAACACAGAGGGCCAGATTCACGTAGAATCTGCGGCGGCGTAGCGTATGCCATTTACACTACGCCGCCGCAACTTACTGGAGCAAGTGCGGTATTCTCCAAGCACTTGCTCCGTAATTTGTGGTGGCGTGGTGTAAATGGCCCGGCGTATGGCCGCGTAATTCAAAAGGGGCGGCTTGTATTTAAATTAAGTGTGCCCCCTTGCCGATCGAACTGCGCATGCGCCGGCCGTAAAAATATCCCAGTGCGCATGCTCCAGCTCACAACGGAAAACGTCAATGAAGCCGACGTGAGCGTCATTGACGTAAAGCCCTATTCGTGAACGACTTAGTAAAATGACGTAAACAACGGAAAAAGACGACGCTGTCCCGACGCCATACTTAACATGGCATACGGCGGACTGATGTAAGGTTACCCCTCATATAGCAGGGGTAACCTTACGCTTATGGAAACGACGTAAACGACGACGAGGCGGCGCAAAAACGTTCGGGAATCTGCGTATTAGGCTCATTTGCATAGTCGAATAAGAAATCAATGTAAACGCCACCTAGCGGCCAGCGTAGAATTACATCTAAGATCCGACGGTGTAAGTGTCTTACACCTGTCGGATCTACGCCGTATCTATGCGTAAATGATTCTAGGAATCATACGCATAGATACCCGGGGCCAAAAACAGAGATATGACAGTGTATCTTGAGATACACCGTCGTATCTCTTATGAGAATCTGGCCCAGAGCTGTGTCTTGTTATTAGGGGGGAATTATTGATATGGGTCTCGTTCGCCTGACTGTGGAGTGTCAGTAGCTGCCTTGTGTTCGGAAAGGAAATACCCTAAAAGGCTTTAACCCCTTTCGCATTTGTTGTGCCGTTACAGTTACAGTCCCCATGCACCACAATGCTTAAAGTGATTCTAAACCCTCATCTTTTTTTTACAAGTTGTGTCAGTGGTATAAACATACTATAAAGGGTCGATTTTTGTCCTAATTGATTTGTCCGGTCACACCCATAGCATACACACAGTCAGACTTTTCTGCAAAGTTTTCTAAAACTTTCCCATCATCACATGGTTTTTCTGCTCCTTTCTGCTCTTTACCGCCACCCTTTGGTTAACTTCTGCTATTGTTGGTTGATTTTAACATTGGTTCTGAGCATGCGTATTTGCACTTTGTACAAAAGTTGGTTGGATTGCTGTACTCACGGTCACACAAGGCACCATCGGACTTTTGTTGCCGAAAAGTTGGTCCGTTCGCAGACCCAACTTTTTGTCAGATGAAACCAGAAAAAGTTGGTCCGATGGAGTGTACACACGCTCAGACAAATTTGAAAAGTTGCAGATTTTGCAGTTGGTTGGCCAAAAGTCCGACCGTGTGTATGGGGCTTATCAGTGTTTATTTGTGCCCAACTACTTTTTTTCCTTTTTTTTTTTTTATAATATATCGTTATTTAAATTTTCATCATAGAACTTTACATAAAGAGTAAGAAAAAAAATACAATACAGTTCACAACATGGAAATATACAGTAGAGCTCATAGGAGCCCTAAGTATATTTAATAATATACTTATAGATCTTGACATAAATTGCCATAAAAAATATTAAAATAGTATTGCAAATATAGATTAGATTTCGGGACTATATATCTTGACATGCTTAGTGCTATCACGCATTCAATTCCGGGACCACATGCTCTAGGACATTCGGATTCCCATGTTAATCAAACGTGCTGGTAGGTTAATCGGATCCTGTCTAAATTGGCCCTAGTACTGTATGTATGAATGTGTGTTAGGGACCTTCCTCCCTATGTAAAAGGTCTTGAACTGTCCTCTTTTCTGAGTACTGATAGTCTCTAAAGATAATATGCAAAGGCCCCATAAGGACTAAGAACCCTCAGTCCCTTAGAAAGTACCAAAACATGTTGTAGGCTGCAGATGGGAGTAACTCCCACTCCACTGTAGACACTGATCCCAGCTCTACTCCAGCCCATCTGGCTACTTCTTCATGAGCCCACTCAGCTGATCCGAAGATCTCCCAGGGCGAGGGAACAGAAAGATTAAAGGAGTTGTAAAGGAAAAAAAAATGCCTAAAATTAATGTCTGCAAGGTAGACAGACAGAATAGTGTAATGATTCTGTTAAAAAACGAGTAGATACCTATTAAATTCCTTACTTATATCACCTCCAGCGTTCTAGTTTCTATTCTCTCATTCACTTCCTGGTTTGCATTACTTGTTCATGTAAGAACTACATTTCCCAGTATGAATTGCGGCAAGCCCAGTAATTCACAACTTCTTGAAGTCTCTAACACTTAGAGAGCGTCCTGCCACACAGATGTAGTTCCCAGGAGGGGTGAGCACGTTACTGACCACTGCAGTAAAGTTTCCCTTCACGGTGGTCAGTAAAATCAGACAAGCAGGAAGTGAACAGAACAGAGAAGAAATAGAGCAACTTCTGAGCAAAAATGAACAATGAGGAAGCGAAAAGAGGAATGTCTGCAGGTATAGGATGCCTATTATGAAAAAAAAAATGTTTTCTTTACAACCCCTTTAAGCACAACGCTGTCTTCCAGAATGGCTTGCTACACATGGCAGTCTTTCCCCTTGTGAATCCCTAGGTGTGCTGATGAACTCACACTGTCCTCCTTGCTCGCACTGCTTCATAGGCAAGATTCCTTTCAAACCGTACTCCTGTCTCAGGATCCTCCCAAGTCAGCCTGAGCTCCAGCCTGAGGCAGAACCCCCCAGACGAGGGGCTCCCCTTTAAGGCCACCGACACTCTCCTCAGCACTCCATCTTCCCCCCGACTCCGTTCCCGGTTTGACTTATCCATATTTAAAGGCTGGCTCAGCCACCTTGCCAAGCTCACTGCCTGGGGAAAGGCCAAGTTCCCCATAGTATGCAGATCAACCCTCCAGGCATCTGCCCACTAACTTCTAGAATTTTCTCCAAACTTCCAGAAGCAGGGGGAGGCACCAGAGACCTGTCTGTATAAGTCATCCAGCCTGACCTGCAATAAACACTTGACTCAGATTTAAGGCCGCGTACACATGATCGAATTTATCTGCTGAAACTGGTCAGACGGACCGTTTCAGCAGACATCTCCGATCGTGTGTACGGGCTAGCGGACATGTTTTCCCAGCGGACAAATTTCAAAGCATGCTTTGAAATTTGTCCGCCGGAGACATGTCCGTCGGATATGTCCGCTGGTTAGTACACTAACCAGCGGACAGAAATCGAATGCATTTGACGCATGCGTGGAAGTATTTTACTTCCTGGAGTGGTGACGTGGTGGCGTCACCGCGTTCCCTGGCCGAGGGGATTTTCATCCGTTGGACGAAAATCCGGAGGAGACATGTCCGCTGGAAGCGGTTCGTCGGACATGTTTCAGCGGACATGTCCCTCCGTGTGTACACGGCCTAAGACTTATTTTACCATAAGCCAAAAAGTTTGCCTGCACTATTCTAGTAGCACACTGAGAGGGTGCTACACCTCAATACAGCTACTCTCTGGGAGAGGGACAAGGCAGAAATACCACACAAATAGGTTCTGTTCCATGCACTTGTGCTGACAGGATGAAAGTGCAGAGTGAGCAGACAGGTGTGCAGCCACTTCTCCTTCATTGTCTAAACATAGGCTGGGAGCATGTTGGTGACCAAGCTTCATTGCTTAACTGCAGCAGAGAAAAGGCAAATGCCATTAGCCTCGCAGTGCTGTTTGTAAGGGCTGTGTACATTTCAGGACTGGATGGACAAAAACATAAATCCTTCAATAAGTCAAACAACTCTCTTATCTGTATTACAACTGATTATTTAGCTTATTCTGGAGTTTAGCTATAAAATATCTGTTGAGAAAAAGGCCATGTATCATGTATGAAGCATTCCCCATCATTGAATTGACTCATTAGAATCTGGTTAACCAGGCCTGGCATGAGTTTTACGTCTGGATACGTGTAAATGTGATTAATTACATGGTCTTCCGACCTAATCAATTCTTTGCAGCCTTTACTGAAGTAGGTAGTTGAGCTTTGCTTCATATACAACCCACTCTGTCAGCATAAACAGCACATTGGTTTATGAGGAACATATTGCAGATCCTGGCAGCCCTTCTTGTTTATGTGTGATGTCACTTTTCATATTACAAAACCATCTCTTGGGCTTAATATCACTATTGTAGCTATTGTTACCATTGTATTATTGCTGGAAGAGCCGCACTGGGCTCTGTTGATGAAAGATAAAACCATTTTGGTTTCTAGATTGGAGGACCACTACGTACCCTCTCCCAGGCTGACTACAGCAATAAGGATTTCAATAATTTCACAGTAATATTCATTAAAGCTTAAAAAGTATGTTACAAAAGTCAGAAATCTCAAATGACAAATTAGGAAAACAAACTTATTCTTTTTAGGGACTCATACAAGTTATTGCGTGCTTGCCAATTTTCCTATTTATAATCAGATAGTTGATACCATGCTATATGGTCAAACGTTTGTAGATACTTTACTATCACACCTTAATGAGCTTGTTGAATTGTTGCTATTTAAAATCCATAAGCATTAATATGGCATTGCCTTTCCTTTTTTGGTGTAACAGCATCTACTCTTCTAGGAAGGCTGTGTCCATTTAGTCAAAAGAGCATTTGTGAGGTCTGATACTAGAAGATCTGGCTTGCAAAGGCATTCCAATTCATCCCAAAAGTGTTTATTAGGGATGAGTTTGTAAGGAAGGTTGAAACAGTTATGCTGTCCTGGGTGGGAGTTAATTTAATGTCTTTTTTTTTTTGGCGGGTCCTGCTCTGGGTCCAGCCTACTTGTCCTGTATCATATAAATTGGGATGGAAGTTCTGAGCAGAGAGGTCCCCCAGAGATAGTTGGGGAACAAAGAATCCTGGAGAGTTCAATAGAGTTCCACTGCAGCCGTGGGTTGCGAGGGGGAGAAGATGGGGATAAGAAAAAGAGGTGAGACCTGTAGGAGCAGGAGAATGTCGCTCACTACGGCCCACATGTAGAGACTTCTAACTTGGGATTCGCCCTCAAGACACTAGCACTACCGAGTGCCTCTGAAGGACTATGACAACTGAAGAACATATCAGGATGTATGCTGGGGCAGCATACAAGCCCTTAGTTATAGTTCGGGAATGAGGAAAGTATCATGCCTTACCTGTTGGATTGTGAAATGTCTGTTTTGCACTTTTTCTAATTAAAGTATTGAGCCATCCATGCCTGGTCTGAAGTTATTAAAGAGGTGAATCTCAAGTAAACCACACAGATACTGTTAACATTGAGGTATGACTATATCAACATGGTGGAGTTGAAGAATGGAGTATTGTGAAGACACACATGGTTCCTCAGAGTAACAGAAGTGTAATAAGCGGCCTGCTAATAGAGTGTACCTGTTATAGGTGGATCGGCTTCTGGCAGCGAGGGAAATGTTGTCAACACTCCTTCAGCCAATGGTCTGTCTCTCATAGCAACGGGATCAGATTGCATGGCAGAGGTTCCCATGCTGTACAGTGTTACAGAGGTTTAAGGGTTAAGTTGAGTGCATGTGTGGAGCCTGCGCAGAGTGCACAGTGGGACCCACTCTGCTACTGGGGAATTGTAGTGGAAAACGCTGGACAGGTGGTTGTGGAAATTGTCTGGCATGTCCCTCCAGAATGCGGGTTGCTGTGAGTGTGTGCATTGTTGCAGGGAACCAGGGTTTGACTGGAGAACAGTTGCAGGTGTACACAGTGTACATTTGTCTCTGGCAGTGGAGGTCTGCTGTGGGGTTGAGTCTTCCCCACTGCAGCCTCAGACTGGTTCCCAGGCATCAGTGAAGACAGCACAAAATAAAGGTACCCCGTGTGTGTGTGTGTGTAAAGTGACCCTGTAACAAAGTGCCTAACATAGCTTAGAAAAATCCATCCCTGGGATAGGTCTTCCATGTGACCCAGCACTTTGCACCCAATGAGTTAATGGAAAACATGGAGGATGTGCCAAACAACCACTACACTACTGAAGACAAAGAAAAATGGATAGCCGCACTCCAAAACCTGATGGGTGGTCTTTTATTCAATAGACAGCATGTACAAAAATAGGGTCACAGCAGTAGAAACAAGGAACAGCCGACGCGTTTCGCACTGGATCAGTGCTTATTCATGGCTTGGTGTGTGTAAACGTGCATATTTCTATGCAAACGAGCCCGGCCATTTAACCACTTCAATACCAGGCTTTTATACCACCTCCATACCGGGCCTATTCTGGCACTTCTCTCCTACATGTACAAATCATAATTTTTTTGCTAGAAAATTACACAGTACCCCCAAACATTATATATGTTTTTTTAGCAGACACCCTAGGGAATAAAACAACGGTCATTGCAACATTTTATCTTGCACGGTATTTGCGCAATAATTTTTCAAACACCCTTTTTTTTGAAAAAAATTGGTTCATGAATTAAAAAAAAACAAAACAGTAAAGTTATCCCAGTTTTTTTGTATTATGTGAAAGATTATGTTACGCCGAGTACATAGATAGCCAACATGTCACGCTTTAATTATGCGCACACTCATGGAATGGCGGCAAACTTCGGTACTTAAAAATCTCCATAGGCAATGCTTTAATATTTTTTTACAGGTTACCAGTTTTAATTTACAGGGGAGATCTAGTGCTAGATTTGTTGCTGGCACTCTAGCGCACATGGCGATACTTCACATATGTGGTTTAAACAGCGTTTACATATGTCGGCGGGACTTACGTGTGCGTTCGCTTCTGCACGTGAGCTACCGGGGACAGGGGCGTTTTAATTTAATTTTTTTTCACTTTTATTTATTTCTTGACTTATTTTTTATTTTATTTTTTTCACTTTTATTTCTATTACAAGGAATGTAAATATCCGTTGTAATAGGAAATGTGTGTGACAGGTCCTCTTTAAGGAGAGATGCGGGGTCAATAAGACCTCACATCTCTCCTCCAGGCTGGAAACCATGAGATCGGTGAAAAAAAATTCACTGATCTCATGAATTGTTGCTTACAGCCGCACTCGCGGCTTTGTTTACTTACGGGGACCCGAGGGTGACGTCATCACATCGCACCCGGGTCCTCCGACGGTCATAGAGATGACAGGTGTCCCCTCCCGCGGCCTGTAAGAACGATCAAGCAGCGGAACCGCCGCTATGATCGTTCTTATGTCGTGCAGAATCGCCGGCTTAACAAGAGGATATCTGGATGATGCCTCTGGCTGCAGGCATCATTTAGATATTATGAGAAATGGGGTGGTGGCGCTACCTAAAAACGCTTATAAACCCATATGTGCTCAAACAGTAGAACAGTGAAAAAATGTGTGTCGAGTACAGTAGGGTGCGTGAGTGAGGTTTATAACTAGATGTGCCTCAAATAGGCTATGTAGCAATATAACGTGGTCTAATATGCACAATACGGGAGGACAATGAGGCTGATAATAGAACAAACAAGATGCTAAAAATCTAGTCTCTATCACCTGTTAACCCACTAGGTGTACACAGTAGGTATGTGGGGTATAGGGATACAGCCAAAAAATAAATAAATAAATAAATAAATGTCAGAGCCCAATATTATATAACGGTCACCATACATTAGTGCCACACTGGACACGCATAGATACAATATCACAACTCAACCCAATATTAGTAGTGATGGTACTAGTCCGATAGGGCTGCTGTGATACATAAGGCAAATAACCAGAGGGCTGCAGAGATGGAGTCTCTCATATACAAGTCCTATGCAGTGGTGATATAAATAAAGGGGGGAGTGTGTAGATCTTGCTGTGAAGGGGGTGCTTCTAAATGCCAGACATCCGACGGTGTGGTCCCGGTGCTCCCCTCAGGGTTCCCCACTCACCAGATAGCCAACCCCACCAGGGGTCACAGGCATGGGTCACAGAATCCTCCGATCACAGCTGGTATTCACTCCTCCCAGGACTATACTCCTCCGATATTATTCCAACCGGTTCACTCCTTGTGTATGGATATGGGGGGTTCCTCCGTTCCTCAGAGGGAAAAATAACAAAGGCTCCGATGGTGCAGTAGGTTTTAAGTAAAAGCACTTGATTTATTAAGACCTGTGTGCCACAATGCCACACACTGACATGGGGCAACTACAGGCCAAGATATACAGGAGCTACAAGGCTCTCTAATTAAACATTAGCAAAAAAATGGCCACAAGATAAAATAATAAAAACAAAGCGAAGTAAAAAAGCAAAGTCAGACAATCTGACAGCCCGGTTTGAGTAGCACACTCTATGGGCTCTGCGGGTATGCGCGTGTATGGTGTTCAGCGTGCGTTTCAGCTGCGCTCCACCAGACGCTGACCCGGAAGTGACGTATGTGCGTCTATGCCTGACGTACGTTTCGAATGGATTCGTCTTCTGAGGCTTAACTGCGCATCCGTCCAGTGCAGGTATAAGTGGGTCTCGCCGTGCTACGTCACGCATCCTACCCCGGGGGAAGCAGCCAATAATGATGCAGATAGCCCATTCGCATCAGCGAGAGGAGGTTTGGCAGGGGCGCCCTTGGGATAATTACTACCACAGCACGGCGTGACTCACCCTACTGGATGGCAAGTATATTGCATCCTTAGCCGAGATACAGCACCCGGCTAGGACGCTAACAACAAAGCTATTAAAAATGACATTTTGCAGCAGGGCGCACATATCCACCTTATTAAGGATATGCTGCCCGCAAGTATAGTAGGGGACACAGAAATAAACAGTAGTAAACAGTATCCTGGACCCAATCTTCTGAGAGTCAGGTATCCCAACGTGACTAAATATCTCAGAAGCTAAATAGGTCAGAGATTGGAAATCCCAAACGGGAAACTCAAAATAAGCAGACATGTATATAGCAGCTACTCATATAATAGTGGCCGGATGGGGTAGGTTCCATGCTAAACAATATGGATAATGTGTGAGATAGTGATCCCGCTAAGGGCCACTAGTGAGACACATGATAGTGCTAAGGTGGGTGTTAGATACCAACAGAATGTGAGATAAATATGTTGTAACAACAAATAGTGGAAGATATATATATATAGATATCTATAAACATGGTGATCTCTAGGTATGTGTGGGTTAAAAAAAAAAAGGGTTTATGGGGTGAAAGTCCAAGTAAAGTGAGTAAATTAGTCTGAGGTGAATCAGTGGGTCCCAGTGGTGCCAAAACTAAATATAGAACATGTGGATAGGCAGTGGATAGGTGTGGGCTCTGAGTCCTCCCTTGTATCAAGGGTTGGAGAGAAAACAGTTGAGGTCAATATCCACATTCAAGCCATGTGGTACCAGGGTACCTAGTCGGTATATCCAACTGGTCTCATTTTGGGATATGGCCGTGGTTTTATTACCCCCCCCTCCAGTTATCCTTGACCATATCTATTCCATAGAAAATAAGGCCAGACGGGTCCTTATGGTGAAACTCTTCGAAGTGGCGGGATAGGTTGTGTTTAGGGAATGCTTTGCGGATGTTCTTGATATGTTCACGTATCCGTATACGCAGTGGTCTGGTTGTTCTGCCCACATACTGAAGATGACAGGGGCATTCAATGATATATGTGACATGGGTGGTATTACAGGTGATGAGGTCTCTGATTTTGTACACTTTCTGATCTGTTTTGGATTTAAACTCAGTCTTCCTGCGTGGCTGTTTCTTGCTCACCCTACAGGCTAGGCATCTTTGGCATTTATAAAACCCTTTAAATTCTGGGCAGATCTCTATTTTCTTAGGTGGGTTTATGATGTTATGTACCAGATGGTGTCTCAGAGAGGGTGCTCTACGGTATATGAAGGAGGGTTTCTTTGGGAGGGCCTTCGAGAGTATAGGATCTTCTTTTAAGATGGGCCAGTATCTCTTTAATTTAGTTTCAAATTCCTTGTACTGGGTATTGAATCCTGTGATGAAAGACAGATTCCGTTGGTTTGTGGTACGCTCGGAGTTCTGTGTTAGCAGTTCATTCCGATCTCTATGCTCCACCTCTGTTCTCAATTTTTCAAGGTAGCCTTGTGGGTATCCCTTTTCTTTGAATCTTTCCACTATCGTGTGTGCTTGTTTTTGAAAGTCCTCTTTTGAGTCACAGTTTCTCCTGAGCCTCAGCAGCTGGCCCTTGGGGATATTGGCCTTCCATTTTGGGTGATGGCAGCTTGAAACAGGTATGTACCCATTGCGATCGGTTCCTTTGAAGAAAGTTTTAGTTTGTAATGAGGTTCCATTTTTATAGATCTCTAAGTCGAGGTATTCTATACTGTCCCTGCTGTATTTGCCAGTAAAAGTCAGATGGAATCTGTTATTGTCTAACCCTGATAAGAATGCCTGGAGGGTTTCTATAGTGCCGTCCCAAAGGATGAGCAGGTCATCGATATATCTCCTATACATTCTAATCTCGGGGTAGGTCTGACCATAGATATATTCATCTTCCCATATCCATACACAAGGAGTGAACCGGTTGGAATAATATCGGAGGAGTATAGTCCTGGGAGGAGTGAATACCAGCTGTGATCGGAGGATTCTGTGACCCATGCCTGTGACCCCTGGTGGGGTTGGCTATCTGGTGAGTGGGGAACCCTGAGGGGAGCACCGGGACCACACCGTCGGATGTCTGGCATTTAGAAGCACCCCCTTCACAGCAAGATCTACACACTCCCCCCTTTATTTATATCACCACTGCATAGGACTTGTATATGAGAGACTCCATCTCTGCAGCCCTCTGGTTATTTGCCTTATGTATCACAGCAGCCCTATCGGACTAGTACCATCACTACTAATATTGGGTTGAGTTGTGATATTGTATCTATGCGTGTCCAGTGTGGCACTAATGTATGGTGACCGTTATATAATATTGGGCTCTGACATTTATTTATTTATTTATTTATTTTTTGGCTGTATCCCTATACCCCACATACCTACTGTGTACACCTAGTGGGTTAACAGGTGATAGAGACTAGATTTTTAGCATCTTGTTTGTTCTATTATCAGCCTCATTGTCCTCCCGTATTGTGCATATTAGACCACGTTATATTGCTACATAGCCTATTTGAGGCACATCTAGTTATAAACCTCACTCACGCACCCTACTGTACTCGACACACATTTTTTCACTGTTCTACTGTTTGAGCACATATGGGTTTATAAGCGTTTTTAGGTAGCGCCACCACCCCATTTCTCATACTATATACTCACACCTACCTCCTCATTGAGGGGTTAGGTTTAAGGGGGGCAGCAACCTATTATTTGTAGTTCTAGCGCAGGTTCTCAACCTATACATCATTTAGATATTCACCCGCAAAGCACAGGCCGTCATTTGACGTCCACTTAGGATGGGAGATCCCATCTCTGGACGTCAAATGACAATGGGCTGGTATTGAAGTGGTTAAAGTATTGGCAACTGTGCCAGGTCTTCAGCACTTACACATCTTTATTCTTCTGCCTCTTTTTCTTTTTTTATCATTCAAGTTTAAGTTTATTTTCAAAAAAAATAAAGGGAAGGTAACACAAAAATGGTGAACATACATTGTAGTAAACGTAGTACAGTAAATACAACAGGAAACATCAAGTTGACAATTGTAATAGTGAACATTAAATTACGTTTTGTATCTGCTCAACCCCACATCCCCTCCTCCTTCCCCTAGAAACTTCTAAATGGTAAAACAGGTGAAAACGATTGAGAGGAGTGGGGATTAGTAAAGATTGCAAGGCCTTTTAGAGACAAAAAAAATAAATAAAGAATAAGTTCCCTAATAAGCAAGCAATTTGTAGGCCTTCTAATATAAGCTGAGATTTCGAAAGAAATAACATAACAAATAATAGATCAATTGTGCTGATCAGATAAGAGAGTAGGTCTTTTGGGGAACCTCCCTCCACCCCGACACCCCTAATGGGAACATTCTGTGCCGAGGAGGAGGGGCAGCCCCCCCCCACCCAATCTCCCCTCCATGAGAGAAGATAGAAAAAAAGAACAAAACAAAAAAAAAAAAAAAAAAAACTTGGGATCTAAATGTTATCTAAAGAAGCATTAATCGAGCAGCACTCAACTTATAAGTCCTATTGAGAAGACAGGGAACTCTATAAAAGTATTTTAGTTAAACTATATCCACCTTGCAGGATACAATAGGAGAGAGTAACATGAGGTCTAAGTCTCCTGTGCGGCCAAGAAAAAGAATAAGGGCGAGAATAGAGAAGAGAGGAGAGGAAAAAGAGAGAGGGAAAGATAAAAGGAAGGGAGGGGGGCCCACCTGCCAGAAGATTACATCAGTCTGAAGCAAGAGCCATAACTAAACTCTCCTGTTGTATGGGATTCCCATATAGTTCAACCAAGGTTCCCAAATTGCGGTGAATTGTGTAAAGGTGTCCAACCTGGTATGTATTCTTTTTTCCTGTTCCATAATCCACGTTACTTTTCTTTTCATATGTAAAATGGAGACTGATGGTTTCTTCCAAGCAGCTGCTATAGTGATTCTGGCGCCTGTCAAAATATATAGGATCAGCTGTCTGGTGACCTTGGAGCTCTGGGGAATTAGCCCATTTAGTAAAGCAATTGCTGGAGACTGATGAAGGTTGCAACCGGTGACTCTCCTGATAATATGAAACACCTTGTTCCAGAATCCCCATATCCTAGGGCATTCCCACCATGTATGCATCATGGTGCCTGTTCCTTGACAACCTCTAAAACATAAGGGAGAGACTGACGGATACATGGAGGCCAACTTGAAGGGAACTAGGTACCATCTAGTGAAAATTTTTATGTTAGCTTCAATGAGAGATGTACTCAAAAAGCCCTTGATAGATCTAGTGTAGTTTTTTTGCCAATCGTTTAGGTCCCAATCACTTTGAAGTTCTCTTTCCCAGGCTAGCATATGCGGTAATTTTATGTTGTTCGAAGCTAGAGATTTATAGATGACCGAGATGTTACCCTTCCTAGACTGCGCTTGTTCGCATTTGAGTTCATATGGAGTTAGACGGCCAGAGAATAATTTTTCGTTCCAGATTTTCTGAGCGAATGTATGAATTTGATGTAATCTGAACCTTTCCGAAGGGGGAGGATCAAGATTGTCTATGAGGTGTTGCTCAGAAAGAGGACCCGTGTGTGTAAAGAAACGCCCGATACGGTACATCCCCTTGTCATGCCACCATTTGAAGGGATCTACCTCAGTGTTAGAGTGAAAGGAAGTATTGAGAAAGATACTTGACAAAGGATTACCTTTAGAGATCAAGCAAGGGTTGTTTCTAAGTGTGTTCCAAAAGACCAGGGCTTGTGATAGGGTGGGAGATAATATAGGAGGTCTGTTTTTGGGAGTGCTCCAAATGAGTTCTTCTATTGTAGACAGTGGGGAGGCCTGTTCTTCTATTTCAATCCAGTCCGGGCGCTCGTTTCTAAGGTAGGCCTCCGATAGTTGCGCTAGTCTTGCGGATTGATAATACCAAAACAAATTTGGAACCCCTAGGCCACCCTGGTCAGGTAAATTAAAGAGGCTACGAGAGGAAAGGCGAGGACCCTGTTTGTTCCAAATGAATCTGGTAATTTTACCTTGAAAGGATTTCAGATGACTTTTTTTTATTGGTATCGGGAGAGATCGAAAAAGATATAGGATTTTAGGGAGAAGAGTCATCTTTATAGAGTTAATTCTGCCAATCCAGCCTATTTTATGAGTTCCCCATTCCGTCAGATCTTTCTCGAGTTTCCTATACATTGGTGGATAATTGGCTGCGTATAAATTCAGGAAATTTGGGGTTAGATTGATACCTAAATATTTGATGGAAGCAGAGTCCCATTTGAAAGCATATTTGTTTTTCAGTAGAGAAACAGTTGATTCGGAAAGAGAGACATTAAGGGCCCTAGACTTGGCCATATTCACCGTAAGACCCGAAGCTTTAGAAAAATTGTCTAATAGAGTGAGGATTTCCGGAAGGGAGGAAGAAGGGGAGGTTACAAAAAGTAGCAAATCATCCGCGAATAATGCGCACTTGTGTTCCTTTTTGTTACAAATGATTCCCCTGATATTCGGACTATCTCGAGTGGCAATGGCCAGGGATTCAATAACAATCGCGAATACCAGGGGAGACAGAGGACAACCCTGTCTTGTGCCCCTTTGGATTAATATAGAGTCCGAGAAAATGCCCTGTAACCGGATTTTGGCCTCAGGGGAGGAATAAAGAGAGGATATGATCCCCAAAATTTTAGGGCCAAATCCCCAACGTTTTAGTACGGAAAACATGAATTGCCAAGAGACCGAATCAAAAGCTTTCTGAAGGTCAAGTGAAAGGAGCATACCTCTTTGTCTAGAGCCTCCAGTCCACCCTGAGTACATTAAAGAGATTAGATCAATAGCTCTCCTGATCTGGTCCGGGCCTTGTCTCCCTGTAATAAAACCTACTTGGTCTTTGGCGATGTATTGACCTATGAAGGTAGACACTCTGTTAGCTATTATTTTGGTAAGTATTTTGAGATCATTGTTAATAAGGGAAATTGGTCTATAGTTCTCAACTTGAGAAAGGTCTTTATCGGGCTTAGGAATCAACGAAATATAGGCCATATTGAGTTGTTTGTCAATAGGGAAGCCCTCTGTCATGTAATTGTAGAATCGTGCTAGGTAAGGTGTTAAGGAAATTGAAAATGTTTTGTAGTATGAACCTGAGAAGCCATCAGGGCCGGGGGCTGAATTCAATTTCAGGTTTTTGATCACTGAACTGATTTCCTCAGCTGATATGGGAGCCTCCAGCATCTCCTTATGCGCCTTAGTTAGTTTGGGAAGATTCAAGTTATCCAGGAATTCTCCCATTTTGTTAGAAGAGAAATCACTATCACTAGTGTAAAGTTTAGAGTAGAAGTTATGGAAGGCTTCCACCATCCGCTGAGGATTCAGGGTGAAAGAACCGTCTGCCATTTTTATCTTGGGGAGTGTCTTTGATTTAAATCTCGGGGACAGTTTATGTGCAAGCATTGGGCCTATTTTATCCTTCAAGTGGTAGAACCTGGAACCAGTCCATTTCAGATCTTCTCCTGATTTTGTTGTGAGAGCTAGGTTTAACGCGGATCTAGCTGCATCGAGAGCTTGCGTGGGGACACTCAGGGGGTCCGATTTATGTTTTCTTCGTAATTCTAAATAGTTCTCTTCCAATTTCTCTGTGGCCAATTTTTTTTGTCTTTTAAGTTTGGCTGCTATTTGTATTATTTTTCCCCGAACAGTGACCTTATGAGCAGCCCACAAAGTTTCCGGGGATATATCTTTTGTATCGTTGGTTTGAAAATATTCCTTTATGGATTGTTCAATTTCTACCACTAGAGCGGGGTCTTTTAAAATCGACTGGTTGAGCGTCCAATGAGACACTCTGTGAGAGGTAACCTCTTTGTTTAAAGATAACAGCACCATGGAGTGGTCCGACCAGGGGACATCCTTTATAGTAGATTTGATGGCCGCCGGTACATGATGGTTAGATAACAATAAATGGTCTATTCGTGAGTATGATTTGTGAGGATTAGAATAATGAGTATAGTCTTTAGTTTTTGGGTTTAATTCTCTCCAAATATCCGTCAGTCGAGATTGATGCAGCATACGTGCTACATGAGTGCTAATTTTGGTTGGTCTGATGAGTTTATTTTTATTTGGTTTGGATTTGTCTAAGCCTGGGTCAAAGGCCAGGTTGGAATCCCCTCCCATCATAATGATGCCCTCCATAAGTGGATGGAGGGTCTCGAGCATTTGGGAGAAGAACTTCTTCTGTCCCCTATTAGGTGCGTAATATGATACCAGGGTGTATAGTTTCTCATCTAGGGTTCCTTTTACTAAGATAAATCTACCTTCCGTGTCTCTATATTCTTTTAGCAAATTAAAGTTACAGAATCTAGATAACAGGATGGCAACGCCTCTAGTCTTGTTTTCTGCGTTGGATAGATAAAATACTGGGAAGTGGGCATGTAAGAATGTGGGGGTGTATCGCCTCGGAAAGTGTGTCTCTTGGAGAAACACTATGTCTGCGTGAAGAGATTTATATGCCTGAAGGGCTTTGCGTCTCTTCACAGGAGAATTTAATCCCTGAGTGTTGTGTGACACCACACGCAGGGGCCTAGTAATATTATTTGTACCAGCCATGAGTCGTGAGCTCTGTTATGGGCTGATAGATTATCGAGAATTGAGTCCACAAATTCGGAGACACTTGCAATGGTTGGTGGGCCGGGAGGGGGGATGGGGCAAAAAGGAGAGAAGAAGAGAAGGAAGTAGAGATATATAGAAGGAAACAAAAAAAGTAACAATCAAACATGCTGTAGTAAAGCGAAAGGTCACCCTGTGACCCAGAGTGAAGGAAGGGGAGATTGCTCCTTCCTTCAGTCAGACAAAAGTTAATAGAGTAGTCCATATGAAGGACTAACTTCCCACCTGTCGGGACGACAAAGTGTCGTTCCAAGGAGTGGGTTGAGGCACGAGGCCCCACCGTCGTCTGTCAGCGACAATCAGAGAATCAAGAGCACCCTTTTTTCTCTTTTTTTTTCTCCCCCTCATCTCCGTTTCTTTCCCCCTCTCCTTCCTCCCCTAAGGGGGCAAAAGATTGATCCCCGAGAGAGACCGTCGAGGATACATGACATCTCAGAGTAGGATGAGAGAGCAAAAAAAGAGAAAAAAAAAAACTCTTAAGAGTACAAACAAATATTAACTCTTACTCTCCCGGATAGCATTACCAATAATGCGATCAGGTACTGGAAACAGGTTAAATTGTGAGAGAGTAAGAGAGAAAAAAAAATGAAAAAATAAATAAATAAATATACATGCCATGAATATATATACATAAGGTACCTAAGTGTACAATGAAATATTAACTCTTACTCTACCGGAGAACTTTACCAGTAATACGATCAGGTACTGGAGAGAAATTTAAATTGTGAGTATGCAAAAAAAATAAATAAAAAAAAAACCACACCAGAACTGGAAGTTCATCGTTTAAATTGAAACGTAGTAGAGGCATTTCAAACTTTTCTGTGTTTGACTCTGTTCCAGGTATTCAAGGTTGGGCTATTGGGTGTATTTCTTTTAGCCGAAGGTTGTTGGGGAGTTGAAGTGTCCATCGCTGGTTCAAGTGAGATAATCTTCAGATCTAATAACAGTCTTTCACATTCTTGGAAATTGTGTGCTACATAGTTTCTGCCATTGTAATTAAATTTCAGGGCGAATGGGAAGGCCCATTTATATTTGATGTCCTTTTTAATGAGGGCAGACAATAGAGGTTTCATCATTCTCCTCTTCTGAATGGTATAGGGAGAGATATCTGCAAATATTTGTATTGTTGCACCTTGGTATTGAAGAATTTCTTGTTGTCGAGACTTTTTCATCACTTCGTCCTTGGTGGAGTAGTAATGTGGTTTAACAATCACATCTCTCGGCAAGCCATCTTTTCTCGGAGGTCCCAGGGATCTGTGAGCTCTGTCCAGTTCCATTTTGTGAATGGGCAAGGATGGGATCAGGATTTTGATGATGTCCTGTATTGCTGAATGCACATCTGTGATGGATTCAGGTAGCCCCCTGAGCCTGAAATTATCTCTCCTTGATCTGTTCTCCAGGTCGTCTATTCTAGCTTGTGCCGCCTCCAGTTGTTCTTGCATGTGTTGTAGATGGTCAGTGTTTTGTTCAATTTTGGTGACATTAATATCCAATTTCCGTTCTATAGAACCGATCCTGTTACCAAGGCTCTGAAAGTCAGCTCTGATGTCCTTAGTGATTTTCTCGGCATTCTGAGCTAAACCCCTGTCCAGCATTTCCGAAATTCTGTTGAATAGATCAGTAACATTAAAGGAAGTTTCAGGAGTGCGTTCAGAATTTGCATGGATATATATAGGGTTTTGGGATGATATGTCGGGCGGGGGTAGGTGGCCCGACATTGTGGGTATCATTCCTTCTTTTACAACGGACGAGTATAGGGCAGTATGTGCCGTGGATTCTGAAGTGGTAGGTGGTGAAATAGCTAGCAAGTGAGATGAAATTTGTTTGACAGACATGGAATTTTCAGTAATTTCCAGCGTGTGAGTCTGAAGAATAGAGTCCATGTTTTTGGTGGAATCCTTGACGGCTAGTATTTTAATAGTGTTTTTGTTTTTCTTGATTCGCCTTCCCTTCATGAACTGAGAGTGTGTCAGAGTATTTATACCCACAGGAGTCAAGGCCGTATAAATCTTAGGATTAGCAGCTTATTGAGTATCCTGTGTCAACCTTTTTGTAGGGACATGGTATTTTAAAGCTCAGTTCATACCCAGGGTCTGATGTTAGTGGTCAGGTAGAAAGAAATTAAAGGATTCGTTTCAATTGTATACCATATTTGGTGTGATAAGTGGATGTCATGGCATTGTCGGAGGAGGATCAAAAAAAAAAATAAAAAATTCAATTTCTATCCGCAGACATCTGACGGTGAGTGGCGGGTATTCCCTACGTCGCCACCTTGAGGGTACCTATTCCAGGGGTTATATTAAGTATTTAGCGATTAAATCAGGTTGTATGTACAACTGATGGATGAAAGAATTCCTCTCAGGGCTGTAACCCTCAAATCCTCCAGTGAACAATCCTTCGGTTCCTAGACAATTTCTATTAGGCTGAGGGGTGAGCCTGCTGGATAGGGGAGATATACTGGGGAATCTGTTAGGTGGCTGTGAGGTAACCCCTGATTTCCTGGCCTTGAGTAAAGCCTCCAAGCAAGTCTGGGTTGGTGGAGGGAACTAGCACATAAGCTTCCTTGTGCGGGCAGTGTTTTGTTGAAACTTTAGCTGTCAGGGAATTTTGTTTCTTTTTTTCCTCTCTGTCCCGCTGCCTTAATATAGGCAGGTGTAGGCACCGTTCAGGGGGAGCTCAGAATGGAGGAGGGCTCCTGAGGGAAAGTGTTGTCCACCCCCGGCAAGCCTTTATCCTGGGTTCTCTCCCGCTTCCCTCCACTAAGTGTTAGAGCACCGGGCGGGCTGTGTGACAATGTGCGGCAACCTGAAGATTTTACCTCACCGCTGCACAGCTGGAGCCGCGGATGCTGTTATATGTGGATAGAAATGGCGGCGGTGTCTTCTCACACTCGCTCCGCTCCGACCCGCTCTCCGCCTCGAGCGAGATCCCCGGAGACACGGGAATGGCACCAGTCCGAGCCCCACAGGTACCGGAGCCTGACCGGGGGGTAGGCAGCAGCGAAACTCCGGTTTGTAGTGAGGGGTGGGCACCACAACGAGTATCCCGTCAGAGCTCCCTCAGAGCACGTCCATCTTCCCTGCCTCTTTTTCAGCACCTGCTCATTCTTTTTCTGAATAGCACCCAGGCAATCTTACCCAACGTTTCCTTTAAGAAAGCATCGACTCAGAATGGAGGCTACCATTCGATGCCTTCTGAGAAGAAACGCGACTGAGGACATAAAAAAAACAAATAATGTGGGAGCGAGCTTTGGATTAAGGGTAAATATTTCAGCAAAATTCGTTTTGGTATGGAGTTCTCTTTTAAATATTTAAGTATCGGGAGCTGCTGTTTTTAAGATAGCCGTTATGTCACAGCCCCTCAGGACCCACCCTAGCTGTTTTCTAAAGGATAACTATGGCTGTTTTACATCAGTCTACTCTATTTGATGTTGAGACTGTCTCGCTTGGGGACATAGACTATTTTCTGGGACATGTAAAGGATAGACACAGCTTGAAAACTGTTTACAAGAGCAGACGCTTCACAACGGGAGACTGAGACCACCTAATCGGGATAAACCACTGCAGTTTGGTGTAACAGGGCCCTGAAATCCAAGTGAAATAGAGTTTATAGAAATTCTGTTGACTTGCATATTTTGCCTCTGCAGACAATTTGTTAGATTAATAAACACATGCATGTTTAACAAACTTCCCAGAATGGGGCCTCTGAGAATTATTTCTATGCAATTTGATGATACCAAATTACGGGACACTAGATTTGTTATGATGACGGTTTCTGTTGTAAACTGGAATCTTTGCTTCTTATGATGTTTATACCATTTTCATAGATATTAGGTTTCTCCTTTTGTCATAAATGTCTGGGACTCAAGTTTGATTCCACAAACTATTTTCCTCTTCGTAGATGACAAGATAATATCCAGGTCTGGTAAAACAGGAGAGGAAAACAAGAAGTTTAATGCCAAAAAGGTGTCTCCTGGGCACTGGCTAAATGGACGTAAGCATTGATAGCCAAGAACTGGAACACAACTAAAGACTCAGGCCTCGTACACACGTCCGAGGAACTCTTTGTAAATGAAACATCGTTTTCCTCGACGAGTTCCTTGTCAGGCTTGTCGAGAATCTTGACAAGCTTTCTTTGCGTACACACTGTCAAGACAAAATCTCATCGTTCTCAAACGTAGTGACGTACAACACGTACGACGGCACTATAAAGGGGAAGTTTGATTCCACTGGCGCTACCCTTCTGAGCATGTGCGGGTTTCTAAGCATACACACGAACGTGTTTCTCGTCGAAAACCAGCCCGACGAGGAACACAACGAGGAAATTGAGACTCCTGACGAGGAAAAAGAGAACTTGTTCTCTTTTTTTCTCATCAAGTTCCACGACAGTTTTCTCGATGAAAAACACACACACAACCATTTTCCTTGGAAAAAAGCTCTGCCACCAAGTTTCTTGATGGATTCTGTCGAGGAAAACGGTCGCGTGTACGAGGTCTTAGGGTGAGTCAACAGGACATGGAAGAGCCCCTTGTAACATGCAGGTTTTGGCAACTTTTCCATAGTTCTATAGAAACTCATGGGAGTCTTTACATTTTGGTGATTTTACATTTGTACACGGTCTCCTGAAACGTTTTCATATGGACATAATCAGTACTATGTTAGTGTCAGGAAAATCGTATGCATACTCATGCAAGATGCGCATTCGCTCGTAACAATTGTCAAGTGACAACTAGAGGTTCCCTAACTCGCGTGCGTCCGCATAATAATTCTCGAGTGACAACTAGACATGCCCTAACTCGCTTGCATGCCCATGCACGTGCACATGCGCATTAGCGTGAGCGTGCGTAAAAACTCGGCACTCACTTGCCTATTTAAAGTGGCTACAGAGACCAGAAGATTGCTGAGGTGAACAATCCTGTGTTTGTTACTGTGTATACCCAGCCTGTTTGACTCTGCTCATTCCTGATACCTTGTTGCTGACCCAGGCTGTGACCCGACTCTGCCTTTTGCCTACTGTCTCTGCTCACCTGACACCACTCTGCGCAGGATATAATTCTGTATCTCTGCTACTTGGCCATTGCCGACTTCTGCCTGCCTGACCACCCAAGATACTGCATCAACCTGCTCACCAGCTTGGTTTCTGAGTGTTGTTCTACATCTGCTGCTGTGTACCTGCAGCTGCCAGTCCACCAGTCTGCCTGCTGTCCCGCACATGCTGCCATGTATCAGAATTGGTCAGTCCATGAGTCTGCCTGCTGCTTGACACCTGCTGCAAGTACCTTCCGTTGAGGATCTCCAAACAGGTACCCGTGCCACTCCCTGCCTGATTATAGCCTGTCACCACCTTCAAGAGAAGCAGGGCAGGTGGTGTAGGAAAAGCTCTCCCATCAGCACAGCCTTAACCAGTACGTGACAGTTAGCCACTAATTATTATAGATAGTTTTTAGTTTAGATTGACAAAATTCAGACTGAACCTAGGTTCAAATCAAACCATTCCTATTGAGCAGATTTTAGTCTGAATAATGGCTGCGAGACACTTCATGACTTAAGGGCAGCACTTACCCTATCTAGGTGGTGGGCAGTGCATTGCGGGCAGTGGCTCCGGTGTCCTCAGTGCAGCGGGTGGCTGGAAGCGGCATGGGAGCAGCAGTTCTGGTGTCCTCAGCACAGCATATGGCTGGCAAAAGCGGCTCTGGTGTCCTCAGCATGGCTGGTGGCTGGCTTCCACTGTGTGTGTCCTCTCTCCTCCTTGGCGTCCAATAGGATCGCCTGACGTTTTGGCCAATCGGGAAACAGGTCTCCAAACTGCTTCATGATAGTCAGGGAGAAGAGTTAGTGTGAAAATAGCGAATATTCATTTGCTATCGTCACACAACTGGGTGGCCTCGGAGTGCAGTGCTCTAAGCCCCAAGCCCACCCTTTTTTAAAGCCTTTTTTAAAGCCTATTAGAGCCTCTGGCTCTAATCACATGCTTCAAAAATCCCCCCCATTAGAATCCATGGTCCGTGTGTCTAACAGTGATTCCTTCTGGGAAAAGTCACAGGTCTCAGCAGGCTGTGGGACCATTCACATCGTGCAGTCCAGCTTCACAGCTGGCTTCCCACACTAAATATACCTGCACAAGGGTCCCGAAAAATGGTGAAGAACTGGCTCAGGTGAGGACGCCGCTGGATCCTTGGACAGGTAAGTGTCCATTTATTAAAAGTCAGCAGCTACAATTTTAATATTTTTTCAAAAAGGCTGAAAAAATATTAAACTAAACAAAAACCCATTCTCACACACTTCCCATCCTGCCCATGTACATATGACGTCCACAGGAGGGATCTCCCTTCCTGGGTGGACGTCATATGATGTCCTGGGCTTCCTGGCTGTCTAGGGGGCGCACGCGCCCACCGCATTGCTCGGGACCCGGTGTCACATCAGGACTGTGGATCTGTGAGTGTAAACACACAGATCCTTGTCCTGTCAGAGGAAAAGAGACGGATGTGTGTTCCCAGTACAGAGGAACATAGATCGGTCTCCTCCCCTTGTGAGTCCCCACCCCCTACAGTTAGTATCACTCCCTAGGGAACATATTTAACCCCTTGATCCCTGCCAGTCACATTTACACAGTAATCAGTGCAGTTTTATAGCACTGATCGCTGTATAAATGTGAATGGTCCCAAAAATGTGTCAAAAGTGTCCGATATGTCTGTTGCAATGTCATGGTCACAATAAAAATTGCAGATTGCCGCCATTACTAGTAAAAAAATAAAATAAATACCATAAATCTATCCCCTATTTTGTAGACGCTATAACTTTTGTGCAACCCAATCAATATATGCTTATTGACATAAATATGTAGAAGAATACATATCGGCCTAAACTGAGGATTTTTTTTCTTTTCAATTGTGATATTTAATAAAGCGGAGGTTCACCCAAATAACACGTATATAACATTACATTCTGCATCCTTCCAACATGTACAGTATGCTGTTTATTTTTTATGTTATTGGCTCTACATACCGTATTATTGCTATTTTCCACCCGGCTTCCAGGTACTCGCTCGTGGGAGTAGACATTCCTATGCAGATGCGCAATGTCATCTGGGACTTCGCCCAGATGATTGACGTCCTTGAGAAACCCCCCCCCCCCGGCGGATAAGGCCCCCCCCCCCTTTTGCGTAGGCGCATCACGAGTTTCCGAAAGTAGCCGAACTGCGAGTCAGTTCTATACAGCGTCTGCGCAGTCAGCTTTACACGGATCCTAGTCGGTGCGCAGGCGCCGTATAGAGCTGACTCGTAGTTCGACTACTTTTGGAAACTCGTGACGCGCCTTATCCGCTGGGAGGAAGTTTTTCTCAAGGACGTCAATCATCTGGGTGAAGCCCCAGATGACATTGCGTGTCTGCATAGGAACGTCTACTCCCGCGAGCGAGTACCCTGAAGCCGCCTGGAAAATAGCAATAATACGGTATATAGAGACAAAAAAAAAAAAGAAGCATACTGTACATGTTGGAAGTATGCAGAATGTAATGTTATATACATGTTATTTGGGTGAACCTCTACTTTAAATAAATAAGTAAAGAATGTTGTGTTTTTTTTTTTACAAAATTATCGCTGTTCTTTTGTTTATAACGCAAAAAATAAAGACCGCAGAGGTAATCAAATACCACCAAATGAAAGCTCTATTTGTGGACAAAAAAAAACAAAAGCATTTCATTTGGGTACAGTGTTACATGACCGCGCAATTGTCATTCAAAGTGCGACAGCGCTGAAAACTAAAAATTGGTCTGGGCAGGAAGGGGGTGAAAATTCCTGGTATTGAAGTGGTTAAGAAATACATGTGGAATTTGAGAGAATTTTTTTTTTTTTTTTTTTTCCGTTTGTATAAATTCAGCACTTTTTCAGAGTTTTTCTTTTAATTCTGCAGTTTTGTCCTCAATTTACCAGGACCATGTCAACCTTTTCCTAGTCCAGCAGTTAGCTGATCGCTATTTTTATAATGGAAAATGGTTTGGTGCACACTGCCAAAAAACTGACAAACCAAAACATTGAAAATTCCAAATCCCCACTTCTCTATTAGTGGCCCCCACAGTTTTTGGCTGTGTGATACCCCCTTGTACTTCCCAGCTCGGCGCTTTCATCAATCCTCTGTGGCCCTCATTGAAAAAAAAAGGATGGAAAGATGGGAAGCGAATCAGTCTGTTGAACCTTCGAAAGTGTTCCCCAAGACGGTATGATAAGCCATCTCTGACTGTGACACAAAGGATTCATTACACCACTGCATCCATAAAAGAGTAGTCCATCTAACAAAATTCAATACCCCTGCTGACTTATAGAAGTGATGTCAAACCAGGCAGTGACAATCAAAACAAAAACTAATGAGTGTATATGTTTTGCCTGACACCTGAGCCCCTCTCCAGTGAACTCCTAGTCCTGGAAGGAGGTCTAATTAAAAAGAAGTCATGCAGATGGCTAGAAGAAGGATCCTTGTTAACTATTTTTTGAGACTTTGTGAACATTTCAGTGCTCTATAGCTTTTGCGAAAATTCTGACATGAATGGCGAAGTGAAAACGTGCTTGCATTGTTCTGGTTTTTCTTTCTCTCTCTCTCTCTTTTTTTTAATGAACGATACCAAGAGACAGTTAAGCTCCTCTCTTTTAACCCAGTAATACAAGAATAAGGCCCCCTTTACATGTACGGATCCTGTGAGGATCCTTACATGTCTCATCTGCTTGCTCAGTGGGGATCGCTCCCTTGATCCCCCACTGAGCCAGCAAAAGACAGGGCAGTCCCTGCACACTGTGCAGGGACCGCCCTGTCAGATCTCCGCTCTCCCCTATGGGGGGATCAGATGAACATGGACCGTCTGTCTGTGTTCACTCGATCCGCTCTGCAGACGGATGGAAACATAGGATTTTCCTCCATCTGCAGAATCGGAGCATAGCGGACACCGATGAGATTAGGTGTCAGTGGATGTTCAGCCGCTGACACCCGCTATCCCATAGGGATACATGTATGTCCGTGTTTCATCCAATGGATGAAACACGGACATATGCTACAAATCTAAAGGAGAATGAAGATTAGCAGTCCAAGGACCATGGTTATGGAAGGCTCTACCTACACACATTTGGATGGAAGTAAACCATCTGACCTTCAGAAGAAAACTTAAGACTCATCTATTCGTAAGTGTGGCTGGACGACGACATTTGATACAGTGTTGTAACAGAACCCCAAATGGGACAGGGGTTAAAGCCGTTTAAGATATTCCATTCCGAACCCAAGACAGCTTATCGACACTCCACAATCTGGAGAACACGACCTATACGGATTCCCCTAGAAACAAGACACAGCTCTGTTTGAGGTTCAAAACGAATAGACTCTTTAATGAGAAAATCGGGCTCTTTATATACAGTCAGTAACCAAAAATGGAAAAATGACTCAACTCCACCCACAACATTATACAATGATTCCTAACAAGCACCCTCAATACACATTCCTTTTGTAGACATAATGTACATGAGCTAATTAACTAATCATTTACCCAGACATGGTTACTTTGTGATATGGCCCCCCAAGCTAGACATCCCGGCTCCTGTCACCTGCTATACAATACACATTCCTTTAGTAGACATAATTTACATGAGCTAATTAACTACCGCTGATAAGTCAGACATCTGACCTTTAGACTGTGTTAACTCACAATACACATTTATCATCTGTCATGGACCATGAGATATTAAAGTGTTTCTACGTGAAATCCATATTCATGTATTGCAGAAGATGAGACATTGTGGATAGGACATATTGCAGGATGCCTCTGTCTGTCTAGATGTGGATTGGAACGGAATCAGCCTATTGAGGACTATTGGAATGCTAAGTGGCTTGTGAAATACCTTTCCGTTGTGTTCTGCAGATGAATAGCCGTTGTCAGAGACGAGACGCCTAGCCACCTCATCCGGCCACCTGAATAGATAATTGACTCATGTTAATTGTGGTTCTGATTGCTTCATTGTAGTAATTACCCCCTGGGGGCTTCGGTCTCAACACACATAGTCCTGCTATTCAAGCTTTGGGACCAATCTCTGCTGAGTCATTTTGAAGTCCTCATTTGCATGGAAGAGGACCTGAGTGGAAAACCACAAATGTACTTCACAATTGACCAATAGAAAAGCGGTTGTTGGGGGCAGGATGTTCCAAAGTCTGTATAAAAGTGTGCTGTGTACTTTTAATAAAGAGTTCTGGTTGAACATACATACAACTCGCTTGGTGTGTGTTCTTCATGAATCCAATCGGCACATAGCTGTAGGTTGGATCCTGGAATCTTGGATGACTGGACCATCAGATGTTGCAAGCTGCAATCTGATGGAATAGAATCAGAGGAGTGTCGGGAGAGCAGGACCTGGGCGAGAAAGGGTCTCGTCACATCATCACTAGAACTTCACAAGCGCCTTAGGCCTATTGTGAAAGGGCCCCAAGGCTCTCAGTACTTAAAAATGAGTTCCAAGTATGGACATTTTTACACAGTTACATGGGCTCAGCTTGGACCCATGTAACTATGTACTGTACCTAGCCGATATCCATGGGAGAGGTAGACAACACTACTCCAGTGATCTCCATTTGCTTCCAGGTCTCATGGTGAGCCGCTGACCTGCTCGGCACAGGTGCCATTTAGAGAATGCATTTTCTGAATGAATGCAAAACGTTCTCTGATTGGACGAGTTGCAGAGCATGATATCACAACCCCACCTCCTTAACTCATCCAGAGTTAGACAACACTACTCCAGTGATCTCCATTTGCTTCCAGGTCTCATGGTGAGCCGCTGACCTGCTCGGCACAGGTGCCATTTAGAGAATGCATTTTCTGAATGAATGCAAAACGTTCTCTGATTGGACGAGTTGCAGAGCATGATATCACAACCCCACCTCCTTAACTCATCCAATCGTAGAATGCTTTGCATTCATTTAGAAAATGCAAAACGTACCTAAGCCCCAATCCCGATCCAGCGATGTGCATGAGACTCAAGGCTATCCCGCATATCTCCCTAATGATTGGCTGAAATGCTGCAGCAGGAGCCATTGGCTGCTGCTGTCAATCACAGCCAGTGAGGTGGAAGCGGGAGTGGGGCTGAGCTGCGCTCTCTGTGTTTTATTTGATGCAGAGAGTCAGTTAGAGAGAGAGCACATACGAGTGCCCCCAGAGCGCCGGCAGGGGGAACCTGAGAAGAGGAGAATCGGGGCAATACACAGAGCAGGTATGTATAACATGTTTGTTATTTTTTTTTATATATATTTTTTTCCTTTTACAATCACTTTAAATTAGTATCAGTGTTAGTTAGTGTCAGCGTCAGTGTGTTTTAGGCAGGATAAAAAAAAATGTGCACCGTTGTTTCTGGGCTGTACTACGGGTACAAACAACAACTAACATACACATTGTGAGGGATTAACTCGGTAGCGGGTGTGTGTGACCCCCTGGATGTGTTCACTACACGCTGAACTGTACAAAAAGGCAGTAGAGGATGGTTGAAAACAAATGATATGGTTTATTTTTCCATATTGCTGGATACACGTACAAGCATCAAAACAGCATACACAAAACAAAACATAAAATAAACCCTTGCCACTTTGGGCGTCTACCTTCCCAACACAGGAACCTACCTATGGAGTCTGGCACAGCCTACTGCTGGGCAGACACTGCTGGTCCTACAGCAGAAAACAACAAAAAAGTCTCTTTGATATTTCTCACACAGAAATATCCATCAGCACCTCACCTCTTCAGTAGAGTTTGTTACTGCTCCTTCACTCAAAAAGCCCCAGCAATCAGTCGTCATCCTTAGGCTGTCTTTATAGGGGCTTTAATTGCTTAATTCTGAACAGCTGAAACCTTTTAACACCCCATACCTCTCTGGCCAGCTCTGCAGCCGACGCCCAATAGTAATTGGTGTATCGTCTAAACAAGGCAGAAAAGTATCTCCCATCTGGGACAACACACACAGATTTACCTGACTTCCTGTCACATACCCCCCCTCTTGTTTTAACCCTAGGGTTGGGACACAGGTTGCCAGGCACGCATGCACTCAGGATAAACCATCTGCATTTCCCATTTTAACACCGGGGTGATGCTTTACGACAAAACTAAATTCCTGAAGGGACAGGAACCACCTATTTATTCTCCTATTGGTCTTCAAATTTTGGCTGATGTACATAAGAGGGTTTTCCTTGCTCTGTAATATACTCATTTTCAGTTGTAAACCATGCAAAACCTTAATTGGTTTTTCACTGGACACAAAGGTTTCCCTCGATAGCTCAATCCCTGAAAAACTCAGCGAATCATAACGAATACCAAGAGCTGATAACACTGTGCTCTGCAATGGATCATCCATGTGGATGCCTTCTTCAGATGTAAACACACTAAGACTGGAATCCTCCAAGGCATTGAGACACTCAAAAAAATCTGTTCTTCTATGAACTGGAATAAAGTCTGACGCATATGACCTCTGATAAACCGATGTACTAGGCGGTTTTTCTTCCCTTTGGTGCTCTGTCTAGACTGAAATCATTACTTGTCAATTCTGTATTTCCAAGTTTCTTACTTTGTGATAGTTCAGACTCACAAGTATGGTGAAAATCTACCAAACCCAATGTAAGGTTTTCAGAAACTGAATCCTCGTCACTTTCTTGAACCAACTGCTTACTCTGTGCATCACTTTTTCGCACATCCCTATTCTCACCAAGAACTTGACAACTGCTATCGGACACATCATTAACTGAGCTAGACAACCTTTCTTGTCTAGCAGCTACAATCACTTTTGAACTTATGTTTATGGCTAGTTGTTTAGCTATCTTTGCCTCATAGTCTCCCAAAAATGTTTTAGTATTTGTTTCTTTGAAACCATCGACTATTGGACACGAATTCTCATATTCTTCATTCCTTTCAAGACATTTGAAAAAAGCATCCATTAAATTAGTACAATTAGCCCCTCTGACCACTTCAGTGATGGAGGTTTCACAACGTTCAGAGGGCTCAGCTGCCATTACAGATTCTACACTTTGAAAAATAGATTTTACTTCCCGAGGAATCTTGGTAGTCAAGTCCAAAGTATTATCCTGCGTTACTTGCTCTGACAGAACACTTTCTAAAGACTGGGTTTCGCAGGATGTGACACTACCTATTCAAATCCGATTTCATTAACATAAAAATTAACACACTGCTCTTCAACATGCAAATAATTCAGAGAGGCAAACATAGCTTCAGTCTGGGTGCATATTTCTTGCAATTCAGATTCCTCAATGACCCTGCTCTGCTGATCATCAATTATGGGAAAGTCATGAATATCACCTACCTTACTACATTCACAAGGCTCAGTGGATATTGGACACACTTTTTCTACATCATTTAGTGCAGTGTCAGAATTAAGTTTTTCAGCTTTATTTCCATCAAGCAACTGACTGAGAACTGAAGATGTGCAAACCCCTACTTCCTGCACTTCAGCCACTTCATTTGCTCAGAAGCGGTCAGGGATTTCACTTTCAACATCACTTCCAGAAAGTTCAGCTTCATTTTCCATAAAGTCCTTCAGATTTAGCTTTCTAAGAATTGCCTCCTCCTCATCGTCGTTATCTTCCACACATTCTTCATTATTTATTGTTAGTCCATTCTGAGTGTTGGCTGTTTCCGTAGGAAAATCATCAACTTTAACATCTTCATGTTCTGTTTCTGCTTTGGTAATCTTGGTGACACTAGAAACTCCTAACTTGACAGAGTAGTCCCAAAGAAATGAACAGTGATCCATACAGCTCTGGCACACCATCTCATGAAACTCAATGTGCTCCGATGGAACTGCCCCTAGGTGCCGACCATGAAACCAGTCCCCACAAACCACACACTGGATCATCTCATCTGGGGTCTCATCCTCAGGATCGGGGTACAGTCTCTTACATGTGCAGTATATGCCAAAGAAATTGTCATTGTAATTATTAGCCAGGTTTTTCTTCTCTTTATCCGGATATAACTTGCACTCCAGCTGTTTAAATTTGGCATTTCCACAATCGCAGCAAAAGTTCCTCTTGGTGTAGAGCTTTAAACAGGTCGTGGCCTTCATGACACTTGTATGCACAGGCCAGACATATCCCAGCAGGCTCCTCTTTATCCAGGGTGCAGGTACTGCAGGCGTACAGCGCTTGTCTCTTCACATAACCCAGGGGGTAGGAGCACTTTTCGGAATCGCTCCCCGCCAGCACAGCAGACGCCTCATCCTGCAGGGCGTCATCCTCCTCCTCTTCATCTTCTGCACCACTTTTAATTTCTGCAAGCTCTTCGCTGTCAGAATCATCACATGGTAGAAGATGGAAATCCTCAAGCCCGGCCTAATTTTCTTAATTTTCTCTGTTGGTGAAAGAACCGGAACAGAGAGCAACTGCTTCAGACATTAGGTCACTTTTCTCATTTTCAGCATGAGCCTTTGTACAACTAACAGATTCTTGATTTGAACCATCACCTTGACAGACACATTTTCCAGAGCAGAGTCCCAGCAACTCATCCATAACCCCTATCTTGGAGCCATTTGCATCAGGCTGGCTGGTGTTGGATTGTGATTCCTTAAACTTTCCTGAGCAGAGATCTAACATTTCGCCCATATGTGCATTCATAGCATTCTCATCCATATTGTCCATCACAAGTCTTTGCTTGGCAGAGCTGTACTTGCTCCTGTTGCGACCAACATTTAGAAAACCATCAGCATGCGTGACAACGATCTCTTCATTGTAATCCTCATCACTCCAAAGTGAGCCTTCTGTGCAAGAATCGTTGAGGATCTCCTCATCACTTAGTCTTGTATATGGATGGCATCCATGATCGCTGCTTTTACCAGAATACGGGCCTTATAATCACTGTTGAGCTTTGAAGGTTGTAATTTTTTTTGTGAGAGCTCCTTAGAAACCTCTATGTTCTCTTCACTACCAGACAGCTCTGATTTTGCTTTCTTTTTCTTCTTTTTCTTCTTTGACTTCAGACTCAAGAAATCTTTGAACTTTTTCTTTAACACATTCAGACAGCTTGTCTGGCTTGCGATGAGACTTCTGGATTAAGTTCTCCTTGCTTTTGTCTTTTAGGGACGGTCGGTGGGAATTTGAAAGGTTTGTGGTGCGTCTTGTCTTTGAGCATTGCTGACTGGCCTTTTCGTGAGCTAAAGAGCCTCTTGTCTGCATATGCCTTGTGACAGGATTCTGATCCTGCTCTGACCTGTCAACGCCATGGAAATACTTCATATGGCAACGCAGCAACTTGGCCTTGCGAAAAGATCTGGAGCAATCCAAAATCTTGCCCTTAAACTTGTTGGGTTCCAGTTCCAAGGTAACAGCTTTGGTAGCTGGATCATCAAGTTTCTTCAAAATATTTGTTAAAGATTCTCTACTGTATTTAGCAGAACTGTCAGACCGTCGATTCAGCTTCATAGGATCTGTTACTGCGGGGACAGCCGGGACCTCCTCAGCATCTTCTTGTACATGAGGGTCTTTCTCTTCTGGTTTGGTCTCGTCTGGTTTGACCTCTGGAACGCCATTCACAACATTGGATTCAACAGGCTCTACAGACTCTTCTACTACTAATGGCGGCTCCTTTACTTCGGGAGTTTCAGGCCCTGCCAGGGCACACTCCTCTGGCTCCACTTCTTGTTCCTCTGGTGAAATACTACACTCCGGTGATGATTCTGTCTCAACAACAGACGTGGTAACCTCCATAGCATTATGGTCCTCTGGATTCTCAATCAGAGAGGGCTTGCTATCCTTTTCCTCTGTTCTCTCAAATTGTTTCATGATGGCCTCCCAACCTGCCATGCTCTCTCGGTGAGCCTGTTGTTGAGCTGCAATGCTCCTTTGGTAAGCTGCAAGGCTCTCTTGGTGAGCCTGTTGTTGAGCTGCAATGCTTATTTGGTAAGCTGCAAGGCTCCGCTGCAAAGCTGCATTAGTCTGCTGTTGATTTGCATTTACTATAACCATCTGTTTTAGCATCTCCTCCATTTTGGGGTTACTTTAACTGCCCGCGGCACTCCACCATGTGTGAGGGATTAACTCGGTAGCGGGTGTGTGTGACCCCCTGGATGGGTTCACTACATGCTGAACTGTACAAAAAGGCATTAGAGGATGGTTGAAAACAAATGATATGGTTTATTTTTCCATATTGCTGGATACACGTACAAGCATCAAAACAGCATACACAAAACAAACATAAAATAAACCCTTGCCACTTGGGGCGTCTACCTTCCCAACACAGGAACCTACCTATGGAGTCTGGCACAGCCTACTGCTGGGCAGACACTGCTTGTCCTACAGCAGAAAACAACAAAAAAGTCTCTTTGATATTTCTCACACAGAAATATCCATCAGCACCTCACCTCTTCAGTAGAGTTTGTGACTGCTCCTTCACTAACAAAGCCCCAGGATGCAGAAATCAGTCATCATCCTTAGGCTGTCTTTATAGGGGCTTTAATTTCTTAATTCTGAACAGTTGAAACCTTTTAACGCCCCATACCTCTCTGACCATCTCTGCAGCCGACGCCCAATAGTAATTGGTGTATTGTCTAAGCAAGGCAGAAAAGTATCTCCCGTCTGGGACAACACACACACATACATATTTTCCTGACTTCCTGTCACAACATACACTATATTACTATAAGTATTGGGATGCCATTAAAGTGTGTGTAAAGACAGGCATCCCAATACTTCTGGTAATATAGTGTATGTGGTATCCCTGCAATCGCCAGGTGCAGACTACATTTTGGGTTGTTCTTTGGTAGTAAATTATGATAATAGCAAGAAAAACACAGCTAAATTGGAAAAAAAATATGCTTTTGACTACATTGGGCTGCGTGCTGCACCAGCTATCAGGAGAGGAGTATGCCCTTTTTTAAGTTTTGGTTATTGGGCGGTGTTCAGTCCTCGTGTATCCAGGAAGTGCGTTCATTTTTATGTTTGTTTTTCCTCCTTTGGGCGGGTGCTGACCTCACAAATCTACCTCCCTCTCTTGATGTAATGGCGTAACCTTGAGGCGTGGTTCACACGCAGTTCAATCCAAACCGAGGTTTGGAACGCACATCTGCATACCACTTTTTTTGCGAAATGCGCCGGGAGACTCCACTGCTGCTGTTTTTACCTACAGGCGCTGTTTTTATCCTTCTTAATGTAAGTGTTCCTACCTACATTACATTTCATTTATATACAATATTATGCTATGTGCCCTTTTCTTTTTCCTTCAATTTACATCTCATTGGCTCTACTTCCCGGCCCTCATTGGGTCTCCACCTGGAAGCTACTTACCATCGAAGCACCCTCTTGTTTACGTTGATTGGTGTGTATATCGTTTGTTCAGGACCTACAGCTAAGGATCCAGTTCTTCCAGTGGTTCATACCATGCCCAGTTGACCTTTTTGAACATACTTTTTTTAGGTTCACTGCCTTGGTTACACCTCTTCTATATTGGATGGTGGCGGTTTCCTTTACTTCACGTTCCAGAATATAGGGACTATCATCACTCTATTCACTTTGGACTTTTTCTGAACATTTATAGTGATTGTTCAATTTATTTGGTGACATATATATATATTTATTTATTTGTTTATTATTCACTGTTGGACACCATATGTAATATAGAGGTGTTTATTTATCATATATGTGCTGCAATTTGTTATGTTTGTTTTGTATTTACCATTTGTTTACTGGTAGTGTCAGCTTCTAACATTTAGGCCCCTTTCACATGAGCGGACGAACGGTCCGCTAATTACAAGTCCGTTTACGGACTTGTAATGTGTCCCTATGGGAGCGGATCCGTTAGCGGATGATGCATCCGCTAACGTCCACCTACGATCCGTGTCCGTCTGGATCCGTTTTGCGGACGGAAGAAAACCCTATTTTTCTTCCGTCCGGTGGATCGGATCGGATGCAAACGGACAGACGGTCCGTTTCATCCGATTCCCCATAGGGGATAGCGGAGGAGAGACAGGGCGGTCCCTGCACAGTGTGCGGGGACCGCCCTGTCTGCCATCAGCTGAGCGGGACCCCCGCTGAGCCGACGGACACACACGGAGCGGACCGAAAAACGGACCGCTCCGTGTGAAAGAGGCCTTAGACAGCGCAGAATCTTTTTGTATTTTGACTACATTGGGCCTGTTTTCCTTTGATAAAAACAAAACTAAAAAAAGAAATCAAAGACCCATCCTTTACCATTTACCACCAAAAGAAAGCACAATTTGTCCTGAAAAAAAAAAACCAAGGTATAATCCATCTAGATACACAAAGTAGTTGTAATAATATATAATTTTACTAACACATGTCAAAGTTGCAAAATTGTTCTTAGGCATTTACATTTGTTTTACCCTTAGGCGTGAAGGGGTTAAGATATAGCACAGGATAGATGTAAAATATAATATTTTTGGGAAACTTTTTACACTTACGTTCATATTTAATCCTTATTGAAAGTCTAATCGACTTGCCCTTTAACATGTTTGTCTTGTTTGTGACTTTTTGACATTACAAATAAAGTAGAAGGGATTATGAGGTTGTGTGCAAAGGATTTATTCCAGATAAGTAGAGACAGTGCGATAAGAACTCTCCAATGCTGTCTGAAAAGATACAGATGATCCAGAACACTGAGATGAAACATCGAGGAAGGGCCGAGCACAGAGGACAAAGATAAACTCAATCTTCTTCCACATAACTTTGGAAACACTTCAGTCACCCAAGGGTGTGCCGTGTACTCCACTACTGGATGAGTAGAGTACCAGATGTTCCTTGTCTAATTAAGATCTCTGTTTACAAGTCTGGATGGCCAGTTACTAGTTGTTTCCCAAACCTTACACCATAGAGGCCATAGTTTACAAATCCCGAAATAATGAAGGCTGATTCTGTCTACGGCCTTTAAGAAGGATGAACAATTGTTGTACAGATATAAATACAGGCTAAAGCCCTGTACACACGTGCCAGAATCTCGTTAGGAAAAACAGACTCTCGTCAGGAAAGTACAGACTCTCCTTTCAAAAGAACCGCGGTTCTCTTGAAAGGCAAGAATGCAGTGACGATTCCGAATGCATGTGCTCGTCACTTTCGATGTCGTCCCTGCCAGCTTGCTGCACCCTTCCTATGCCTAGGAAGCTACCGCGCATGCGTTAAAGTCATTTCGAGCATGTGCGGGTTTCCACCGCGACAGGTAAGTATACACACTCTAGGGGGAAAACTGCAGAGAATCTCACAACGAGAAAATAGAGAGCAGGTTCTCTATTTTACTCATCTAGATTCTGGGCAGTTTTCTTGTTGAGAAACCTAAAAGCCTCGTACACACGCTCGGTATACTCGGCGAGAAAGCTCTGCCAGCAGTTTTCTTGCTGGTTCTTGCCGAGTAAACTGAGCGTGTGTACGAGGCTATAGACTCTTTTCTCTTCTGCAATTAAACCTTCTTACTGTCCTACCAAGATGCTTTCTCCCTGTTTTGGTTAAACTATGAGACTACTTGGGTACTATATTTTTTGGCAGAGAGGTTGTGCATCCGCTCCTGAGGAAGTGGAGCGAATCCACGAAACGCATCAAGCTTTTGGGATGTCGTTATGCTGTTAATCTGTGATATCTGACGATTAGACCAATTTTGCAACATCTATTTTTCCCATGACATCGAGTACATTTTGTACATTTCGGCTCACATTATTTCTGTACTATACTGTATCTATGAATTGGTTACTTTTTTGTGCTATATATATAAAATGACCAATTTCTATGCATACTTCTCAGACCCACTGTGCTTTTCATTGAATTTATCATGTGAAAAACATTTGGCTCATATTATTACTATATATATATATATATATATATATATATATATATATATATATATATATATACAGTACAGACCAAAAGTTTGGACACACCTTCTCATTCCAAGAGTTTTCTTTATTTTCATGACTATGAAAATTGTAGATTCACACTGAAGGCATCAAAACTATGAATTAAAACATGTGGAATTATTTACATAACAAAAACGTGTGAAACAACTGGAAATATATGTCATATTCTAGGTTCTTCAAAGTAGCCACCTTTTGCTTTGATTACTGCTTTGCACACTCTTGGCATTCTCTTGATGAGCTTCAAGAGGTAGTCACCTGAAATGGTCTTCCAACAGTCTTGAAGGAGTTCCCAGAGATGCTTAGCACTTGTTGGTCCTTTTGCCTTCACTCTGCGGTGCAGCTCACCCCAAACCATCTCGATTGGGTTCAGGTCCGGTGACTGTGGAGGCCAGGTCATCTGGCGCAGCACCCCATCACTCTCCTTCTTGGTCAAATAGCCCTTACACAGCCTGGAGGTGTGTTTGGGATCATTGTCCTGTTGAAAAATAAATGATAGTCCAACTAAACGCAAACCGGATGGAATAGCATGCCGCTGCAAGATGCTGTGGTAGCCATGCTGGTTCAGTATAAACAAAGAATAGTGCAGCGCTATATAAAAGTCCATCCAAAGATCCTTCTTGTGATAATCCAATAGTGGTAAAATTCACACACATGCAGGAGATGAATCGTGGATAGAAGAAAATCACCTCCACCAGTAGTAAAAATGGCCTCTCACCTACCAGATCAGACCCTATAATGAGATCAGGGTCAATAGCGCTTTCCCATAAGGGATAAATCCAGGGGATGAAGTTACCAGCTGACAAGCATGAAGCCAAATCAGATACACTCCGACCAGATGATGATTCATTCATATAAAAAAAGGAGATAACATAGTGTACTCTATATGCGCACAAGGTTTAATAAAACAAATGTATACAACTCACATTTTCAAGGCACTGATCCAGTGCCAGAGTAAACAGCGATAAAAAAACATGTGTTGCTTGTGTTGCAGTGGCTGCGGGTGCCGTCACGTCCTTCCCTCCGAACGTTGCGTCCCTAGGACAGGACTTCTTCAGCGGAATGTAGGGATGAACGGACAAACACCCAAGATATAGAGACTCGTGGTCATGGAGAAGCAATGGGAAATCCCAAGCCGCGCCCATCAAGTCATGTGACCTGACATGTCAGATGACCAGGGATTAACACAAAAAAAACAAACAAAAAAAAAAAAATTCTGACCTCTAGTGGACAGACCCGAAAATAGTAAATACTTTTCTGCTGCTTCTAATATGGCCGTTGGTGACCCCATTGCAGAGAATTACCCCACTTCCTGTCCCTGCGATGGGAGGGGATGAAATTAAGGGGGAATTTTCATCTATTTCCTGACACCGTGTCCCATTCAGCTGGCGGTGCCAGCACCAAACACAACAACATATTGAAGTGAATGTGAACCACGGTAAAAAAATAAAATGATAATACTGACCTCTAGTGGTACAATAGCATACCACAATATAATACATGGCCATACATAATTTAGGTCATGGGTCTTCAAACCATGGCCCTCCAGCTGTTCAGGAACCACAACCCCCATCATGCCCAGTCATAGCCGCGAATGTCAGTGTGCCGCAATGCCCCATGGGATGTGCAGCCCCACAACAGCTGGAGGGCCGCAGCCCGAGGACCCCTGATTTAGGTCAATGGTGAAAACACCATATATTAGAAAAAAGACATACAACCCCTTCAACTAACATATGCGAAACCATACCATACAAAAATGGACGTGAAGACATCCGCAGCCAATCGCAACATACACATATTTAAAAAAAAATATATATATATATATATATATAAATCCCCAACAGTGTCACCAGCAAAGCACCCCCACACCATCACACCTCCTCCTCCATGCTTCACGGTGGGAACCAGGCATGTAGAGTCCATCTGCTCACCTTTTCTGCGTCGCACAAAGACACGGTGGTTGGAACCAAAGATCTCAAATCTGGACTCATCAGACCAAAGCACAGATTTCCACTGGTCTAATGTCCATTCCTTGTGTTCTTTAGCCCAAACAAGTCTCTTCTGCGTGTTGCCTTTCTTTAGCAGTGGTTTCCTAGAAGATATTCTACCATGAAGGCCTGATTCACACAGTCTACTCCTAACACTTGTTCTAGAGATGTGTCTGCTGCAAAAGGTGGCTACTTTGAAGAACCTAGAAAATGACATATTTTCAGTTGTTTCACACTTTTTTGTGTCTCCAAACTTTTGGTCTGTACTGTATATATATATGTATATATATATATATATATATATATATATATATATATATATATATATATGAATTACAGTTGGTTTATTGTGTATAGTATGTATTAATAAATACAGGCATATCTCACTTTTAAGTTTACAATGAGGTTTATTTACTAAAGCCGAAAAGTGAAAAATCAGGCTCACTTCTGCAAAGAAACCAACGAGCTTCCAGGTTTTATTACCAAAGCTTTATTGAGAAAGCTAGAGCTAGAAGCTCATTGTTTTTTTTTGTTGCAGCGGTTAACCCCTTCACTGCCAGTGTCATTTTTACAGTAATCAGTGCATTTTTTATAGCACTGCTCTCTGTTAAAATTACAATGCTCTCAAAATGGTGTCAAAAGTGTCTGATATGTCCTCCATAATGTCGTAGTAGATAAAAATCGCTGATTGTCGCAATAACTAGTAAAAAAAAATAATATTAATAAAAATGCCATAAACAGTCCTCTATTTTGTAGAAGTTATAACTTTTTTGCAAACCAATCAATAAACACTTATTGCATTTTTTTTACCACAAATATGTAGAATATGTATCGCCCTAAACTGTGGAATTTTTTTATATATTTTTTTGGGGGATATTTATTATAGCAAAAAGTAAAACATATTGGGGCAGATTCACAAAACAATTACGCCTGTCTAACTGGGGTTAGACAGGAGTAATTTCAAATTTCGCGTGGCGTATCACTAGTTTGAATCCTCAAACCATGATACGCCGGCTTCGGGCTTCGATCCGAGAGGCTTACGTCTTCGTAAGCCTTCGGATCTACGCTGCCATCTATTTGCGGCCGCTGGGAGGAGTTCGCGTCGTTTTGATGCGTCGGGATATGCAAATGTGTTTTTACGGGGATTCACAAACATACGAGTGGGCGTCGCAATCGTTTTCATCTATTTTTTTATACGTAATGTTAGAGCAGCTTTTTGCTGCTCTAACTTTACGTAGCCCATGTTAAGTATGGCCGTCGTTCCCGCTTCGAATTTATTTAAAAAAAATTTTTGTTTACGTAACTCGTCGGGACGTGGATCGCCCGTAAAGTACGCTACATAAACAACGAATTACGTCACGACGTGATTTCGCGCAATGCACGGCGGGAAATTTGCGAACGGAGCATGCGCAGATCGATCGCCGCGGGAACGCCCCTAATTTAAATGTTTCACGCCCCCTACTCGCGCAGATGGATTGCGACGGGAGAAATACACTACGCCGCCGTCGTTTACCGGAGAAAATCTACCTGAATTCCACGTAGAGCAAGGTAAAAAACGGCGGCGTAGTGTATTTCTGATACGCTACGATAATCCATTTCTCTGTGAATCTGCCCCATAGTTTTTTTTCAAAATGTACGCTCTTTTTTTGTTTATAGCGCAAAAAATAAAAATAAAAATCGCAGAGGTGATCAAATACCCCCAAAAGAAAGCTCTATTTTTGTGAAAAAAAGAACGTCAATTTTGTTTGGGAGCCACATCGCACGCCCGCGCAATTGTCAGCTAAAGGCGATGCAGTGCCGAATCGCAAAAAGTGGCCTGGTCTTTGACCACCAAAATGGTCCAGGGCTGAAGCGGTTAATCAATACTCATATATGTATTCAATATAATGTGTCATGCTTTTTCATTAATTTACAGAAATAAAATATTTTAATATGTTTTTTTACAAATTATCTGTCACTCACCTCATTTAAAGTCCCAAATCCTTTCTCCTATCTATAAGATCCTCTAGAATGTACATTGAGCTGTGAATGTATAGCTCAGTCTATGTTTTTGGCACACTTTGGTGCCAAGATGAACACATTTCTGTGCGCATGTATAAGTGTTATGTTATTCCAGCCCGGCCAGTCAAGATAGCCAAAGACCCCATACTGAGAAGAAGCCTAAGAGAAGATATCAACACCTGCAAGGGAGCTTATGGATGTTACATTGCGAGAGGCGAGTATTGGAGGATTAAGTTCAGTTTTAAAGTGTTACTGAACACACAACAGTAAAATCAGTCCGTATATGCAGTAAAGCATCCTTGTTATAATCACTTTGGAACCTACAGGCTGTTTGATCCTGTATCTACAGATCCCCCTCTATTGCCAGAGAGCTTGTTTTTTTTTTAGGGGAGTGCATGTCATCAGCACAGGGCCAATCAGCACCGTCCAGACAGAGGGCCAGGGGTCCTGCTTCCCGATAGTATAGGACATCTAGTACAGTATGAAAACTCCCCCTGCCAGCTTTAACCAGACACTGATAGAAGTAACAAGACTGCTATATACTGCTGATAAGAAAAGGTAATTAGCAGTTTATATTTACCAAAATGGTTGTATTTATGTGTAGTGTGGGAGACCAGATATAGTGAATGCAGGGTCCTGGGTTTAGTAACACTTTAAGTAAGGCCCCCGCTCACCTCTCGTGTAGCAGGAACTTGTGTTCCTGCTTAAGATTTTTTAGTGTGATTTACATGAGTTTCCACGTGTTGCGCATAGGGCAGCCCATTCCCATCTAAGGACTGTCCAATGTGTGTTTGTCGTGACAATGAAGCTCAAGGGCTAAATTTTGGCCCAGAGCCAGGGAGCAGAGTAACAGAGAGATGAGTGAATCCATTCTGGTGCTTCTACATTCATTGTCCAATCACAGACCTGCAAGTTTTAGCCCCCCCCCCCATTCGTACTTTAGTGATTTGGAAACACAGGCAGAATCAGAGCGATTCTGATACTTTTCCAAATCTCGCAAAAATGTTGACAAAATCTCGCCAACATAGGAATGAATGGCACCCAAATGCATGTTTCAGTGAAATTTCAGTGCACTTTGGAACTGTGGGCGAAATCATGCCAATTCTGCCACAATATATATGCTTGCAGGTCTTGTCCTTACCCCAGCCTGTGATTTGACAATAAATGTAGAAGCAGCAGATATGTTCATCTCTCTGTTAGACTGCAGTACCCCTTCTTGATGGCCTAGTTGTTTAGCAGCTTTAGATAGTTGGTGGACTACTGATCCCAGCTAGCCCAGCTAGCCCGACTTTTAAATCCTATGCCCGCCGGCCACATCGATTTGACACAAAACCCCACAGTCTCTCCTCTGGCCTTGCACCCAGCTCCCCTGGCATGCCTCCTCCAGATATCCGCTGTGCCTCACTCACTGAACTTCTCCTGCCCTGAGCCCTTGATGAAGAATTTACCCGGACATGCGTACCGACTGCTTCTCCAGCTCCTCTGTTCCAGGATACCTCCTCCATGACCGTATAAGGAGAGAAGATCCCTCCCAGCTCCCCTGCTGAGGCCTGCACCCCCCACCAGATGGGTATGGGCCTCCTGCTGCAGTCTAACACTCCATTCTTCACTTCACCCAGCCGACAACTCCCTTCCAGTGGGCTGGACCTGAGCTTATGTAGGAGGCCTGCCCCCTGCCAATTCCAATTGGGAATTGGTCAGGGCTCCTCCATGACCGTGTAAGGAGAGAGGCTCCCTCCCAGCTCCTGAGATCCCCTGTTGAGGGCTGCACCCCCCCCCCTCCAGATGGAGATGGGCCTTCTGCTGCAGTCTAACACTCCATTATTCACTTCACCCAGTCGACAACTCGCCTCCAGTGGGCTGGACCTGAGTTTATGTAGGAGGCCTGCCCCCTGCCAATTCCAATTGGGGAGTGGTCAGGGCTCCTCACATGAGCTCCCTGTGACTCCAATTCCCAGCCCTGCCCCTCTTCCAGAACATTCTCCCTGAAATCAGGAGAGGCACCCAGGAACTGAAAGAAAGGTGGTCACACTCCCTGCCCCCCAGATCCAAACAAGCAGGCCTAGCATGCAGCATAGGCCTGCTTAAATTTACCTGCCTGGCAGATATCACAAAAAACCCTCACCTCTAACACCTACCTATGGTAGAAGGCGCTACATTAATATTTTTAAAGGAATGCTCAACTGCACTAAATGGTGTTTGAAAAACCTGCCTGGAGTACAGTTTAAAATAGCTTTCATATTTCTATCTCAATATTAGTTTGTCTAGTTTTACTTTTACAGTTGTTTCTATTTTTGTAAAACATTTATAAGTTAAATTTACTGTATGACTACATTTCACTCCCCATTCATCTTTTGCCCAGAGCTGTTCCAGAAATTGATTTGCGGAAGTGTAAAGTAGCACCATGCTGTGGTCAATTTCCAGGCTATAAACTGACATGGCAGCTAGTAAAACACACACCAGCCGATGTCCATTTAAAGTACATTAGTGAGTACATTTACACCTTGTAATGTGAAACCAGAGCAGGTACAGCCAGGTCCATCTGCCAAGACTGGTGAGAAACTATAGACTGCAGACAGCTCTGTGCATAGGATTATAGGAGCGGTTATTGCTCACTCTGATTCAACCAGGAACCCTCATCCCTCCAAACAACACTCCCAACTTCTATTTACTAATTACTACAGCAATAAATAAAAAATAAATCAGAACCCTTAAATATGTAAATCCATGTTTATGTGACACATGGATTCCAATCTTCTACTTCTTTGTGTGCACAAGGCACTGCCTAGGTCAGGGGTGCCCAACCTTTCGAAGAGCGAGTGCCACTTGAGCAACTTGGTAACCAGTCGAGGACCACAATGAGCAGATGACACGTTGCGGCTACTCTATAGGCCCTCCGATCCACCCAGATGAAAGGGGTCGAATTTCCTTCTGTTTTTCAGATTGGAGGTAGGCGGGCCAAAACAGACATCTGTCGCTCTATAGAGGTGAATTGAGGTCCCATTTGCTTGGGATGATCATGTGAAAAGAGCCTAAGACTGCTTTTACACTGATGTGCTGCGGTTTACCCACACTGCGGGTGCAGCGTAGTGCATCTGTGTCTATCCTGCGGGTTAGCTGAACTTCGCCATAGACTCCACCTGTAGCAAAAGCCAGCTCTGTAGAGGAAGCATCAGCTTATAAGGCTATACTCCGCAGCCGCTTTCTTCCTCTACCACCAGCTTCATTCACAACACTGGTGCTGTGGTATGGGTGGTTGGCAACCTGCGATCTGGGCTTGCCAACCCACCATTCCAATGCAGGAGGTCGCGGGCCACATCAGAGGGCTCTGCGGGCCACATGTGGCCCCCGGGCCACTGGTTGGCCACCCCTGACCTAGGTGGACATAGTCACTTCCCATTAGGTGTCCAGTAGTGGAATCTCCCCTTCAGTGATGAAGTGCATGAGGTAGTGGATTCAGGCAAGCTAAAGAAGTTTTTTTTAAATGTAAATAGATGGGAATGAGTTAGGAGTAAGAATAGCATAGAGGGGTGTACAGTATACAATGTTCCTGGTGTTGTATTTAATATGTGTCACCCATTGTTGGTTCTCCCGCAGCCCGCTCTAAAGAGCTGACTGAGGTGGACTGAGACTGGTTGAGATACACTTCCTGATTTGGAGAAGGGTGTTTGTGGGGCGGGGGTGTCGGCCGGCGAAAGGACCCCTGTGTCATGCACATATATTCGCCTGTGGGATGCGTCCACAAGCGCATTGACGGTTTAGCAGATGTGCGCTCTTGTTATCTCTCAGTGCCTGATCAACACTGTTTTGTGATGTGAGCGTACACCTGCAGATAAGCTCCCCTCATCAGGAACTGTGTTCATTGGTTATTGTATTATTACTGTATTGTATTGTTATTGTATTATAACTGTATCGTTATTGTATTATGCTGTTGTTGTATTATGTTGTATTCATGTATTGTATGTATCCCTGTCGGAAGGGTTATCATATATTGTCCCATCCATATATGGGCATTTGCTGTATCGAGCCCCCAATGCTGTGTCCTGGCTTCCCATGGAGGAGGTCAAATGCTGTGACATCACTTCCTATGGTTACATGCTGTGATCTCCTCCAATCAGCTGTGATCTGTGAAGGCTTTTGTTATAATAAAAGGACTCTGTGTGGGCGTCAGCAGGCAGTCTTGTGATTAGGGGTGAGTTCGAACCAGAACCGTCGAACAGACCGACCGTTCGCGCGAACATTTAGAACCCCATTGAAGTCTATGGGACTCGAAGCTCGAATTAAAAAACGATAATTTTAAAGACCAATATTCGTTGGTCTCCTGAAAAAATGACCGTTTTTAAAACTTTTTTTTCCATTGATACATGTTCCCTCGGGCAAGACCCGGGTTCTCAAAGATGTTTTCACAGGCAAACTATAGACACCCAGCAGGTACAATATTTAAAGGAATTTTTCAGTTTTTTTTTTTTTTTTAAGTTAAGCTTAATTAAAATCACTGCTCAAGGAGCAGTGATTTTATTGATGCTTAAATAAAAAAATAAAAAAAATACTTTAAATATTGTACCTGCTGGGTGTCTATACGTGTGATAACGTCTTTAACCACTTTAGCCCCGGACCATATTGCTGTCCAAAGACCAGAGCACTTTTTGCGATTCGGCATTGCGTCGCTTTAACTGACAATTGCGCGGTCGTGCGACGTGGCTCCCAAACAAAATTGGCGTCCTTTTTTTCCCACATATAGAGCTTTCTTTTGGTGGTATTTGAGCATCTCTGCGGTTTTTATTTTTTGCGCTATAAACAAAAACAGAGCGACTATTTTGAAAAAAATGCAATATTTTTTACTTTTTTCTATAATAAATATCCCCCAAAAATATATAAAAAAAAATATTTTTTCCTCAGTTTAGGCCGATACGTATTCTTCTACATATTTTTCATAAAAAAAATCGCAATTAGCGTTTATTGATTGGTTTGCGCAAAAGTTATAGCGTTTACAAAATAGGGGGTAGTTTTATGGCATTTTTATTATTATTTTTTTTTTACTAGTAATGGCGGCGATCAGTGGTTTTTTTCGGTACTGCGATATTATGGCGGACACTTCGGACACTTTTGACACATTTTTGGGACCATTGGCATTTTTTTAGCGATCAATGCTATAAAAATGCATTGGATTACTATAAAAAAATGCCATTGGCAGTGAAGGGGTTAACACTAGGGGGCGGGTAAGGGGTTAAGTGTGTTCCTATTTGTGTTCTAACTGTATGGGGGGTGGACTTACTAGGGGGAATCACTGATCTTCTGTTCATACATTGTATGAACAGAAAATCAGCGTTTCCCCCATTGACAGGAACGAGCGCTGTGTGTTTTCACACACAGCTCCCGTTCCCCGCTCTGTAACGAGCGATCGCGTGTGCCCGGCGGCGATCGTGCCCGCCGGGCACACGCACGGGACTCGGGGGCGAGCGGGGGGCGCGCGCTCGGGCCGCCGGCGGCGCACACGCGCCCCCTAGTGGCCGCGAAAGGCGCGACGTAGAGCTACGGGCTCTCGCGCACCCGTGCCGACCTGCCGCCGTATTACTGCAGCGGCTGGTCGGCAAGTGGTTAAATAGCACAATCACCTGCCTGCCAGTAAATTAGGAAGAACTGATCTATCTAAGCTATACAGTGTATAAATATATGTACAACTCCTAGGGATGTATATATATTCTCTACACACTGTAAATTAAGCTAAACTGACTAGCCTGCCTGCCTGCTCTATCTAGCTATATAAAAAGACAATCTCTCTGTCTCTCTGACTGCTTTCATTAACAAGCCGGAACACACTACATGAGGCCGCCCAGCAGGCGGCCTTATATAGTGTGGAGCGTGTGCTAAAGCCCTGAGCCATAATTGGCCAAAGCCACCCAGGCTTTGGCCAATTATGGCTCTTCGTTTTTTGCGCGCTGTGATTGGCCAAGCATGCAGGACATACAGCATGCTTGGCCAATCATCAGTGTGCAATGCCGCAGTGAATTATGGGCCGTTTTGCATCACTCGAATTTGGCGCGAACGACCGCTTTTGTTCGAAATTTGTCGAACATACGAACAGACAATGTTCGAGTTGAACATACGTTCGTATCGAACGCGAAGCTCATCCCTACTTGTGATGATGCTGAGAACAAGCTGGTGTTGATGGTTTGTTATTGAATGAATGGAAGGGGATGAATGGTGAGTGAACCTTTTAGCTTAAAGATGGATTATTTCACTGAGACGAAATGTGTTACTATTAGGCCCCGTACACACGAGCAAATAGATTTGTTCAAATCGGTCGGACCGACCGATTTGAACAAATCTGTCTGCTGGCCGTTTTGGTTTAATCGCTGTACACACGATCAAACCAAAATCCCCGCCAGCAGACAGCGCGGTGACGTGGCGGTGACGTTGACGCCGCCACGTCACCGCACCAGTAAAGTAAAGTAAATTACTTCCGCGCATGCGTCGAATCCATTCGACGCATGTGCGAGAAGATATGTCTGCTGGTTAGCGTACTAACCAGCAGACATATCGGGCGGACCGATTCCCATCCGACAGATTTTAAAGCATGCTTTAAAATCTGTTGGCTGGCCAAATCCATTTGCTCGCCCGTACACACGATCGAATCTGTCTGCTGGGATGGTCGGGCCGACCGTTTCCAGCAGATAGATTTGATCGTGTGTACGCGGCTTTAGAGACACGATATCTGTCTGTGTGCTCTGCATACAGCCTGATTTTGCTCACACTGGAGAGCTTTAAAGTGGATGTAAACCCCCATTTTTTTTTTATGTCACAATGTAGGGTATGAGATTTCCTATCATCTGTGCCCAGTCTTGCCACACAGAGTTAATCCAGCTCTGAGCAGAACACACATAACATGAAGTTTTATTTAAAATTTGATATGTACACCAGAATTTGCCTGCAGCTTCTGAAGCCGTTTCACAGGAACTCTTGTGGGATGGCAGAAATAACTTCTTGTAGTCACCCTTCAAGTTCTTTTAAAGTCTTTGCCCCTGTACACACGATCGTTTTTTCATTGGAATAAACTCCAACAGGTTTTTCCGATGGAATTCCGCTTAAGCTGTCTTGCATACACACGGTCTCACCAAATTTCGACCAGCAAAAACGCAGTGATGTACAACACGTACGACGTGCCAAGAAAAATAAAGTTCAATTCTTCGGAGCATGGATCGACTTGATTCTGAGCATGCGTGACTTTTTCTTCATCGGAGTTCCATACAGACAAACGGAATTTCCAATAGAATTTTTTTCTGTCGGAAAAAAAGTCGCAGGGTGTTAAATCAGGGCTTCTGGCCGGCCACTCATGCGGACCACGTCGACTCAACCATCTTCCAGGAAAATGTTCATTCAGCAAAATGTGGAGGAGCGCCATCTTTCATAAAAATCAAGTCTTCAATATTCTCGCAGGTATAGACAACTGCCCAGATTTCATCTTGCAGCATAGTGAGATACCTTTCAGCATTCATGGTATTGTGAAAGATAAAAGGACCCGCAAATCTATCTGAAGTCATGTCATAGATTAAAGGGGTTGTATAGGTAACATTTTTTTCACCTTAATGCATTCCGACCGCGGAAGATAAGGGGCAGATTCGGGACTTCCGCATAGCAACAGCTATTTAGGGTAAGTAAAACATTTTTTTTTTCATTACATTTTTTATTTTATTTTTTATTTTTGGAAGAAATTTATTTTCCAGGGTGGAACTCCGCTTTAATATTGAGTACACTGGCACCAATGCTGGCTGTTATTATTATGTATACTGGCACCAATGCTGGGGGTTATTTTTGTATGAACTGACACTAATACAGGGGGTTATTACTGCAGAAATTGTCACCAATGCAGGGGGGTTTATTACTGTTGAAATTGGCCCCAATGATGTGGGAATTATTACTGCACAAACTGGCACGAATGCTGGGGTTTTATTGTATGAACTGACACTAATACAGGGGGTTATTACTGCAAAAATTGTCACCAATGCAGGGAGGGGGGGGGGGGGGGGGGGGGGGGGTTATTACTGTTGAAATTGGCAACAATGATGTGGGAATTGTTACTGCACAAACTGGATGGGGGTTGCTATTGTGTTTTTTTTTCTAACACCAATGCAGAGTTATTATTGAATTCACTGATAACAATGCTGGGGGTTATTATTAAAGCGGAGCTCCAGCCGCGAAAAATTTTTTTTTTAAAGTCAGCAGCTACTAACAGTGTAGCTGCTGACTTTAAATAAGGACACTTACCTGTCCTAGGCGCCCGCGCTGATGGCCCCCCTGATGCCGGTCCCGCGATCGCTCCGAGTCCCGCGCCGCCATTCACACTATGGGAAACAGGCAGTGAAGCCGTACGGCTTCACTGCCCGTTTCCTACTGTGCCTGCGCGAGTCTCACGCTGGCTTGTGAATGGGCGCGCTGCTCTCTGAGAACACACACAGTTCCCAGAAAGCAGCGCGCCCCATTCACAAGCAGAAGGACAAGAAGAAAAGGCACCGCGGAGTGGAAGAGGCAGATTACGGACTTCCGCATAGCAACAGCTATTTCGGGTGAGTATTTTTTTATTTTTTTTCAGGTTTTTATTTTTTTATTTTTTTAAACAACATGGCAAATGCCATGTTGTTTTCATGGGTGGAGCTCCGCTTTAATGTAACACTGAGGCCTATTTTACTTCTGCTTTCTCTTCAGTAATAATTATATTTTGCAGCATTAAGTGCATCTACACAAAATAAAACAGGATTAAAGAAAATTGTGGGGGCACTTAAACGACTAAAATAAATACTGTTAATAAATGTGAGTGAATTCTGTTGAATTAATTAAACCTAATTAAATCTATAATGTTTTAAAATTGTTCTTGTCTTGAAAAGACACTGACTAATTATCTGCTTGTGATTTTCGCCCTGGGCACCGCATGACCTTGTTACAGCAACTGCACTCAGCAATTTGTCTGTGTCAGCTCATACAGGCCATTTGGCACCGATTGCAGTGCCGAGCATGCATGTGCACTTAAGCACACGCTCCTCACACTAATACAAGAATCGTAGATAACTTATGCCCATAAACACATTCATGCACTGGTCTTCTCGTACTGGCACACACTGAAGTTACACTGGGGACAGTGTTATGCCTCATACACACGACCATTTTTCACGACGAGAAAACTGTAATTTTTTATATTGGTAGAGAAAACCGGTCGTGTGTATGCTCCCTAGCATTTTTCTCGTCGAAAAAACTGCCCGCAATTTTTTTTTTAAACCAGCTCTTTTTTTTCTCGTCGTGAAAAACGGTCGTGTGTATGCTTTTCCGAGGTGAAAAAAAATGTGCATTCTCAGAATCAAGTATGAGACGGAGCGCTCGTTAAAACTAGCCTTCAGAATGGAGATAGCACCTTCGTCACGCTGTAACAGACTGAAAAGCATGAAAACTGAAAAGCATAAACCGTCTCTCACCAAACTTTTACTAACACGAGGATCAGCAAAAGCAGCCCAAAGTGTGACGCCATCCGAATGGAACTTCCCCTTTATAGTCCCGTCGTACGTGTTATACATTACAGTGCTTTGCCCGCCTTTTTTTTTTTTTGCATGAATGTGTGCAGGGGTCAAGTCCTGGGGAAACAAGTGTGGGAACTTCCACCCAAGATCCACTCCCCGACCAAAAAAAAAAATGATACGCTCATATGCATAATTACCAAACCGCATGTTTGTTTGTTTTTTCGATCCACTGTACCTTAGTAATCCTTTATGTTACTGGCCGCTGTATATGGATTCATCGGGTAGTGTGCGGGTATTCCGTCACTTCCTCGATGCCGCAAACATTTATTTCTAAATCCCGCGATAACTCGCGGCAGACCTCCGCAATGTTTTCTGGGAACAATGACAAAAGCTCCCAGGAGACATTGCGGCATCGAGGAAGTGACTACCCGATGAATCCATATACAGGAAGCGGCCAGTAACATAAAGGATTACTAAGGTTCGCCTGCCCCTGACAGTGACTCGAGCTGGACATTGCCGCTTAGTGAAGGATTGGCTCGGGCGGCTCGGATGCTCTAGTCCTGCAAAGGGAACTGCGTTGCTGCAGGAACTCCGTTCCCACGCGTTCCCACAGGACTTGAGCCCTGAATGTGTGTATGCAAGTCAGGCTGGAGAGGAATCACGTCGTGAAAAACGACGGGTTTTTGAACGTCATGAAAAACGATGGTGTGTACGCTGCATAAGAAGTAAATATGTAAATGTATGATGTATTGTGATTCAACACTCTGCCATACCCATTCATAAAAAAAAAAAAAAAAATGAATGTCATGTGTTCCTTTGCAGCACCTCTTCCAGGAATGGAAAATGGTAATTCAATGCTGGAGTCCTAGCCTGCCATTCTCTCTTGCTCCTCAATGAGATCAAGGAAGCAACATGGGCAAGATGGAATGAATCAATTACTTGGAATAAACTCTGACTTCTGCTGCATCCTTTTACTTTGAAAAGTATTGAAGCCAGAGATAGCCAGGCAACCAGCACTTTTGGAAGGAGTCCACATTTTCTTCTGTAGAGGTTTCCTGCTGGCCCATTTTCCATCTGCCCCCTATTAGCAAGGCAGATTTTCAGAGCCATGTTCATCTCAAACTTTCCATTAACCAAATAATACAAAACAACGCCAGTTTAATCTATGCAGAAATAGCTTGATAGGGAGAAATTAGCAATTTATAGGAAAATTTGGGAAATATAAGAAAGGATCAAAAGCAGATTTTGGTATGTAGTGACCAATTAGGTTATATTTGTTATTTTCTGGGGATAATAACCACTTAAAGCGACACTAAAGTACATTTTTAAATAACAAACATGTTATACTTACCTCCACTGTGTGGCTCATTTTGCACACAGTGGCCCCGATCCACGTCTTCTGGGGTCCCTCAATGGCTGTCATGGCTCCCCCTCCGCCAGAGCTTTCCACCTTCATGTGAGCTTGCATGGTAGAAAGCTCTTGCGGGTGCGCTCCGTGACGTCAGTGATCGTCTTTCCCTATATCAGGGAACAGACAATCACTGACATTGCCACAATTAAAGCGGGATTCCACCCACAAATATATATTTTTTTAAAGTCAGCAGCTACTAACAGTGTAGCTGCTGACTTTGAATAAGGACACTTACCTGTCCTACTTGCCCGCGCTGATGCCCCCCCCCCCCTGATGCCGATCCTCGATCCTGGCAGCTCCAGGCGCCGCCATCCACAGTAAGGGAAACAGGCAGTGAAGCCGTGCGGCTTCACTGCCCGTTTGCTACTGCGCATGTGCGAGCATGCTTTCTGGGATACACACAGTTCCCAGAATGCAGCGCGCCCCATTCACAAGAATACACCGAGTGTAGGAGGAGGAAGAGAATCGACCGCGGAAGATAAGGGGCAGATTCGGGACTTCCGCATAGCAACAACTATTTAGGGTAAGTAAAAAAAAAAAATTTAATTTAATTTTTTTTTTTTTTTTTTTTTCATTTTTGGAAGAGATTTTTTTTCCAGGGTGGAACTCCGCTTTAAGAACGGGGAAGGTGTGTTTACACACACCTCTCCCCGTTCTTCAGCTCCTGTGACTGATCGCGGCGATCATGTCCACAGGTCCCACGGGCGTGGTCATGGAGCTTCGGACCGGGTCGTGAGCTGGGCCTTAAAGAGGATGTACAGGTACGTGCTTGTGCCCAGCCGTGCCCTTCTGACGTATATCGGCGTCAAGGGGTCCTTAAGTGGTTAAATACACATGCAAGTGCATGCTTTCTAAGCAATGTGTGAGTGTAATCATAAACAGCTGTACATCCTATGTGGTTCTTTTATCCACTCTGCTGCTGGTAGAGGCCACTCAATGGTCATGGGGAAACTGCCACTTTATTCCGACCCTGCATACAAGTTCAAAAAAACTGTTCACTTTTTTTGGAAAGATAAAGTATTGCATAACTAGCCCAAGGAGAAGGAGAAATATTTATCTTGATGTTTGAAGTTAAATTAATCTGTTTAGTGAATCTTAGATACGTGCACACCCTTGGAGACAACGGTTGGACCGTACGTTTCAAACTCAGCGCTGGGGGGCATTTTATAAAATGTTTTTCTCTAATTAGTTTGTTGAGAGATAGGCAACACCTAATAACTGCTGTAAACATCTTCTTATATTCGTATATACAATCATATATTGGTATAAACATCCGTATTCTGTTGTGTCAATGTGTGGGGTGGGCGATCACATTGAATATGGCTCCAGGCCGACCTTTGCTAACACCCTCCTGGGTTTCAGGTCAACAGTCTCACCACTGGGGCCCCATTTTGCCCCAAAAGAGATTTATTTGTTTTGCAAACCTGAAAGTGATCTAATGTTAGGACAAGTATAAGCATTAATTGTTATTTTTTTTATTCTGGCCCATCTAGCAAATAAATACTCTCGTAAAAGAATACTTGGCTACGGGAAAGGAATTGAAGGTAAATCTCCTCAATGGCAAAAAAAAACCCCGCCCTTTTACTTTAATGCCATGTACACATGACCAGTTTTCTCGGCAGGAAAAAAAACAAAGTTTTTCCCGATGGGATTCCTCTCAAGCCTGCCTTGCATACACATGTTCAGGTCAAATACCACCCAAATCGCGGTGACGCTCACCACGTACGACGGGACTATAAAGGAGAAGTTCCATTCAAACGGTGCCACCCTTTGGGCTGCTTTTGCTGATCCTCTTGTTAGTAAAAGCTTGGCGAGAGACGATTTGCGCTTTTCAGTCTGTGTGCTTTTCAGTCTGTTACTGCGTGACGAATGTGCTATCTCCATTCTGAACGCTAGTTTTACCAGAACAAGCTCTCCCATGCAGGGGCGGACTGACAACTCATGGGGCCCTCGGGCAATAGAAGTTTATGGGGCCCCCGGGCTTACAGATGGACAGGAGGCAGTGCAGAGGCGGGGCAACTAAAATCTCTGGATTTTCACATCAAAAGCATGTCAGTTTCGGACAAATCAGGGACAGATGTAAAAAAAACACAGATTTTTACATACTGTCCCTGGTTTTACTGAGCCTGGCAACCCTGACGGGGCCCCCTAGTGGCATGGGGCCCTCGGGCAGTGCCCGAGTTTCTCAAAGGTCAGTCCGCCCCTGGTCCCATGTCATACTTGATTCTGAGCATGCATGTTTTTTTTTCCCTCAGAAAAGCATACACACGACTGGTTTTCCTGACGGAAAAACATGCTCTCCTTTTTTGCCCCCGCAGTTTTCCTGTCGGAAAAACTGTGATGGAGCATACACACAGCCGGGATTCCCGGCCAAAAGCTCTCATTGCAGTTTTTCTGCCGGGAAAACCAGTTATGTGTACAAGGCATAAGTCTAATCCCTGTGTAAGCGTTTGGTCTATGTCAGAGCTTACACAGAGCTAGAGACCTCCTTCCATCCCCCATGTGACCTAGTGAGTGGCTGCACAAGCTAGTGCAGGGGTCTACAAATGTTTCAGTAATAAGGCCACATTGTGCCATCATTTCTCTCGTGTTGCCTTTAAGAACTTGTAGCAATTTGTTACAGTATCTACATGTGGCAGCAATCTTGGGCTTAAAGCGGAGGTCCAGCCCCCCAAAAAAATATTAAAAACCAGCAGCTACACATACTGCATCTGCTGGCTTTTAATAATAGGACACTTAACTGTCCTGGAGTCCAGCAATGTCAGCACCGCAGCTGATGCTTCCATCAGCTGTAGGGTGCTGCTGTCGCCATTGCGGGTAGGCCTTGCCATTGCGCGAGGCTCTGCTCCTCTCTTCTACTGGCCCGGCGACAGGGGAAGGAGCCCCAGCTGTGATATCAATATCCGAGGGGTAGGCTCCCGGAAGTGGGAAAGGATACCTGTCAGGTATCCTGTCCCCCCTCCCCCCGAAAGGTTCCAATTGTGGCACCGGAGGGGGGAGGAATCAGATGAGCTGAAGTTCAACTTTTTGGGTGGAACTCCGCTTTAAGCAACTATCAGAACAGAACTAAGCTCTACTAGCTCCATTCTCTCCAATGAAAGTGCGTTTATTGGCCACTGCCACAATCCTATTCGACAGTAGAATAGGAGCTGAGGAAAGTGACCTAAAATCACAAAATTTTAGTTGGTACTGAAAACAAAATAGAAAGGACAATTTCCAGTGAGGACACATATTTAGTTGACAGCTGTCTAATGCCGCGTACACACGGTCGTTTTTTGCGATGAAAAAAAACAACGTTTTTTAAAACGTCATTTAAATTGATCGTGTGTGGGCAAAACGTTGAACATGTTTGAATTTTTTGTGTCGTTTTTCAAAACGTCGTTTTTTTTTTCACAAAAAGTCACCGTGTGTAGCAAAAACGTCGTTCAAAACGACGTTTTTCAATCCGCGCATGCCCAGAAGCTAGTTATGAAGCGAGCTTCAATGGAAAAGAGTGGTGAACGTAACCTTGCTTTTTGTGAAAAAACGATGGTGTGTATGCAAAATTGTCTTTGAAAAGTGACGTTTCAAAAACGTCGTTTTTTACTTCACAGAAAACGTCTTTTTTTTTCATCGCAAAAAACGACCGTGTGTACGCGGCATAAGAGGGGATTTTAATAGTTTTTGAAAAGATGTTTTTTTACTTTTTGTTGTGTCTATAGGACAAACAAAGAAAGGAAATCTCACCAATGGGAAAAAGATGGCAAAAAATCATAATGAGGTTTTTACTATACCCTACCTTATCCAAAATAATGAACAAAGTTTTGGTTTTCGATATACATAAACCTATACTTTTAACTTAAACATATCATTTACCATCCAAGCAAAAAATGACCCCTAACCCCAACAGTAATTTAAACCCTAATGCCGCGTACACACAATCATTTTTCAGGTTGTAAAAAACTACGATTTTCAGGCTCTAGAAAAAAACAATGGGCCAGATTAAGGATGGTGAGCGGTTCTTTATTCCAGCGTAACGTTTCTCATTTACGTTACGCCGCCGAAACTGTACGCGTAAGTATTGTATTCACAAAGCACTTGCTCCTAAAGTTGCGATGGCGTAGCGTAAATGGCCCGGCGGAATTCTAATTGGGCGGGTAGGGGGAGTGTAGTATTTAAAATAGGCGCGATCCCGTGGCGAACGTACTGCGCATGCGCCGGCCGTCAATGTATCCCAGTGCACATGCTCCAAATTATGACGGTGTTTTCGACGTGAACGTCAATGACGTCAATCCCCATTCACGGACGAGTTACGCAAACGACGTAAAACTTTTCCAATTCGACGCGGTCACGACGTCCATACTTAACATAGGATGCGCCTGCTTTTTGTTTCTTTTTCTTTACGCCGGGAAAACCCTTACGTAAACGTTGTAAAGTGACTGCGTCGGGCCCGCCTACGTTCGTGAATTGCTGTATCTCGCTGATTTACATATTCTCGGCGTAAATCAGCGAGAACGCCCCCGGCGGCCATTTTAAAACTGCATTTAAGATCCGACGGTGTAATACAATTACGCCTGTCGGATCTTTGCAGCAAACCGGCGTATCTTGTTTTCTGCATACAGAAAACAGATAAGCCGGCGCAAAGTGTGAGTTATGCCGTCGTATCACTGATACGCCGGCATAACTCTACCTGAATCTGGCCCAATGTTTTATTCAACCTGATCATTAAAATGGCCTTGCCTACACACGATCGTGATGTACAACGGCACTATAAAGGGGAAGTTCCATTCGGATGGCGCCACCCTTGGGGCTGCTTTTGCTGATTTTGTGTTAGTAAAAGACGATTTGCGCTTTTCTGTCTGTTACAGCGTGATGAATGTGCTTACTCCATTACGAACAGTAGTTTTACCAGAACGAGCTCTCCCGTCTCATAACTTGCTTCTGAGCGAATGCGAAAATTCTTCACGTCGTTAAAGCCCACACACGACCATTTTTTATAACCCGAAAAACGACAACGTTAAAAACATCGTGAAAAAATAGAGCATGTTCGAATTTTTTTTTCCCCGTTTTTCAGAACCCGAAAAATGCTCTGAAGCCCACACACGATCGTTTTTAATGACATAAAAAAAACAGTCATTTTTTTTTATCATAAGGGCTCATATTTGCCTTGCAAACTACCACAGAAAGGCTTCGCCTTTTACCATTTACTGATGGTGATATCTTGATTTAGAAAAAGCAGACTCGAGGAAAACCCTTTTAAGACAGATGGCTAAGAAAAACAATGGCGATGTCAGAATTTCCAAGAATATTCCTGAATAGCGAAGTTATTTATTTTCTCGTCGTTATTTCTAATTATAAGTCTTCCAAGGCCTTGAAGCTTTAGTCCAAGAAACCTGAATAAATCACTCACCATCTAGCTAGCAATGTACTGCTTGCCCCGTTCTCCGCCACGCATTCTAAAAATTAACCTAAATCACCAACTATCATAAAAGACAATGTTTAGGAACAAAATGTATATTTCTGTGAAAAGTCACAGGTCCTGGGGAGATTGGGAAATGATTGAATGCACTCTTGGGTAGAAGGGCTTTTCTTTATGTCCTTGGAAAGTAAAATTGAAGAATAATACACTGTCTAAAGCCATCTAGAGTTTCTTCATGTTGCATAAACGGAGAACGACTCTGTAGGATGGAGCCCTAGCTAAATCATATTACGTTTCGAAGTTTAAGGGTCTCTGAAGGGTTTGAATTTTAATACAGTAGTTATACTTGCCTTTGATGTTTCTTTGAGATGTTTGGTTGCATAACTATCCTTAAGGGATTGGGGGAGATATCGTATTTTGCTAATGACATAAGCAGATAACTGTATTTTGTGTTTGGCCTTTTGGAATTAAGCTGAAAATGTGCATATGGCTTGTATGGAGAGTGAGACTATCCAAGACCTGGGCTGTAAGCCACAAAATTGCTTAAAGGGTAACTTTTGTTGCTGCAAATTCCTGATTTTACAATTTTAAAGCTGTAGCACAAACCCCCACAAGGGCCGCTGATTTGTGTCCCAGGTTCTTCTTCCCGCTAGTCCCTCCAACAGCAGGTCATAAAGTGGATAGCACTGGGACACCAGGGGCGGACTGACAACTCATGGGGCCCCCGGCAATAGAAGATTATGGGGCCCCCAGGCTTACAGATGGCCACCAAGCCAGGTGGCAGTACAGAGGCGGGGCAGCTAAAATCTCGGGATTTTCACATCAAAAGCATGTAGGTTTTGGACATATCAGGGACAGATGTAAAAAAAAAACACAGATTTTTACATAATGTGCCTGGTTTTAATGAGCCTGGCAACCCTAATGGGGCCCCCTAGTGGCATGGGGCCCTCGGGCAGTGCCCGAGTTCCTCAATGGTCAGTCCGCCCCTGTGGGACACCAACAGCAATTTCCCAGGCCAGGTAAGCCTCACATTTTAGAAGTTTTAGTGCACCAGGGTTTAACAACATCAAAAAAGTCACAAGGATCCAGGGGCGGACTGCCGAGGGCCCCATGCCACTAGGGGGCCCCATCATTGTTGCCAGCCTCAGCAAAACCAGGGACAGTATGTTCAAATCTGTGTTTTTTTTTTATATCTGTCCCTGAAATATTATGTATGTGTATACTGTGTGTACTGTGTGGTTAGTTATATGTATGTGTGTACTGTGTGTGTGTACTGTGTGTATATGTATGTGTATACTTTGTGTGTATATTGTGTGTCTGTGTGTGTATACTGTATATGTGCGTATGTGCATACTGTGTGGCCCCATAATCTATTGCCTGGGGGCCCCATAATCTCTTATTGTCTGGGGGTCCCATAATTCTCCTATTGCCTGGGGGCCCCATAATCTCCTATTGCCCTATTGCCCCATGAGTTGTCAGTCTGCCCCTGCTAGGATCCCTCTTGCAGGTCTGTATTCACAGTGTTCATGGGACTTTGATGTCTCCCTTCAGACTCAGGCAGACGGTCTCCTCCAAAAAGAATCTTGCAGTAGGATTCCCCCCTCTTCCAGCTATGCATAGCTCAGCCCTCAATGAGAAGAGCAGAATCTGTATGTAGTTAAGACATGCTGTGCTAATGAACACTAGGAGTGAGGTCCTACATCAAGATGCTTCCCTAATGAGATAGACCTTCTGCTTGTGCATGCCCCTCCAATTGGGATAAACTTTCTGAACTGATATATTGCTGAAATAAAATGTGGTCCATCTTTAGTCTATCTTTTACTGGTTTGAACATAGTAAATAGTGACTACATTGTATAATTCCATTAAGGCCAGCACATATAAACGCATCCCCTTGCTTGATCTCTATAGGATCAGGATACTTTGAGGAAGATGTTACTCCCTACAGGAATTGGTACATCTTGAGCACCAGAAAGATAAAACAATTTAAGGGGCATGTGGTCCCTGTGTACACCCCCCAGATGTTTCTGTAACACAGGCAGGGACGAACTGACCATTAAGTCACTTGGGCACTGCCCGAGGGCCGCATGCCACTAGGGGGCCCCATCAGGGTTGCCAGGCTCAGTAAAACCAGGGACAGTATGTAAAAATCTGTGTTTTTTTTTTACATCTGTCCCTAATATGTCCGAAACTGACATGCTTTTGATGTGAAAATCCAGAGATTTTAGCTGCCCTGCCTCTGCACTGCCTCCTGGCGTGGTGGCCATCTGTAAGCACGGGCACCCCATAATCTTCTATTGCCTGGGGCCCCATGAGTTGTCAGTCTGCCCCTGAACACAGGTGATCCTCTACCTTACTATCAGCATTGATACTTCGTGACCTGGTCCTGAGGAAGCTATGCAATTTGGCAAAACGTGTTGACCAGCGCATGAAAGCGTATACTGTACACCTATACACTCTTTGAACTGTGAAGTATAGATACAAATAAAGGTGCCATGTTATTGAAGTATCCATAATGATTCATGTGTTAATATGATATTGTTGTTTTTAATGAAGTACTAACTTAATATGCGTGATTTTTAACACATTGTACAATAAAGTTGTCTAATGTGGATGCCAGTAGAGTCCAAACAAAAGCAGGTATACTTCCTGCAAAATATTTAAAGTACTAGAAATTAGGATGTGGCACGGGTAGAGGTTTTTTGTTTCAAAGCAATCAAATGCTGCTTTGTTGATTACAGCAGAGGCATAGAACTGAATTTGCCTAAACAAACCTAGCAGTCTATCTGGGAGGGGGCTACACAGCAAAAAGGCTGTGTTTTATCCCTAAAGTTCCACTCAGGTGACTTTGCCTAGGCTGAGATGATGTCATCAGTCTGCTGCAAGCAGAAGTAAGTATTACTTCAGTCTCTTCTCCCCCAGCGATAAGACGACAACATTGTAGCTTGTAGCAAGCTAAAATGTGAAAGGCTGCAGTACTGGTTGATCTGTGTTAGATATTTGTTAACACAGCCCAGAACTGCGCAAACAGGGTTTTTTTGTCTTTATTTAGAGGGTGTGTTTTTTTGGAGGGTGTTTAACCAGTTGCCAACCAGCCGCCACAGTTATACGTCGTCAATTTGGCTTTTTTGTGCAAATCAACGTACTGGTACGTCGGTTCATGCACTGGCTTTTGCGGGTGCCCACCATGCCGCAGGAGCCTGCCCGTGGGTCCAGCAGACTCGATATACGCCGGCCACCTGCAATCGCGGGAAAGAGAGCCAGAACGGGGATCTGTCAATGTGAACAAACAGATCCCCGATCTGACAGGAGAGGAGAGAGAAATATTCTGTTCCTATTGATCAGAAACAGCAATCTCTCTCTTCTCCCAGGCAGCCTATCCCCCATACAGTTAGAAACACCACCAAGGGAACACAGTTAACCCCTTGATCGCCCCCTAGTGTTAACCCCTTTTTTCGGTAGATGTTCAATGTACCAAAGCAGTGACCAAAAAAATTTACCTTTTGGCCTGAATGATAGCAGTGCACTTACAGGTATGTGAGAATGCCTATAGGCTATGCTTACCTCTTCATAAGTGTATATACTGCATATCTGCATTGTCATATCTAAGGCATTGCTGCCTCTGACCACTAGTCTCAGGAAATTTCAAGTGAGATTTGGTAATGTTACAACCGCACTACTCACCTTGCTGTAGAGGAAGCAGTATCTGAGGTCCAGTAGTGTAAGGATTAAAATAGTAGTATTACCCTAGTCCACTGCTCTGGGTCTGAACCTGCAATCTCTGCTGTGTCTGGCGATAGTTGCTAAACTACCTGGGAAACTGGACTGCTCCCTGGACAATTCCTTGAATGATCTTGCCTTAAACCTTGTTTCTCTTGAACCTTGAACATTTTGCTCCTCTCATAAACTTCCTATTTTAGACTTGTCTTTGTAATTCCTGTTTGCCAGATTTGTGTGCTCTCTCCAGCCAATATCTTGCTTTTGTCATTCCTGCTGCAGTCCAAATCTCCACCTGTTGGATGTACTACTGGACCCTGGCTTTTTCACCTTCTGGTGGGAGCGATCTTAACGACCGTGACGTGGTACTAAAATGCAGCAAAACCCATCTCCGTCACCTGGAGCTCTAGTGAACATCTTGGGTGAGCCTTTCACATCTGCCAGGGTGACTTGCTGTTGCACTTATCCAGCTTGTTGGTGGGAGCCTCTCTACTGCTATAGCTACTGACCTCTGAGCCTGACCCACTGACCACAGGGCTCAAGTCCCTCGGAAACGCGTGGGAACGGAGTTCCTGCACTTTTTTCACAGCAGGAACTCAGTTCCCTTTGCAGGACAAGAGCAGCCGAGCCGCCCGAGCCAATCCTTCACTAAGCGGCGATGTCCAGCTCGAGTCACTGTCAGGGGCAGGTGAACCTTAGTAATCCTTTATGTTACTGGCCACTTCCTGTATTCATCGGGTAGTGTGCGGGTATTCCGTCACTTTCTCGATGCTGCAATGTCTCCTGGGAGCTTTTGTCATTGTTCCCAGAAGACATTGCGGACACAGTGGATCAAAAAACAAACAAAAAAAACATGCGGTTTAGTAATTATGCATATGAGCGTATCATTTTTTTTTTTTTGGATCTTGGGTGGGAGTTGCCACACTTTTTTCCCCAGGACTTGACCCTGGACCATGATAACTGCTTTGCCTATAATCTAATAATTTAGGAACCCTCTTGGTATTGTAAGGCCCCGTACAGACGAGTAAATGTATCTGTTCAAATCGGTCGGACAGACCGATTTGAACAGATCTGTCTGCTGGGGACGTATTGGTTTGATCGTGTACACACAATCAAACCAAAATCCCCGCCGGCAGACAGCGTGCTGACGTGGCGGTGACGTTGACGCCGCCACCTCACCGCACCAGGAAGTAAAACACTTCCGCGCATGCGTCAAAACCATTGGACGCGTGTGCGAGAAGATATGTCTGCTGGTTAGCGTACTAACCAGCAGACATGTCGGGCGGACAGGTTCCCAGCCGACAGATTTGAAAGCATGCTTTCAAATCTGTCGGCTGGCCAAATCCGTCTGTTTGCCCGTATACACGATCGAATCTGTCTGCTGAAACGGTCTGGCAGACCGTTTCCAGCAGACAGATTTGATCGTGTGTACGCGGCCTTAGAGACCTATTCCCAAAAACAGTGTTGGTGTGCTCCTTGCTGTTGCTCACATACAGAAAGCCCCATCTACCTAATTGTCAGTACTAAAAATGTGTCCAATCCACCAAGGCATGCTTTCAAATGGATAATATGATTGAAGACTCAAATTCGGAAATGAGAGCAATTTCATAGCATTGGCTTCAGAAAGAAATCCCACCAACTCACATATGAGGAGCTTACTAGGACCTGGATGCATTGAATTACCTATAATAACTAATGGAAGAAGGGAAATGATTTTTCAGGGGTTACTCCAAAATGCTACTCCACGACACCTAATAATGTTGTGGACTATCCGTGTATCCAGGGATTAGGACAAGGTATTTATAAAAATATACGATTTATTCAGACAAATTTCAATAAACCAAACAAAACACAAACAGAGAGGATTGTTGAATATTATTCCATTTGATTAGCATTTGATGAACATAGAGAACCCACTCATATGTGGGGAAAACACTAATGTAGGTTCAGACTTGAACATGTTTCGGGACAAATGGTGCTTCTTCAGGAGGAGTCGACCACACATTTCTAGAAAAAAACACAATCTCATAGTTACAAAATCGAGAGTATTTGAACACAGGGGTATAAGAATACAAACATTATTTTTGAAATATTTGGATCCAGCATAACTAACCAATGGAATCAAGCGGCGGAATAAGAGGCACCCTAAATGGAACTGTTTAGGATGCATCTTTTTTCCGCCGTTTTATTCCATTGGTTCTATTGGTGAGCTAATCCCTGGGTACCGAGATAGTCCACAACATTATTAGGTTTCGTGGGGTAGTATTTTGGAGTAACCCCTTTCCCTTCTTCCATTGTCTAAATTAAGGAAGATGGTACCTACCCCTATTTGGTTAATAAATCAATTGAGGCAATATCCTTGTATCTACGTATAACTAATGTTGAAATAAATGAATGGGATTTTTCTGTCTTGAGCACAGCCACAGTGTTTCCTAGTGAGAATGAGCAGTTAACTGACTGATTTTACTTGCTCGGTACTACTCCCTAAAGCCACTTTGACGTAACGTGGGTTAACATGGGCTGGAGGGCAAGGCATCAGATGTGGAGAATTAGGTAAAACATACTGGGTCACCGAATTCAGCTTTGCCACAGTTAAGTAACCTTTGAAGTTGCTGCCAGAAGATTTTTGTGACAGTGAAGGGTACAGCTAATAGGTGGTAATTGGATGCAGATTTATTAAACCAAGCAGGAAAGATGCCTAGTGCCGAGGGGGCGAATCAAAGTAGCAATCCAGCTGCCAAGATGAGTCAGCAAAGCTCCCCTACATTGGCACATATCTCTGAGGGTCCAAGAGTCTGTAATCACAAGTAATCCAGCAAGATGGTGTTCCACCTGAACTCTGGGCTGCATTAAACTCATCAATCAGTAACACAAGCAGAGCAAACAATGTTCTATACTGTAGATCAAATCTGGGATTTGTGTTCAACCGTTTTAACATTATGCCAGTAATGCATTGAGGTCGAAACAAGAAATACTACTCCTCGTTAACAAGTACCAGTTGTGGCCTCTTCTCAGTACATTTTATGTTTTTAGGGAAGAACGCTGGAGACATCAACCTTAAAGAGACCCTGTCACCAGACCAATCATTTTAACAAAACGCTTACCATAAAATAATAGATGCATTTAACTTATTTTAGCCATATTATTTACTTGTAAAAGCCTCCCTTGTCTAGACATCAAAAGGCCTGAGATGCTGCTGGGTGTTTCCATATTGGATGGGATGTCAGCAGCCACTCAAGACTTTGGTCTTGAGAACATAAAACAAGAATGGCTGGTGCTAAAAAGTGCAGGCATCTAAAGGTGAAAATAAGCAGCAGCTTCGAAAACCCTGCTGTCACAGCTGGTTACTGGACAGGAGAAGTTCTGACCTTCACTTTACTGTAATTTGAGCATTCCTATTGGCTAGAGATTTGCCAAAGAAATGTGTAGGGTCAAGCCGAATGCTTCAACACTACCTGCTAGTGTTAAAACTTTGCCTGTGTGCCTTCAGAATCGGCGACCTGCCAGGTAACGCAGGGTTTGACAAATTTGCTTGGAATCTGGGAGCCATCTAAAACAGTTAGAAGTCAGAAAACGCTTCCCGTCCCGCCGAGCTTGTGCACAGAAGCGAACACATACGTGAGTAGTGCCCGCATATGTAAACGGTATTCAAACCACACATGTGAGGTATCGCCGCGGTCGTTAGAGCAAGAGCAATAATTCTAACCATAGACCTCCTCTGTAATTAAAAACATGCAACCTGTAGAATCTTTCAAACGTCGCATATGGAGATTTTAAAGGGTGAAAGTTTGTCGCCATTCCATGAGTGGAACTAATTTTGAAGCGTGACATGTTGGGTATCAATGTACTCGGCATAACATTATCTTTCACAATATAAAAAAAATTGGGCTAACTTTACTGTTGTCTTATTTTCTTATCAAAAAAGGTGTATTTTTTCCCCCAAAAAGTGCGCTTGTAAGACCGCTGCGCAAATACAGTGTGACAGAAAGTATTGCAACGATCGCCATTTTATTCTCTAGGGTGTTAGAATAAAAAATATATATAATGTTTGGGGGCTTTAATTAGAGGGAAGGAGATGTCAGTGAAAACATTGGGGAAGCTCCATTAGAATTGTGCCAGATCACAGAAGGAAGCTTAGGCCTGCAGAAGGCCGCAAAGTTGCGGCCTCAATTACCGTCCGGCGCAGCCTGCTGCAACCGCGCGTCAGGGGAGGTGGGGGCGCACGGAGGCACAGGATAAGGTTACCTGTGTCTCCGTGCGCCCCAACGGAAGTGACATACCGTTTGCTAATCTGATAGAACACCTGCAGTCAGAAGACAGCGGTGGACATCTTACTATACCCAGCTATGTATTGAATTTCAGAGTAATTTTATCAATACAGTGAGCGTATATAAATAAATATAGTATATTGACATCTGTGATGCTGTTTTGATGTTACATTTTGAAAGAAGGTGGACACCAGCAGTAGGAAGGTAGCGGAGGCCATATTGGTACACCCCACACTGCACCGCTCAACCTTTAGGCTTTCAAAATTCAACATCCAAACAGCATAGCAGATGTTAAAGTGGTTGTAAACCCACTTTTTTTACTTTTACCTACAGGTAAGCCTATCATAAGGCTTACCTGTAAGTATAAAGAATATCTCCTAAAGCTGTACGGTTTAGGAGATATTCCCCTTGCAATGCGCCGCTGATTGAAGCGGCGCATGCGCAGGGGATATCCACGGCGAAAGGACCGGCAGCCGCCGACCCACTGCCGATTTGAAATCTCCCGCGTGCACGCGTGCGGGAGTGACGTCATCGCCGCTCCAGCCAATCACAGCGCTGGAGCGGCGATACCCGGAAGACACGCAGGAGCAAGATGACATCTCGTTCGGCGTGGACCAGCTAAGTGTTCTTCACCTCGTTCCGAGGTAAGTATTTCATAATCAGCTAGTATGCGGTGCATACTAGCTAATTATGCCTTTTGCCTTGCAGGTTCACACAAAAAAAAAAATGTATATGCGGTTTACAACTGCTTTAATATACTATATTTATTAATACACTTACTTTATTGCTAAAATTACTCTGAAATTCAAGACATGGCTGGATGTAGTAACATTTCTGCAGGTGTTCTGTCAGATTATCAAACAGAACGTCACTTCTATTACGTAATCTGATGAGTTCGCCGGTGTGTGATGTCAGAAAAGTGGTGGGACGCATAGCGCCATGGGACGCGTGCGCAGTCAGTTTTTTTTGGGGCTGCCGATTTTGACGGAACATTTGCCTGAATGTCTCTCCATTTGGGATTAACAAAAGAGTTTGGGTGTTTGTGCACTCAAAGCCTAATGCCGCGTACACACCACCATTTTTAATGTTCTAGAAAACATTTTTTTTTTTTTTTCAACGTGATTCTTGTCAAGCCTGCCTTGCATACATACGATCGTGGAACAAAAAATGCTGGAGCAAATCGCGGTGACGCACAACACATACGGCGACACTATAAAGGGGAAGTTCCATTTAGATGGCGTCACCCTTTGGGCTGTTTTTGCTGATTTCATGTTAGTAAAAGTTTGGTGACAGACGATCCGCGCTTTTCAGTCTTCGTGCTTTTCACTCTGTTACAGCGTGATGAATGTGCTATCTCCATTACAAATGCTAGTTTTACCAGAAGGAGTGCTCCTGTCTCATAACTTGCTTCTGAGCAAAAATTAGAGCATGTTCTAAATTTTTAATGCCCATTTTTTACGTTGAGAAAAATGCTCTGGAGCCCACACACGATCGTTTTTAATGACCAAATTATTTTTCACGTCATGAAAAATGGTCGTGTGTATGCGGCATCACATATTTTTTAACCTATCCCCACTCTTCTAAATAAAGATTTATTTTCTTTGTCCCTATTAGGCCTCAGGCCCCGTACACACGACCGAATTTCTCGGCAGAATCCAGCGAGAAGCTCGCTGAGAGACGTATTCTGCCGAGAAAACCGGTCGTGTGTACACTTTTCGACGAGCAAACCGTCGGGAAGCTCGTTGAGCCAAAATAGAGAGCATGTTCTCTATTTCCTCGTTGTTCAATGAGGAAATTTGGCTCCACGAGTTGCTCCGACGTGTGTACGGGGCCTTATACACACGATCAGTTTTCCTGACAGGAAAAGTGCAATGTGAGGTTTTTGTCAGGAAAACCGGCCCTATGTACACTCCATCACATTTTTTCTGTCAGTTTTCCTGCCAAGAAAAGATTGAGAGCAGGATCTCAATTTTCGTGAAAGGAAACATTCCTATCGCGAATCGCGTATGTCTGTATGTAATTACGACGCACAAAAAAAAAAATGCATGCTTAGAATCAATTGATATTGAACTTCATTGATCTCGGCTCGTCTACGTGTTGTACGTCACCGCGTTCTTGACGGTTGGAATTTCAGACAAGATTTGAGTGACCATGTGTATGCAAGACAATTTTGAGCCATTTTCCTGCTGAAAAAAAAAAAACACGTTTTTTCTGTCGGAAAAACTGATCGTGTGTACAGGGCATTAGGGATTTCTATTGCTCTTGAGCATTTCGTATAAGATAACCAGACCCAGTTTGGAAAACAACATACAGTAAATTGCCAATATATGGGTAGATTGAATAATTTATGACTTTCACAAAACCCAGTCAGCTACTGAAAGACATCTAGACCAGGGGTCTCCAAACTGCGGCCCGGGGGCCATATGTGGCCCTTTGCTTGCTTTTATCAGGCCCTTGGGGCACTCTTTCACCCACTGATACCAACAATGGGGTGTAATTCCCCCTCACTGACACCAATGAGGGGGCACAATTCCTCCCAACGACGCCAATAATGGGGCACAATTGCTCCCAATACCATTAACAACAGGGACCAATAATGACACAATTCCTCCTGCTGACGCCAACGATAGGGCATTGTTTTTTCCCCACTGCCTTTGGACCTTTTCCACTCCCAGTGACCACAGTCCGGCCCCCCTAAAGTCTGAAGGACGGTAAACTGGCCCTTTGTTTAAAAAGTTTGGAGACCCTTGATCTAGATAAACTAAAATGGATTTGTATCAGACGCTGATGTCCAGTTAGATCTTTACCCTAGATCTGGATGTATTTATGTTGTACTCTTCACACAGTCTAGAATAAAGGGGATCTTTACTGCATCTGAGCACCACAAACCAAGAACACTATTTAATTCATTTTTAATATACAAAGCAAACTCACTCATTCATGTCTCCATGCTTTCTTTTGTTGAGAAAGCACCCCTAGCGTTTCTGGCCTTTTGCCATCTTGAGTAAGGGCAAATGATTTATGTAGCATTTACAACCTGGAATCCATCTACCCTTGCTTAGCTGCGAAAACCCTCCTCCCCTCCTGAAGACTCCTGGGATGTATGACATAATTTGCCTAGGCAAGAAACCGGAAAGTAACTGAATAAATTTAAAATGTACATTTTTTTCCTATCTACCGTATTTATCAGCTTATAACACGCACAGGCGTATAACACGCACCCTAACTGTAAGGCCGCGTACGCACGAGGAGACATATCCGATGAAAACGGTCCGACAGACCGTTTTCATCGGACATGTCTCCTGGGATGTTTTGGTTTGATGTGTGTACACACGATCAAACCAAAATCCCTGCGGACAGACAGCGCCGTGACGGTGACGTTGGCGCCGCCACGTCCGCAAACCAGGAAGTAAAAAGCTTCCACGCATGCGTCGAATCCATTCGACGCATGCGGGAGATTTCGGTCCGCTGGTTAGGCGTACTAACCAGCGGACATGTCTGACAGACAGCTTTCCAGCAGACAAGTTTCTAAGCATGCTTTAAAACTTTTGTCTGCTGGAAACCTGTCTGCTGGCCGTACACACGATCGGATATGTTCGCTGGAACTGGTCTGCGGACCAGTTTCAGCAGATATGTTTGATCGTGTGTACGCGGCCTAAGAGGGAAGTTTCAGGAATTTTTTTTTCCACAGCCCCTTGTGTATAACACGCAGGCACAGTTTATCCTCTATTTTCAGGGTAAAAAAGTGATTGTTATATGCCAATAAATACAGTATTTAATAATGCTAGCAGCTTAATGATTATAAATAATCAGTGTTGATTAGAAGAGGGGTAAAAAAAAAAAGAAAAAAATATCAGCTTTTATTTCAGCTTGAAGAAGCTTGTGCTTGAAGCTTGTGCTTTTTTGTGCTCTTTTGCATGTTCTTATTGAGTTTCTTTGAGATTATTTGAGCATGAAGCCGCGTACACACAACCATTTTTCATGTCATGGAAAAAAACAAAGTTTTTCTTGACGTGATTCTTGTCAAGCCTGCCTAGCATACACACGATCGTGAAAAAAAAAATGCTCTAGCAAAGCGCGGTGACGTACAACACGTACGACGGCATTCTAAAGCGGAAGTTCCATTCGAATGGCGCCACCCTTTGGGCTGATTATGCAAATTTCCCTTCTCATAACTTGCTTTTGAGCATGCATGTTTTTTTTACCAGTCGTTAAAGCCTACACACAACCGTTTTTCATGATGAGAAAAAACGAGGATGTGAAAAATGCCCATTTTTCTCATCGAGAAAAATGCTCTGGAGCCTACACGCAATCATTTCTAACGACCAATTAAAAAATGGCATTTTCCTCGTCAAGAAAAACGGTCGTGTGTACGCGGCATAAGAGTGCACTACGCTGAACCCATGGTGTGGGTAAACAACAGAACATAAGTGTGAAAGCAATCTTAGGCCCTTTTCACACGATCAACCCGACCAAATGTGACCCTCAATTCACCTCTATAGAGCGACAGATTTCTGTTTATGTCCGCCTGCCTCCAATCCAAAAAACAGAAGGGAATTCGTCCCCTTTCATCTGGACGGATCGGAGGGCCTATAGAGTAGCCGTGACCTGTCATCTGCCCACTTAGCTCATTTCGGACCTCGACTGGTTACCAAGTTGCTCTTCAAAAGGTTGGGCACCCTTGAGTTACATTGTACTGAGCCATCTCAGACTACAGAACCCCTTCCCTCTAGGTTATGGAGAAAAGGATGTGTTCTGTAGTGACAATACTACTCCTGCATAAATGTGGTGCAGTTACTGAAGGTTGTCCCCTTAGAAAGTAAATGTGTTATTGGCAGGATCACTATGTGAAAATAAAGGGGAAAGATCCTGAAAAAAAGTGAATGCAGCCAACCACATCTAAGTCCTGCTAAGCTGCAATATATTACATTTTTGTGTTTAGATATATTCTTTAAACACATCCAACCTGCGTCCTGTGCAGCCGCAACATACAAGTCTCACCGAGGACACAAACTGCAGGGATTAAAGGCCATCAATAAACGGCACTGTTTATTTTCAGTGCTGATTGAAACTCTATGTGCCCACAATTATAAAGTGATTAAGCGCTGTCTTCAAAAAGGGACGATGTAGTCTCCTGCACTAATTGCAAATTATATCCTATGCTTTGTATGTTTTAATTATATAACAACATGTCCGTAATTGGCGTCTTTGTATACTGCACGCACACGGGTACGATCAAAATGACTTCCTTTTACGCAGCGCTGATAAATGTCCGCTCATTGGTTTCGGAATTGTTGTATTTCAAGGCAAAATGTTCTCCCTTTTGTTTCTTATTCAGCATGGACATTTTCTAAGAAATGCTTATTAGTATCAAATTGATAACTGCCAATGGCGTTAGGCTCCGGTGATCTTGCCAGTTACATTGTAATTTGGGCTAATTGTATAAATATCTAATGAGCTATCATCTATATTCATTGCATTGCTTCTCCGCACAGCTGGAATTGAATTAGAAATTAAAAGCTGGCAGACATATTGACTCCATCAGGATGATGTGATTCCTAATTGATAGCATTAACACAACATAAAGAAAGTATGAATGACTTGGGGAATGTTACGTGCCAACCTTTTGAATCCAGATACGTACCTAAGGGCTATGTTGCATGAGTACATACTTGGGAAAAAATCCCAGCCCATTAAAAAATTTTTTATAATGTGTGTGTGTATATATATACACACACACTACATTGTCAAGCATATTGGGATGCCTGCCTTTACAAACGCACATGAACTTTGATGGCATCCCACTCTTAGTCCGTAGGGTTTAGTATTGAGTTGGCCCACCCTTTGCAGCTATAACAGCTTCAGCTCTTCTGGGAAGGCTGTCCACAAGATTTAGGAGTGTGTCTATGGGAATGTTTGACCATGGACACTGTGTGTGCAGTTAACAAGGCTTAGCTGAAGATGGTTATGGTGGCACTGCGGGTAACAGGTTGTCTCCGAGCTGGTGTTATTTCACTGGAGGCCTAGTACGGTAAAAGGCCCGCAGCAGGGGTGGACTGACAACTCATGGGGCCCCCGGGCAATAGAAGATTATGGGGCCCCCAGGCTTACAGATGGCCACCAAGCCAGGTGGCAGTACAGAGGCGGGGCAGCTAAAATCTCAGGATTTTCACATCAAAAGCATGTAGGTTTTGGACATATCAGGGACAGATGTAAAAAAAACACAGATTTTTACATACTGTCCCTGGTTTAACTGAGCCTGGCAACCCTGATAGGGCCCCCTAGTTGCATGGGGCCCTCGGGCAGTGCCTGAGTTTCTCAATGGTCAGTCCACCCCTGGCCCGCAGTGAAGATGTGAAAATGATTATGTTGAGAAGCGCTGTCAAAGACCACCGGGGGAAGCATCTGATATCTGAGTTTTTGTTATGGTTAAAACATGTTATATGTGTAGCACTACCCCCGGAGGAAATGCTGGTTTGTTTTGGGTGGCACATTTACCTCATGGCTCTCCGAATTCCTAGGGGTGTATGGTGCATATAGCAGTAGTAAAAGAATGTCAGCAACAAGTGTCTTTTGCTGTGCTCTTTATTACCCAGCCGAGTAAAAACAATAAACTGGTGGTGAAAGGATAGAGTTGAAGGAAGAAGGAGAACAGCAGATTCAGGCGTAGTACTTGGAAACAGTCCTGCTCCCATATGTAACGCTTTCTGCACCACTCCTGCCTGAGTGGGCTTAGCGTACCCGGACAGGCCTCTCTCACTGACCTGGCAGCCGAAGTATAATATTTTTTTGGGAAAAGTCTCTGCCACAGATTCTCCTGGAATGGACTTGAACTTGAGGAAAAGTCTCTGCCACAGACCCTCCTGGAATGGACTCAGGGAGAAACCTCTGCCACAGGCCCTCGCTAATTGCAATTATGTAGACAATCCTCCTTGAAGAATTACGACTGGATCTCCTTCAAATAGTCGCACAGGTACCGACTGACAGGTGATCATTCCTTCAGCGTCCGGCTACCTTGATCCCCGGTGGTTTGTCGTAATTCTTTTGGGTGGCCAGCCTCTCATTGACTCTCCTCAGATGGACTCCCTACTGAACAGCTATACCACTTGAGATCTTCAAGAATGGGAGCCCAGTCGATCACTGGGCCCCTGCCACTGCTCAAATGTTCCAGACCAACATGGTCCTGGAACCAGGAACACCGCGTGGCACACGCGCACCGGCCAGGTAGGCCATAACGCCGGGGCGCCGTGATGTGGTCACCCTAAAGGTGGGTGCCACACTGGAAGAAGACCCAGACTCAATGGCGTCTGTCCCATAAATATCCTCTCCCAGCATGCCCAGCAAGGAAACTCCCTCCTGATTGGCTGCTGGAAAAAAGCACTCAAGTTTCGACTCCACTGCTGCCACCTATCGTCCTGAGGTGGAACATCACCCCAGCAACAACAGAATGAGCCCACAGCACAGCCAAGCTGAGACAGATACCCTGTTTTGAACATAGCAATTTGGATCAGAGTTTACTAATACTCTGATCGCCCTCTAAATTTCAATAGCACGGGTACTTGGAAGTAACCAGACACTATATATGTATGTTTAATATTCATGAATAAAGAAGGCTACCGTTGGCCAGTTTTACTCCAGCTTATGTGTGGTCTTGTTATATAGGTAAGGTTAAGGGGGGTTTAAGGTTGGAGTACATAAATATGGTGGTAGTCAAGCTATGGGATGTACATCTTAACTACCCTGGTCATGAACAATGCATATAATATATTAAATTATGACTTTTGCCTGGAATATAACTAAACAACAGATCAACCACACATAAAATAAAAAAATTTCGTTACTCTAATGCCGCGTACACACGATCACTTTTCGGCATGGAAAAAAATGAAGTTTTTTATCAGGAAAAAAAAAAAGGAAATTTTTCCAACTTTATCATTAACCACTTCCCTACCGGGCCATAGGGGATTGACGTCAGAGTCAACCCCTCGCCAATGAGACTGGACGTCACACAACGTCCCTTCTTCACGGTGTTCTAGGGCGCGTGTGTGCCGCCGGTGGCACGCGCGCACCCGTGGCACCACTCACGGTCCCGCGCGCGTGCCTGATGGCCGCGATTGCCGCCGGGCACCCGCGATTACCGCTGATCACGGCAGGAGTGTGGATCTGTGTGTGTAAACACACAGATCCACCTCATGTCAGCGGTGAGGAGACTGATGTGTGTTCCCAGTACAGAGGAACACACATCAGTCTCCTCTCCCTGTGAGTCCCCCTCCCCTACAGTTAGAACATACTTTAGGGAACATTTTAACCCCTTCAGCGCCCCCTAGTGTTAACCCCTTTCCTGCCAGTCACATTTACACAGTAATCAGTGCAGTTTTATACCACTAATCGCTGTGTAAATGTGAATGGTCCCAAAAACGTGTCAAAAGTGTCCGATATGTGTGCCGCAATGTCACGGTCACAAAAAAAAAAACGCAGATCGCCGCCATTACTAGTAAAAAAAATAAAATAAAAATGCCATAAATCTATCACCTATTTTGTAGACGCTATAACTTTTGCGCAAACCAATCAATATACGATTATTGCGTTTTTTCTAAACTGAGGAAAAAAAATGTTTTAAAAAAAAAAAATGTAATATGTATTAAATAAAAAGGAAAAAATATTGTGTTTTTTTTTAAAATTGTCGCTCTTCTTTTGTTTATAGCCCAAAAAATAAAAACCGCAGAGATGATCAAATACCACCAAAAGAAAGCTCTATTTGTGTGGGGAAAAAAACATAACGATTTAATTTGGGTACAGTGTTGCATGACCGCACAATTGTCATTCAAAGTGCAACAGCGCTGAAAACTAAAAATTGGTCTGGGCAGGAAGGGGGTGAAAATGCCCTGTATGGAAGGGGTTAAAAACGATGTTGCCCACACACCATCGTTTTTCAAAAAAAATGATGAGCAAAATGTCGTGACGTACAACACGTATGACGGCACTATAAAGGGGAAGTTCCATTCAAGCTCCGTCTCATAACTTGCTTCTGAGCATGCGCGGGTTTAAAACGACATTTTTAACGTCGTTTTAGCCCACATGCGATCATTTTTTACAACCCGAAAAACAACGTTTTTAAAAACGACGATAAAAAATGCAGCATGCTTGAATTTTTTTTTTGTCGTTTTTCAGAAGATGAAAAACGATGTGAAGCCCACACACGATCATTTTAAATTACGTTTTTAAAAACGTTGTTATTTTTTCATGCCGAAAAGCGATCATGTGTACGCGGCATAAATCATCACCGACACCAATTAATGAAGTCAGAGCTTTCTGAGGGAGCTTCCTCCATTCAGATTTTTTATCTTCCTTACATCCTTATTGCTTTCTATCAACCTTGGAGACATGTGTTGGCCAATATATTTCTTTCCACCTAATCTTGCTTCCTGGATTTTCTTTGGCATGTGATCTTCAGTCATCCATGTAATATAATCAGCCCGTTTTAGAAGAGCAATGAATATTATCGTCTTCTTATATGATTGGACACTGCCGCTGTCATTACATTTCACAAACCATACACTATTAACTCTGTATCACTCTACAGTTCCATATGAAAACACATTGTATCTGCTCTGCCATCGCATAAGCAATTGAATTTATTAAATAAAAAAGAGCCTGTTGCTAACATGTGATTTGATTTATGCATGCATATTATTAAGATGTGGAACTTTTATTTAATTGAAATTCACTGAGGCGAAAAAAAAAGGAAATTAAAAAGAGACTTTTTTTTGTGCCCTGGAACCCGTGGTCAAACAAAATCAGCCATACAGTCACGGGATGAAAAATATCCAATTCTTAGAATCTGATCTTCGGGGAAATTTCTCTATACGTGGGCCAAATTTCCAAATAACTGACTTAAATCTTATTTTCTTAACCTCCGAGAAATATATTGAGACACTAGATATGAAAATGGACACAAAGCGTCTCTTTTCAATTTCATGACTTGAGGCACTGCACATGCTCTGTATAATTATTCTAATAATTGAAAGATGATATTTGGAAGTCATCATTTTGTTGCTGATATTTTTTTGGAAGCCATTGGTTGCAGTCGTTTACATTTTAACTTTATCCTTATAAACTAAGCCTGTAAATAAACATGTTCTTTAAAAATTAAATTAATTTGCTTAAATTGTTTCAAATTGGTAGCTTTTTGTTTCCCTGCTGTGCTGTGTCTTACCTAAAAAGGGCACTATCTGTATGAAGTTTGTACACTTCTTCCAGCTGCTTCAAGTTCCCTCCAGGATCCAAATTTAGATACAGAGACTCACAACATTCTGAAATATAGAATCAAGACAAACCCCCATCAAGCAAAAGAAAACTCAATTATGCTTGCCCATGCCGTTAAAGTAGAACTCTAGCATTTTCTGTTCAAGCTTCAACCAACCCCTGGTCAGGTAAGGTCGTTATAAGGTCATAAGTGTACTGTGCAGAAGACCTCAAGTTGGATGAAGGAATGTGGAAACCTGGAAGGCCCACCAACCCCCTACATATACCACCACACATTACACTCGTACTCTGAATGGAATTTCCGACAACAAAAATTTGAGAGCACAAAATTCCATGCATGCTCTGAATCAAGTATGAGATGGAAGCGCTTGGTATGGTAAAACTATCGTTCGTGATGGACGCTGTAACGGACTGAAAAGCACGAGGCTAAAAAACATGAATCGTCCCTCACCAAACATCTACTAACACGACTGGTATTGAACTTCCCTTTAATAGTGCTGTTGTAGTCATGTACGTGACCGCGTTCTTGCCGTTCGGAATTTCCAACAACACTTGTGGGGCTGTGTGTATTCAAGACAAGTTTGAGCCAACATCCGTTGGAAAAAAATCCGGTTTTGTTGTCAGAATGTCCGATCGTCTGTAAGCGACATGGTTGGCACCGGGCCAATTAGGGCTAGGTGCCACGGACTAGTTGATAGGTCAGAGAAGAAGAAGGGGTTAACAGTGAGCTCACTCCCTCCCCCTCTCTTGCGTAGATCAGTCCCCCTATAGGCCAGATCAGGTCCTATTAGATGGCAGGAAAGAGGGCAGGTGATCAGGGGGTGGGTGGGCCAGAGGTGTCTTAAAACGGATGGTTCACAAAAAAGAAAATATTAAAAGCCAGCAGCAACAAATACTGCAGCTGCTGACTTTTAATATTAGGACACTTACCTGTCCTGGAGTCCAGCGCCGTCCGCAGCAGAGGATGAGCGATCGCTCGTCTCTCTGCTGTTCCCCGCTCCATCCACGGTGAGGGAACCAGGAAGTGAAGCGCTGCGGCTTCACTGCCCGGTTCCCTACGGCGCATGCGCGAGTCGCGCTGCGCCCGCCGATTGGCTCCAGCTGTGTGCTGGGAGCCGAGTGTTCCCAGCACACAACGGGGGACGGACGGGATGTGATGCAATGCCCGTCTTTTACCAGTGAATGCTGGGCCGGAAGTGGGTGCAGATACCTGTCTATCTGCACCCCCTCCCCCCTGAACGGTGTCAATTGTGACACCGGAGGGGGGGAGTCTTCGGATCAGCGGATCTTCACTTTAGGGTGGAGATCCGCTTTAAGGAGAGATTCCCCCCTCCCTTCTTCCTCTTACCTCTAACAGCGTCAGCAGTGGAAAGTTCCCCGCCCTCCCGCCCCTATTTTCTGGAGCTGCTAATGTTTTCAATTATGTTTGTAACCTTTTTTAAAAAAAAACAACAAAAAAAAAAACACAACAATAGCGTATTTTGAGAGTACATTACAAAAAAAATAAAAAAAAATAAAGAAAAAACTAAATAAATAAACAGTGCGGAAGTGATTGAATATAATATTTCTTTATGTTTTTTACGGGTGATTTGTCGTTGGCCTTACGGCCCCTGTTTTTTACTTGCATTGGTGTATGAAAGTATTTCTATGGTTATTTGTAAGTCACAGCTGGCGGTACAGGAGAATAAAGTTATGAAGGAGGGGTGGAAGGCTATTATGCCCGTCGGCTTAGGCCGGCGGCTGGCTGGTTGCTTCCCCCTGGTGAACAACCTATTGAAAGGTTAATAAAGGTTAACAATGTTCGAGTTATGTTATACCAAAATAAAGCTGTGGCCGAACCCTACGTCCACTCAAGGATAAAGCTGTTGTCAGTGTCCTTATTTAAGGTTACAGGGATGAGACGAACAAGCGGTTGCTGGTAAGGGGTTTATTCAATTAGTCTTAGTGACACTTTTTGGGGACCAGTGACACCAATACAGTGATCATTGCTCAAAAAATTGCACTGTCACTGTATAAATGACACTGGCAGGGAAGAGGTTAACACCAAGGTGTTCTCCTAGGCCTAGGGAGTGCTTTCTAACTGTGGAGGGGATTGAATGCACTGAATGAAAAGAGAGATCCGTGTTTCTGCTTAGCATAAACACAATCTTTTCCTCCCTGACAGGACAGCGGTCTGCCTTGTTAACATAATTGATGTACAATCAACTAATTGCTTGTTCTACTGGGCATCCCATATATTCCTATCCCTATCCAAGTTCAAATCCGCCCAAAATAATACAAAACAAACACATGGACTGTTCATTGTTTTAAAAAGTGACTGGAAAGTGAATGAAGGGCTGGGCAGGCAGAGAGGTGGGCTACATCACATAGCAGCCCCTACAGGTGTACCGCTACGACTGTGTTTTACTGGTTATTTGTTAATACATGGCTGCTACGGACAAATTTTCTCCAAAAGGGTGTCGTCTATTTATTTTCTAATTGTGGGTAACAATTAAATGGGGAGGACGTAGTGGTACAGGAATTTGTGTGTTTGCATCTGTCTTACCATAGTTGTGTATAATCTAGACATGTGCATTTGTTTTCGTCCGAATGCATTTTCGTTATTATTTTTACAAACGAAAACGAACATGCAAAATCCGAAATCTGAAAGAACGGACATAAAAAAATGCTTTATTTTAGTTTCCGTTGCTAAAACAGTTTGATATAGATAAGAGATTCGACATGACACTGAAAATAGCAATCAGTGTCTATCGAATCTCCGGTCGAATGTGCCTAACCTTAACTCTATCAGTCCTAGATTATTCTACATAGAGAGGAAAGATTCGACATTATAGAGACAGTGTTGGGATCGACCATTCAACATGAACGACGAAGATTAGACGAATCAGCCAAAAACATATGTAGCACTACCCCCGAAGGAGCTGCTGGTTCGTTTTGGGCGGGATGTTACCTCGTGTTTCTCCAGTGTCTAGGGCTGTTTGGTGAAAGTTGTAGTAACGGAATGTCCACGACAGGTGTCTTTTTTAATTTTTTTTATCAGAAATAGGGAAACAGTCCTGCTCCCATGTGTAATGTCTCTTTCACCACTCCAGCCTGAGTGGGTATAGCGCACCTGGACAGGCCTCTCTCACCAGCCTGGCAGCCAGAATAGCACTCGATCATTAGGAAAAAGTCTCTGCCACAGACCTTCCTGGTAAATGAACAGCGGAGATAATCCTCCTTAGCAGACTTGGCACCTGGATCTCCGTCGGGTAGTTTTGAATTAGGGTACCGACTGATGGGCGGCCAACATCCAGCCTTTCAGTGTCCGGTTCCCCTGGTCCCCAATGGATAGTCAGGTCCCTATCGGAACACCAGCCTCACTTGGTACTCCTCAGGCAGACTCTCCACTGTACGGCCTCCTCCAACTGGACAGAAAACCTAGGACCTTCTTAGGTGGGACTCAGTCGATTACTGAGTCCCCAAGCGGCAGATCAATTGCTCCGGGCCAACGTGGTTGCACGTGCAACCCCGGCCGGAAGACTATTTGCGTAAAGTGGCTACCCTAAAGGTTGGCGCCACACGAGGAGAGACCCAAGAAGATAGCGTCTGCCTCATAAATACCCTCTCCTAGCATGCACAGCGAGGCAAAACCCTCCTGATAGGCTACTGGGGAAGAGCACCCAATCCTTGACTCCGCTGCTGCCACCTGCCGACCCGGGTGAGATCAGCACCCCAGAAATAACAGAATGGACCACAGCACAGCCAAAGCTGAGACAGAGACCCAAATTTGAACAAATCAACATGGTCAGAGTTGACTAAGGCCCCGTTCACACGACCAAGAAACTCGACGGGCGAAACACATCGTTTTCCTCGTCGAGTTCCTTGTTAGGCTTGTCGAGGAACTCGACAAGCTTGCTTTGCGTACACACGTTAAAGACCAAATCTCCTCGGCGGTGACTTCAACACATACAACAACAGGGGAAGTTTGATTCCATTGGCTCAACTCTTGGGGCTGCTTTTGCTAATCTCATGTTACTGAAAAGTTTGGTGAGAGACATTTTCACTTTTCAGTCTGTTACAGCGTGACAAATGTGCTATTTCCATTACAAACGCTACTTTTACAGAAGGTGCGCGGGTTTCTAAGCATACACACGCTCGAGTTTCTCGTCGGAAACCAGCCCGACGAGAAACTCGACAAGCCAAATTCTACTCCCGTCGAGAAAATAGAGAACCTGCTCTCTTTTTGGCTTGACGAGTTTCTCGACAGTTTTCTCGGCGAAAAGTGTACACACGACCGGTTTTCTCGGCAGAATACGTCTCCCATCAAGTTTCTTGATGGATTCTGCCGAGAAAACCGGTCGTGTGTACGGGGCTTAACTCTCTGACCCCCTCTAAATTTAACATACTGGAAAGTAACCAGGCGCTACACACACAAACATCAAATCTGTCATTGTAATCTTATGGTGTCTGTCGAAAGTTCTAAGAATATTCGACAAGCAGCTAAACTGTACAACGACGCAATCGTACATTTCCGGTCAAATGCTCGGCCATAGGCTATAGAAAAATTTGAATGTTGGTTTACTAGTAATAATAGTTTATAAATATAATTATTTCTAGTGTCATACAACATTAGAATTCTTCTGTAGCTTGTAGGCGGAACATTCAACTGGAAATGTACGATTGCGGCGTCGTACAGTTTAGCTGCTTGTCGAATCTTCTTAGAACATTCAACAGACACCATAAGCCTTCAATGACAGATTCGACCTTAATTAATTCGGATTTTCAGTCAAATGCATTTTTTTTTAACGAAACAAAATAAATTGGAGTAACTAAATTAATTAATTTTTCAGACCAAAATGAAATTCCGAAATTAAATATTTCACTGTTGCACATGCCTAGTATAATCCAATGCTACATGTTTTAAAATGTTTTATTTAGCCATTAAAAGGTATCAATCCTTGTACCTTTCTTCACCATTACACGTCTGTACCGTGTACATGTTTCTAAAATTTCAACAGTTATTTCCATCTTTAGGAATTGCAATGTAGCCTGACATACTTTCCAGGATACTGTAACACATTGAGAAGATGTATAGCTTGACAAGTTTTCTCTCTCGAGGATTGTAATCTTTGTACAGAGCTTTAGACTGCATGTGGCTAATGATGAGCGCCAATTGCCCAGAACTCTACGTGTCTGGAAGGAGCACTTAGCGATCTCTGGATAAGCAGCTTGACTCTCCGCAAATGGTCTTTATGGCTGAAATTTTGTTTCTGAAAATATAAAAAGAATGCATTCTGCCATCTGTCATGTATCAGCAGATAATACCAGGAATATCCAAGCATCCAAGAAAACTCATGCACCCTGGAGTAGCAGACAGAAAATATGTATGTCACCAGCTGCCCTTATACAAGCATGGTTTAAATGCTTGCTTTCAATGAGATGATGTAATATTGACGTCATAGGATCCCATGAGAACAGTCAGCAAACTACCCACCCTTTTGTCTATAATAGACATTAGGTAAATCACAATTACAGTAGCATACAGGTCACATGCTGTGGCCTAGTGATAAAGACGTCCTATTACTGGTAGTGTCGTACATACCAAATTCCTGGGCTTTGGCTGAACAGCCCATATTGTCAGGCTTAGCTCAGAGTTATAGTAAAGGTCAGTGTATTTCAAATGTTGGTTGTTCACAATCGATTCTATATGGAGTAGTGCACAGACCCTTGACGGGTCCCACTGTTTGTCCCAAATTTTATTCTCAAGTGACTGCAAGCAGGCAGCCTCAGGGTGGCTTCCCACGCTCTCTACACAAGAGCCAGGCTGTAAGTGTCTTTTTCTTTAGATTTATTGATTGAAAACTGGGATAGTGAGCCTTGGAATACTCCAAACTTAGTGCAAAATGCATTAATCTCATGCCTCTAAATTAAACAGAATTTTGAAACCGTACCTTCATCCTAATCTTAAAAGAATAGCAGAAGGACCCATGTAACCCCAGAGACCCTAGAGTACCAACAAAATAAAGTGGATGGGGAGGACAATTGTGGTACACTATAGACAGGTAAACGCAAAAAGAGCAGTGATCTCAAAAAATATACATCAATTTATTAATACAATGACACAAAGACAAAAGATAAAAAAACAACAGACATTGACAATGTTTAAAAACAATGCACATAACGTGACAACAAACAGATCACCGGAGGTGCAATTCCCACAATAGTTTTTTTTGGGGGGGGTGAAGGTTGTGGGGGGGGGGGCCTTTTGTGTCAAAATATTTTAGTAGTTTTTAATTTTTAATAATTGATTTTTTTTTTTATTCAATTAGTTTTTTTTTTTTTTTACTCTACTCAGTTATCACAGGACACAGGAGCAATCTCACTCAGTGTCCAAGTCCTGACAGGTGAGGAGAGGAGCCAGCTGCAGGGGACAAAGGAGGGGGGGGCGGAAGAGGATGACAGGGGCAGCAGTAGAGAAGATGGGACTGGGGGAGAACGGGGGATGGAGGACACGGAGAGGGCCGGGGAGGAACGGATAGATGGAGAAGGACACAAAAGGAGTCGGGGGAGGAGCACACAGAACTACAGTGAATGATCAGTGCAGCAGAAAACAGCTGTAAACACTGATCTAATTTTATAGCTTTTTAGCTGATAGCCACTGGAGGGAGAAAATGAGAAGCGGTTGGCAGCTAAATATCTATACAGAGAGATCGGTGTTCATAGCTGTTTTCTCACCGCTCATTCCCGGGAGATCGTGAGGCACTTGCGGGTGTGCGGGAGCTGCTACAGAAATGTGGGAGTCTCCAGCACCTCGCGGGATAATTGAGATGTTTGTTATAAACTATAGGTACTTATACAGAACCACCAGTTTATGCAGTGCTTTACACATATTATGTACATTTACATCAGTCCCTGCCCTCAAGGAGCTTACAATCTAAGATCCCTAAACTCACATTGATACCTACACAGGCTAATTTTGACAGAAGCCAATTAACCTACCAGCATGTATCCGAAGTTTGGGAGGAAACTGGAGTACCCAGAGAAAACCCACACAGGTACAGGGAGAACATGCAGACTCCAGGCAGACAGTGCTGTTGTGTGGGATTCAAACCAACTAACCCTAGTTCTGCTAGGTAGAAGTGCTAACCACTTAGCTACAGTGATAAGTGAAATAAAGCTCAGGGGACTCCAATGCAAGAGTGAACCTGAGCCAGCAAATCTGAAACTGACTCCCCAAAATTAAACAAGGACAGTCTCTAGGATGACCTTCAGGCTTGGACTCACTATGCACTGGGTGCTGGAATGCTTTCCTTCAGTACCAGACAGCTTCGGTACGGTGTCCCTCCAGGTCAGATCCTTTGTGGACTTCCTGCAGACGGCTTCCAGAAACTTTAGACATGGGCCCCCCAACTCTTCCTGATCTGGGACCCTGATAGCCTCCCGCAAATCTCAGCTAACTGACCCAGAAAGCCACAACCCTAAGAATGGGTCTTCTCCACACACAGACAAGGACCTCCTTATACTACAGCACAACACGACCGCATGCCCTGGGACACAGCGCAACCAATGTGATGCCAGTCTGTGCCCTTCAGTGACACCAATCTGTGCCCATCAGTGATGCCAATTTGTGCCCATCATTAAGGCCAATATGTGCCCATCATTGATCCACGTCAGTGCTGCCTTTCAATGCCTGCTCATCAGTGCCCCCTATCAGTGCCGCCCAGCAGTGCTGCCCATCAGTACAACCTATCATTGCTTATAAGTGCCACCTAATAGTGCCGCCTAACAGTGCTCATCAGTGCTGCATATTAGTGCCTGCTCATCAGTGCCCATCAGTGTCGTATATCCGTGCCACCTATCATTGGCCATAAGTGCCACCTATCAGTGCGCATTAATGCTGCCTATAAGTGCTGCATATCAGTGCCCATCAGCGCTGCATATTAGTGTCTCCTCATCAGTGCAGCCTATCAGTCCCATCAAAGCAGCCTCTTTAGAGCACATCAGTGAAGGAGAAAAATCACTTTTTTGCAAAAAAATAAAAAATCCAGTGGTGATTAAATACCACCAAAGAAAAGCTGTATTGGTGGGAAAAACAGTGATAAAAAATGTATTTGGGAACAGCGTTGCATGACCGAGTAATTGTCATTTAACCACTTAAGGACCTTGGGTGTTTTTCAGATTTGGTGTTTACAAGACTAAAACTTTTTTTTTTTTTTTGCTAGAAAATTACTTAAAACCCCCAAACACTATATATATTTTTTTCTAACACCCTAGAGAATTTACTTTTTTTAATTAAAAAATAAGACAACAATAAATTTGGCCCAATTTTTTTATATATTGTGAAAGATAATGTTACGCCGAGTAAAATGATACCCAACATGTCACGCTAAAAAATTGCGCCCGCTCATGGCATGGCGTCAAATTTTTACCCTTAAAAGTCTCGATAGGCGACGTTTAAAAAATTCTATAGGTTGCATTTTTTGAGCTCTAACGATCGCGGCGATACCTCACTTATGTGGTTTGAAGACCATTTTCATATACGGAGCGCTACTCACGTATGCGTTCGCTTCTGCACGCGAGCTCGTCAGGACGGGGCACATTTAAAAAAAAAATCTTTGTTTTCTTTCTATTTTCATTTATTTTAACATTTTTTACATTAAAAAAAAAAAAAATGATCACTTTTGTTCCTATTACTAGGAATGTAAACATCCTTTGTAATAGAAAAAAGCATGACAGGTCCTCTTAAATATGAGATCTGGTGTCAAAAAGACTTCAGATCTCATATTTAGACTTAAATGCAACAAAACAAAATGGAAATTTTGTCATTTGAAAAAATGACAAAAAAAAAAATGTTCCTTTAAGACGCATTGGCGGGACTGACGTTTTGACATCACTTCCGTCCCTGCTATGCTATGGGGATGGGTGGGGGCCATCTTGCCCTCACTCGCATTCCCCACACAGCAGGCTGAAGGACCCGATCGCCTCCACCGCTACCGACGGCTCCGGTAAGCGGCGGAGGGGCCCCCCTCCTGCCACCGATAACAGTGATCTCGTGGCGAATCTGCTGCGGAGACCACCGTTATCGTAAACAGGACCGCTCATGCTAAAGATGGATACTTCGGTTGTGGCAGCAGCTGCTGCCATTACCGAGATATTCATCTTTAAAATACCGACGTATATGTACATGAGCGGGTCCTTAAGTGAGTGTGACAGCGCTGAAAGCTGAAAATTGGCCTGGGCAGGAAGGGGGTAAAAGCACCCAGTAGGCAAGTGGTTAAACTACACCTTTTTGCATATTTTAACTGCCAGTCTCATTATTCCATTAGCTTTGCCACAAATGTTCTACTTTGAGCAGGCAATTCAGCATACAAAAGAAAGAAAATGGAAATCAGGGGAAAGTGATGCATGTGTTTTAAAGCAAAAAAAATAAAAAACCCAGATGTTTCCATCTTCAGGAATTGCAATGTAGCCTGACATACTTTCCAGGATACTGTAACACATTGAGAAGATGTAGAGCTTGACAAGCTCTCTTTCGAGGATTGTAATCTTTTTAAAGAAAAGTCTTTTATGACTGGGGCTAGGATTGGTCTTTTATTGCCCTCACTGGCCACCAACACAAAGGGGCATTTTATTAACCCTACTGATCACCGTCCAGTCCCCAAAAAGTTTGGGGTGGGAAAGAGGTCCATTGCTTGAAAAGACTGGGGACTCCATTTCTATCCTTTTCTTATGCAAAGCTTTTATAAAAAAATGATCCTGTGGATATATCATATGACAGAAATGTATTTATAGTGGAATTAAACCTCTGCATAAAATAAAATAAAATCAATGGCCTCAGGAGCTTTTTGCCATTATGTTCTAGTATGCAGCTAACATTAGTACATGATGGCAGACTTCCATGCCAAGCGATCCCCTTCAGCACTGCAATGTCAACTCACTCAACTGTCACGGGTGCTTTCATCTTCTCCCGGTCTTCCTTCCAGGTTCAGACTGTTTGGCTGTTTGATTGGCCAGACTGTGATGATGTCACTCCCGTGCATTCCCATGGTCATCACATCATCAGAGCACAGAATGTATATAAATACTGAAGGCAGAGAGAAGCAGTTGTGGCAGAAGACGCCAATAGGGTCTCTTCTGTCATAAAACCCCACCTATTAGCATTTTCTTTTAAATTAAAGTGGATGTTTTTTTTTTTTTAATGTCACAATTTTTTGTTTATGATTTCCTATCATCTGTGCCCAGTCTTGTCACACAGAGTTAATCCAGCTCTGAGCAATCCTCTTTTATTGTTCAGTGAAATAAAACGGACTTACAGAGAAAAGCTTTAGTCCGTTCCGCCCCTTTGCTGTGAGTGACAGGTTATTTACATATCTCATGCACTAGCCTGGAGACACATCGGGCCAGATCCACAAACAATTATGGTGGCGTATCTCCAGATACGCCGCCGTAATTTCAAACCTGCGCTGGCGTATCTTTGTTTTGTATCCACAAAACAAGATACGCAGTTTTTTTGCGTAGATACGCCATCTTAGGCCGTCCTATTTAAGTTTAATATTTACGCTGGACGCTAGGGGTGCTTCCGTATATTTTCCACATCGAATATGCAAATCAGCTAGATACGTCGATCCACGAACGTACGTACGCCCGCCGTAGTGTTTTTACGTTGTTTGTGTAAGCATATGTCCGGCGTAAAGTTACCCCTGCTGTATGGAGGCGTACGTAATGTTAAGTATTGACGTCGGGCCAGCATCTAATTTTCCGTTGTTAGCGTCGTTTGCGTAAACCATTCGCGAATAGGAATTTGCGTAAGTTACGTTCACGTCATTTTCATTGATGTTTTGCAACGTGATTTGGAGCTTGCGCACTGGGATACGTCCACGGCCGGTGCACGCGCAGTTTAAAAAAAAACGTAATTTACGTCGGGTCACGAATGATTTAAATAAAACACGCCCACCTCAAATCCCCATTTGAATTCCGCAGGCCGTAACTTAGGACGCAAGTCCTTTGTGGACACGGAACTTGCCTTCCTATCGTACGGCGGCGTAGCGAAGATAATATACGCTACGCCGCTACTGAGATACGGGGGGCTTTGTGGCCCATCCTGTGTAAAATGTTCACAATTCACATCCTCCCGCCCCTCCTCTCCATTCCAGCTCTCCCAGGATTGGCTGCATTTACTGTGTTTTGACTGGATGTTTCTCATCATGGGGTGTGATCCACAGTTCAGTGTGACGAGGAAATGCATGTATAGTGCAGTAAAAACAGAACAGAAAGCAGAATATACACAGTCAAGTGATCTGATTTAGGTTAGATGTATCTAGTGAGAGCTGGGCAGATATGCAGTGTGTGTGTCTGAGGTCACCTGATAGTTACATAGTTAGTCAGGTTGAAAAAAGACACAAGTCCATCCAGTCCAACCATAAAAAAATAAACAAACAAAATAAAACACAGTACATCCCATACACCCAACTCCATACCCACAGTTGATCCAGAGGAAGGCAAAAAACCCCAGCAGAGCGATGATCCAATTTGCTACCGGAGGGGAAAAAATTCCTTCCTGATCCCCCGAGAGGCAATCGGATTTACCCCGGATCAACTTTACCTACAAAACTTAGTACTCAGTTATATTATGTGCATTTAGGAAAGAATCCAGGCCCTTCTTAAAGCAATCTACTGAGCTGGCCAGAACCACCTCTGGAGGGAGTCTGTTCCACATGTTCACAGCTCTTACTGTGAAGAAACCTTTCTGTATTTGGAGGTGAAATCTCTTTTCCTCCAGACGTAAAGAGTGCCCCCTTGTCCTCAGTGTTGACCGTAAAGTGAATAACTCAACACCAAGTTCACTATATGGACCTCTTATATATTTGTACATGTTGATCATATCCCCCCTTATTCTCCTCTTCTCAAGAGTGAATAAATTCAGTTTTTCTAATCTTTCCTCATAGCTGAGCTCCTCAATGCCTCTGCATTTTCTCCAGTTCTCCGATATCCTTTTTGAGAACTGGTGCCCAAAACTGGACTGCATATTCCAGATGAGGTCTTACTAATGATTTGTACAGGGGGGCAAAATGATATCTCTATCTCTGGAGTCCTCTCTCTTATACAAGAAAGGACTTTGCTCGCTTTGGAAATCGCAGCTTGGCATTGCATGCCATTATTGAGCTTATGATCAACTAAAACCCCCAAAAAAGACAAAGAAGGGTTCCCCAAATGGGCTTTTAGGCAGCAATATAAAGAATATAGAAGTATGTATAGGTTATATAAAGCAGTATTTATTGCCAAAATCCCCGGTAACCACATGAGTTAGAACAAGTTGGAACATTTGTATAAATGAAATAAAATAAAGGTCAACATTCCTGAATACAGTGTGCATAGAAAATACATATACAGTTTTGTATCGTTAAGCCCCGACGCGTTTCGACCAATCCGGTCTCTTCAGGGGGCAAAAATGTTTCTAGAAAATAATAATATTAAGGTATGAATTCAAAGTAAGTACATAACATCATATAAAACAATAAAATGGTATACTGATATAGTTACCACTGAATCAGGAAATGGATAACATAAAAAGCCGCTGTGAGGTCCGGAGGGGCCTGACTGCCCCCGCCCATCCAAAGCGGCGGAGGGGCCTGCCCCAGGGAACCTACAAGGAGCCACACAAAGAGCATCCGCCAGGAGCAACGGAGGGGCAGTCACCTGCAGAGGAACACCCACAAAGCCCATGATTAGTGGAAATGATTATTTCGGGTAGGTTGGTTAAAAAGTTAATTGCTGGTTTGCAGCCAATTAATGTGTAGGTACATATATTAGGGTAATATAGTGGTACAGGGGCTGAGGGCAAGTGCCAATTGCCAACACATATAGGGAGAGTAAAGGCATACTTAGGGGTCCAATACGAGTAAGATAGTTGGGAGTATAAAATTAAGTGAGAAATTGCTGTAATGAGAATCAGTGAATACAAGTGAATGAGATAGTGAGTGTAAACTAATAAGGTGGGCGATTGTCAAAATAAGACAGACCAATGGTGAAATAAGTGTGTGAAATAAGAGTGAAAGTTGAAGTGAAAAACAATATGGTGAGAGTGAAATAAAAAATAGGAAGGTGGATGATTAGTCCCTCAATGAGATGGGGGATGGTGTGAGTGAGTGTGGTGAAGAGTGAAAGGATCTTAAAAAGCATGAATGAGTGAGATATTTACCTGATAAAATCAAGGGTAGAGGTTGGATAAAGTAATTATGGAACCCAGACAGCAGTTATGCATTCTAGGAATGGACACAATGCCAGAAAATAGGGACAGAGATGCATTAGCATCCAATCTGGCCTACATGGAACCTTGTGATGGTTCCCTGATGAGCTGCTCCCTATATATGCCCCTTAGTGGGTGTGGTGATCAGATGATCACATGCAGGTGGACTGCCTCCCTCCATTGAGCCATGGGGAGGCTTGTGGCCGCCGAAATGGCAGCCCACGTGTGGCTTCCTCGGCGTTCCTGGAGGGCTACACCAGCCCCGACAATGTCGTCATCCCCGACATAGCAACGCGGCGTCAAAACGCTGCACGCACGCCCAGGAGCGTGCTTGCGCGCTGCGCCGCGGCTTGAACGGGGAGGATCCAAGGAACACCACCAGCTGGGAAAAGCTCAATGGGGCGTCTGGGGACTGGCTCCAGCACCCCACGAGCAATGGGAAGGGGGACAGGAACTGTCCCCCCTCCCCCAGCCGGGAAGTAACCGAGGGCCCGGTCCCATCCCCCATGAGGGTGGGGGGGGTTTGGCCATTCCCCGCCGGAAAGAACAAGCGGCCATAATACATTATAAAGACCATATGTGACAGTTGACATCCATATACTGAACTTCAAGAAAAGGGGAAGGGGGTATTTTATACAGGCATATTATATAGATAATGTATAGACATAAATAGCGTGTTAGTACCATGGCTATAAACCCCAAGCTTGTTGGATATGATTTAATTAGGACAAATATTCGGTAGGAGTATTTGAACATGCTAGAATACAGAAGTCTGTCCTGCAATTACTTCCGAAGCGAGCAAAAGAGGGGGGATTAGGGGTACAGTCCCCCCAAAAAAACAGAAGGAAAAATAATAATGATAAACCTTCTGAAAACCTCAACACCAAGCTGATGTATGATGCACCAGAAATGTGAGTCATGGGTTGGGTATGCAGGGGGTCTTGCAGTTACTTCCGAAGCGAGCAAAAGAGGGGGGATTAGGGGTACAGTCCCCCCAAAACACAGAAGGAAAAATAATAAACCTTCTGAAGACCTCAACACCAAGCTGATGTAAGATGCACCAGAAATGTGAGTCATGGGTTGGGTATGCAGGGGTTGAAGCTGAACATGGAAAAACACACAATTAATGTCAATCTCAATATGTCAGGGGAGAAAGGGGGGTTTTAGCCCCCAAGTGTTAATGCGAAAGAGAGAGGACACATATTGAGAACATAGTTAAGCTGCTCGCCCCGAAATTACAAAAAAGACAAAGAAGGGTTCCCCAAATGGGCTTTTAGGCAGCAATATAAAGAATATAGAAGTATGTATAGGTTATATAAAGCAGTATTTATTGCCAAAATCCCCGGTAACCACATGAGTTAGAACAAGTTGGAACATTTGTATAAATGAAATAAAATAAAGGTCAACATTCCTGAATACAGTGTGCATAGAAAATACATATACAGTTTTGTATCGTTAAGCCCCGACGCGTTTCGACCAATCCGGTCTCTTCAGGGGGCAAAAATGTTTCTAGAAAATAATAATATTAAGGTATGAATTCAAAGTAAGTACATAACATCATATAAAACAATAAAATGGTATACTGATATAGTTACCACTGAATCAGGAAATGGATAACATAAAAAGCCGCTGTGAGGTCCGGAGGGGCCTGACTGCCCCCGCCCATCCAAAGCGGCGGAGGGGCCTGCCCCAGGGAACCTACAAGGAGCCACACAAAGAGCATCCGCCAGGAGCAACGGAGGGGCAGTCACCTGCAGAGGAACACCCACAAAGCCCATGATTAGTGGAAATGATTATTTCGGGTAGGTTGGTTAAAAAGTTAATTGCTGGTTTGCAGCCAATTAATGTGTAGGTACATATATTAGGGTAATATAGTGGTACAGGGGCTGAGGGCAAGTGCCAATTGCCAACACATATAGGGAGAGTAAAGGCATACTTAGGGGTCCAATACGAGTAAGATAGTTGGGAGTATAAAATTAAGTGAGAAATTGCTGTAATGAGAATCAGTGAATACAAGTGAATGAGATAGTGAGTGTAAACTAATAAGGTGGGCGATTGTCAAAATAAGACAGACCAATGGTGAAATAAGTGTGTGAAATAAGAGTGAAAGTTGAAGTGAAAAACAATATGGTGAGAGTGAAATAAAAAATAGGAAGGTGGATGATTAGTCCCTCAATGAGATGGGGGATGGTGTGAGTGAGTGTGGTGAAGAGTGAAAGGATCTTAAAAAGCATGAATGAGTGAGATATTTACCTGATAAAATCAAGGGTAGAGGTTGGATAAAGTAATTATGGAACCCAGACAGCAGTTATGCATTCTAGGAATGGACACAATGCCAGAAAATAGGGACAGAGATGCATTAGCATCCAATCTGGCCTACATGGAACCTTGTGATGGTTCCCTGATGAGCTGCTCCCTATATATGCCCCTTAGTGGGTGTGGTGATCAGATGATCACATGCAGGTGGACTGCCTCCCTCCATTGAGCCATGGGGAGGCTTGTGGCCGCCGAAATGGCAGCCCACGTGTGGCTTCCTCGGCGTTCCTGGAGGGCTACACCAGCCCCGACAATGTCGTCATCCCCGACATAGCAACGCGGCGTCAAAACGCTGCACGCACGCCCAGGAGCGTGCTTGCGCGCTGCGCCGCGGCTTGAACGGGGAGGATCCAAGGAACACCACCAGCTGGGAAAAGCTCAATGGGGCGTCTGGGGACTGGCTCCAGCACCCCACGAGCAATGGGAAGGGGGACAGGAACTGTCCCCCCTCCCCCAGCCGGGAAGTAACCGAGGGCCCGGTCCCATCCCCCATGAGGGTGGGGGGGGTTTGGCCATTCCCCGCCGGAAAGAACAAGCGGCCATAATACATTATAAAGACCATATGTGACAGTTGACATCCATATACTGAACTTCAAGAAAAGGGGAAGGGGGTATTTTATACAGGCATATTATATAGATAATGTATAGACATAAATAGCGTGTTAGTACCATGGCTATAAACCCCAAGCTTGTTGGATATGATTTAATTAGGACAAATATTCGGTAGGAGTATTTGAACATGCTAGAATACAGAAGTCTGTCCTGCAATTACTTCCGAAGCGAGCAAAAGAGGGGGGATTAGGGGTACAGTCCCCCCAAAAAAAACAGAAGGAAAAATAATAATGATAAACCTTCTGAAAACCTCAACACCAAGCTGATGTATGATGCACCAGAAATGTGAGTCATGGGTTGGGTATGCAGGGGGTCTTGCAGTTACTTCCGAAGCGAGCAAAAGAGGGGGGATTAGGGGTACAGTCCCCCCAAAACACAGAAGGAAAAATAATAAACCTTCTGAAGACCTCAACACCAAGCTGATGTAAGATGCACCAGAAATGTGAGTCATGGGTTGGGTATGCAGGGGTTGAAGCTGAACATGGAAAAACACACAATTAATGTCAATCTCAATATGTCAGGGGAGAAAGGGGGGTTTTAGCCCCCAAGTGTTAATGCGAAAGAGAGAGGACACATATTGAGAACATAGTTAAGCTGCTCGCCCCGAAATTACAAAAAAGACAAAGAAGGGTTCCCCAAATGGGCTTTTAGGCAGCAATATAAAGAATATAGAAGTATGTATAGGTTATATAAAGCAGTATTTATTGCCAAAATCCCCGGTAACCACATGAGTTAGAACAAGTTGGAACATTTGTATAAATGAAATAAAATAAAGGTCAACATTCCTGAATACAGTGTGCATAGAAAATACATATACAGTTTTGTATCGTTAAGCCCCGACGCGTTTCGACCAATCCGGTCTCTTCAGGGGGCAAAAATGTTTCTAGAAAATAATAATATTAAGGTATGAATTCAAAGTAAGTACATAACATCATATAAAACAATAAAATGGTATACTGATATAGTTACCACTGAATCAGGAAATGGATAACATAAAAAGCCGCTGTGAGGTCCGGAGGGGCCTGACTGCCCCCGCCCATCCAAAGCGGCGGAGGGGCCTGCCCCAGGGAACCTACAAGGAGCCACACAAAGAGCATCCGCCAGGAGCAACGGAGGGGCAGTCACCTGCAGAGGAACACCCACAAAGCCCATGATTAGTGGAAATGATTATTTCGGGTAGGTTGGTTAAAAAGTTAATTGCTGGTTTGCAGCCAATTAATGTGTAGGTACATATATTAGGGTAATATAGTGGTACAGGGGCTGAGGGCAAGTGCCAATTGCCAACACATATAGGGAGAGTAAAGGCATACTTAGGGGTCCAATACGAGTAAGATAGTTGGGAGTATAAAATTAAGTGAGAAATTGCTGTAATGAGACCCCCAGATCCTTCTCCACTACAGATCCCCCCAGTTGAACTCCCCCTAGTATGTATGATGCATGCATATTCTTAGCCCCCAAGTGCATAACTTTACATTTATCAACATTAAACCTCATCTGCCACATAGTCGCCCAATTAGACAGAGCATTGAGGTCGGCTTGTAAATTGGAGACATCCTGTAAGGACGTTATTCCACTGCATAGCTTGGTGTCATCTGCAAAAACAGAAATGTTACTTTGGATCTCAGACCCAATATCATTTATAAATATATTGAAAAGTAAGGGACCCAACACTGAACCTTGGGGTACACCGCTGATAACCTTGGACCATTCAGAGTAAGAATCATTAACCACAACTCTCTGAATCCTGTCTTTCAGCCAGTTTTCTATCCATTTACAAACTGATATATCTAATCCTGTAGACCTTACCTTACACATGAGCCGTGTGTGGGGAACTGTATCGAACGCTTTTGCAAAATCCAAGTATACCACGTCCACAGCCACGCCTCTGTCCAGGGTTTTACTTACCTCTTCATAAAAGGAAATCAGGTTTGTCTGACAACTTCTGTCTTTCATGAATCCATGCTGTCTGCTGCTTAAATAGTTTGTTTCCAGCAAGAACTCATCCATGTGGTCTTTTATTAAACATTCCAGTATCTTCCCAACTATAGAAGTTAAACTAACAGGTCTATAGTTACTTGGTAAAGACTTTGTTCCCTTTTTAAATATGGGCACCACATTGGCTCTACGCCAATCCAGTGGTACTATTCCTGTCATTAATGAGTCCCTAAATATTAGATACAGTGGCTTTGAAATTTCAGAGCTCAATTCTTTTAGGATCCGTGGGTGGATGCCATCTGGTCCAGGTGCTTTATCCACCTTTATTCTGTCTAAATATTTCTGGACCATATCACTTTTGAGCCATTGTGGATTTGGGGCTGTGTCACTCCCACCCCCATTATGGACATGAGCTCCCCCATTCTCCATTGTATACACAGAGCTGAAGAAAGCATTTAATAAATTTGCCTTCTCTATGTCCTCAGTCACCCACTCTAGATTATTTTGTAAAGGGCCTACATGCTCAGACTTGACCTTTTTACTATTAATATATTTAAAGAATTTTTTGGGGTTTGTCCTACTATCTTTTGCAATCTGTCGTTCATTTTGAATTTTTGCATCTTTGATTTCCTTTTTACATATTCTATTATATTCTTTGTAACATTTAAACGACACTAGTGTTCCTTTATTTTTATATTTTTTAAAAGCTATTTTCTTATTGTTTATAGCTTTTTTAACTTTGACCGTGAGCCACATAGGTTTTATCTTTAGCCTTTTAAACTTATTGCCCATGGGAATATACTTTGCAGTGAGGTTCCAAAGAGTCTTTTTGAAGAATTCCCATTTCTGTTCTGTGTTCATCGGTGCCAATATTCCCTCCCAGTCCAAGCCCTGGAGAGCAGTCCTCATGCTTTGAAAATTTGCTCTCTTGAAATTAAGTGTTTTTATCTTTCCTGTATGTATTTCTTGCTTATAGTTAATATTAAATGAAATCATGTTATGATCACTGCTACCCAGGTGTTCCTTTATCTGAACATTAGTAATAAGCTCTGCATGGTTTGAGATTACCAAGTCTAACAGAGCATCATTCCTAGTTGGGGCCTCAAAAAACTGGACCATAAAATTGTCCTGCAATAGGTTTTTAAATTTTTGTCCTTTAACTGTCCCAGAAATTCCATTATTCCAGTCAATTTCTGGGTAGTTAAAATCCCCCATTATTATCATCGTCCCAGCCCTTGCAGCCCTTTCCATCTGTGCAAGGAGCCGAGTCTCCACCTCCTGATCACAGTTGCAACATCAGGTTATTTACATATCTCATGCACTTGTCTGGAGACAGGCATTATTTTTTAATTCCGACCCCCACTCCTTTTCTGAAGTCATGTGGTTACTTTTCTGAATTTTGGATGTTAGTGATCATAGCAGAATTTAGTGTAAGGAATACATAGAAAAACATGGATGTTGACAAGGGGAGTGTAGAGGTGGGCGGGGAGTCTACTGACATCACGACTCCACCCTCCGAGCTCCAGACAACAGACCCACCCACAGAATCTGCAGTTTTTCAGTTCTTATAAAAGACAGAGGGGAGACATTTGACAGGTAAGGATACATGCAGGAGGCATGTATATCCTTATAGATCAGCACTATGGCAGTAGTTTAGAAAGGCTGAGAGTGGGTTTACATCCACTTTAAAGTTATAGTAAACCTCAGACATGAAATATGAACAAAGTATATCCTTCTATAGTGGTGGTCGGCAACTCCCAGGATGCATGGCAAATATGGCACCCAGCCACATTTATGCTGGCACACAAGGAATGCCTGGGACACCTCTCATGCATCAGCAAAGCCGGCAGTCGTGGCTGGCTACACAAGAAGGAGCATGGTTGGGATTGGCTGCTGCCTGCCTCTGTTTCCGCCCACCTCACTTGGCTTACATACAGCCAACATTAAAGTATCGGACCGCTGGATCTAGGGTGTGGTGCGCCTCCCCCTGCGGCCTGCATGAATGCTGTGCCTAGCGCAATAAGCTCTTTCTCCCATCCTTAGACTACAGCCAGGCTTGCCACAGGATGTGCAAATGAGCCTCTCTTGCTCTGCACACCACACACAGCTAATCTGTTTTTCTTTTTTCAGACTCTACTTCGATCGGCACAGCATGTGGCTTGCGGTTGCAGTTCTGACCTGTGAAATCCTCAGCCTGCAACAGCCAGGTACACACTGTGAAAATCCGGGTGGTGTCTGCAAAACAATCAGATCTTAGTTGTGTGCAGGGTTGGGAAGAGCAGCTGAGTGGCTTGTCAGCAGTGACACAACCCCCTCTGTCCTGCTGACGTCCCCCTCTGTCCTGCTGACACCCCTTCTGCCCTGCTGAGCTGACATCCCCCTTTTCCCTGCTGACATGCCCCCTTTGCCCTGCTGACGCCCCCCTCTGCCCTGCTGACACCCCCTCTGTCCTGCTGACACACCCCCCTCTGCCCTGCTGATACCCCCCTCTACCCTGCTGAAATGACCCCCTCTGCCCTGCTGACATGCCCCCTCTGCCCTGCTGGCCCCCCCTCTGCCCTGCTGATGCCCATCCTCTGCCCTGCTGACCACTATCCCCTACCCGGCTGTTGTCCATCCCCTGCCCTGCTGACCCCTGTCCACTGCCCTGCTAATCTCCGTCCTCTGCCCTTCTGACGCCCATAATCTGCCCTGCTGACATCCTTCCTCTGCCCTGCTAATGCCCATCCTTTGGCCTGCTGCCATGCATCCTATGCCTTTCTGAACCCAGCCCTTTGCCCCTTTAGGCCCCTTTCACACCTGCGGACCGTATGTCCGCTTTTTCATGCATCTGTTTGCGGATGAAAAAGGGACATACATTGGTCCCTATGAGATTGCGGGTGTCAGCAGATGAACATCCGCTGACACCCGATCTCGTCTGCCTCCGCAATGATCCGATTCTGCAGACAGACTCTATTTTTTCTTCCGTCTGCAGATCAGATGAACGCGGACACATGGTCCGTGTTCATCCGATCCCCCCATAGGGGAGAGCGGAGAAAAGACAGGGCGGTCCCTGCACAGTGTGCGGGGACCTCCCTGTCATCCGCCGGCTCAGCGGGGATCAACGGAGCAATCCCCGGTGAGCATACGGAGGTGGATCATTACTGATCCTCCCTGTGTGAAAGGGGCCTTAAGGGAACAAGATAATATAAATTATATTTGTGTACAGCTTTGCATGACCAGTTAAATTAACACAGTGCCAAAAAGAAAAAAAATGTCCTGGTTATGAAAGGGGGATACATCTTTTGGAGGACAAGAAAGCCTAAAAAAGAAAATGAATGCAGCCATCACAGCTTAGGCCTCGTACACACGACCGAGAATCTCATCGTAAATGAAACGTTGTTTTCCTCTACGAGTTTCTTGTCAGGCTTGTCGAGAATCTTGTCAAGCTATGTTTGCGTACACACTGTCAAGACAAAATCTCGTTGTTCTCAAACGCGGTGACGTACAACACGTACGACAGCACTATAAAGGGGAAGTTCGATTCCACTGGCGCCACCCTTGGGGCTGCTTTTGCTAATCTCATGTTACCGCGTGTTAAGTAAAAGTTTGGTATAAGACGATTCGCGCTTTTCAGTCTGTTACAGCGTGACGAATGTGCTATCTCCATTACGAACGCTACTTTTACTGAAGATGCGCTCCCGTCTCATACTTTATTCTGAGCATGAGCGGGTTTCTAAGCATACACATCAACGTGTTTCTCGACGTAAACCAGCCCGATGAGGAACACGACAAGGACATTTTTTCTCGTCGAGTTCCACAACAGTTTTCTCGACGAAAAACATACAGAAGACCGCTTTCCTCTGCAAAAAATCTCTGCCACCAATTTTCTTGGATGGATGGATTTTGTCGAGGAAAACGGTCGTGTGTACGAGGCCTAAGAATTGGTAAGCAGCAATATAATAACCCAGACCTTGCCATCTGATTGGCACTATTTCACTTATCCCACCAAAATAAAGGGAACCCACGCACACCCCATATTGGACTTGGACTTGGAGGGTATCTAACCACTATTGGATCAGCCCAATTGTCGTCACCCGACACATATTCATCGTGAAAGGCACTTATCTCACGTTTATCAGCAGCGCCATATTCCCACCTCACTACAATATAATAAATGTTTGCTTTTGGGTTTAATACTGCTTTAAACAAGTCATGGCTTATCTCAAATATCTCTGAATAATTTCGACAGCATAACGTAATACGTCCTTTACGCCACTAAGCTGCTTTTTTATTGAGCGCTGTGGATTAGCACTTAATTCCAACACCGGATTTGTAGTCAGAGGATCATTAAATTGAAGCAAGCTTCCAAGTAACAGCATCACATGTAAAGGAGCCATGAGCTCCAATTATCTTCCCATCCAGTGTGTAACCAGCACGGGGAAATACGAGGATAATTTGAGGCACTTTTAGCTAATTACTACATTCGCCTAAAATTATGTCACATTAGAACCCAACAACTCTACACCAGGAACATAATTGCCCCTTTACGGAGGATAATTTTCTGGAATGCTTCGGATGCCAACACAACAAACGCTAATTTATATTAAATGCAAAAATCACAACTGGAATCCTGGTCGATGAAATATAACCTTTGTTTGAACCTGTGCAAATGTAATTTTTGTCACATTAGGAGAATATTGTGGCCTGGGGTACTTTGCACAGTTGGGAACGACATATTACAGATCCTTTTGGAGCTTTCTAAGAAAATCTCCCATGGCTCTAGGTACAAAATAATATTCCTTTACAGGGAAAATATAAATACATCACTTTTATTGCCAAAGTTGCTGGCAGGTGACCGCAGATGATTGTTCCTGAAGCGATGTAATGTAGCCGGGTCTGTGTGGATAGTACAGCTGCGTAGTTAGTAGTCAATGGAAACACTGCAGTTGTAAGAATGGTCGATCTCCGTATTTTGTTAGCAGTCGGCTGGGAGAATTGTTGCGTTTGGTCAGTGCTGCACTTTAATTAGAACTCTGAATGGATTGATTATGCTGATGGCCCCTGCTGGGAAGGCAGTTTCAGTAAAACATTACTCAATAGGTTTCTTGCATTGGGGGAGGCTGAAGGGAATAATTGCAAGGTTGTGTTTTTATTGATTATTAATATAATCAAAAGTTCTTAACAGTGGAATAGGTGAAGAAACTCCCCCCTTCTAAGTCACTTTGGGGGTTATTTACGAAAGGCAAATCCACTTTGCACTGCAAGTGCACTTGGAAGTGCAGGCACTGTAGATCTGGGAGGAAGATCTGAAATGAGGGGAAGCTCTGCTGATTTTATCATCCAATCATGTGCAAGCTAAAATGCTGTTTTTTTTTCCTTGCATGTCCCCCTCAGATCTACAGTGAATGCACTTCCAAGAGCACTTGTAGTGCAAAGTGGATTTGCTTTTTGTAAATAACCCCCTTTGTGTCTCTGCCCCCTATCCACCTCTGAGCACTGACTCTTGGTTCCACCCCTACCCACCTCTGAGCACTGACCCTTGGTTCCACCAATACTCACCTCCGAGCACTGACCCTTGGTTCCGCCCCTTCCCACCTCCGGCCATAGTCCTTGGTTATGAATGAATGAATGAATGAAAACTTATATAGCGCTGCACATGCGAACTGAATCGCCTCTGGGCGCTTGTTGTTCCTGTCTCCTTTGATATCAAAAGAGAAAAGTCTTGACCTTTTTCCTGAATGCTAGGTGGTTCTCCTCCAACCGAATGCTGGTTGGTAAAGCGTTCCATAGTCTGGGACCCTGGATCGCGAATCTTCTTTCTCCTTTGGACTTGAAGTTGGCTTTCGGAACCTGGAGCAGGTTCTGATTGGTGGATCGCAAAGCGCGATTGGGGTTATGAGCTTTTATTTTTTCGCATAAGTAAAGGGGGGCATTCCCATGAATACATCTATGCGTAAGACAGAGAGCTTTGAAAGCAATTCTGTCTTTAACTGGTAACCAGTGAAGGGATCTCAGTGAAGGTGAGATGGATTCCCAGGGTTTTTTCCCAGTCACAAGTCTGGCGGCCGTATTCTGAACGACTTGCAGACAAGCGATTTGGTACTTGGGGAGTCCGAGGTAAAGGGCATTTGCATAATCCAGCCTGGAGTTTACAATTGCTCCCACCAGGACCGCTAAATCTTCTTTAGGGATGAACGGGGTGAGTCTGCGTAGTAGGCACAGCAGATGGTGAGATCCGCTGACTACTGACCCTATTTGTGCGTCCATTGTCATAAAGGAGTCAAAAATGACCCCTAGGCTTTTGACTTTGGCGCTAGGGGTGATGATTTTGCCCAGAATAGGCGGGGGTGTCCATGCTGTTGAAGGTTGATTCCTGCGCTTGGCGTGAAACAGGAGAAGTTCTGTTTTCGCTCCGTTGAGTTTAAGATAACTCTTTGTCATCCAGTCCTCTATCAAAGAGAGGCATGTCTCTAGATTGAGGTGGTGATCCTTTCTGTTGCAGATGCGGAAATACAGTTGCGTGTCATCTGCATATGAGTGATACAGCAGTTTTTGGCTGCTGATAATCTCAAAAAGAGGACGAAGATAGATGTTAAACAGCACCGGTGACAGAGGCGATCCTTGAGGGACTCCGCATGATACTGTGCGTTTCTCGGACGTAAAAGGTCCTAACTTCACTGTTTGCGATCGGTTTTCCAGAAAAGAGGAGAACCAAGATAAATCGCCTTCTGCGACTCTGGCTACTTCAGCAAGCCGCGTAAGTAACAGTTTGTGGTCTACAGTGTCGAAAGCTGCACTTAGGTCCAACAGAACTATAAGACAAGATTCTCCTTCGTCTGCGGCCTTGAGAACATCGTCCCATATTTTCAGCAATGCTGTTTCCATCCCGTGTCCGGGACGGAAGCCTGATTGCAATGGGTCAAGTAACTTGTGGGTATCCAGATGCTGTTGCAGCTGTTGTACCACTACTTTTTCCATTACCTTTGAGAGTACATTGAGGCTTGTTATGGGATGGCGGTGGAGTGGGTCCTTGGGGTCCAGGGAGGGTTTCTTCAGGATGGGTTGGATTATACCCTCTTTCAACTGTGAGGGCACTATGCCCTCCAAGAAAGACTGGTTGATAAGCTGCGTGATGGGAGGAGCCAGGATGTAGGCGCATTTCTTCAGCAGTTTTGTGGGGATAATGTCATTTGGCGCTGTGCCATTACGCAAAGCGCCAATGACATTCTTAGTGGCCTCGATGGAGATGGGTTCCAGAGTGAACTTACCGGATATAGGAGAATTACTATGGGTGTTGGGTGAGAAGCTGCAGGGGGGGCTGAGGGGGGAATTGTTTTGCTGAATGCTTTCACGGATTGCCTCGATTTTATTAATGAAGTAATCCGATAGTTCATTGCAAAATTCTTGTGTGTCTGAACTGGGGGCTTCAATACATCCTGGCTTCATGGTCTGGGTGACCATCTTGAAGAGTTCGCGGGGGCGGTTTAAGTTGCTGTGGATAGCCTCCGAAAAATAATTTTTCTTGGCTTTGAAGATTTCTTTGTGGTATATTCTTGTTGTCGCCTTGTAGATGGATAGGTTTAGCTCTGAAGAACTTCTCTTCCAGGCGGATTCGGCCCTTCTGCGTTCTTGCTTCAGTACCGACAGCTGTTTGATAAACCAGCTGCGGTTGTTTTTCCGGATGCGGGTTTTACGTTTCGGCGCTACCAAGTCGGCTGACTGTAGCAGAGCTGAGTTTATGGCATCCAGTGTTTCAACGGCCGTTCGATGAGGCTGAGTTGTTTCTATATTTTTCCTTAAAGTGGATTTGAAGAGTTCTGAGTGGAGCTTCTTCTGACATCTAGTCCAGTGTGTTGTCACTGGATTTGATGTTTTTGTTGCAGGGGGGGGGGGGGGATTGTGGAAATAATGAATTTAATTGCATGGTGGTCTGTCCATGGCAACTTTTCATTTTCCAACATTTTTATTTCCAGATCTTGTCTGAAAATAAGATCAAGTGTGTGACCTGAAGCATCTGTGGGTCCACATACTAGTTGCTGTAACTCTAAATCTTCCAGGTGGTTAATACAGGCATCTGCCACCTCTAAGCACTGACCCTTGGTTCCACCAATACTCACCTCTGAGCACTGACCCTTGGTTCCACCCATACCCACCTCTAAGCACTGACCCTTGGTTCCACCAATACTCACCTCTGAGCACTGACCCTTGGTTCCACCCCTTCCTTCCTCTGAGCACTGAGCCTTGGTTCCATCCCTTCCCACCTCTGAGCACTGACCCTTGGTTCCATCCCTTCCCACCTCTGAGCACTGACCCTTGGTTCCATCTCTTCCCACCTCTGAGCACTGACCCTTGGTTTCACCCCTTCCAATTTTCGAGCACCAACCCTTGGTTCCACCCCTTCCTTCCTCTGAGCACTGACCCTTGGTTCCATCCCTTCCCACCTCTGAGCACTGACCCTTGGTTCCATCCCTTCCCACCTCTGAGCACTGACCCTTGGTTCCATCTCTTCCCACCTCTGAGCACTGACCCTTGGTTCCATCTCTTCCCACCTCTGAGCACTGACCCTTGGTTTCACCCCTTCCAATTTTCGAGCACCAACCCTTGGTTCCACCCCTACCCACCCCTGAAAACCGACCATTTGGTTCCAGCCCTACCCACCTCCGAGCACAAACCCTTGGTTCTACCCATACCCACCTCCAAACACAAACCCTTGGTCCCACCCCTACCCACCTCTGAGCACTGACCCTTGGTTCCACCCCCACCAAGCTTCCAGTACAGTCACTTTTAGAGAATATAGTGCCAAGTATAATTTTGCAGTGCTAAGTAATTAGTATGGGATTTGGTAACAATAACAAAAAAATATGTAAAATTGATTTCTCCTAGCCAGTAACAACAGACCCCCAGCAGCAACAGTAGACTCCCAGCAGCAACAATAGATCTTCCAGCAGCTTGCATCAATAGACTCTCCAGCAGACAGAAACAGTAGACGTGGAGGAAAGGGGAAAAAACTGTGATAAAACGAACACAATAAAGTACAGACGGACTTGATGTTAGTAATAACATGTGAGTCCACACCTGCTGGTAAGAGTACCCATTTAGTTTACCTATCCAGTTGATGCTTTGGATGATTGCTTCAGACAGCTATACATCTTATGTGGCCACACATACCTATCACTTATTTTTTGAACTGTGAATGCATCTACCTGCCGGAGTGATTCATTTACCTCCATCATCTTTGAGAATTTACTTGGACTTTATTCACTATTTTGTTTCACATATTGATTTTTGTGTTCAACTTACATTGACCACCATTTATTAGCGCTGCACTTTCTGTTTCACTAGAAACAGTAGACCCCCTCTCTAAAAAAAGTAGATCCTTTCCAGAAACAATTGACCTTCCAGTAACAATAGACTACCGTGCAAAAATAGTTTCCCTCCAGCAACAATAGATCCCCAGCAGCCAGCATCAGTAGACCCTCCAAAACACCCCAGCACCCCTTAAAATGGCATACATTCAGTGGTGGAGGTGCTAGAACTGCGTTCCTGCTAAAAAAAAAAAAAAAAGCCCTGGTTCTTAAAAAATACCTTGGGCTTTAGGCCATTACTTGGAATGGTGATTAAAGAACAAAAATAAGCTTGTGCAAACAAGAACATGGTCAATATTGGTTAAAGGGTCATTCCATTTAGGACCCACAAGGGCCATCCAGCTACAGCACATCCCTTCTGACATTATAGTGTACCTGTAAGAGACACGTTCAGTGCTCAATGCTCATCCCTGCTGCAGGCAGCCTATCAAAGTCTATGGCAGGCTGTGGCTGGATGGGGCTGAACAGTCGTACCAGCATTTAGAGCCCTGTGCATTCAGAGACAAAGTGGGGTACACACTATAGCTGGGTGGCCCTTAAATTTGTTGTAAAACCTTACCCAGTAAAGTGACTGGTCTCAGGTGATACACAGAGATTAAATAAATTCTTCAACATTATTATTATTATTTTACAGGATTTTTATAGCGCCAACAGTTTACACAGTGCTTTACAACTTGAGAACTTGAGGGCAGACAGTACAAATACAATACACTTTAATACAGTAGGAATCAGAGGGCCCTGATCCTTAGAGCTTACAATCTAACAATGTATCAGTTTATCTGCAGTCTTCTTTCCCCTACATCAATTCGAAGTGACACATTTATAAAGCTTGTCTGAGCTGTCATAAAAAAGGGGGCGTAGACCTGAAGTTACACTCTGCAGAACTCAGTCAGGAGAGCTCTGAGAGCTGACTGGAGGGAAGGAATACACCCCCTTCACACAACACACATGAACATTGCTGAGGGCACCACTAAATCTTGGTTAGTGTACAGGGGAACTTTGTGAAACATCTAAGGGTCTGAGGGAAGGCAGTGTTACCCCTGGAACCTGCGTGTGTTGCTACAAATGAAGCAGTAAGTTAAATGAGAAAGGCGGTTGTGGCCAACCATTGTGCTACTAGGTCTTGGACCACCCGCAGTGAGCCTGACTCCAATGGACACCAAGGTGGCGTTGTGTGGCCTTACCCTTTAGCTACATAAACATCTACTGTGGCCATTTTGCGGTACTCCCACTCTCTCTGCTGGATTATATACCAGAGAAAATTAAACAGGAAAAGCTGGAACACACGAAACTCCCAAATGGACAGGAACACGCTAAGTAATTATGGCAGGGGGGTTTCACTGTTGGAGTATCCAAGATGTATAAAGCCCCGTACACATGATCAAGCTTTAGCCCAACCAAACTCACATCGGAGTTCCAAAGGAATTCCATCGAAGGAAAAGAGAACATGTTGTCTATGTAAACTCTGATGTAATTCATTGGAATTTCCGATGGAATTACTCCGATGGGGCATACACATGGTCGGAATTTCCAATGGGAAAAGTCCATCTGACTTTTTCAATCGGAAATTCTGATCCTGTGTACGGGGCATAAGAAACATGAGAAAGCTCATATCAATATTAATATTAAAAAAAGTTTGCAGAAATACCAAATCTAAAATGTTTCTGAAAGGTTGCAAAAAATGGCATGACTTTGCCAAAAACATTTACAGGTCTGCCGAATACAAAGTAAGCTGAAAGTAGCTATTTTGAGCACTTCAAAAAGATTACAATCAGAATGTTTGCCAATAGCCGTGACATGTCAGAGTGTCCATCAAAACACGCAGAGCACGAAAAACAGACGTTAAAAGCCTTTGACGATGTCCAGCCCTATGTGAAGTGCCGGGATTAAAGAGGATCTCCTGGAAATATTTTTGTTTTGAAGTGCCTACTGCATTAATTATACTTGTATCTTGTATACGTCCCCCCCCCCCCCGAGGAGCCGCTGGATATAACCCAGGTCTTCTTTACCTGTTCAGAGGCTACCAGTCCCAGACACCAGTTCCAAGCACAAAGACAAACACAGGCTTAGTCTAGGGGATATCTGCCGTATTTATAACTGCTGACTTTAAAAAAAAAAAAAATCAGCGGAACCTCCGCTTTAAATAGGACAGAGGGATGAGAGTGCAGCATACTCCAAAATCCAAAACAGATACAGGAGGACAGATTCTTGAACAAGAATCCTTTAACATCAGGTTTTATGGAGGTAGAGGGGTAGGCAGCTAATTTGAGACTCTATGGGCCAGATTTAGAAAGGATTCACGACAGCGTATCTCCAGATACGCCGTCGTAAGTCCGAATGAGTGCCGTCGTATCTTAGCCGTCGTATCAAAGAATCAGATACGCTGTAATTTAGGCAAGATCCAACCGACGTAAGTCTCTTACGTCGTCGGATCTTAACTGCATATTTACGCTGGCCGCTAGGTGGTGCTTCCGTAGATTTACGCGTTGAATATGCAAATTAGGTAGATACGTCGATTCACGAACGTAGTTGCGCCCGTCGTATTGATATACAGTACATCGTTCACGTAGGCGTTCGACTGGAGTAAAGTTACCCCTGCTATATGAGGTGCTGCCAATGTTAAGTATGGACGTCGGAACAGCATCGAATTGTACGTCATTTGCGTAAGTCGTTCGGGAATGGGGCTGGGCGTAAGTTACGTTCACGTCGATATCAATGAATATTTCCGACTTGATTTTGTGAGTTCGTTCGGCGTGTCATTTACGTGGGGTCACGATTAGTTTACATACAACACGCCCACTACCAGCCTACTTTGAATTACGCGGGCTTACACCTGCACATTTACACTACGCCGCCGTAACTTTGAGCGCAAGTTCTCTGTGAATACGGCACCTGCCTCTCAAAGTTACGGTGGCGTAGTGTAAATGAGATACGCTATGCCACCGGAAAGTTACGCAATTCTATCTGAATCTAGCCCTATATGTGCAATTCCAGTTCAAACCTCTGGTATTCACTAGAAAGAAAAATCCAAACAAGGAAAAACACTGCGCTAGAAAAATAAAAAGTGAAAAGATTCCCACAGTGATAATGGGATATGCAGCTGCCAGTACTAAAAAGTTAGAGTACCAAATTTTAAATCAATATATATAGCAAGGTACAGCGCTAAATAAATGAACCGTGACAAACTTGATAAGTGAACACAAGTGTGAATAAATATCTGAGTAAAATCAAAACCAGTGATAAAAAAATTATAACAGAATAAATAGTGAAAAAGTTCCACATTTGGAAGTGAAAACGATAAGCCAAGGAAACATAAGTCCTTATAGTAAAATTTGCAACGGTGCACAAAGGTTGAATTTGTAAAAAGAGGGGTCTTCTTCCACCAGTAAGACACCCAAATAATGGTAATGTAGTCTCCTTACCAAAGGTGGGTGACTGCTATCACGGCGGTCTCCACAGGCACAGGGGTTTAAAGTCTCCCAAAACACTGACTCCAAATGGATGGTAAGTACAAGGTGGTATCTTAATGTCAATAGCGGTGAGCTGCTGTTGTGGTTGTTCCTGAGTGCAAAGTTAGAAGCGCTACTTTGTGGTGGTTCTACTAGCCGTTGATGACCCTTCCTCTTCTCTCTTGTAGAGATGTTGGAATGACCACAAGCAGAGTTGTTGAACCCCTTGTTAGATGAGGTCAAGAAGGCCTGAACATTCACCCTGACAAGGTGATGAGAGATCCCAGGGGCTATGTGTTGCTCCACTCCCAGCAGGTCCTCACTTGGCTCAAGATTATGTGTGTCCCATCCAGATGAAACCCTTAGGTAAGTGGTTGTCCCTCCAAAAGGCAAGCTGCGTCTGGTAAAATGTAATGAACAGTGAAAAATTCATTGCTGAGCGGATTGCCTTTTGGAGGGACAACCACCTACCTAAGGGTTTCATCTGTTGGCAGAGTAGGGATAGGTATCCTGCCTGTTAGGGACAGAACTAGCTGTAGGGAAAGGTTCCTAACGAGCAGGGAAAGTGGAGAGTCCCAACTCCTTTGGTCAACATCCACTTGGGGCAAGATGGCCAGGCCACATTCTCATTACAGATGCTGTCAGTCTGGCTGATACTCATTCTCTTCACATTACTGGAAATCGTGAGGGCAGCTTTCTCACTGGATTTGTCGTGAACTGTTGCTGTACTATTTCAATACAAGTCTTCCTTTGCACCGGACTGTGTGAATTATTGCCGCTACACCACTCTGCTTCCAACCTACAAACTTAAGGCCCGTACACACGATCGGATATTTCGACAACAATTGTTCCATGGACTTGTTTTGTCAAATAATCCGACTGTCTATACGCTCCATCGGACAATTGTTGTTGGAATTTCCGACAACAAATATTGTATGGTCATGCTCTCAAGTTGTCCGACAACAAATGTGTTCCGTCTAATTATCCAATCGTGTGTACACAAATCCGTTGGACTAAAATCCAAAGTACAAACACGCATGCTCCGAAACAAATGCTAAACATCAAACAACAATAGCAGAAGTTGCCCAAAGGGTGGCGGTAAAGAGTTGAAAATCCACAACGTTTTGGTGAATGTTGCCTGAAAATGTTCTGCCGTCTGTATGCAGAACAAGTTCACGGACAACGCCCTTCAGACAAAAATCCACAGATTTGTCCGATGGAAGTCCAATCGTGTGTATGAGGCTTAACATTGTGTATCATGACTAAATTAGGTCCTGCATACACTTGCTGGGAAAATTTCACTTCACTTCCTGTTCTGTTGACTGTACAGGAAAGTTGAAGATCTCCCCAACTGGGACAGCGACAGCAATTGAAACTTGCCAGAGATTCTATTCTTTCCTCATTATACTTAAAAAATGATTACTGCGTGTCTATTAAAATTGTTTCGATCAGTTCTTGTCCTGGTTGTCACCAAAAATTTGTGTAAAATGTCCTCAACGGTCATAATAACAGCAATAAGAACTTGACAGAGACACCAACCCTTATTCACTTTGTCCGAAAAAAAAAAAAGAAACACATTTAGTTTGGAGGGAAAAGGAGAAGGAACAAACCTGGGGACTTTTAAGGTGTCTGTCGAGTCAAAGAAGTACAATTACAAATAAAGTGTAATATGTTTTTCTTGTCAAATTTGTTTATCGATTTTGTAAATATAGACATTTGTACAATTAACAAAATATTGATTACATTAGAAGTTTAATATATTTTATTAAAAAAATAAAACATAATAAAAGATTTTCCTTGTTAATAGCATTTGTTCTATAAAAGGCATATACAGACACTACCACTCGACATGTTTCGCTTTGAAAAGCTTCTTCAGGAGATTCAGGTGTGTTGTATTAAATGCTATAGATAATAAAGAAAACAAGAAATAAAGCATTTAGGCATCTTCTGAAACCAGTTAGGACATATATGGCTAGATTCATGTATATCGGCGTAATTTTGTTTGGGAGTAGCGTATCTCAGATACGCTACGCCGCCGTAAATTAGAGAGGCAAGTGCTGTATTCACAAAGCTAAGTTACGGCGGTGTAGCGTAAATGGGCCGGCGTCAGCCTGCCGAATTCAAATGTGTTTGATGTGGGCGTGTTTTATTTAAATTAAGTGTGACACCACGTAAATGACGTTTTTTACTAACGGCGCATGCGCCGTCCGTGGACGTATCCCAGTGTGCATGCTCCAAATTACGCCACTAAGACACATTGGTTTCGACGTGAACATAATTCAACGTCGAGTTACGCAAACGACGTAAAACGTGAAAAATTTGACGCGGTCCTGACGTCCATACTTAACATTGGCTGCGCCATCTTATTGGTGCTTTATCTTTACGCCTGAAAACGCCATACGTAAACGGCGTATCTTTACTGCGACGGCCGGGCGTACGTTCGTGAATAGGCGTATCTCGCTGATTTACATATTCTAGGCGTAAATCAACGTACACGCCCCTAGCGGCCAGCGTAAATAGGCAGCTAAGATACGAAGGCATAGGAGACTTACGTCAGATGTATCTTAGCAACATTTAAGCGTATCTCACTTTGAGAATACACTTAAAGATACGACAGATTCTGAGTTACGACGGCGTATCTAATGATACGTCGTCGTAACTCTTTATGAATCTGGCCCATATTGTCTAATTCTGTAGAATCCAGGTCCAAAACCACTCCGGTGGGTTCATCTTTATCTCATGTCCCTATATAAATTCATAAATACATTGTAATAATATAGATTTATTTGTAAAATTAAATATGTATACTAATTGTATGCCAAAAATATGATGGATGTAATACTCTGTCTAAAATTCCATGAAGTTTATTTCTTGTTTTCTTTATTATCTATAGCATTTAATACAACACATCTGAATCTCCTGAAGAAGCTTTTCAAAGCGAAACATGTCGAGTGGAAGTGTCTGTATATGCCTTTCATAGAACACATGATATTAACAAGAAAATACTTTTATCATGTTTTATTTTTGTAATAAAATACCGTATATACTCGAGTATAAGTCGAGTTTTTCAGCACATTTTTTTGTGCTGAAAATGCCCCCCTCTGCTTATACTTGAGACACTTTTTGTGCCTGATCTCCCGGATTTTGGGGACCCGGTACCGGCCCCCCTGGACGCCAAAATTGGCACACATGTAGCCCTACTCTTCATATACAAGTGTGCAAAGTTTATTGTGCGGGGAACCTACGGCCAGGGTGCACCGATTTTTCAAACCCGGGCACCCCTTTCATAGACTCCCATGATAAACATAATTTCTTCAGTGATTTTAGGGACCCAGTTCCGGATGGTCGTGGGTCCCCTAAACCCGGGACTTGGCACACATGTAGCCCCAATTCTCCTCTACAAGTGTTTAAAGCTTGTTGTCTGGGGGACCTATGGCTGGGGAACACCCATTTTTTAAAGCCGGGCACCCCTTCCATAGACTCCCATGTTAAACTTCAGTCTAGTCATGGACACAGTGAGGCATGGGCACAGTGAGGCATGGACACAGTGAGGCATGGGCACAGTGAGGCATGGGCACAGTGAGGTTTGGACACAGTGAGACAAAGTGAGGCATGCAGATGGACACCCTAGGCTTATATTCGAGTCAATACGTTTTCCCATTTTTTTTGTGGTAAAATTAGGTGCCTCGGCTTATTTTTGGGTCGGCGTATACTCGAGTATATATGGTACATTACATTTTATCTATTTGTAATTATACTTTTTGACTTGATACCTTAAAATTCCCCAGGTTTGTTCCTTCTTTTTTCCCCTACGATTATATTGGGATGTGGTTTCTGTTCTGATTTCTTTGCCCTTATCTCTTAAAAAAGTTTAGTTTGGAGTGAAGCTCTAATTTCCTGTAAAGACCAAAAACTTTATAAAACATCCTTTATCTTCCAGACTGTGCATTCAAAAACAAAAAGCAGACACATGAAAATAACTTTTGACTTTACGTATTTATTTAAAAAAATTGGGTCTTGCCTGCAGTTTCACGTGAACCCAACATACTGTAATTATAAAGATGTTACCGTTATGGCTTTATGACACGTTAAAACCCTTTTTGGCAGATGATGGATACCATGCATAGAAAGACTTGGACCCTACAGAGCACTTTTCTTTCTATGCCCATTCATCATGTTAAAGAATCACAGGAGCCCGAGCATTGCTGGAGATGTGTATGGAACGGATCATTACTATAATATAACACGAGCCGAACAATTGAGGGAAAGTAAGACATCGTTAATGTTCCATACAACATTCACCACAAAGCAATTATTGAAATTACATTCTGAATGGAGACCTAATACCTTTGGCGCTGAACCAGCGTGCATGGAGAGAGCCAGCAAAAAAAAATGTTCCACAGGAACACTTGAATCAACCTTTGAGCATACATTAACCGTGGAGGTGTCTCTTCTGACGTAAGTGAAACAAGAAGGGATACAGGAATCTATAGGCATAGGAGGTATCATTGGCAGTTGGTTCTACCAGAGGCAAGAGGCAGGAGTTACATCAGGTTACTTAACCACTTAAGACGCGGACCAGATTAAGGACCTTGCCCCTTTTTGCGATTCGGCACTGCGCCGCTTTAACTGACAATTGCGCGGTCGTGCGACATGGCTCCCAAACAAAATTGGCGTCCTTTTCCCCCCACAAATAGAGCTTTCTTTTGGTGGTATTTGATCACCTCTGCAGTTTTTATTTTTTGCGCTATAAACAAAAATAGAGCGACAATTTTGAAAAAAATTCAATATTTTTTCCTTTTTGCTATAATAAATATCCCCAAAAATATAAAAAAAAAAACGTTTTTTTTTCCTCAGTTTAGGCCGATACGTATTCTTCTACCTATTTTTGATAAAAAAAATCGCAATAAGCGTTTATCGATTGGTTTGCGCAAAATTTATAGCGTTTACAAAATAGGGGATAGTTTTATTGCATTTTTATTAATTATTATTTTTTTACTACTAATGGCGGCGTGACTTGTGACTTGTGACTGCGACATTATGGCGGACACTTCGGACAATTTTGACACATCTTTGGGACCATTGTTATTTTCACAGCAAAAAATGCATTAAAAATGCATTGTTTACTGTGAAAATGACAATTGCAGTTTGGGAGTGAACCACAAGGGGGCGCTGAAGGGGTTAAGTGTGACCTTATCTGTGTTTATAACTGTAGGGGGGTGTGGCTGTAGGTGAGACGTCATTAATTGTGGTTCCCTATATTAGGGAACACGCGATCGATGACGGCGCCACAGTGAAGAACGGGGAAGCTGTGTTTACACACAGCTCTCCCTGTTCTTCAGCTCCGGGGACCGATCGCGGGACTCACGGACCCACGGCTGGGCACTTAAAGAGGATGTACTTGTACGTGCTTGTGCCCAGCCGTGCCATTCTGCCAACGTATATGTGCAGGAGGCGGTCCTTAAGTGGTTAAAATGAAAAACAACAAACGTATACGTGCAACCTATCAGTAGTTAATGCATTCATTTTCTTCTTTTCAGGCCAAGAATATTTTCAGCAATTACAGAAAATATACACTATAATACCAAAAGTATTGGGACGCCTGCCTTTACACGCACATGAATTTTAATCGAATCCCAGTCTTAGTCCATAGGGTTCAATATTGAGTTGCCCCACCCTTTGCAGTTATAACAGCTTCAACTTTTCTGGGAAGGCTGCAACAAGATTTAGGAATGTGTCTATGGGAATGTTTGACCATTCTTCCAGATTTGCATTTGTAAGGTCAGGCACTGATGTTGGACGAGATGGCATGGCTAGCAGTCTCCGTTCTAATTCATCCCAAAGGTGTTCTATTGCGTTGAGGTCAGGACTCTGTGCAGGCCAGTCAAGTTCCTCCACCCCAAACTTGCACATAAATGTCTTTATGGACCTTGCTCTGTGCACTGGTCCAAATCATTTAGTGGAGGGAGGTGCGGGGTTGTTTTTCAGGGGTTGGGCTTGGCCCCTTAGTTCCAGTGAAGGTGTCAGCAAATGACAGAAGAGAGCCCTGTGTTGGTAAACACAGGGCTCTCTACAGAATGCAGCCACGTGGCTGTTTGTTTTTCTCCCTGTAAAGCAGGAAGTAAAATCAGTCACATATTAATAAAAGCAGCAGAGAGTACACACTTTACACTCAGTTAACCCTTAGATTCCCCCTAGATGTTATCCCCTTCCCAGCCAGTGTCATTAGCACAGTGCCATTGTATATTATTAGCACTGATCACTACAGTGGGGATCAAAAATTTGGGCACCCCAGGTAACAATTTGTATTAATGTGCATAACGAAGCCAAGGAAAGATGAAAAAATCTCCTAAAGGCATCAAATTACAGATTAGACATTCTTATAATATGTCAAAAAAAGTTAGATTTTATTTCCATCATTTACACTTTCAAAATTACAGAAAACAAAAAAATGGTGTCTGCAAAAGTTTGGGCACCCTGCAGAATTTATAGCATGCACTGCCCCCTTTGCCAAATATCACAGCTTGTAAACGCTTTTTGTAGCCAGCCAAGAGTCTTTCAATTCTTGTTTGAGGTATCTTTGCCCATTCTTCCTTACAAAAGTCTTCCAGTTCTTTGAGATTTCTGGGCTGTCTGTCACACACTGCTCTTTTAAGGTCTATCCTTCAATTTTCAATTATGTTGAGGTCAGGAGATTGTGAAAGCCATGGCAAAACCTTCAGTTTACGCCTCTTGAGGTGTGTTTAGGATCATTATCCATTTGTAGAAGCCATCCTCTCTTTAAATTCAGCTTTTTCACAGGTGGCATCAAGTTACCATCCAAAATGTGCTGACATTTTATTGAATCCATTTTTCCTTCTACTGGTGAAATGTTCCCTGTGCCACTGGCTACAATACAACCCCAAAGCATGATTGATCCGCATCAATGCTTAACAGTTGGACAGAGGTTCTTTTCATTAAATTATGTGCCCTTTCTTCTCCAAACTTACCTTTGCTCATTCCGGGCAAAAAGTTATATTTTAACCTCATCGGTCCACAGAACTTGTTTCCAAAATGCATCAGGCTTGTCTATATGTTCATTTGCAAAGTTCAATCGCTAATTTTTGTGTTGAGGACGTAGAAGAGGTTTTCTTCTGATGACTCTTCCATATTTGTACAAGTATCTCTTTATAGTGGAATAGTGTACCACAACTCCAGTGTCTGACAGATCTTTCTGGAGGGATTGTGCAGTCAAACGTCGGTTTTGAATTGCTTTTCTCACAATCCTGCGAGCTGTTCTGTCTGATATTTTTCTTGGTCTTCCAGATCTTGCTTTAACTTCCACTGTTCCTGATGACTGCCATTTCTTAATTACATTCCGAACAGAGGATATTGACATATGAAAACGCTTTGCTATCTTCTTATAGCCTTCTCCAGCTTTGTGAGCGTCAACTATTTTCAGTTTTAGTTTTCTAGACAACTGCTTAGAAGAACCCATGGTGCTGAATGTTGGGGCAAGGTCAGATGAGTCTGGGCATTTAAAACCTTTGAGATTGACATCACCTGGTCTTCCCAGACGATGATTGAGAACAATCCATGACACTGGCAGGTCTCAGCTTTGCAAAGGGGGCAGTGCATGCTATAAATTCTACAGGGTGCCCAAACTTTTGCAGACGCCATTTTTTTGTTTTCTGTAGTTTTGAAAGTGTAAAGAATGGAAATAAAATCTAACTTTTTTTGATATATTATAAGAATGTCTAATCTGTAATTTGATGCCTTTTGGAGATTTTTCCATCTTTCCTTGGCTTCGTTATGCACATTAATACAAATTTTTACCTGGGGTGCCCAAACTTTCGATCCCCACTGTATATTAGTGTCACTGGGATGTCATGTATCACCATGCTAAGAAAGATGCTGCTGGAGAGGGCATGATGGGAGATGTAGAAGTGATGGTGGCACCAGGAAGAGGTAGAGTTTTTAGCTGTAAACATAGCTTGCGTGTAAGCCATTGTCAGCAGGAATCGGGGTATAGTCGCACTTATAGATTCACCGATTCCCACATACCTGACAGAGGGACACCTAAGCTTAAGCCAATGATTGATGAGGGGCCCCTCCTTCATTAGCAGCTAAGCTGAGGCGCAGGACTAGTGACAGGATTATGAAACCATTATCCACACTGTAAAGCAGGAACTGAGTCTTGCAATCATCTATTATTGCCATACACTTTTTCTCTCTAGTATCTAATACCTACCACAAGTAGCTTACCATAGACTTTAACCTAATCCTACTCCTTTAAACTGATCCTATATTGAATGAATGAATGAATGAATGAATGAAAACTTATATAGCGCGGCACATGCGAACTGAATCGCCTCTGGGCGCTTGTTGTTCCTGTCTCCTTTGATATCAAAAGAGAAAAGTCTTGACCTTTTTCCTGAATGCTAGGTGGTTCTCCTCCAACCGAATGCTGGTTGGTAAAGCGTTCCATAGTCTAGGACCTTGGATCGCGAATCTTCTTTCTCCTTTGGACTTGAAGTTGGCTTTCGGAACCTGGAGCAGGTTCTGATTAGTGGATCGCAAAACGCGATTGGGGTTATGCGCTTTTATTATTTCGCATAAATAAAGGGGGGCATTCCCATGGACACATCTATGCGTAAGACAGAGAGCTTTAAAAGCAATTCTGTCTTTAACTGGCAGCCAATGAAGGGCTCTCAGTGAAGGTGAGATAGATTCCCAGGGTTTTTTCCCAGTCACAAGTCTGGCGGCCGTATTCTGAACGACTTGCAGACGAGCGATTTGGTATTTGGGGAGGCCGAGGTAAAGGGCATTTGCATAATCCAACCTGGAGTTTACAACTGCTCCCACCACGACCGCTAAATCCTCTTTAGGGATGAACGGAGTGAGTCTGCGTAGTAGGCGCAGCAGATGGTGAGATCCGCTGACTACTGACCCTATTTGTGCGTCCATTGTCATAAAGGAGTCAAAAATGACCCCTAGGCTTTTGACTTTGGCGCTAGGGGTGATGAGTTTGCCCAAAATAGGCGGGGGGGTCCACGCTGTTGAAAGTTGATTCCTGCGCTTGGCGTGAAACAGAAGAAGTTCTGTTTTTGCTCCATTGAGTTTAAGATAACTCTTTGTCATCCAATCCTCTATCAAAGAGAGGCATGTCTCTAGATTGAGGTGGTGATCCTGTCTATTGCAGATGCGGAAATACAGTTGCGTATCATCTGCATATGAGTGGTAGAGCAGTTTTTGGCTGCTGATAATCTCAAAAAGAGGACGAAGATAGACGTTAAACAGCACTGGTGATAGAGGCGATCCTTGAGGGACTCCGCATGTAACTGTGCGTTTCTCAGACGTAAAAGGTCCTAACTTCACTGTTTGCGATCGGTTTTCCAGAAAAGAGGAGAACCAAGATAAATCGCCTTCTGCGACTCTGGCTACTTCAGCAAGCCGAGTCAGTAATAGTTTGTGGTCTACCGTGTCGAAAGCTGCACTTAGGTCCAACAGAACTAGAAGACAAGATTCTCCTTCGTCAGCGGCCTTGAGAACATCGTCCCATACTTTCAGCAATGCTGTTTCCGTCCCGTGTCCGGGGCGGAAGCCTGATTGCAATGGGTCAAGTAGCTTGTGGGTATCCAGATGCTGTTGCAGCTGTTGTACCACTACTTTCTCCATTATCTTTGAGAGTACATTGAGACTTGTTATGGGACGGTGGTGGAGTGGGTCCTTGGGGTCCAGAGAGGGTTTCTTCAGGATGGGTAGAATTATACCCTCTTTCAACTGTGAGGGCACTATGCCCTCCAAGAAAGACTGGTTGATAAGTTGCGTGATGGGAGGAGCCAGGATGTCGGCGCATTCCTTCAGCAGTTTTGAGGGGATAATGTCACTTGGTGCTGTGCTATTACGCAAAGCGCCAATGACATTCTTAGTGGTCTCAATGGAGATGGGTTCCAGGGTAAACTTACCTGATATAGGAGAATTACTATGGGTGCTGTGTGAGAGGCTGCAGGGGGGGCCAAGGGGGGAAATGTTTTGCTGAATGCTTTCACGGATTGCCTCGATTTTATTAATGAAGCAATCCGATAGTTCATTGCAAAATTCTTGTGTGTCCAATCTAGGGGCTTCAATGCATCCTGGTTTCATGGTCTGAGTGACCATCTTGAAGAGTTCGCGGGGGCGGTTCAAGGCGCTGTTGATAGCCTCCGAAAAATAATTTTTCTTGGCTTGGAAAATTTCTTTGTGATATTTTCTTGTCGCCGCCTTGTAGATGGATAGGTTTAGCTCTGAAGAACATCTTTTCCAGGCAGATTCTGCCCTTCTGCGTTCTTGCTTCAATAGCGACAGCTGGTTGTTAAACCAGCTGCGGTTGTTTTTTCGGATGCGGGTTTTACGTTTCGGTGCTACCAAGTCGGCTGACTGTAGCATGGCCAAATTTATGGCATCCAGCGTTACAACGGCCGTTTGATGCGGCTGAATTGTTTGTATTTTTTTCCTTAACGTGGTTTTGAAGAGATCCGAGTGGAGCTTCTTCTGACATCTGGTCCAGTGTGTTGTCACTGGATTTGATGTATTTGTTAAGGGGGGGATATTGGAAATAATGAATTTGATTGCATGGTGGTCTGTCCATGGCAATGGTTCATTTTCCAGAATTTTTATTTCCAGATTTTGTCTGAAAATAAGATCGAGTGTGTGACCTGAAGCATGTGTGGGCCCACATACAAGTTGTTGTAGCCCTAATCCTTCCAGGTGGTCGATGCAGGCGTCGGCAACAGGGTCTTGTGAGGAGTTGGCCCAGAGGTTTAGGTCCCCGAGCAGCAAAAGTTGTTTGCTGTTGAGGGTATAAGTGGAGATAAACTCCGTCAATGACGGTAGCAGCTGCGATTTTGGTCCAGGTGGTCTGTAGCAGAGTAAGATCCGGACGGTCTCCTGGGAGTTTACTTGCAATTGCAGAGTAAGGGTTTCCATGAATGGAAGAGGGTTTTGAAGTACTGGTTTAGTGATCGCAAGGTGAGTCTTATGGATCACCGCCAGTCCTCCTCCTCTTTGCCCTATTCTGTTTTCCGTTATAATACGGTAGTTTTCTGGCACCAATTCACCTAGAATGGTGTTACAGTCGGCTGTGAGCCAGCTCTCTGTAATAAAGAGGCAGTCTAAATCGTGTTGTAGAAGGAAATCCTGGATTTCTAGTATTGGATCTCCTACCATGTTTCTTTTGCCCTCCTGCTCAATGCATCATTATAAAGTATGCCTGCACCTCATTATACTTTAAACACAAGTTTTGTTTCTCACATACCACTACAAGTGCACCATCATTAAAGGACCCCAACGATAGCTAGCAAAAAAACACATAAGTTTTACTGTTACTACTGTTGTCTGCTCCTTGGGGACAGTGTTGGCACAAAATCTTAATGTGCCCTGGACAATCGCTTGGTAAGATTTAAGCCTCATACACACGGTCGGATTTCCTTTGGACAAATCCGTGGAATTTTGTGCAGTGGCCGTGAACTTGTTCTGCATACACACGCAGAATTTTTTCAGCCAATATACACAAAACTACATTGTTTTTCTGCTCTTTGGGCAACTTCTGCTAATGTTGTCTAATGCTGTGTACACACAATCGGGTTTCTGATGGAATTAAATCCGATGGATTTTTTTGTCGGAATTACGATGAAGCTGACTTTCATCAGTCTTGCATACACACTATCAGACTAAATTCCGAAAGTGCCAAAACGCGGCGACGTACAACACTACAAAGAGTCAAAAAATGCGTTGATTTTTTGCGAAAGGAGTTTTCATCGGAAATTTTTAAAACATGTTCTATTTTTTTACATCGATGGAAAAAATTCAAATCGGTTTCACAGATGAAAAAACTATTGTGTGTACACGGCATTATGGTTAGCATTTGTTTGTACTTTGGATTTTAGTCAGATGGACTTGTGTACACACGATCGGATAATCCGATGGAACACATTTGTTGTGGGAAAATTTGAGAGCATGCTATCCCACATTTGTTGTCGAAAATTCACACAACAATTGTCCGATGGAGCGTACAAATGGTCGGATTATTGGACAAAAACCTGGCCATCACACAATTGTTGTCGGAAACTCTGATCGTGTGTACGGGCTTTTAGGCCTCGTACACACGATCAAATCTGTCTGCTAGACCGTTTCAGCAGACAGATTCGATCGTGTGTACGGGCTAACAGACGGATTTGGCCACCCGACAGACTTCAAAGCATGCTTTGAAATCTGTCTGCTGGGAACCCGTCCGCCCGACATGTCTGCTGGTTAGTATGCTAACTAGCAGACATGTCTTCTCGCACACGCGCCGAATGGTTTCGACGCATGCGCAGAAGTGTTTTACTTCCTGGTGCGGTGACGTGGCGGTGTCAACGTCACCGCCACGTCACCGACGCGCTGTCTGCTGGCGGGGATTTTGGTTTGCTCGTGTGTACACGCGAGCAAACCAAAATCCCAGCAGACAGATTTGTTCAAATCTGTCAGACAGACAGATTTGAACAAATCTGTCTGCTCGTGTTTACGAGGCCTTAGAGATTGTGAATTTAATTGGATGTGTCAGAGCGATCAAGGTGCTAGAAAGGTCAAGGCCAGTAACAGAGGACCCAAATAATCAAGCGGCTCCTTTGGAGGTGGTGCTACACTTATTAAATTGATGAATCCAGTTTACAAATCCAGAAGTCATGACTTTTGAAATTATATTAACATGTTAAAGCTTACATGGCATTTTGGTGACCGAGATTAGATATTCCGTATATACTGGAGTATAAGCCGAGTCTTTTAGCACATTTTTTTGTGCTGAAAATGCCCCCCTCAGCTTATACTCGAGTCACCTTTTTGCGCCTGATCTCCCGGACTTTGGGGACCCGGTACCGGCCGGCCGTAGGTCCCATGGACCCCCACACATGTAGCCCTACTCTTCCTCTACAAGTGTGCAAAGTGTGTTTGTTGTCCGGGGTACCTACAGCTGGGGAGCACTGATTTTTCAAAGCCGGGCACCACTTCCATAGACTCCCATGTTAAACCGTAATTTTTCTGGTGACTTTGGGGACCCGGTACCGGCCAGTCATAGGTCCCCTGGACCCGGAACTTGGCACACATGTAGCCCCATTTCTTCTCTACAAGTGTGCAAAGTTTTTTGTCTGGGGGACCTACTCCCATGTTAAACGTCAGTCTAGTCATGGACACAGTGAGGCATGGGCACAGTGTGGCATGGGCACAGTGAGGCATAGGCACAGTGAGGCATGCACATGGACACAGTGAGGCAAAGTGAGGCACAGTGAGGCATGCAGATGGACACCCTAGGCTTATACTCAAGTCAATACGTTTTTCCATTTTTTTGTGGTAAAATTAGGTGCCTTGGCTTATATTCAGGTCGGCTTATACATGAGTATATACAGTACTTTAACCACTTAAGGACCGCCTAACGCCGATATACGTCGGCAAAACACGCGCGCCCGTGACCCGGTCCGAAGCTCCGTAAACGCGGGCGCGTGACCCGATCTCTGCCGGTGTCCCGTGATCAGTCACAGGAGCTGAAGAACGGGGAGAGGTGTGTCTAAACACACCTTCCCCGTTCTTCACAGTGACAATGTCAGTGATCGTCTGTTACCTGATATAGGGAAAGACGATCAATGACGTCACACGTCCATCCCCACTCCCCTACAGTTAGAAACACATATGAGGTCACACGTAATCCCTACAGCGCCCCCTAGTGGTTAGCTCATAAACTGCAATTGTCATTTTCACAGTAATCAGTGCATTGTTTTAGTACTTTTCGCTGTGAAAATGACAATGGTCCCAAAAATGTGTCAAAATTGTCCGATGTGTCAGCCATAATGTCACAGTCACGAAAAAAAACACTGATCGCCGCCATTAGTAGTAAAAAATAAAATATTATTAAAAATGCCATAAAACTATCCCCTATTTTGTAAACTCTATACATTTTGCACAAACCAATCGTTAAACGTTTATTGCGGTTTTTTTTTACCAAAAATAGGTAGAAGAATACGTATCGGCCTAAACTGAGGAATTTTTTATTTATTTATATACATATTTTTGGGGATATTTATTACAGCAAAAAATATTGAATTATTTTCAAAATTGTCGCTCTATTTAGTTAATAGCGCAAAAAAACAAAAAAAACGCAGAGGTGATCAAATACCACCAAAAGAAAGCTCTATTTGTGGGAAAAAAAGGACGCCAATTTGTTTGGGAGGCACGTCGCACGACCGCGCAATTGTTAGTTAAAGCGACACAGTGCCGAATCACAAAAAGGGGCAAGGTCCTTTAGCTGCATAATGGTCCGGATCTTAAGTGGTAAAAGCAATATCCCACTTTTTTACTTAGGCCATACTTCTTTACTGAAAGAAGCCATCATCCCCAGCTTGATTCCATATACAATGATAATATATTTCAGTTTATACCATTTACAGCAACTTTTAAGAGTTGTGAGTGCCGGTTCAGTGAGTATTTCCTGTTCTGCGGTGAATCAGTAGGCATTTTGTGCTACTTAGAACATGTGTTGTATAATTATGATCATGGATGATCCTGTCCAGTCTCTTGCCTTTACAATGTGTTTCCTATCCGAAGGGGTATTTGTGATCTGGCACAGTTACCGGGGGAATCCTTCCTATCTTTTGATGCTCTGTGACTAAGCCGGTTTAATAAAGGTTATAAAGCTACGGCAGTTAAAAATGCACAGCATATTGTTTTGCAATGAGAAGCAGGTCCCCCCCGGTGAATGGAACAATCTGCCTCATGTAGAGAAATTCCCAGCATGCAACAATTACCTGTTTATGGATGCAAAGAGACTGTACCCTGTAATGCTGGACATTTATGGCCTTTTTATGACTTATTTTAAGAAACTTCTTTTTAATATGCTTGGAGTGCTGCAGAACACTGTAAACTTTCTCTGCTGACAAGCATACAAAAAACTTACAGATGATATGCACAGAAATCAGCAGAGAGCCAGTCAAGGGGGCATGTGCCCCCCCCCCCCCCTCCATTCCCGATCAATGAGGTTTCTTTAATGGTGGGCCAACACAGATAAAGGGCTCTTTTTCTAGTGCCGAACATAATCAAAAAATGTTCCCACCATATATAGGGTTTGATTTATTAAGGCAGTATTACTCAAAGTTAATTTTTATTATGCAAAGGGAATATTTGCTTATTTGAATGTTGTGAAACAAGATTCAAATTCCCCTTGTAACGAATATCCAATCATGTGCAAGCAAAATTAATAAAGAAATCCAGATATGAATATTTTACATATTGCATTGGTCTGGCTTGCACCAATAGAAGCTGTAAATCACTGTAGTAGACACTGATACTTCAGTGATCTCCCCTTGCTTACAGATCTCATGCCAAGCAGCTGCCATTGTACTCTTGCTGGGCATCCAGTGTGTCCCAGCGCCTTTAACCACTTGACGTCCGTGCTATAGCCGAATGACGGCTACAGCGCAGACCTGAATTTCCGGGAGGCCTCAATTAGACGTCCTCCCCTTTGCCGTGCGATGTGATCACGAGTCACTAAGACTCGGGTGATCACAGATCCGAATAAGGGGCCGATGCCGGCCCCTTACCACGTGACCAGATGTCAGCCAAAGACAGCTGATCACGTGATGTAAACAAAAGCTCAGCAATCGTTTTTTTTCCCTCCTCACGGTGATAGCGTAAGGAGAAAAAAAAGCCAATCACCGGCTTATGTGCAAGGGACATTGTTCCCGAAGAGAAAGAGGCAATTCTGCACAATTACCGCCTGCCAGTGACACCTGCCAGTGCCCACAGTACCCACCAGTGCCATCTATCAATGCCCACAAGTGCTACCTATCAATGCCCACCAGTGCCACCTATTAATGCCCACCAGTGGTGTCTATAAGTGTAACCTACCAGTGCTGTCTATAAGTGTAACCTACCAGTGCTGATCAGTGCCCATCATTGCCACCTATCAGTGCCCATCACTGCCACCCATAAGTGCTCACTGCCACCCATCAGTGATCATCACTGCCAGCTATCAGTGACACCTATTAGTGCCACTTCTCAGCGCCCACCAGTGTCACCTATCAATGCCCTTCAGTGCCACCTCTCAGTGCCCACCCTTGCCACCTTATCGGTGCCCATCAGTGCAGGCTATTGGTGCCTATCATTGCAGCCTTATTAGCGTACATCACTGAAGGAGACAAATTACCTGTTTGAAAAATGTTATAACAAAATATAAAAAAATATATATATTTTTTTAATAGGTCCTTTTACATTTTTTTAACAAAAAATTAAAACTGCAGAGGTGATCAAATACCACCAAAAGAACTATTTGTGGGAAAAAAATGATAAACATGTAATTTGGGTACAGTGTAGTATGACCGTGCAATTGTCATTCAAAGAGTGAAAGCGCTGAAAGCTACAGTAAAAATTGGTCTGGGCAGGAGAGGGGTTCAAGTGCCCAGTAAGGAAGTGGTTAACCGCTTCAATACCAGGCTTTTATACCACCTCCATAACGGGCCTATTCTGACACTTCTCTCCTACATGTAATAATCATCATTCTTTTGCTAGAAAATTACACAGTACCCCCAAACATTATATATGGTTTTTTTTAGCAGACACCCTAGGGAATAAAATGGCGGTCATTCCAAAGTTTTATCTTGCACGGTATTTACGCAATTATTTTTCAAACGCCTTTTTTTTGTAAAAAAATTGTTTTATGAATTAAAAAAATAACAAAACAGTAAAGTTAGCCCAATTTTTTTGTATTATGTGAAAGATTATGTTACACCGAGTAAATAGATACCCAACATGTCACGCTTTAATTATGCGCACACTCATGGAATGGCGCCAAACTTCGGTACTTAAAAATCTCCATAGGCAATGCTTTATTTATTTTTTACAGGTTACAGTTTAGATTTACAGAGGAGATCTAGTGCTAGATTTGTTGCTGGCACTCTAACGCATGCGGCGATACCTCACTTATGTGGTTTAAACGGCGTTTACATATGTCGGCGGGACTTGCGTGTGCGTTCGCTTCTGCACGCGAGCTATCGGGGACAGGGGCGTTTTAATTTTTTTTTTATCTTTATTATTATTATTTATTTATTTTTCCACTTTTTTTCATTTTTTTTTCCACTTTTATTCCTATTACAAGGAATGTAAACATCCCTTGTAATAGGAAATGTGTGTGACAGATCCTCTTTATGGAGAGATGTGGGGTCAATAAGACCTCACATCTCTCCTCCAGGCTGGAAACCATGAGATCGGTGAAAAAAAATTCACCGACCTCATGAATGGGGGCTTACAGCCGCAATTGCGGCTTTGTTTACTTACGGGGACCCGGGCGTGACGTCATCAGATCGCGCCCGGGTCCTCCGACGGTCATAGAAATGACTGGTGACCATCTGGTCACCAGTCATCTCTATGCTTCCTGCCGCCGCCGACGATTCGTTCTCCGGGCCCCCGAAGGCACAGGTAAGCCCGGAGAAGCACCGGATGGCGGCGGGAGGGGGGGATGTCCCCTCCCGCGGCCTGCAAGAACGATCAAGCGGCGGAACCGCCGCTATGATCATTCTTACATTGTGCAGAATCGTTGGCTGAAGAAGAGGATATCTGGATGATGCCTCTGGCTGCAGGCATCATCCAGATATTCGCCTGCAATGCCCAGGCCGTCAATTGACGGCCACTTAGGATGGTAAATCCCATCCCAGGCCGTCAATTTTCTATGGCTGGGTATTGAAGTGGTTAAGGAGGAGTGTTCTCCCTTTAGGAAAACCTGCCCTCAATTTATCTACTGCAATACATTGTGTCTAAAAAGTTTGATGAAAGGTGACAGAAAACAAACAAAACAGAAGATACAAAAAATTACTTTTATTGACCTTCAAAATAATCGCCATCCTTCACAACGCACTTTTGGCACCGTTCATAAAGCTTCTGGAAACTGCAAAGGCAAATTTAGGAATCGATCGCAGAACCGCCGTCACACATTCTTGGATAAAGCCATCGTTGTAGAAGAAGGTGATCAACATTGTCTTGACCTTGGACTTTTGCAGGCGACTCTTTTTGGGTCGCGGGGAAGGTGGTGAATGCCATTCCATAGATTGCTGCTTTGTTTCCGGAATGAACTAGTAGCACCGAGTCTCATCCCTTGTAACGATGGTTCGCAGAAATGATGGATCCTGATCAAACATGGTAATGAAATCTCCAGAGGTTTCCATCCGTTTTGCTTTCTGTTCGTCTGTCAGCTTGTGTGGCACAACCCAGGAACAGATCTTCCACTTACCCAAATCTTTGTGGACAATGGTGCGCACCATGTCCTTTTTAATGCCCAGGTCCTCCGCCAATTCGTCTGCCAACAATCGTACAGTCAGTCCCCGTTCTTGTGCCAGCTTGATCATGTCTAAGGTTGGCTTAATTATCATTTGTTTCCTTCCCGTCGTGAAATCGTATGAACCTGTCGTAAATACATTTTCTGGTCATGGCTTCCATCCCGTACACTCGCACCAACATTTCATGTTTCTCCATCACCATTGTACCCAATTTGTAGCAGAACATGATATTCACTCTTTGCTCTATTGCACTGTAACCCTACCTCTCACACTATGTTTGACTGCCCGCAGCGAGTTTACCCTGATGGTCACGTGTACTTCACTCTAGGTGGTGCTTCTCGATGTGTCTCTGTTGCCGTTGAGATATCGGACCATTCACCAAACTTTGTAGGCACACCCTTTATTTCTCGTGTGTACTTGCACCCAATTTAAATCATAAAAGAAAAGGAACGCCCTTGGCTCAGCCAATCATATTTAAGAAATTAGGTTATACAAGTAATACTCGTCACAATTTATACAACGTGTGTAAAACATAGCAGTCTATATTCTGTGTGACTAACTAAAACCTTGTTCCCTCTGCACGCCTTATCTTATGTTATTGTTCTCTGCTCAGTACATAATAACATTTGGCAAGGTTGTTCTTAGTTTCTGTGTAATTAATCCTAGAAGCTCTGTGTTAAATGATACATCTACATACAAGCATTAATTACTATGAGGGGACTCTAGCAAGCCTTACAATGCATTGATATTATGGGAGAACTCTAGCAAGCCTTACAATGCATTGATATTATGGGGGAACTCTAGCCTTACACTGCCTCTCCACTTCATCCAATCAGAGTATGCTTTGCATTCATTGAAAAAATGAAAAGCATTCTCTGAATGGCACTGATGAGGCCAACCTCCTGTGTTCACAGGCACAGGGCCCGGAAGTAAGTGGCGATCACTGGAGTTGTGGTGTTAAATAGTATACAATGATTTCCAGCTTCTAGAGAGATCCCACAGATATGGTATGTACATAGTTACATTGGTCCAAGCTTGGCAAATGCAACCATGTAAAAATATCCATACCTTGAATTTTTAACATTTCAGCTTGCACTTGATTGGATGATTGAAGTAAGCACAGCTCACCATATTTACTATAGCAAGAATGCTCATGCTCAGTTGCTCTTTAACACCTTAGCACCAGCTGTATGCATATATGTAGCAGCATGGCAGTGATTTTACCACAAAGCTGATATATATATATGAGTACATCCAGCAACCCATATTTGTGCTGGGAGTGTGCTTACATGGTGTCTCCAGCATGGACCATGCTGTAGCTGACAGCCATAGGTGTGCACAGCCTATTGCATTAGGGTGTGCACCCCAAAGTTCAAACACACATGTACGCCACCTGCTGTCACGGGAAGGGGCTCTGGTGGTGGGAGGCGGCATATTGCGGTACACCCTAAATACAGGTGTATCGCCTGTGTACTTTCACTCCAGGTGCTATCTTAAATTTAGAGGGGGATGAGAGAGTTATGTAGCTCTCATCCATATGATTTGTACAAATTCAGCTTCTGTCCAGCTGGACTGTGCTGTCAGTTCATTCTGTGTTCCTGGGGTGCCTTTCCACCCCAGGGAGACAGGTGGCGGCAGTGGAGCCTAGGTCGGAGCGCCTTCTTGCCAGCAGCCAATCAGAGGGGTTTTTACCTCACTGGGAATGCTGGGGGAGGGTACTTCTAGGGCAGACGCCCGCTTGGCGAGAGTTTGTGGTTGGATCCAGGTGCGGCACCCACCTTCAGGGTGTGCGCACATCACGGGCCCCAGCAATATGGCCTACAAGTCAGGGCGCATGTGCCACACGTTACCTTTGGTTCTGGGACCATGTTGGCCCGGAGCAACTGAAGCGGTGATAGGGCTCAGTGACTTATTGGGTCCCCCATCTTTGGAAAGAAGATCCCAAGTTGTGCTGTTCGGTGGGGGGTCAGTCTGAGGAGAGCCCGGAGGCAGGCAATCCAATAGGGCCTACACAAGCCATCGGGGATCGAGGTGACCGGACACTGGGAGTTTGTCTAATGGCAACCTGTCAGTCGGTGACTGAAAACCAAGAACGACCTGAGGGAGATTCAGGCAACTACTTTCATTGAGAAGGATTTGCTCCATTAATCCAGAGCAGGGGCCTGTGGCAAAGACTTGTTTCTCCTTCTCAAGGTTCCGAGTGATACTCTGGCTGCCAGTTCTGTGAGAGAGACTGTCTGGGTACACTACACCCATTCCGGCTGGAGTGGCGACGAAGCAAAAGTATTGTTAGAAGCAGGACTGCTTCTGTTAAAGCCTGAATCTACAATCCTCCTTTTCATCCATCTCTATTCTATCCACTCCAAGTTCACTGTTTGCCGTGTTGGGCAAGAATAAAAGCACAGAAAGACACCAGCTGTTTGGACATTCCTTCATTGCTCTCCTCCTCATCATCTCCCTTGACATTCATACAGGTAACACGCCATCCAAAATCTACCCAGCGGCTCCTGAAGGGGTAGCGCTACACAGGTGTAACGTGTTCCTAAAGTTGAACCTAGACTTTAATATATTGGGGGCATTTACACTGGCCACTGGCACCCCCAACCGCCCACCTGGATAATGCTAATGCACATGGGGTGATTAGGGTGTGCCCTGGAAGCTTGTGGGGGGGATTCAAGAATTAGGTAAGTATTACTCCTCATTCCTCTATTCCTGGACTTTATGGGCTTTTAACCATTTCAGTGCATGCAGGGATACATTTTTCATGAATACTGGAGTTCAGCTTTAGGATTTCACCTTACAATCTGTTGCATTTTGACCATGTATGAAGCCACCTAAATAAAAAAGGCCTGGTGATCATCCCACAAGTACTGACCTCAAACCACAAATATTCCCACACACTGCGGACCTTCTGCCATATTACCTGTAAATGGGATACTAGACTTCTGGATTCCAGGTAACACAATATGCATCTATGCTAGTGAATGGAACTTTATCAGACTTAGCAAATATCTGAGCATATAACCTAACTTTTTTTGTTAAGTGCTGCGCAAACTGTTGGCGCTATATAAAACCTGTATAATAATAATAATAATAATAACTGTATTTGGGTTTCTACCTGTTAAAGAAACACAGTTAAAAAATGCCTATTTATAGATAAAAGTAAAAAATAAATAAATATGTATAGTTTTTGTTGCAATACAGGCATTTCCACTTTTAGGTACACAATGGCGTTAATTTACTACAGCTAGAAAGTGCAAAATCAGGCTCACTTCTGCATAGAAACCAATGAGCTTTCAGGTTTAATTACCAAAGCTTAATTGAACAAGTTGGAGTTAGAAGCTCATTGGTTTCTATGCAGAAGTAAGCCTGATTTTGCACTTTCCAGCTTTAGTATATAAACCCCATTGTGTACTTAAAAGTGGGGTATGCCTGTACTCACCTTTGAACCAGAGTTTTACCTTGCAGTACTTCTAGATGTCCACTAGATGCCCTCAGTAATCAGAGTTGATGGACGTCCAGCACCATTCAACCCACATTCTCTGTGCCCAGGCTGTCATGGATCCGCCCCCAGCATGTGATTGAACAGTAAAAGAAGAGAAACAGTGATGAGCTAATCTCTCTGTCACTCTGTCATACAGTGGTTTGCCACTAATACCAGGTCAAATTCACTGCTTGACTAAAAAAAATACATTTAATGATATATTAATGATTACAGAGCTGCATTAATGCGCGTCCTATATCTGCCTGGAATTCAGCTTTTATTCATCACTGTGAAATACCGTCCAGCAAGCAGATCTCATTCGAGTTATGCTTCCACGATGTTGAGAAATACGAGGAAGAGCTTGTAACCATTCATAAGATTGTGTGTCAGGAGCAGTACAGAGTCCTCCTTCCCCTTGTTCCAAGCCTGTACAGCCTGTCCTGATTATGCCGCAGTGTAAACTGAGCTCCTGTGCCTCATTATCTTGAATGAAAAGCAGAGCCCGAGCTAAGAACAGAGCATCGCTCTGGCACGTAGGGCCTGTGTGTGATCCCTTGATGTATTTGGGGGTCTATATGATGTATACCTCCATTGTTCTCCACATCCTTCCCAGAATCTGAGGTGTATGGTAGACCCTTCTTTCCTGTTAATACGTTAAACAACTTCCAGCAGCCACATATAAACTCCGAGCGTACATCATGTACTGTAAAATGAAGCGGCCAAGGATCATAAATCGTATTTGCCAAAAAAGAAAAAAAAAAGTCATGACCTCCGAGAAGTTTATTCAGAAAAATATTTGTGTCATGTCTGAAATCCTACTAGTCTTATGTATTCCATCACGTTGTAATTACATAGCTTGCACTGAATTTTTTATTTTCTGTAAAATATGGCGCTGCTTGATTTACCTTAAATGGACACTGCCAGGTCTCTAAGCTAAGGTGACCAGATTTTTAAAATGAAATCCGGGAACATATTTTTTCTTTACTATTAATGGCGACAATCAGCGACTCTCTGCCCATCGCCGCCTCACAGCCTCTCAAGTCTTACTCTTCGGGCCTCGGCTACTACTGGGTGGAGAGTGGAGGAAGATCACTCCACCAGGGAAGGCAAGGAGATAAGCAGGTGGCTGGCCAGGATTTGAGCCAAGGCAGAATAACATGTGGGCGAAGCTAAATGGGCATGCACCCGAAACTGAAAAAATATTCCCTCCGCTCCGACCAGCACATGATCATCAAAAAGGGGCAAAGATAATGGGAAAAATACAACCCCCCTATGCTAGTATCCATGGCCGAGCGGGGGGGGGTGTATTTCAATTTGAAATTGCCCCTGCCTCCTATTAAATCCAATCTGGGGACAAAACCAGGGACAGACTTGGTCCAGGGACAGTGTCCTCAATCAGGGGACTGTCCACTGAAACTGGGGATGTCTGGTCACTCTACTCTAAGCAAGCCAGTTATACTTACTTCACCAACAGCTTGTCTCTTCTATCATTCCCCGTCCAGGGGCTGCTGCCTCCATCTGTACAGCGTTTGACTATTCAAACCACGGCAAGTGGTGGGGGACACTCCTAGAAATGTCAGATGACAAAGGCATGGGTGGAGGATGCAGCTCTGAAGTAGAAAGAAGGGGAGAAACACGGGCTGCAGCTTTTCTTTTGCAGGATGCTTGTGTTAAGATATGTTTTGGAACCTAAATTAAAAAAAAAAGGTTGGTGGGTATGGTTAACAGCGCACCTATTAAATCTTATAAGAAGAGTATTATGCGGCATTTATTGAATGCAGCTAAATTACTAATTCCAAGGTTTTGGAAACAGACCCTCTGCCCAGTATTTAGGTTTTGTGCTGCCCTAGGCCTGACTAAACTCACGCACCCCCTAATTTAAATATGACCCACCCCTTCCTGTCAAGATCACACCCCTTTCTGTTTAAAACCCGCCCTGAAATTGCGGACACTAGTTCCTCTCACTTCCTGTTTGGCTATGGGGCAGGAAGTGAAGGAAATCTCTGCAATGGGACAGGGATGGTAAAAAAAAAACTGACAGGGGCTATAACCCTCCCTTACTCTATCCAAAATGAAAAAAAAAGTGTTGCCTATAGTTCTACTTCAAGCACAAATTTCCGATAATTTTATAGACTAAGAAGATATAACCGAGCCAATGGTGCAGCAGAAAACATACAGCACAGTGAGGAAGGTTTGTATTCCAGGATTGTAGGACAGTCAAAATTAGAAGCAGCTTGTGTTACACTAACAGTGTAGCTCAAGCAGGTGGGGACTCTTTCCGTGCTGCTCCCCTGCAAAGTGCTTACCTAGACCTGGGCCTTGTTGGCCTAGGCCAGGATACAGCCCTGCCTCTGCCAACCTTATTGGATTGGAAAAAGAAGGTCAACTTCATAATGGAAGCCGAAAGATGGGTTTATACAGCGAAGAGCCAACAGGGGAAATTTAAAAAGATATGGGCTGGCTGGATACAATGCGCCTCAGAGACGGGTCAATAGGGAGGTGATATGATGTAGGAGGGTATGAAGTGTATGCTATTCCTCAGGGTCCATGTACAAACAGCCTCGGTAGCAGTCATAGAAGTTAAAAGTTTGGAACGATGAATATTGATCCCTTTCCTTTTTTTTTCTTTTTTTTCCTCTCTCTTTCTTTCACTCTCCTCAGCCCCCACACTTTTAGAGCGCAAATACCTGCCCCTTAATGCAAGACAGCAGGAGTGGGCCCCACCACGGTACTGCTGAGGGAATGGACGAGTGGGGACAGGAGTGGTGGTTAGAGGATAAGGTGAAGAAAGGAGAAAACAGGAGGGAAGACATGGTAATTTAGAGTTGGGTGTGGGGTGAGAGTGTGGCCATGAATAGCATCTTACATGTCTTGGGGGTAGGAAGGTAGTTTTGAACCTCTTTTTTTTTTCTCTTTTATAATTCATTAAGAGTTGGGGGATGGTATGGCCACTAATGGTATCTTACATGTTCTCGTGCTTCAGGGGGACGAATTAAAAATAATTTTTTTACTTATTATTTTGTCTTTTTTATATATAATATAATGAGAGTTGGGTGGTAGCATGACTATTAGTGGCCTCTTATAGGCTTTTGGTTTAACCACAGGTGCATAGGGGGTCACGGTAGAATTAAGGAAATACAGGATTTTGAAGTAGAAGAAGTGGTCACTAGGTTGAGAAGTGGCGGGGCAGATGGAACCTCATTACAATTAAGGCATGCGCTGAGGAAGGAGGGAGCAGATGGGGGGCTTCTTCCTTTTTTTTGGAGTGGGGGTTAAGCATATACATTTTTTGAAAAAGAATATACAGGATTGTTTTGTATTATTTTTTTTTGGCATTTTTCTGAATTATTAAATATACGATTGTATAATAATGTATTGATATGTGAATCTTAAATAAAATACAATTTCATAATAAAAATAATAATAATAATAATAATAATAAATAAATAAAAAAAACGTGCACCTACATTCATAACAATCTTTAAGTAAGAAAACGTTTGAAGCATTTTTGGACTTTTTGTGGTGCATTAAGGATGTGCCATACAGAGATTAATAAAACAATTTCTTTATTATATTTAAATAAACTGTATATAAAAATGTAAAAAAAAAAAAATGTTTTACTTATTTTCCACTTTATACTTAACATAACTCCTAAAGGAACCTCTCAGGCTAGACAATACTGTACATGGCTGAGTTACACTCCATAATTGCAGTGCAATCAAGTACAGCTTTTTCGAACAGTAGAGAGGTATTCCAATCCTCTACGCACTTCACAGATTAATCTGATTCTTCAGGAGGAGGGGGAATGGGGAACATGCAGTATGCTAGTATAGCTCATTATGCCTTTGTCTTGCAGGTTTTTTATTTTATTTATTTTTTAGATTGGGTTTACAATCACTTTAACTGTCCTTCAAATTTCGAGGGGGCTGGACTGTGACCAGTATGAGTAGAAAATGCCCTGACGTTAATGGGAGTATAACGGCACCCAAATGGGACAGGGGTTAAAGCTGTTTAGGATATTCCATTCCCAAACATAAGGCAGCTACCGACACACCACAATTCGGCGAACACGACCCAAAGTAATAATTCTTCCTAATAACGAGACATAGCTCTTGTTGTTAGGTTTCCAGCAGGTCTGACCCTTTATTGAGAAATACAGACTCTTATATACAATTTAGGATACTGCAGTAACCACATGAACAATGGCCCAACTCCACCCACAACATCACACACTGTTTACCTAATGAGCCCCCTCAATACATCTCTTTAGCGGACCTGACCTAATTTACATGAGCTAATTAACTACAGCTGATGACTCAGACACCTGACCTTTAGGCTGTCTGTCAACTTACAATACACATTATCATCAATAAACCTTCACACAATACAGGGTCAATTAGCACAAGCCACAATGAAAGATCCTTAGAAGTTAGTCTGGATTCAATTCACATTACACAGGCAGCCAGGAAGCTGGAGGTGATGACATCTTTCAATCTTTTAATTAACATCTTTCAATTAACCTGTTGAGTTCAGAATCAACAAACAGTAATAGTTCTTTACAGATATCCTGGAATATATTGTGAATTACAGACCCATGTTAAAGCAATCCAAGATATATTCTGAATGTCCATTATTTTCTGGCTCATACTTTCTAATTTTTGGAACTTTTACCTACAAGTAAGCCTATAATAAGGCTTACCTGTAGGTACAAAAAATATCTCCTAAACCTTTACAGTTTAGGAGATATTGCCCTTGCAATCAGCCGCTGACTGCAGCGGCGCATGCACACAGGGGATTCTCGGCTGAAGGCCCGGCAGACGTCGGACCTTGACGGAAAGCAGTCTCCCGTGCATGCGCAGGAGTGACAACATCGCAAATCTAGCCACTCGCAAAGCTGGAGACGCGATACGCGGGAAAACACGCCGAGGCAACATGTCAGCTACTTCGGCGTAGACCAGATGAGTTACCGACACCTTGTTCTAAGGTAAGTATTTTATAATGAGCTAGTATGCGGTGCATACTAGTTTATCATGCCTTTTGCCTTACAGGTGACAGAATTTTTTTTTCTGGGACTATACAACCGCTTTAAGTACCGGTAATCCTTTTCAAAGTTGGTGGTGGTTGTCGTCTATATTTAAAGGATTCCTAAGATTTACTGATGCCATAAGGACTAAACCTCCTTGTCTGGATCAACTTCAACACTTATTTTTTACTCAGTGGACTGTTTATTTGTCACTGCTCATTATCATAATTTTTATATGGATACATTCACTTTTGTCACATTTTTTACATGTTCATTCATTATTAATGTGAAATGGTCATTCATGTCACCTTCTAGAAAAATGTTTTTTTTTTTGAGTATATTGTTTTTATTGTGACTTACCGTATATACTTGAGTATAAGCCGACCCGAATATAAGCCGAGGCACCTAATTTTACCACAAAAAAATGGGAAAACGTATTGACTCGAGTATAAGCCTAGGTTGAGAAATGCAGCAGCTACTGTAAGTTAAAAAGTGGGTCAGCAATGCCGATCTGCAGCCTCACTGTGTCCATTTGCAGCCTCACTGTGCCCATCTGCAGCCTTACTGTGCCCATTTGCTGCCTCCCCGTGCCCATTTTCAACCTCACTGTGCCCATCTGCAGCCTCACTGTGCCCATTTGCAGCCTCACTGTGCCCACCTGCAGCCTCACTGTGCCCATGTACCTTTGATCCGCTGTGTCAGTATTGATTTGCACCTGATTTCTCTGTACATTGTCCCCTCTCAGATGATTCAGAGCAGGGCTGTATGTATATTCACTGTAACAAAGCCCTGCCTTCTTTACATCTGTCCGTGACGAGGTGGAGGCGGGTTTTGTTACAGTGGACGGCGTGGACCGCGCAGACTTCCTATACATACAGCCCTGCTGTGAATCATCTGGGAGGGGACAATGTACAGAGAAATCAGGTTTTCTTCCCTCCTCATTAAAACTGACACGACGGGAGAGGAGACCCTCACTCGAGTGTAAGCCAAGGGGGGCTTTTTTCACATAAAAAAATGCTGAAAAAGTTGGCTTACACTCCAGTATATACAGTATATTGTCTTGTAGCCATACAGAGAACCTTTTCACATTAGCACTGTTAACCCTTTTCTGTGAAGACTGGAAGTTCAGGGAAGCAACACTGAGACAGCAGGAGCCAAAAGCATTGAAAGATGTAAACTGCAAGTGCTGGGGTAATGTTTATTTTATTGTGCTCAATTTGTTGAGCTAAAAAATTCTGAGGATTTAACCACTTGAGAACCGCGCTATAGACAAAAGACGTCCACAGCACGGCTCTCAACTGCTGGGAGGGCGTCACTGGACGTCCTGCTGTTTACATTCCCCCCACGCGCTGCCGAGGGCGCGCAGCGGGAAATAACTGTGCCCGTCGTGTCACGTGATGCCGATGCGCATGCCTGGCAGCTGCGATGTCTGCCAGGTACTCTCGATCGGCAATTACAGAGGCAGGGCGTGGATCTGTGTGTGTAAACACAGAGCTCCAAGTCCTGTAAGGGAGAGAGGAGACCGATGCTGTGTATCTTGTACATAGGGACACAGATCGGTCACCTCCCCCAGTCAGTCCCATCCCCCCACAGTAAGAATCACTCCCAGGGAATGCATTTAACCCCTTCCTCACCCCCTAGTGTTAACCCCTGCCCTGCCAGTCACATTGATACAGTAATCAGTGCATATTTAAAGCACTGTTCGCTGTATAAATGTGAGTGGTCCCAAAATAGTGTCAAAAGCGTTTGATATCACAATATCGCAGGCCTGACAAAAAACGCAGATTGCCGCCATTACAAGTAAAAAAAAAAAAAAATCATAAATCTATTCCCTATTTTGTAGGCGCTATAACTCTTGCGCAAACCAATCAATATACACCTATTGCGATTTTTTTAATCAAAAATATGTAGAAGAATACGTATCGGCCTAAACTGTTTTTTTTTTTTTTTAAATTGGGATAATATTATAACAAAAAGTAAAAAAATATTGTGTTTTTTTTTCATAATTTTCTGTCTTTTTTTGTTTATAGTGCAAAAAAAACAAAAAAACGCAAAGGTGATCAAATACCACCCAAGGAAAGCTCTATTTGTGGGAAAAAAATGATAAAAATATAATTTGGGTACAGTGTTGTATGACCGCGCAATTGTCATTCAAAATGCTTCAGCGCTGAAAGCTAAAAAATGGTCTGGGTAGGAAGGGGGTTTAAGTGCCCAGTAAGGAAGTGGTTAATATTAACCCAACTAATTCATGGCTGGAATGTTAGAAGCAATACTTGAATTTGTTACACCACTTGTTTTAACATTCTGCGTATGTCTATTCTTATTCTAATGCCGCGTACACACGGTCGTTTTTTGCGATGAAAAAAAAACGTCGTTTTTTAATTCACAAAAAACGTCGTTTTTTTCATCGCAAAAAACGACCGTGTGTACGCGGCATAACAGTTTTAGGGCCGTTCTGAAGCAATGCTGTTTTGGTGGGAGCAAAAAAGTAAAAATATGTCTGAAAGAGCTCCAGAACTAGATCCAGTGACAGTAATACTATGGTGCATTTCAATATACGGTAGATAGGCTCATAATAAATACATTCTAACAATATTCATATTCATTTCTGTGCATTTCTGTACTTTTATGTTCAGATAACAATTTCGCAACACATAAACAAGAGATACCTGGCTTCGCAGGGGATCCAAGCCCAGTGGGATTTGGGGTTTGAATGGTGTACAGATTTGTATTCCGAATTACTGGATATTACAGAATTGTGGATCTTACTTCCAACGTTTGTAAGACAACTGTTCTTAATTATCTTTCTTTCCCAGAAGGCTTCTGGCCACGCAAGAAGGCATAATTGAATCTTTCAAATTTGGAAAAGACTGCGAACAAGAAGCTTTTCATGCTTCCATTGATAATAAACAAATATAGCATGTGTCAGATTACCAATCCGCTTACTGGTAGGTGCACGCGTCGGTTTACTGGTAAGTAGTGGTATAGTAACATCAGTGGTTTGGAACTATGTGGTCAATGAGTTTTGGTTTTCCTGTACTGAGTATCACGTATCTAAGACCTGCCCTGGATGTGAAGACTGGTCTATCTAATTTTATGGTAGATTACTATTAACCACTTGACCACTGGGCACTTAAACCCCCTTCCTAACCAGACCAATTTTCAGCTTTCGGTGCTCTCACAATTTGAATGACAATTACTCAGTCATACAACATTGTACCCATTTGAAATTTTTGTCCTTTTTTTCACACAAATGGAGCTTTCTTTTGGTGGTATTTGATCACCTCTGTTTTATTTTTATTTTTTGCGCTATTAAAAGAAAAACGACTGAAAATTCTGTAAAAAAACAAACAAAAAACTTGTTTCTGTCATATTAGCAGGTTATTTCTCACACACAGCATATGCATACCACAAATTACACCCCAAAACACATTCTGCTATTCCTCCCGAGTATGGCGATACCCCATGTGTGGGACTTTTACACAGCGTGGCCACATACAGAGGCCCAAAATGCAGGGAACGCCACCAATTCTGACATTCCTCTCCTACATGGAAAAATCATAATTTATTTGCTAGAAAATTACATAGAACCCCAAAACATTATATATGCTTTTTTAGCAAAGACCCTAGAGAATACAATGGCGGCCGTTACAACTTTTTATCTCGCACGGTATTTTCGCAGAAATTTTTTGAACGCGTGTTTTTAAAAAAAAAACTGTTTTGTGCTTAAAACAAAACAAAACAGTAAACTTGGCCCAAATTTTTTTCATAATGTGAAAGATGAAGTTACGCCGAGTAAATAGATACCCAACATGTCACACTTCAAAATTGCGCACACTCGTGGAATGGCGCCAAACTTCGCTACTTAAAAATCCCCATAGGCGGTATTGCAGAGTATTGGGGTATTGCAAAGTATCATGCAGGGTATTGGGGTATTGTCGAGTATTGGGGTATTGCAAAGTATCATGCAGGGTATTGGGGTATTGTCGAGTATTGGGGTATTGCCGAGTATTAGGGGTATTGCCGAGTACTGGGGTATTGCCGAGTACTGGGGTATTGCCGAGTATTGGGGTATTGCCGAGTACTGGGGTATTGCCGAGTATTGGGGTATTGCCGAGTATTGGGGTATTGTTGAGAACTGGGGTATTGTTGAGTACTGGGGTATTGCTGAGTATTGGGGTATTGTTGAGTACTGGGGTATTGCTGAGTACTGGGGTATTGCTGAGTATTGGGGTATTGTTGGGTACTGGGGTATTGTTGGGTATTGTTGGGTACTGGGGTATTGTTGGGTACTGGGGGATTGCTGGGTACTGGGGGATTGCTGGGTACTGGGGGATTGCAGGGTACTGGGGGGATTGCAGAGCTGGGATGGACTGAGGGATGGCTGGATCTGTGACTGCATTTGTCACAGATCCAGCCATAGCTCAGCTGCTGACACCCCGCTCCTCGCACACTGTACCGAACGGTACAGAGAGGAGACGCAGGAGAGGGAGAAACCGGCGTCATCAAATGATGCCGGTTTGTTTACAAGTGTTCGCGCCGTCATTCGACGACGCGATCACGTGGTAAATGGCCGCTATCAGCGACAATTTACCGTGATCCGTGATGCGCCGGGTCTTCTAGACCCGGCGAGCACAGACACTTCCGCGAGCGCGTCCCAGGGGACGCGCAATCGCGGAAGTGAAGGACGACGTCCCAGGGACGTCGTCCCAAGATAACTCCACCGCGCCGTAGCAGTAAAATGCTTATGGCGCGGTGGGAAAGTGGTTAAATATTGATCCATGTACTGGTTACACACACTTTTTGGCATTTAACAACTTAGGCTCTGTACACACGATCAGACATGTCTGATGAAACTTGTCCGACGGACCGTTTTCATCAGACAACTCTGAACTTGTCTGATGGTCTGATGTGCGTACACACCATCAGTCCAAAATCCGATCGGGTCAGAACGCGGTGACGTAGAACACAACGACGTGATGAAAAAACAAAGTTCAATGCTTTCAAGCATGCGTCGACTTGATTCTGAGCATGCGTGGGTTTTTGGTCCGATGCTTTTGTGTACTAACGATCGAACCTGTCCGACAGATAAGGTGTCCGTCGGACAGATTTTAAAGCATGTTTTAAAACTTTGGTCCGATGGAAAACGGTCTAATAGGCCGTACATACCATCGAACTGGTCCGATGAAACAGGTCTGCAGACCAGTTTTATCGGACATGTCTGATCGTGTGTACGCGGCCTTAAAGGGTTTGTAAAGGATTTTTTTTCTGTATCTTAATAGCTTCCTTTACATTAATGCAGTGCTGTTTTCATGTCATTGTTCGTTTTTGCTCTCAAGTTGCTGTAATTCTTCTCTGATCTCCACACTTCCTGGTTGTCTGTTTCCTGATAACCACAGTGCTGGGAGCTTTCTCTCTGTGATCACTAATCAAGGAGATGTGATTACTGTGTGTCTAAAACCCCTCAGCACCAATCAGTTTCGTTTTCCAAACCATCACTGCCCTGTATTGGCTCTGTGGCTCTGTACAGCAGAGAAGCAGGAAACATGCACAAACTAAACTAGAAACTACAGGTACATTATATGATTGATTTGTATCTATGTTTAATCATTTTTAAAAGGAATCAGTTAACTGCTATGTCTCTATACCCTGTAAACATTCATTTCAGCAAAAAACATTTTTTTTTATTTACAACTCCTTTAAAGCGGTTGTAAACCTGCATATACAATATTTTTTTTTTTTTTTTTACACCTGCAAGACAAAAGCCATAATGAGCTAGTATGCACTATGTGTTTGCTGTGTGTAGAGGACATCCTGTGATGACCACTCCCATGGGGGAGGTGATTAACTGGTGGAGTGATCACTTCCTGTTTGTGTGAGAATAAATTAGCCATGCTAAGCCATGAGGCCGGCAATGATGGCGATGATGACTTCATAACTAGCTGATGGGTGATGGTGTCTTTTTGTATGAATGGTGAGTGAAACTATTAGCTTTAAAGATGGGTTATTTCACTAAGACTAAGTGCGTGCTTTATAGCACAGGGCAAAATGGCGGTATGCTCTGCAAAAAGCTCATTTGTCCATGTCACAGTAAAGGAATGTCCGCAAATAGGAAGTCTCTTTTTATGTGCTCTTTATTACCCAGCCGGGTAAAAACAGTCAACAGGTGATGAAAAGGATAGACAAAAGGCTTTGAAGGAGAACAGCAGACTCAGGCTTTGGATATGGAAACAATCCTGCTTCCGACAACAATTAGACTTTCTTCACCACTCCACCTTGAGTGGGTATAGCGTACCTGGACAGGTCTCTCTCACAGACCTGGCAGCCAGAGTATCAGTCGGAACTAAAGAAGGATGTCTCTGCCACAGACTCTTCTTGGTGACCGTCAGAAAAGCGCCTCTGCCACCGGCCTTTCCTGAGTGTAAATATGGATAACTCCTCCTGAATAAAGCTTTGCCTGAGTCTTCCTTTAATGTCGCCTAGGTACTAACCAAGAGAAGAATCGATCCCTCAGTATCCAGTACCCTGATCCCCGATGGTTCGTTCCAATACTGTTGGACCGGCAGCCTCTCATTGGCGTTCCTCAACTGGACTCCCCACCGAACAGCTAACTCGCTTGGGATCTTCAAAAGTGAGAACCCAGTCGATCACTGGGTTCCCGTCCTGCTTGAATGTCCCGGACAAACTTGGCTTCCGGAACCAGGTACACTGCGTAGCACCCACGCCCTGGCCAGGTAGGCCATAACGCTTGGGGCATGGTGATGTGGTCACCCTAAAGTTGGGTGCCACACTCCAGGAAACAGAACTGCCCGCCTAAAATGGTGTCTGCCTCATAAGTACCCTCTCCCAGCATGCCCAGCGAGGCCCAGGCCTCCTGATTGGTCGCTTGGAGAGAACACCCAAACCTCAACTACCACTGCTGCCACCTGTCGTCCTGGGGTGGAACAACACCCCAGGAACAGCAGAATGAGCCCACAGCACAGCTGAGCTGAAACAGAGAGCCTTAAAATAATCAGAATTGAGATCAGAGTCACTTATACTCTGATCATCCCCTTAAATTTACTAGCACCTGTACTTGGAAGTACATGAGTGCTACACATGGATAGGATCTGCAAAGAAGAGTGGCACAAAATCCCTTCTGAGATGTGTGCAAACCTGGTGGTCAACTACAAGAAAACGCCTGACCTCTGATTGCCAACAAGGGTTTTGCCACCAAGTACTAAGTCATGTTTTGCGAAGGGGCAAAATACTTATTTCACTCATTAATTCTGACTCATTAACTTTTTTGAAAAGTTTTTTTTTCTGGATTTTTTTGTTGTTATTCTGTCTCTCACTGCTAAAATTAAAATGATAGACTGATCATTTTTTTATCAGTGGGCAAACATAAAAAATCAGCAGGGGATCAAATACTTATTTTTTATTTATTTTTTATATTGTCCTTTTAAATTTATTTTTCTGATCACTTTTATTGCTGCCACAAGGAATGATAATAGGCAGTGACAGGTACTCTTTATGGAGAGATCTGGGGCCTATGAGACCCCACATCCCTTCTTTGCACTTAAAAGCATTCTAAACACCAAGGTTGGCTGTTTTGAATACTGTCAATTTATTTTAATTTTTTTCAGTTGGTTCCTTTAAGTCTTCAGTAGACTGGAAGTGATGTCATGACAACTATTCTAGTTTACTAGATCCGAGTATGTCATATCACATCAAGCATAATACAGTAAAGATACTGGCTTCACTGTTTAATCAGAGCAACAAAAGGAAGAATGGTCAAACACTCCCATAGACAGACTCCTAAACCTTGTGGACGGCCTTCCCAGAAGAGTTGAAGCTGTTATAGCTGCAAAGGGTGGGCCAACTCAATATTGATCCCTACGGACTTAGGCCTTGTACACATGTCCGAGAATCTCGTCAGGAAAAACCTGTAGTTTTCCGTGATGAGATTTTTGGCAAGAGACTCTTGCCGCTGGAGTGTACTGACTTTCATTTCAAAAGAACTGCGGTTATCCTGAAAGAAAAGAACGTGGTGAGGTCATCGCGTATGATGAGCATACGCTCGTCACATTCGACACCGTCGCCGCCATCTTGCTTCACCTTACCTATGCCGTGGAAGCTACCGCGCATGCGTCAAAGTCATTTCGAGCATGCGCGGGTTTCCACGGCGACAGGTAAGTATACACACTCTCGGGTTTCTCGTCGGGAAACAGGCCGACAGGAACCTCGACGAGAAAAAAGAGAGCAGGTTCTCTTTTTTTCTCGTCAAGATTCTGGCCAGATTTGCAGACGAGAAATCTGAATGCCTCGTACACACGAACGGGAATCTTGGCAAGAAGCAGTTTTCTTGCTGGTTTTTGCCGAGAAACCTGGTCGTGTTCACGAGGCCATAGACTGGGATGCCATTAATGTTCATGTGTGTGTAAAGACAGGTTTCCCAATACTTTTGGTATTTTGTATTCATTATTTCTGGTTATTTTTCCTTCTTCCATTCGCCTCCTTCTATCCCACTGTCTCAATGCTAATTTATCACCCTAGATAATGATATATCCATGGATAAAGGTAAATGGAAGTTTATTTGGAAATATGATCTTTTTCTGTGTTCAGAAGCTGTCTTCAGTGGAATAAGACAGACAATCCCTCTACAGATAAGAGAAGTTCTGCTCTACAGAGATAAGATAAATCCGGTAGCCTGGAAGAAGGGTTTAGCTCTCCCTAACTTGAGCAAGCAGTGAAGTGATAATAACTTTCTCTGCAGTGACAGAGAGGGATTTCTGCTACCATCCATTATGCTGATACAAAAAGAGGAAACAGTCATTACATTCTCCTTGGGGAGTGAATTCCTAGAGATCACTAATGGGAAAAATACCCATCCAACACCGTTCAGTCTTCTCACACAAAGCAAATACATCAATAGCAACAATCATGCAAAATATAGACTAAACCTAATTTGATTGGTAAATAGCCTGTTATATATATTTCCTGTACTGTAGTAATTCTCACATTTACCAAGTGAGAACATATTTTGCATTGCTTTAGAGAATCCCTGTTTAGCACCTCATCAGTTTCTCTCCGGGGGAGCTTATTACAGTTCAATGTCCTCACTTGCCCACCTACGCTTTCTCCAGGGACAGTTTTGGATGCAAGCCTACAACCTATAGTTTTAATGTAGCACTACCCCCTAAGGAGCTGCTGAGAAATGATGGGATGGCATGTTACCTCATGGCTCCGGTGAAGTGTCTAGGGTGAACCATGAATGTAGAAGCAGTAAAATAATGTCCACAAATAGGAAGTCTCTTTATATGTGCTCTTTATTACCCAGCCGGGTAAAAACAGTTAACAGGTGATGGAAGGGATAGACAAAGGTTGGAAGGAGAACAGCAGATTCAGGCCTTAGATATGGAAACAGTCTCCGTCAAACAATTTGTTTTCTTTCACCACTCCAGCCTGAGTGGGTATAGTGTACCTGGACAGGTCTCTCTCACAGACCTGGCAGCCAGAGTATCACTCGGAACTTAAGAAGGATGTCTCTGCCACAGACTCTGGGTAACCATCAGGGAAGCGCCTCTGCCACAGGCCTTCTCTGAGTTTAGAAATGGAGGAACTTCTCCCGTTTGAAGGGTTTGCCTGAATCTTCCTTCAATGTCGCCACGGTACCGACTGAGAGAGGAATCAATCCCTCAGTGTCCAGTACCTCAATCCCAGATGGTTAGTAGTAATACTGTTGGACCGCCAGCCTCTCAATGGACTCCCCTCCGAACAGCTAAACTCACTTGGGATCCTCAATGTGGGAACTCAGTCGATCACTGAGCCCCCATCCTGTTTGGATGCCCCAGGCCCGAACGGCCCAGGAACCAGGAACACCGCGTAGCACCCACGCCCCGGCCAGGTAGGCCATAACGCTCGAGGCGCCGTGATGTGGTCACCCTAAAGTTGGGTGCCACACGCCAAGAAGACAGAAGACCCCCTAAAATGGCGTCTGCCTCATAAGTACCCTCTCCCAGCATGCCCAGCAAGGGCCAAGCCTCCTGATTGGTCGCTTGGAGAGAACACCCGAACCTCAGCTTCCACTGCTGCCACCTGTCGCCCGGGGTGGAACAACACCCCAGGCACAGCAGGATGAGCCCACAGCACAGCCAAGCTGAAACAGAGAGCCTTACCATAATCAGAATTGAGATCAGAGTCACTTACACTCTGATCATTCCTCTAAATTTACTAGCACCCATACTTTGAAGTACATGGGCGCTACATTAATATAGAAGGAATGTACATGATGCCTTAAAGCGGAGGTCCAACTGTGTAAAAAAATAAATAAATTAAATGTCAGCAGCTACAAATACTGCAGCTGCTGACTTTTAACCACTTCTCATCTGCCCACCGTCAAATGACGGTGGGCAGACGACTCCATTATCCTGACATCACGTCATATGACGTGATGTCCCTTTAAAGCCGCGGGCGGGCGCGCGCGTCGCCGGCGGCGCGCTCGCGCACCCGCCGCTCTGCGGGGATCCCGTGCGAGTGCCCGGCGGCAACGATCGCCGCCGGGCACACGCGATTGCTCAGTAACTGAGCGGGGTCGTGGAGCTCTGTATGTAAACACAGAGCTGCACGTCCCTGTCAGGGAGAGAGGAGATCGATTGTGTCCCTTGTACATAGGGACACAATCGGTCACCTCCCCCAGTCACCCCCCCCTCCCCCCACAGTTAGAACACTCATAGGACACACATTTAACCCCTTCCCCGCCCCCTAGTGGTTAACCCCTTCACTGCCAGTCACATTTATACAGTAATCAATATGCATATGTATAGCATTGTTCACTGTATAAATGTAAATGGTCCCAAAAATGTCAGAAAAGTGTCCGAAATGTCTGCCATAACGTCGCAGTCCCAATAAAAAAATCGCAGATCGCCGCCATTAAGAGTAAAAAAAAAAAAAAAAAAAATGCCATAAACTATCCCCTATTTTGTAAACGCTATAAATTTTGCGCAAACCAATCGATAAACGCTTATTGCATTTTTTTTTTACCAAAAATATGTAGAAGAATACGTATCGGCCTAAACTGAGGGAAAAAATATTTTTTTTATATATTTTTTGGGTTATTTATTATAGCAAAAAGGAAAAAATATTGCATTTTTTTAAAAATTGACGCTCTATTTTTGTTTATAGCGCAAAAAATAAAAACCGCAGAGGTGATCAAATACCACCAAAAGAAAGCTCTATTTGTGGGAAAAAAAGGACGCCAATTTTGTTTGGGAGCCACGTCGCACGACCGCGCAATTGTCTGTTAAAGCGACGCAGTGCCGGAAGCTTATATTTTGTCTGGGCAGGAAGGGGGTGTAGGTGCACAGTAGGCAAGTGGTTAATAAGCACACTTACCTGTCCAGGGTGCTCATGATGTCGGCCATCCATAGGCCGATCCGTTCTCTGGATAGTGTGCTGGCGCTGCCATCCTCACTAAGGAAACAGTACACAGAAACACTGGATGCCATCAACACGGCTCTACTACAGTCAGCCGACTTGGTAGCGCCCAAACGCAAAACCTGCATCCGGAAAAACAACGCCAGCTGGTTTAACGACCAGCTGTCATTGCTGAAGCAAGAGCGCAGAAGAGCAGAAGCCGCCTGGAAAAGAAGCTCTTCAAAGGAAAACCACACCATCTACAAGGTAATAACAAAAAAATACCACAAAGAAATCTTCGAAGCCAAAAAAAATCACTTTCCCAATGCCATCACCAATGCCCTAAACCGCCCCCGCGAACTTTTCAAGATTGTCACCCAGATCATGAATCCGGTCTGTCTTGAAGCCCCCAATTCAGATACCCAAGAATTTTGCAATGAACTATCAGATTATTTCATTAACAAAATTGAAAGAATGCGTGAAAGCATTTAGCAAAACAGTACCCCCTTTTACCCCCCCTCAATCAGTCGCCCAAAATCCATACAAATACACTACATTCAACAAAGTTCACCCTTAAACCCATCTCCACCGATGCTGTCAAAAATATTATAGGTACTCTGCGAAATAGCACAGTGCCTAATGATATCATCCCCACCAACCTGCTGAAGGAATGTGCCGGTATTCTAGCACTTCCTATCACGCAGATTATAAACCAGTCCTTCAAGGAAGGTTTAGTGCCCTTCCAGTTGAAACAGGGCATAATTAAACCGATCTTGAAGAAACCCACCCTCGACCCCAAAGACCAAACTCACTGTCGCCCCATAACAGGCCTAAATGTCCTCTCCAAGGTAATGGAGAAAGTAGTGGTACAACAGCTGCAACAGCATCTAGATACCCACAAACTACTCGATCCATTTCAATCAGGTTTCCGTCCCGGACACGGGACAGAAACAGCACCGCTCAAAATATGGGATGACGTTCTTGAGGCCGCAGACGAAGGAGAATCTTCTCTTCTTGTTCTGTTGGACCTAAGCGCAGCTTTCAACACTGTAGACCACAAACTATTACTGACTCGGCTAGCTGAAGTAGACAGAGCCGCAGAAGATGATCTATGATCGTTCTCCTCTTTTTTGGAAAACCGATCACAAATAGTGAAATTGGGACCTTTCACCTCTGAAAAACGCACGGTGTCATGCGGAGTCCCTCAAGGATCGCCTCTGTCACCGGTGCTGTTCAACATCTATCTTCGCCCTCTCTTTGAAAATTTCTGTTTATTAAAGGTTTTATTCATACACAGTAAAACATTTCTTGGCACAACACCAAGCTTACTTAGCGGTCAACATGACCTGAAACATACAACCCGCCATGCCAGATGGCATGTCCCCAACCGAACCCCCCCCCCCCATCACCCCTCCAACACATATACTGGATGCATAGTAAGTAGTAGCACTCCCTCCCAGTGGCTGTTTCACAACATGTTTCCCGATGCACCTGAATGAGATTCCCCACCCCTCAGCACATGTGTCAATGAGATTCAAATTATCTTACTCTTATCCAACCGTGTGATCAGCTTCATACCATGCCCTCCACACCTTCTCGAACTTCCCAACACACCCCCTAGATAGATACGTTGCCTTGTAATTTGGGAGCATTGCATTCACCAAACCTTTCCAAAAATCAACCTCCGGGGCCCCTGGACTCCTCCACTTAAGTAGAATAGCTTTCTTTCCATAGAACAACAGGATACTTAATAATGTTCTGTGGGCCCTGGTAGGGACTACTTCGTCCACCAGGCCAAGTAAACAGACACTAATTTCTCGAGGAACAGGTACCCCCAGAACCCCTTCAATAAAGGCTGTGACCCCAGTCCAAAACAGTTGGATCTGGGGGCAGTCCCAAAACACGTGATGCGCGTCCGCAGGAGCGAACGTACATCTCCAACATTCAGCGGGCACTGAGGGATATATTGATGCCAACCTAGTAGGGGTATAATACACTCTGTGCAGGAATTTAAATTGAATTAACCGGTCCCTCGCCGCTACTAAATACTTAAAAGGGACGGTCCCACATATCCTCCCACTCCTCCCCCAGTATACCCGGGACTTCCGCCTCCCACCGTTCTCTGCATTTAATCAGTGCTTTGGGACTAGCTTTGAATAGTTCTTTATAGGTTACTGACAAGGTCTTAGGCAGGTCCTCAGTCATAAGTAGGTCTTCCAACCTAGTGGGGATTCAACAGTCTGAGTTCCAAACTAAGTCGAATAAGCATGTCTCAGGCTCAAATAGCGAAAAAATTGCCTGTTTGGCAGGTCATGTTTAGCTTTCATTTGGTCAAACGTCAAAAGTTCCCCATCCCGAGTAATATCCTTCAGCTGTTTGACCCCCCTTGACGCCCACCCTGCCGCGTCTCCTGATTTGTAAAATTGTTGAAGTTTAGGATTCATCCACAGTGGAGTTGAGGGGGAAAGCCCTTTATAACTAGGAGAGGCCAGTTTCTCCACCTCCTCCCATGCCTTTACTGTAGCCCTCATTGAGCCCGTAAGGGGAAGATCCCTGCTCGTGCCCCTATGAATGGCCAGGCGGAGAGATTCATAAGACCCCAGATGAGCTGCTTCCAGCACAGTGGCTGAGTCCCCAGCATCAGAAATTAGCCACCTATGTACGAACACCAACTGACCAGCCAAATAGTATTTACGCCAGTCAGGTAGCGCCAGACCACCCTGACCCCATGGCTCCTGCAGGACCTTCAACCCCACCCTAGGCAATTTTGGTGCCCACAGAAATGAGCTGGTGATACTATCAAGTTTCTTAAAGAAAGTGTTGGCAAAGAGGCTGGCACGGGTGATATCATCGTTGGTGGACATGGACCAGACGGGCTTTATGCCTGGGAAGTCCACGGACACAAATTTGAGGAGACTTTTTACACATTTACAGCTGCCTAACTTGGACTCGTCCTGCAGGACAATAGTCTCTATTGATATAGAAAGGCCTTTGATTCAGTGGACTGGCATTTCATGCATACAGTCCTGGAATCTATGGGCTTTGGCCAGTTATTTCGGCAGTGGATCACTATGCTTTACAGTGCACCTAGCACGGCCATCCGTATGGGGGGGGTCTTTTTCTGAATATTTCACGATAGGGAGAGGGACCAGACAGGGGTGCCCCCTGTCACCTTTTCTGTTTGCCTTCATGATGGAGCCTCTGGCGGTGGCTCTGAGAGCATCGGAAGAGGTCAAAGCCATCAGAGTCGGTAGCATTGACGAGGGTCTGGCATTGTATGCTGACGACCTTCTACTGTTCTTAAGGGATCCCGGGGAATCATTGGTCACCGCTTTAAGTATTATGGACAAGTTTACCACATACTCTGGGCTGAAGGTCAATTGGGGGAAGTCATCCATACTTCCTTTGGATGATGAAGCTCAAGCGAGAGCAAACCCCAACTTGCCACTCAAGTGGGTCACGCAAATAACTTATCTTGGGGTGAAGGTCACGGCAAACGTGGGAGACTACATGTCTCTCAATCTACAGCCACTTTTGACGTTCTTCAAACAAAAAGAGCTGGTTTGGCAGAAGCTCCCTCTGTCATTGATTGGACGGATTAATCTCCTTAAAATGAAGATTCTCCCAGTTATACTGTACTTTCTAAGAAATGCCCCGGTATGGATACCGAAGTCTTTCTTTGAGACATGCCTCTCTTTGATAGAAAACTGGATGACAAAGAGTTATCTTAAACTCAACAGTGCGAAAACAGAACTTCTCCTGTTTCACGCCAGTCGTAGGAATCAACTTGCAACAACTTGGACACCCCCGCCCATTCTGGGTGAAATCATCACCCCTAGCTCCAAAGTCAAAAGTCTCAGAGTCATCTTCGACACCTACATGACAATGGACGCACAAATAGGGTCAGTAGTCAGCGGATCTCACCATCGGCTGTGCCTACTACGCAGACTTATTCCTTTTATTCCTAAAGAAGACATAGCAGTCGTGGTGGGAACAATTGTGAACTCCAGACTGGACTATGCTAACGCCCTTTATCTTGGACTCCCTAAGTACCAAATCTCTCATCTGCAAGTCGTTCAAAATACGGCCGCCAGACTTGTGACGGGAAAAAAACAAGGGAATCTATCTCACCTTCGCTGAGAACCCTTCACTGGTTGCCAGTGAAAGACAGAATTGTTTTTAAAGCACTCTGTCTGACACATAAGTGCATCCATGGGAAGGCCCCACAATATCTATGCAAAAAAATAAAAGCCCACAATGCCAATCGCGTTCTCCGATCCACCAACCAAAATCTGCTCCAGATACCCAAAGCCAGATACAAGTCCACAGGAGAAAGAAGATTTGCGCTCCAAGACCCCAGACTATGGAACGCTTTACCAACCAGCCTTCGGTTGGAGGAGAACCACCTAGCCTTCAGAAGAAAGATCAAAACTCATCTCTTTTGATAGCAAAGGAGACAGGAACAACGAGCGCCCAGAGGCGATTAGGTTTGCATGTGCTGCGCTATATAAGTTTTTCACTCACTCACTCACTAAGGGAAACTTTCAGCTTCACTGCCCGTTTCCTACTGCACATGCGCGACTCGCGTGGCGCTTTGTGAAAGGGCGTCTGTCTCCTGGAACACACAGGTCCCAGAAGACAGCGCGCCCCATTTCCCAGGAGGCAAGGTGAGGAGGAGAAGAGAGAAGATCACCGCGGAATAGGAAGTGGCAGATTAGGACCATCTGCCTAGCAACTGCCATTTCTGCTAAGTATAAAAATGATTATTATTTTTTTCACGTTTTCTTGAGCCTTTTTGCCTAATTTTTTTTTTTAGGGTGGACCTCCGCTTTAACCACTTCAGCCCCGAAAGAATTGGTTGCTGAATGATTGGGCCATTTTTTTGCGATTCGGCACTGCGTTCCTTAAACTGACAATTACCCAAACAAAAGTGATGTCCTTTTTTTTCCACAAAAGAGCTTTCTTTTGATGGTATTTGATCACCTTTTTTTTTTTTGCGCTATAAACAAAAAACAGCAACCATTTTGAAAAAGCTATATTTTTTACTTTTTGCTATAATAAATATCCCCCAAAAATATATAAAAAAACAAATAAGCGTATATTTTTTGGTTTCCGCAAAAGTTATAGCGTCTACAAAAATAGGGGATAGTTTATGGCATTTTTATTAATATTTTTTTTTTTTACTAGTAATGGTGGCGATCAGCAATTTTTATCATGACTGCGATAATGTGGTGGACACATAGGAGACCTTTGACACTATTTTGGAACCATTGTCATTTAAACAGCGACCAGTGCTATAAAAATGCACTGATTACTGTGTAAATGACACTGGCAGTGAAGGGGTTAACCAATAGGGGGCAAGGAAGGGGTTAAGTGTATCCTAGGTAGTGATGATTCTAACCGAGGGGGCTGGGCTACCAGTGATAAGACATTGACCACTGCTCTCTTATTATTCATGTTTTTTATTATACTGCTAACTATAATGACCTCATCCGGTCATGTTGCATTGATTCTTGAGATTCACTACTTGCACTATAGCACTTTATTTCACATTGTCACTTTATTTATACATTTATACGTTTGGATAATCATATTATGTTTGTAATGGACTTTATGATGTAATCATGCTGTTTTGATTCATGATATTAATAGTATATCATCTGCATGCACTATAGCACTTTATCTCGCTATTGTCACTTTATTTACTAATTATTGCATATTTATTGTTCACAATACTAAAATAGCAGAGCATTTATATATATATATATATATATATATATATATATATATATATATATAGGGCCAGATCCACATACAATTGCATCGGCGCAGCGTATCAGAGATACACTACGCCGCCGTACCTTACCTGGCGTAATTTCGAATCCTGAAAGATTGCGCGCCGAAAGTTACGGCGGCGTAGTCTATCTCTGGCGGCGGAATTCAAATCGGCGATTAGGGGGCGTGATTCATTTAAATGAAGGGCGTCCCCGTGCCGAATGAACTGCGCATGCTCCGTTTCAAAATTTCCCGCCGTGCATTGCGCTAAATGACGTCGCAACGATGTAATTTATTTTACGTAGACGTGAGTTACGTACATCCCTATTCACGGACGACTTGCGCAAACAAAAATAAAAATTTAAATTTCGAAGCGGGAACGACGGCCATACTTAACATGACAAGTCTATCTATACGCAGCAAAATACCAGCTTTAACTATACGCCGGAAAAAGCCGACTAGAGACGATGTAAGAGAATGCGCCGGCCGCGCTTATGTTCGTGGATCGTCGGAAATATCTAATTTGCATACCCGACGCGGAAAACGACGTGAATGCCACCCAGCGGACGCCGAAGTATTGCATCTTAGATCCGAAAGGCGTACGAGGACGTATACCTGTCGGATCTAACCCAGAAGCCGTTGTATCTTGGTTTGAGGATTCAAACTAAAGATACGAAGCGGGAACTTTGAAAGTACACCGGCGTATCAGTAGATACGCCGGCGTACTCTCTCTGTGGATCTGGCCCATAGAGTTTTCATTTAACTGCAGTAAAACAAAGTGAGCTCATTGTTATGTAGCGCCCTGCTCCTGAAGAACAGGCGCTGCTCTAAATTTAACCACCACAGCTTTCATTCTCAGTTCCATCACATGACTGCCCCACTGAGCACTGTGCTTGGTTTTTATTCAGAGACAACAAAAGCAATCACAAACAGGAAGTGATGACTCCAACAGCCAATCGTTCCTCCATGGGAAGTGACATCACAGGAAATGACCTCCACACAGGAAATCCTTTCAACAGGATGAGTCAATACAAACAACCAATGAATAAGGGCTAAAAGAGTCTTAAGGGCGTGTCTGAGCAGAGATAGGATGTATGTATGCTTTTCCTGGATTCACTTAAACAAAGGAAGCCGCGTGGCTAACAAACATGAACTCTGTCTCTGACCATAACAACTCAAAGACTCCCGTATTTACAGCTGGTGTGAATCCTTATTCTGCGTTGTTCAGAAAGGAACAGCGCATACCCGGATTATACTACCGTTCCTGTGGATGGGAGGTTTTCTGCAGGTGTACGCTATGCGTTCTGCTATGCGCTGATCAGACACGCAGCAGAGACAAGAGCGCCCATCCCCCATAACCGATAATGTCCTTGCAGAGTGTACATGTCCCCTACAGACGATCATCTGTGTATTACACAGGGGCCCTTTTCGATGGCAGACATATCCCCAGTCCGCAAACACCTCTCTCTAACCCCAGGAAGTTTTCCACTACCAGATGGGAATCAACCAGCATCACTCTACCCCAGTCAGCTCTTTAGATCGGGCTGCGGGAGTACTAACATTGGGAGCCACTATGACAATACATTAAATACATCTTCATAAAATTTCCACAACAGGGGTAACCAATACATGTTTGCTCATTACTTAATGACTTTGACCCTTCAATGATTATCGCAAGCTGCTGATGTATTTTTTTTTCTTCCACTAAGAAGGTTGGGTTTACCACAAACCTTGGCTACTCACAACCTCACCAAATGTAAATATTTTTACCTTTGTTAAACCATCGCACATCCAGCAACACTGTAAACTCACTACACTAGACGGCAGCCTTTCTCACCCCCGAGGAACCCTTGGCATGATTTTTAGTTCTTGAAGAAAAAAAAAAAAACAATTCATTGGGGTGTCAGTTGGAAAACGGTCACTTACATGGTCAGTGGGAAGAATGCCCAACTTACAGTGGTGGTCAGAACGCCGCCATTAAAGACAGTCGAAAATATCACTGATGTAATAGAGATGGCTCTGCCAATTAGTGTTGGTTCTGGAACTAAGCAGGCACCATCAAATCTAAGGTCAATCAGCCACAGCTAAAGAAACCTTTATCAACTTCTGGAGGGACCCCAAGGCCATGGAACCTTAGTTGAAAATGGCTGCTATAGAGGCTTTCCCGTCTCTCTTTTTTTGGATATCACAGAGCTTTTTACTACCACATCTCCTACTGGGGACCACCACCCCACAAATACTATATTGAGGTCATGAACTTTGCTAACCTGTCTGGAAGAAGTACCTGGACCACCAGACTGACTGAACAGAATTACAAAATCTTTGGCAACAAGTCCATTCACATTTATATATTTAGCTGTTTGCTTGAAGTTCAGCTGCAGTGCTCTCATGGGTTCTTAATAAACTATGCAATGGAACTTGACTGACATTTTCAGAATATCGACTTTATAGAGCATGTAGCTTCCCCAGGAGCCTGAACACTGTGCTATGAAAGCAGCACGCAGGATTTTACCTTTTCCTCCTCAGGCTGGGGTTATGTACATAACGGTAAATCACAATACCACATTTAGTCTACATCTCATTTATTTATACACCGGAGGCTGAAATGGCTTTGAAGCTGAAAAATCGCACATCAGGAAATCACTTCTCCCAAACTCTATGAATCCACGGTCATTTTTCAGTAAGTCACACCATTAGAAGTCTTCTGGGAACGTAGAGAAACGAGGTTCACACTCGGCCAAGGAGGACACCGCTGCTCTGCGCGTAAAATGTTATTTTTTCTCTGGAACTCGACAGTGCCCCAGGAAACGGAAATAAGTGAATTCAAATTGAGGCCAACTGGGCTATGCTCAAAAAGTGTACTTGGGTAAAAAATCTAAGACAATTGTAAAAGTCAGAGGTGCCACGATAAGCCAATGGATTCAGATACATCACAATAAATACTTATTTGGCATGGCCAAAGTAGTTTTTCATTCTTTAAATGGATATTAAGCCTTAATAAAAAAACATTTTTTTTTAAATAACAAACATGTTATACTTACCTGCTCTGTGTAATAGTTTTGCACAGAGCAACTCTGGTGCCCCTTTTCTGGGGTCCCTGGCTGTGCTCCAGGCCCCTCCTTTTCTGCCAGTACCCCCAGGGAAAGCGGCTTTCTTTGGGGGCACAGAAGTATAAAATACTTATAGGCCTTGTCCTAATTGTTGAACATGTTCGCTCTAACTTTTCTATGCTAGGGGTTGATGCTATTTAATAGCATCTCCCCTAGTGGCCTAAATACATCTCCACATGCTAAGGTTGATATGATGTAGAGAACCCCCAAACTCATGTTGCTAGGAGTGACGCCTGGGGTCCCTTACTGATAATCACCTGCATGTAGGGGTGTATTGGGATATTGTCCTTGAACTATAATTTTTAACGCTAAGCCTTGGTCGCATGTTGTAATGTGCCCGTGCTTAGTAGCTCAACGCCTTTCTTTATGTGACACAGAGATGATGTATAGATCCCCCAAACTCCTGTTGCGAGGAGTGATGCCTGGGGCCTAATACTGAGTTGTCACATAGAGAATCGCATTAAAATCCTTGCTAACCACAGTTGTGGTTCACTCTGTTCACCATTGCTGTTACACCCTGCTCCCTGCTTCCTCGTCACAACATTTCATTGACAGCATCGGCAGCCAATGGCTATCAATCTGTCCAATGAGGAGTGAGACAGCATCGAGAGCCGCTGCTCTCCTGCACATTGCTAGATCAGATCGGGCTCAGGTAAAAATAAAGTGAATTGTTTCCAAAAAAAGTGCGCTTTGTAAGACCGCTGCGCAAATACGGTGTGACAAAAAGTATTGCAGCGACCGACATTTTATTCTCTTCTCTGGGGTCTCTAGAAAAAAATATATATAATGTTTGGGGGTTCTAAGTAATTTTCTAGCGAAAAAAAAAAAAATATATATATATATTTTTTTTTTTATCATCTGTGGTATCGAAAAAGCTTTTTGCCCCTTTTTTTTTTTTTATTAATATTTTTTATAATATATGGCAATGGATAGTTTGTTCGGCTATCCAGTCTTTTAAACATTCACCCATCTCCCCCCCCCCCCTCCCACGTGACCCCCAACAGGAAACAAGAACGAGGAGACCTTCTTTATACTAATTGTGTTTCTGTTTTCTAATTTGTGTTTTCTAGTTCCAATAACTGTCTACCCTCAGGTTTTCCACATAGCGCCACGACTTTTTGTACACTTGCCATTTTTTCAATTTTTCCTTAAAAACCTGATTTTCCTGGTGGGGCCCCCCCCCCCCCCCCCCATCTCCCTCAGCTCTTCCATTCTATAGGTCTCCTCCACCGCATTGATTCATTCCCACATCATTGGTGTTTCTACTTTCTGCCAGTTCTTAGGAACAAGCCTGTTTGCTGCGTTGAGGAGGTGGGGTGTGAGAGATTTTTTATACATTGTTATCCCCGCTTGCCCACCGTGGAATAAAACTGCCCACGGGTCGTTTTTTATTTCTTTCCCCGTAATCTCTTTTATTTGCTCTATGATTTTAAATTTTTGGGCACAGCCACCACAAATGTGCCATAGTTCCTTTTTCAGGGCATCCCCGCCAACAATTACCAGATTCTCCTACGCTGAATCTACTCACTTTATCTGGCGTGGCATACCAGCCCGAGATACATTTATAGTTTGACTCCACGGTTCTCGTATCGATGGCAGAAGAATGGGTCAATTTCATTAACTTTTCGAATGTGTTATCCCCTCTTAATGACCCCAGGTCTCTTTCCCATTTCTAGACGAAGGGCGGCTCCACCAGCGCATCCACCTTTACCAAGATTTTTGTATAGTTTCGACACTGTGCCTATTGAATTTTCTTTTTTGCACAGTTTTTCCAACGGGGTAAGCTCTAAGCTCGACCGCAGAGGGTGCGGAAGGTGTTGCACGAAGTGGCATAGCTGGGTATACCGCCATTCATCCAGAATCCAGATTTCTGGCCTGTGTTTCAGCTCCTCAAACCCCATAATTCTACCCTCATTTATTATTTCACCTAAGTGTACTTTATCTATTTTAATCCAATTCCCCCCAATTTTTTCCTCCCCCGGTGCAAAGTATGGGTTTTCCTTCAAATTTATGAGGGGTGAGTTGTAACCCTCATCTATTTTTTTGTGAACTCTATCCCATAATCTCAGTGTATCTCGTGTTATGTCGAAAGTTTTTTTATTTAGTGCTCTATATTGTGCGGGGATCCATATTATAGTGCTCAATTGGCTTTAAATTGTGCGTTTTCTATTTGTACCCATCTTTTTTCTCGTCGATCTCTGGCCCACTCAACTACCCAAGACAATACTGCCGCTTTATAGTAATCTCTTACATCCGGCACGGCAAGTCCCCCTTTGATCTTTTCTTGTTTTAAGATTGCTAGTGAGATTCTATGTTTTTTGTTTTTTTTACACATAGTTCATCAAGATTGAGTTTAATGTCCTCGAGAATTGTTGGGGAAGGGCTATGGGCATCATTTGGAATTTATAGAGGATCTTAGGAACCAGGAACATCTTTAAGGTATTAATATGTCCTATCCAAGAGATTGGTTTATTTATTATTTTTTAAATATCTGATTTGATCTCATTTAACAGAGGGATAAAATTTATTTTATACATTTCCTTCTTGATCTTGTTAATTTTATACCTAGATATTTTAGCTCTTTTATCCAGGGGTATACAGATCTCCTTCTAATAATCTTCTCTTCTTTTTTATTTAAATTTATGTTCAAAATTTCAGTTTTTGACTCATTAATTTTGAAATTTGAGATGGTACCATACTGTTGGAGTACCTTGGCTAAGGATGGGATAGTTGTCTGAGGGTTAGTAATATAGAATAAAATTTTGTCGGCAAACGCCGATAGTTTGTGTTCCTCGTTCCCGACTTTTACCCCGCTCATTTCGGGGTTATTCCGAATCATAGATAACAACGGCTCCAGGGACAGGATAAAGAGGAGGGGGGACAGGGGGCAACCCTGACGCGTCCCATTTTTCATTTCAAAGGGGGCAGATAGGGTGCCCTTGATTTAAATTTTTGCCGTAGGATGGTGGTAGAGTGTTTTCACCCAGCTAATCATCCTGTCCCTGAAGCTCATCGCCTCTAGGGTTTTAAACATAAGGCCCAAGTCTACCCTATCGAAGGCCTTTTCGGCATCCACCGACATGAGTAGACCTGGAACCCTGTCTATTTTTAACTTCTGGATTAAGAGGAGTGCTCTTATTCCATTGTCTTTACTCTCTCTATCGGGGATGAATCCGGTCTGGTCTGGGTGGACCAGTAAAGACATAACTCTTTTTAGTCGCTCTGCTAGGATTTTTGCAAATATTTTGATATCTGCATTCAGAAGCGATATTGGTCTATATCCTGAGCAGAGCGAACTGTCCTTACCTTCTTTTAATATGATAGTAATTGAAGCGGCTAGAGCTTCCCTACTTGTTTCGTATTCTAAACCCAGCCCATTGAAATATTTACATAGCCTAGGTATCAAAATGTTGCCAAATTTTTTAAAGTACAGGGCCGTGAAGCCATCTGGGCCTGGGCTTTTTCCCGCCTTCGTATTATTTAAAGCTTCTTTGATTTCTACTTCCGTTATTGGTTTGTCCATATTAAATCTATCTATTTCCTCTATCTTAGATATCCCTGATTTTGAGATAAAATCTCTGGTTTTAGTCTCTTTATCTCCGATTTGATGACCCCCCTGATCAATCGTGTACAGCTCTTGGTAGTAGTCTTTAAAGGTCTCTGCTATTTCATTGGTGGTGTATACCAAATCTCTGTTTTTTTTTTTATCTTCTCGATATAGTTTCTAGATTGCTTTTTTTTTAACCATTTTCGCCAAGTGTCTGCTAGGTTTATTACCCCAGATATATCTCTCCTTTACTATGCTGTTAAAAATTTTTTTTTGTTATTAGTTCTAGAACCTCTCTAAATTCCTCTCTTTTAACATTAACTTATGGTAGGCCTCTTGCGTTCTCTCGATTTTGTGTACTTGTTTGTGTACTTGTTCCAATTGCGCTATTTCTTTAACTAGGGTCACATACTTCCTGCTTTCCTCTTTTTTTTCCTGGCCCCCTCGGCGATTAGTATTCCTCGAATATAAGCTTTGTGCGCTTCCCATAGGGTAGCGCCTGAAATTTCCCCATTGTCGTTTGTTAAAAAAAAGTGTTTGAGTTCTTGTTCCACCTTCTTCGCCCCGTCCTCATCTCTTATCAGATTTTCATTTAGGTGCCAGGTAGGTGTATGATTTTGTTGTGGGGAAATTTCCATTATCATGGTTATTGGGGCGTGATCCGAAAGGGTCGTTATTTCGATTTTAGCCTCAACCACCTTATCTAGTAGCCTATGGTCTACTAGGATATAGTCTATCCTAGAGTAGGTCCTGTGTACAGGGGAGAAGAAGGTGTAGTCCTGTATCCTTGGATGTAGCATCCTCCATACGTCCACCAACTGGCTTTCATGCATTTTCCGTTTACATTTTTGTAACCACACACAATTCTTCCCCTGTACACGGGACGTACTATCGACTCCCGGGTTTATGCCGAAATTAATATCGCCCATCACTATCGTGTAGCCCTCGGAAAACAATTTTAGTTTGCTCAGGATCCTATTAAGGTATTTTACAGGCCCTGCATTAGGAGCGTATATATTTGCGTGTAGGTAGTACTTCCGAATTTACCCTTTAAAAATTAAAATCTTCCTTCGGATCTGTTATTCTATCCTCCACAATAAATCTCATGTCCCTTGCAAACCCTATTGCCACGCCCCTGGCCCGTTTTGAGATGGAATCCCCGTAAAACCATACTGGATAGGAAAAGGAACCTAATTTTACATTTGAGTCTAAGGAAAGATGTGTCTCTTGAAGAAAAACCACGTCGGCGCTGTATTGCCTAATTTTTTCAATCACCCTATGTCTTTTGGTCGCGGAATTTAAACCCTTAACATTATAAGACAGAAATTTGATTACTGCCATCTCTTTCTTATTCTACAGCGATAAATCCCCTTCCACCTCCCTCTCCCCCCCACCCTGGGCCCACAGGACAAAAGGGCCTCTGAACCATGGATCCCTCATTCTCCCTTTCCCACGGTTCTCTTGTTTGAGGTGGGTCTTGCCCCGCCACCACCCCCCCTCTCCGGTGAGCTCCGGAGGGGGGGGGGGGGGTCTGACCGGGAGCTAGAAAAGAGAAGCCTCCATTCCACGCCTTCCCCTGTCCCCCCACCCCATCCCACCCCCTCTCCCCCCAGACCCACCGGAATCTTTTACTTTTGGTCATTGGTGTTATGTTATTACTTAGTCTACCCATCCTGGTATTTCAGGTGCGGGAGGCCTAGCTTATTACAAAAGGCTTCTAATTCCTCTGGGAATGTTAGCTTTGCTGAGATGCCCTCTTTCTGCCCAATGAGACACGCTGGGAAGCCCCATTGATATTTAATGTTCTGTAAACGCAGCTGCTCCAGCAGTGGTTTGAGCAGCCTCCTCCTTGCCAGAGTTTCCCAGGCGAGGTCTGTGAAGATCTGGATCTCCGCTCCCTTAAAACTCAAGGGTGGCCTCCTTCTTAGTAGTGACCAAATTTCCGCTTTTTCTTTGTAATTTCTGAACCTTACGATAATGTCTCTTGGCCACTCCCTCTCTCTGTTCTTTAATTGTCCTATCCGGTGGACTCTCTCTATTTTGAGGGGTTTTTCAGGGTTTTTCTCCAAGATGGGCAGAAAGAGATCATTCATGATTTTTCTTCGATCCTCCCCTTTTTCTTCCTTGATTGAGCGGATCCTTAAATTTTGTCTCCTGTTTCTATTCTCTTGGTCTTTAAGACGGTACTGTAATAATCTCTGGTTTTGTTTCATTATGCGATGTTGGTCTTTTAATTGGTTGATTTCCAGGGCTTAATGTTCGTTTTGTAGTCTCCATCTCTTCCACCCATGTTAAGAGGTGGCTTAGGTCCTGCCTCAGCGTGCTGATTTCCTGCCTAATTTCTTGCCTTATTACATCTTCCAATCTCTTTAGCATGATATTCATGTCACTCTTTGTAGGCATTTGGGCATCTGCTCTTACTTTCTCGATGTGGCTTACATCCTGCTCCCCTTCTATTGATATGTCAGTATTTGTGCTGTTCGATCCTCCTGCTCCTTTTTTGGTCTCCCCGTTTTTTTTAGTAGTGTTAGGGCTTTTGATGTTTCCATCTTGAGTCATGTATTGTCTGATCGTGCTGGTAGCCGCATTTTCCTTAGGTATCTTCGGGGTGGTACCCCTAGTTGTTTTGCTCATGTTATGTTTCTTCGCAGTCCTAATTCTTTTCCCCAGCTTTAGGAGGGATATAGGGGCTTTCCTTGTTTACTGGGTTTATTAATCAGCTTACTTGCACGTGTTGCACCTTCTCTTCTGGGACCTCACCTTGTCCTTCCTATGGCTTGCCCAGGGGGGGGGGGGTCCAGAGAAGAGCTCTTATTTCCAAGGACCGTCTCTCTCCAACCCACGTCCAGCGGAAGGGGGGGCACGGGGGGGAGGGACAGGTCTCAGTGCTTGTACCCTGTCTTCTACCCTTAAAGCATACGGTTGAGCGCCACAGTAGATATTATGCCTCTTTATGTCGTTTACATTTACACGTCATACTAGCCGCCTACAACCCCAATGCACGGAGGAGGGTCTGCCCCAAACGCACGAAATGACCGAGGACCCTTTGCCACTGCTGCTACCGCCTTCTATTTACTGGGTTAGGCAATGAGAGTTTATCTCCAGCACCATCCGCATTTGTCAAGCACCAAGTGGGGCTATAATAACATGCCTGTGAGCCTGTTCACATAAACCATGTATGAGCTGTGGGGGGGCCTTATTACTTCTATGCAGATGATAATATAAGCAGTTTAACCAGCAACGCACTGTTTTTCGGCCCAAGACAACAATCAGTTCTTACAAGCATAGTCCATATATATTTAAACCTGGTAACTTCCCCCCTTTTTTTTTGTTTGGCTCCAAAGAGCCCTTACCAGATAAGGACTGTCCGCCTCACCCGTTCATAATATGGTAGTTACAGCCAAGGAGGGAATCACAAGTTCGTTTTACCTGGTTCCGCCGGGGGTCTGGGATGGGGAGATTGCGGTCTTACCCGCCCGTCAGCTTTTACCCAATCGATATGTCATCCGCTCCGCACAGCTGCGCTCGGTGGGTGCTCTACTTCGACAGCTGCTGTAGGGTGTAGGGGGAGAGGGGCTTTACCGCGATGTCTCGGCGGAGGGGGCGGACGGTCAGGCATCAGCGGGGCCAGCAGTTTTGCAGTCTCTCGCGGCATCCATCCTCCGTCCCGTAGTTCTTCCGGGTCACGCCGTCTCCTTCCTCTTCCTCCAGCTCTGGGCTTAGGCGAGGCTCCTCCCTTCCCTCAGCGTGAGCGTGCTACGTGCACCTCATCACGTCGCCAGCTCCTCATAAGAGAACAATTCTAAACCTACCGAAAAAAATATATATTTTAACATGTAAACAACAATTTTGAAAAATAGGGCAGGTCTTATTCTGATTAATCGACTCTGTGATCAGTCGGTGGAGGCGTCAGCTAGGGGAAGGGATCACCGCTCCAGGTGGATATGTGGAAATGGTACTCTCCTCAAGGTGGAAGCATTAGGTGCAAGCTATGCTAAGCACTGTTGAGAGTGTAAAACGCGTCAACTTTTTTATCCTGTACCCTGCTGTGGTTTTTACTTTTGTTATTTTGCACAATAAAGGCGTTTTTTTGGAGTGCGGCTGTCCAGATCTTCCCTTTTCTAATTGGAGGTGCCAGCTAGTCGCTCGGGACTCCCAGTGTGATGGGAGAACCTGGTAAAGCCACAGAAGGCTGTTAGGATTGCTTTTACAAGAGTCGACCGCTGGCTCCAAAAATCTTTTTTGGTGAATTTATCAAGTTATTGGTTTAGTTCAGCCTAATGATAGAAAAACAAAAGGAAAAACAAGGCATTGTAAGGCCCCTTTCACATAGCCTGTCAGATTTTTAAGGCAGACCTAAACAGACGCTCCTTGCAGGTCTATTGAGCGACGGATGTCAGCGGTGACATGTCCGCTGACATCCGACCCGCTCCGATCCGCTAAAGTGTGACGAATGGAAACCCTATTTTTACATCCGTCTGGCAGTTCGGATCGGATGACAATGGACTTTACGGTCCGTCTTCATCCAAATCTCCATAGAGGAGAGCGGCACTAAGGCTGCATTCACACCTAGGCATAGGCGGTATGCGGCGTATTGCGGCGACATGAAATAGGCGTTTTGTCCCCGCGATTTGCGGCGACAAAACGCGTCTTGTTTTTTGCTGGAGGGGTGATTTTTACATTGTCGGCTATACCCGAACGCCGAAGACGCCTGGAAAAAAAGGGTCCGGGACTTGTTTCAAGCTTCAGGCGTACGGCGTTTCGGCGTTCGGCGTAGAGATGTGAACCATCTCCATAGCCGACAATGTAAATTCGCCCCTCCAGCGTATTTCAGCCTGCTACATCGTTGGGCGTAGGGCGACAAAACGCCTAGGTGTGAATGAAGCCTTAGACAGGTCGGTCCCTGCACAGTGTGCAGAGACCGACCTATCATCTGCCTGCTCAGTGCGAATCGCCGGAGCAATCCCTGCTGAGCAAAGCGGAGCCCGTACACGGACACGTCTGTGTGAAAGGGCCTTAACTGGTTACAAATTCAATAATGTTCTGCAATACTCTGTAATAATGTCTGCCGTCTCACTGTCCGAGGTATGTTGGGGTTCCAAAGTTTGTGAAATTGGCCTCCAATGCTAATCACCGACCATACTTCATTATCAGTTGATGCGTCACTTTTTTGAAGTTACGCTTATGCGTAATGCATCTGAGATCTCCCTCTACTAGACACTGAACTGTAATTGAAAACACATTGATATGAAATGACTCACTGGCTGCTGCTTTACTCTAAAGTCATAGAATGTGGACGTCACTGTATATCATGTTTAGATCACTGTCTGCTCTTTCTACTCGATGTGCCCGCTGCGATTAAAGAGGCTGCTGATATTTAATGTGAATCAGCAAGTTTTGAATTTCACAACTTCAAGAAGTGGGTCTAGTAGGAATTAGTCACATTCAACTAGACTTATTTTGTAATGTTGGAAATGTTTCATAGCTTCTGCAGGCCACTTCTTCTGTACTAATGAGTGTCTAGATCAGCCAAGGTCAACCTTTTTACCCTAGAGCAGTGTCGGTGTGTACATAAAGGGTGCCCTCTCTCCTGCCACCCCACTATCACCATAGATAGATTCATGCATTGCATGAATCTATCTATGGTTGTCGCTGCCACCCCCTATTCAGGTGCCTGCCCCTTTTCGGGTGTGGGGCACCTGAATTACAGCGGTGTGGTATTTTTTGGAAGCACCTGATTAGAGCCATAGGCTCTAATAGGCGTCCAAAAAGGTGAACATCGGGCACCATGCTGGGCGCTCGCAGTTCACTCCGCGTTGTGTTAGGAAAGCAGATGAATATTCGCTTTGCTAACACTGAACAGCCTCTCAGGTGCTTGGGTCTGTTACCTGTCACCTAATTTGGCTGAAACGACAGGCGCTGTGATTGCTCGCCTATCAGGCATCCAATCATAGCTGAGGATGGGAGAAGACATCGAGGAGCATGGATGGCGTCATAACCCACTGCCCCACCGAGACAGGTAATTCCCGGGTGGGGGATGCACACTGGCAGCATTTGATGGGCACTGTAGCGAAAATTGATGGGCACACTGGCAGCAATTGATGGGCACAGTAGCGGCAAATGATGGGCACACTGGCAGCAATTGATGGACACAGTGTCAGCAATTGATGGACACAGTGTCAGCAATTGATGGGCACACTGGCAGCAATTGATGGGCACACTGGCAGCAATTGATGGGCACACTGGCAGCAATTGATGGGTACAGTAGCTCCGTTTGATGGCACAGTGGCGGCAATTCATGGGTACAGTGGTTGTGTTTGATGGGCACAGTGGCGGCAATTGATGGGCACAGTGGCGCCATTTCATTGGCACAATGGCTGTAATTGTTTTTTTTTTTCAATTTGTTTGCGCCCCTCAAAAACATTGAGCACCAGCTGCCACTGCCCTATAGGAACCCCTGAATACATTTTTAGGATTTGGAGGTACCCCTAATATGGCCCCTTACACTTGGGGTCAGTAAGAGGTGGTTGGGGTTGATTTACTAAAGACAAAAAGACTGTGCGCTTTGCAAAGTGCAGTTGCTCCAGAGCTTAGTAAATGAGCAGAAACTTTACTGACTTCCATCATCCAATCATGTGCAAGCAAAGAGGGCAACTACACATTGCAAAGTACACAGTCTATGGGATTGATTTACTGAAGGCAAGTTTACAATTACTAAGCTCTGGGGCAACTCCACTTGCAGATTGCACAGTCTATTCGTATTTAGTAAAAATCAACCCCTATAAGTGTCACACAAACCAATCAATATACACATTGGGATTGATTTACTAAAGCTGTAGAGTGCAAATTCTTGTGAATCTGTGCATGGCAGTCAACCAGCTTCTAATTTCAGCTTGTTTAATTAAGCTTTGACAAAAAAATGGAAGCTGATTGGTTTCTATACAGAGCTGCACCAGATTTCACACTCTTCAGTTTTCGTAAATCAACCCCAATATTTTTATTTTTATTTTACCAAAGACATGTATCAGAATACATTTTGGCCTAAATTTATGAAGACATTAAAATGTTCTTAGTCTTTAAGTGGTTAAACTGTCCTCATTTACTGACTGAAGTTCACCCCTTTGATCTAAAAGAACACAATTATACAGTGGGGTTGATTTACTAAAAATTGGAGCACACACAATCAGGTGCAGCTGTGCATAGTAACCAATTAGCTTCTAACTGTCAGGTCACCTGTGGCCAGATGATAAATGCACCCTGTTGGAGTCAGGGGTGCACCGCAAGGTAGTGAACCCTATAGAGGACTGCTGCGGATGGACAGGAAGCGTGAGTCCAAGATTCCCCAAGGCGCGGAGTCTAAGGTCCAGCAGGTGTTCACCAGAGCCTCTGGTGGTGAGGATGGCCTTCGCTGCAACTGACCCAGGTCGCGCCCCCAGAGTTCCCCAGGTCACGCTCCATAGGGAGAGAAGGGAAGCAGCCAATCAGGACACAAGGGATTGTGAAGGGTAAGCCGAGGTTGGGGCAAAAGGCAGATGAAATTAACCAAGGGGCAGGCCAAGGGTCAGGGTACATGCAAACAGAAGTAGTCGGGGACAAGCCAAAATCGGTACACAGAGAGATTAACATAGCACACGGCAAGCAGGAACACAAAGCTAACAAACAACATTGAACAGCAAAGCAGACCTGCAGTGCACTAGTTAATATAGAGTTCCTGGAATGACCTGGGGTGGAGCCATCCAGGGAGGAGAGATGATAAAGGCAGCCAGATAAGGAAGTCTGGCCTCTAATGAACACACGGAGAGGAGGTAAGCTGCCAGACATACTACATATCCATGACACTTACTTCAGCTTGTTCAATTAAGCTTTGACAATAAAACCTGGAGGCTGATTGGTTACTATGCACAGCTGCACAAGATTCTAGGTGCACCAGTGTTAGTAAATCTCCCCAATTTTTCTTTTTATCTCAGCAAACAATGTTGTAAGAAATTCGCCAAAATTACAACCACATCACCTCCGGTGACTCTCCAGCATCAATATTTGGAGATTTGAACAAGTACGGTGCACGACGAGTTGGCAGTTTTGACAGGAAGGAGGAAAAAAGTTGTCACTGCCTTGGAAGAGGCCATGTTATTGGTTACTAGTAGGCAGACTAACCTTGTCCATTCATTATATCATGTACCTTAGTGTATACAATGCCGGTGTTCTGTGAAAACAGTCAACTCATCCAAATCTCCACTTACTGAAGCTGTAGAAGTCACTGGAAGTGACAGGGTTAAAGCTTTTGGCAGGTTGGAGTTTTTGGCAGAACACTGACTGCCTTTTTTTTTTTTTTTTGACAGCTGTCAACTGTGAGCAGAGAACAGCTCTGCACTGAATTGTGGAAATGCCGGATTAAGATTGTGAGGGGGAATGAATCCAGATCGCAATTTTTTAACAATTAATTGTGCAGCTCTAGCAGAAAAAAAAAATATATATATATATTTTTTAAATGTTCTTTTTTTGGTTTATATAATTGCAGCAGTCACTAGTGTGCTAGAAGTATAGTATTATGTTTTTCATAAGAGTAGGTACATTTCCAGGTTTGACTGGCAGCCAAGCTTGGTTTGTTTTGATCCGAGTTGGGAGTAACTCAGGGAAGAGCTGGGTGACTCACAGGCAGCATCACCAAGACCTCACACATCTTTCCAGAGTGTTCCAGTGTTTTCTGGAAGGGAAGTGAAGGAGAAGAGGTGGGGTGGAGCTGTCTGGGGTTTTCTGGGGAGCCCTGACCAAACCCCAATACTGTGTTTCCCCGAAAATGAGCCCGGGTCTTATACTAATTTTGGCAACAAAAGACACAATAGAGCTTATTTTTGGGGTAGGTCTTATCTTGCCATGTGCTGTCTTCTCTCCCCACCTGTCAGGAATCCCCTCTAGTATTTTACAATGTGCTTGTAAAATTCTAGAATCCATTCCATTACAGTATGACACAATGCAAATAGTGTATGTTTCTGCAATCCAACCATGCCACATACCTTCTTATATGCAGTGGAGGGAGGCCCGAGATCCCCCACTGACAGCTTGGAGAGGAGGAGGTTAGCTAAGCGCAGCTTCCCACTTCCTTAGACCACTGCTTCCTTAGCCTCCTGGACCTCTCCTCCCCGCTCCGAGCATTGCAGAGGGGGGGAGGCACGAAATCCCACACTGAAAGCTGGGAGGAGAAAAGGAGAACAGCAGGAGATCAGTTGATCACCGAGCAGCTATTCTGAAGGTACTTGGCACAGTTAGATCCAAGCACACACAGTCTACACCATGGGTCTTCAAACTATGGCCCTCCAGGTGCTCAGGAACTACAATTCCCATCATGCCTAGTCATGTCTGTGAATGTCAGAGTTTTACAATGCCTCATGGGAAGTGTAGTTCCGCAACAGCTGGAGGGCCGTAGTTTGAGGATCCCTGGTCTACACTATATATTACTGCAACAGAGTGTATTCCAGCACTTTTATTTGGGCTTATTTTCGGGGTAGGGCTTATATTGCAGCCCTTCCCCGAAAATCACAGTAGGTCTTATTTTCGGGGTTAGGTCTTATTTTCGGGGGAAATACGGTAGCAAAAAATGGTCATAAAGGGGGTAAAACCATCTAAAACTCAAGTGGTCAATTTTTTTTCTTCACAAAAGGGGGAGTTACCCATAAAAGGAAACAGGGCAATGGCTGCCATGGCTCCATTAATGGAGCTGCCAATACTGCCTCCCCCCTTTTACATTCTAGAGTGCTTATAGGGTTGTTTTAAAAAAAAGGCCATGTCACTTTAAGTATATACTTATAAATACATGAATACAGTACATGAGAAGGGAAATGTGTGTTTAGGCTTAGCAGCCTGCTGTGATAATCATTGTCATGACTTGTTCCTTCCTCCTCACTTGTAATTGAACAGAGAGTTTGCGTTATCACTGTTTGTTAGTCACTTTTATGTAATTGAATGCACATGTTTTATATGGGGCTCTGATTTTTGGTTTTGATTAAACGGCGGGTTAAGGGCAGGTGCTGCGGTCATCATCGAGCCGCTTCCCTCTATACATCTAAAGGGGCAGAGAAGAGTCAGCGTGCGCCTCAGTTACCTAAGAGTGGGTTTCATTAAATGTGGACCTGTTACAGAAGACGTCATCTCATCATTTCCCCGTAGACCATGACATACAAACATTATGCCTAGGCCTGTGTGATAGATAATTCAGTTCTTCTCTATATCACTAACAGGGAAACATTTTTTTATTATTTATGAATGTATAAACTGATGTTTTATATAATTTTATCCATAAAAAAAAAAATCTTAAAGGAGAAGTACAGCCAAAGCTCGTTTGACTGTACTCCTCCTGTGGGTGACAGGAATGCACTCCTGTAACCCATTCTCATCAGACAGCGGGCTGAAGCACAGAGATGTCCAGGCTGGGGAAAGATCACAACAATAAAGTCGGGATCCGCCCACAACACTGGATCGGCACCTGGCTCAGCCTCTTAGCGAGCAGCTCCAGAGCAGAGAGCGGTGAATGACAGTCAGCAGCTCTCTGCTCACGGAGCTCTGAGAATCAAGCGATCAGTGTTCTTTGATCGCTCGGTTTTCAGTCAACCTCTTTCACACATTTGCCATAAAGCGCTGCCCGTTTTAGTGGTGCTTTTAATGCCGTTTAAGCCGCGCTTTTGCGCCACTTTTTACTCCCAAAGAAGAAGTCAAAATCTCCCATGTTGCGGCACTTTGGAATCGCTTTTCAGGTGCTTCGGAAAGCGCTGCCCATTTAGGCTAATTTCGCACTGGCGCTGCCCATTTAGGCTACTTTTGCACTGGGGCAGTGGGGGCATTGGCGTAAAAATGCTGATATTTTTAGTGGTGATTTATCGTAATTTTTGCAGCGCTATTCGGCCGCTACTGAGGAGCTTTGAACTTACGCTACTGGGCCAAAAATTGTTAAAACCTCCAGCAAAGTGCCGCTGCAGCAGCGCTTTTTACCGGTGGTTCGGTGGCGCTGCCCATGGATTTCAATGGCCAGAGTGGGGTATAGCGCACCGCGCACCTCTCCAGTGTGAAAGTCCTTGGGCTTTCACACTGGAGTGAAAGAGGAAGTCCTTTTAGGGCGCTTTGCAGTCGCTATTTTTAGCACTATATCGCCTGCAAAGCGACTCAGTGTGAAAGTAGCCTTATTGCAATGGGCAGGGGCATTTTGGGAATGCCACAAAGATGCTGCTTGCGGGACTTTTCCGATTGTCCCACAAGCGCACCGCCCCATGTGAAAGCACCCATTGCAGAGAATGGGAGGCAGTTTTCAGGAGCTTTACGGTGCTATTTCTAGCACTGAAACGCCTGAAAACTGCCTTGTGTGAAAGGGGTATAATGGCGCGTACACACGACTGTTTTTCGGGTTCTAAAAAATGACGTTTTAAGGGTCTAGAAAAAAAATCGTTTTTTTTTAACCCGATCATTAAAACGGCCTTGCCTACACACGATCGTGGAAAAAAATGCTCTAGCAAAGGGTGGTGACGTACAACACGTACGACTGCACTATAAAGGGGAAGTTTCATTTGGATGGCGCCACCCTTGGGGCTGCTTTTGCTGATATTGTGTTAGTAAAAGACGATTCTCGCTTTTCAGTCTGTTACAGCGTGATGAATGTGCTTACTCTATAACAAACGCTAGTTTTACCAGAACGAGCGCTCCCGTCTCATAACTTGCTTCTGAGCATGCACATTTTTTTCAATGTTAATTAAAGCCCACACATGGCCATTTTTTACAACCTTAAAAACAACAACGTTAAAAACGTTGTGAAAAAATAGAGCATGTTCGAAATTTTAATGCCCATTTTTTAGATCGTTTAAAATGCTCTGGAGCCCACACACGATCGTTTTTAACCACTTAATTCCAAATCACGTCCCTGGACGTCCTCGGCTTTGTGGGTGATATCTAAATGATGCCTGCAACTGCAAGCATCATTCAGATATCGCCATCTTCAGCCGGCGATTCTGTGCACCAGAAAAACGATCAAAGCGGCGGTTCCGCCGCTTGATTGTTCTTCTAGGCAGCGGGAGGGGACGTCCCCCCCTCCCGCCGCCATCCGGTGCTTCTCCGGGCTCTCCCGTGCCATCGGGGGCCCGGAGAGCGAATCAGCCGGCGCTCATTGGTGAAGCATAGAGATGACTGGTGACCAGACGGTCACAGTCATCTCTATGACCGTCGAAAGACCGGGCGCGATGTTATGACGTCACGCCCGGTACCCGGAAGTAAACAAAGCTATTGCGGCTGTCGGCATGTAATCAGTGATTTTTTTTCACCGATTTCATGCTTGTAAGCCTGTAGGAGAGATGTGGGGTCTTATTGACCCCACATGTCTCCATAAATTGGACCTGTCACAGTGATTTATATTACAAGGGATGTTTACATTCCTTGTAATAGGAATAAAAGTGATAAAAAAAAAAAAAAAAATTAAAATAAAGTGTAAAAATAAAATAATTAAGTAAAAAAATAAATAAAAATAATAATAATAATAAAAAATTAAACGCCCCTGTTCCAGTCGCTCGCGTGCAGAAGCGAACGTGCATGCAAGTCCCGCCCACATACGTAAACAGCGTTCAAACCCCACATGTGAGGTATTGTCACGTGCGCTAGAGCGTGTGCAACAATTCTAGCACCAGACCTCCTCTGTATCTTAAAAATTGTAACCTGTAAAAAAAATTAAAGCATCGCCTATGGAGATTTTTAAGTACCGAAGTTTGGCGCCATGAGTGTGCGCAATTTTAAAGTGTGACATGTTAGGTATCTATTTACACGGGGTAACATGGTCTTTCACATTATACAAAAAAATTGGGCTAACTTTACTGTTTTGTTATTTTTTAATTTATGAAACTGTTTTTTTTCCCTAAAAAAAGGCGTTTGAAAAAATATTGCGCAAATACCGTGCGAAAAAAAAAGTTGCAATGACCGCCATTTTATTCCCTAGGGTGTCTGCTAAAAAAAAAAATATATAATGTTTGGGGGTTCTGATTAATTTTCGAGCAAAGAAATTGTGATTTTTACATAAAGGAGAAAAGTGCCAAAATAGGCCCGGGGCTGAAGTGGTTTAATGACATTAAAAAAAAAAAAAAAACGTTTAGAACCTGAAAAATGGTCATGTGTATGCAGCATTAGAGCTGCTGGGGGACAGATACAGCATTGGGCCGATGCTGCATCCACCTAGGTATGTATGGTTTTTGAAAAAAGCCAACTTCTCTTTTAATTTTACAAATGAACAATCATTGCATGGGTAGAGTTGCCACTTATCAATTTAAAGCTACAGTATATATATATATTTTTTTTCATTTAAATTTAAGTTTATTATAATAAAATAAAGAGCATACAGAGTAATAAACGTAATACAATAAATGCATCAGGAAACATCGTGTTGACAATTATAGTAGTAAACAATAGATTACATTTCTTAACTAGATTTCCCCTTCTCCTCCCTCCCCCCCCCAATGTCCCAACTATATACCTGGTAAGTCTAACATGGGAGTGTAAACGTGTATAATCAGGAGGGATGGGAATCAGTAGAGGTAGCGACAACATTTTAGGGCTAAAATTCCCTGTTTACTAAGCAATCTATAAAACTTTTATTATAAGCTGAGATCATAAAACTAAAATATATGTAAGGAATAAATCATACCGAACCGTGGAGAGGATAGGTTTCCGGGGGCATCCCCTCCCCCCCGACACCCCCACCGGGAGCAATCTGTGTCGAGGAGGGGGGGCAGCCCCCCCGATGACAAAAAAATTAGATCCAAATGGAATTTAATACATACATCCAGTTAAACTAAATCAGCACTACCTGAGACCAGTGGAGAATATGATATGTAATGAATATCTCCTGTTCAAGAGAAAGAATAAAAATAAAGAAAAGGAGAGGGGGAGAAGGAGGAAAGAGGAAGGAGAGGAAAGGGAAAGGGAGGGTGGGCCTACCTGCCATAGGATTACATCAGACTGAGTCCAGAGCCAAAACTAAACGTACATGTTGTGGGAGATTCCCATGTAAATCAACCAAGGTTCCCAAATTTCAGTGAACTGGGTAGAGGTATCTAACATAGAGTTAATTCTTTTTTCTTGTTCCATAATCCATGTAACCTTTCTCTTCATGTGTAAAATGGAAACCGACGGTTTCTTCCATGCAGCCGCTAAAGTGATTCTGGCGCCAGTCAGTATAAATAGAATCAGCTGTCTAATGGCCTTGGAACTCTGTGGTATTAGTCCATTCAATAAGGCTATTGCAGGAGATTGATGGAGGTTACAACCGGTAACTCTCCTGATAATCTGGAATACCCTGTTCCAGAATCCCCGTATCCTAGGGCACTCCCACCAAGTATGGATCATGGTGCCTATTCCTTGACAACCTCTAAAGCATAGTGGTGAGGATGACGGATACATGGTGGCCAATTTAAATGGGACCAAGTACCATCTAGTGAAAATTGTTATATTAGCTTCAATGAGGGATGGACTCTTAAAACCCTTAAGAGATCTAGAGTAGTTTTTTTGCCAGTCCACCAAGTCCCAGTCCTCTTGAAGCTCTCTTTCCCAAGCTAGCATATGAGGTAATTTTATGTTATTTGATGCAAGAGATTTGTAGATGATAGAGATATTACCTTTCCTATTCTGAGCTTGTTCGCATTTGTGTTCATATGGGGTCAAAAGGCCAGAAATTGTTTTATCGTTCCAAAGTTTCTGAGCAAAGGTATGTATTTGGTGTAGTCTGGATCTTTCAGAGGGGGGGGGGGGCAAAGGTTGTCTATAAGGAATTGCTCAGGAAGAGGACCTGTATGTTGAAAGAAACGTCCAATGCGGTACACCCCCCTATCAAGCCACCATTTGAAGGAGTCCACTTCCGTTTTGGGGCAGAAAGATGGGTCGAGAAAGATACTTGACAAAGGTTTGCCTCTAGAAATTAAGAGTGGATTGCTTTTAAGTGAATCCCATAATACCAATGCTTGTGATAGGGTGGGGGATAGTATAGGGGGTCTACTTTTAGGAGTGCGCCACATGAGTTCTTCAATTGTGGACAATGGGGAAGCCTGTTCTTCTATTTCTATCCAATCTGGGCGATCATTTTTAAGGTAAACCTCCGATAATTGCGCTAACTTCGCGGATTGATAATACCATAACAAGTTTGGCACTCCTAGACCTCCCTGTTCAGGTAAGTTAAACAGACTACGAGAGGGAAGACGGGGTCCCTTTTTGTTCCAGATAAACTTGGTGATTTTACCTTGAAAGGATTTTAGATGGCTTTTTATTATCGGGATCGGAAGGGATCGAAAAAGATATAGGAGTTTCGGGAGGAGAGTCATCTTGGTAGAATTAATTCTGCCGATCCAGCCTATTTTCTGCGCTCCCCATTCGGTAAGGTCCTTCTCGAGTTTCCTATACATAGGAGGGTAATTGGCTAAGTATAAATTCTGGAAATTTGGGGTCAGGTTGATACCTAAATAGTTAGTAGACGTAGAGTCCCATTTGAAAGTATATTTGTTTCTCAAGAGGGACACTGTGGGTTCTGAAAGAGAAATATTAAGGGCCCTAGATTTAGGCATGTTTACCGTGAGACCCGAGACTTTAGAGAACTCGTCTAGCAGGGAGAAAATTTCCGGAAGGGAGGAGATAGGAGAGGTCACGAAGAGTAGCAAATCATCTGCGAATAATGCGCATTTGTGTTCTTTTTTATTACAATGAACTCCCCTGATATTCGAGTTATCTCGGATGGCTATGGCCAGAGATTCAATAACAATAGCGAATATCAGAGGAGATAAAGGGCAGCCCTGTCTTGTGCCTCTTTGGATATTTATAGATTCCGAGAATATGCCTTGTAACCGGATTTTAGCTTCAGGGGAGGAATAGAGAGCGGAGATGATTCCTAAAAATTTAGAACCAAACCCCCAACGATTCAAAACAGAAAACAAAAATGGCCAAGATACTGAATCAAAGGCTTTCTGGAGATCAAGTGAGAGAAGCATACCTCTTTGTCTAGTGCTTCCAGACCACCCCGAGTACATTAAAGAGATAAGATCAATAGCTCTTCTGATCTGGTCCGGGCCTTGTCTCCCTGTGATAAAACCTACTTGATCTTTGGATATGTATTGACCTAAGAAGGCAGACATCCTATTAGCTATTATTTTAGTAAGTATTTTTAGGTCGTTATTAATGAGGGATATCGGTCTATAGTTCTCCACTAGGCTATGATCTTTATCGGGTTTCGGTATCAACGAAATATAGGCCAAATTAAGTTGTTTATCTATAGGGGAGCCCTCAGTCAAATGATTGTAAAATCGTGCTAGGTAGGGTGATAGAATGATAGGAAATGTTTTGTAATAAGACCCTGAGAATCCATCAGGGCCAGGAGCTGTGTTTAATTTTAAGTTTTTGATCACTGACATAACTTCCTCAGCTGAAATGGGTGCCTCCATCAACTCCTTGTGAACCTTTGTCAACCTGGGAAGATTCAGGCTGTTCAAATATTCACCTATTTTGTCCGAAGAAAAGTTACTATCCTTAGCGTAGAGCTTGGAATAGAAGTCGTGGAAGGCCCCCATCGCCCGCCGAGGATTTAGGGTAAGGGTACCATCTGCCATTTTTATCTTAGGGATGGTTCTCGATTTAAATCTGGGAGATAGTTTGCGTGCTAGCATTGGACCTATTTTATACTTTAAATGGTAGAACCTGGCACCTGTCCATTTTAGATCATTTTCTGATTTTGCTATCAGAGCTAGGTTTAAGGCCGATCTAGCAGCGTCAAGATCGTGGGTGGGAACACTGAGAGGGTCTAATTTATGTTTTCTACGTAACTCTAAATAGGTCTCTTCCAATTTCTCTATGGTCAATTTCTTTTGTCTTCTAAGTTTGGCTGCAATTTGTATTATTTTTTCCCTAACTGTAGCTTTATGGGCAGCCCATAAGGTTTCAGGGGATATATCTTTAGTATCGTTAATTTCAAAATATTCCTTTATGGATTGTTCAATTTCTGCCATGAGAGTGGGATCTTTTAAGATCGACTGGTTAAGTGTCCAGTGAGACATTTTATGAGTTGTGTCCTCTTTTCTCAAGGTTAATAGAACCATGGAGTGGTCTGACCAAGGGACATCCTTTATAGTGGATTTAGAGGCTGCTGGGACATGATGGTTGGATATTAATATATGGTCTATGCGGGAGTACGATTTGTGAGGATTAGAATAGTGGGTGTAATCTTTAGTTTTCGGATTTAATTCTCTCCAAATATCGGTCAATCGGGATTGATGAAGCATGCGAGCTACTTGTGTGCTAATTTTGGTTGGCCTTATGAGTTTATTATTTGGTTTGGATTTATCTAAACCCGAATCGAAAGCCAGGTTGGAGTCTCCTCCCATAATAATGATGCCCTCCATAAGAGGATGGAGGACTTCAAGCATCTGAGAGAAAAACTTCTTCTGTCCCCTATTGGGGGCGTAATAGGAAACAAACGTGTATAGCTTCTCGTCTAGAGTTCCTTTTACCAAAATAAATCTGCCTTCCGGGTCTCTATATTCCTTTAGTAAATTAAAATTACAAAATTTGGATAACAAGATAGCCACTCCTTTCGTCTTGTTTTCCGCGTTGGATAAGTAGAATACTGGGAAGTGGGAGTGTAGGAATGAGGGGGAGTACCGCCTTGGGAAGTGTGTCTCCTGCAGGAGCACTATATCTACATGAAGTGCCTTGTATGCCTGGAGGGCTTTTCGTCTTTTAATAGGAGAGTTCAACCCCTGGGTGTTGTGTGTCACAACACGCAGGGGTTTAGTAGTGTTATTTGAGCCAGCCATGGGTCGTAAAGAGTGTTATGGACAGATCGTGTCTTGAAGACTGAGTCCATAGTTTAGAAGACACCTGTGATGGCAGGTAGGCCGGGAGGGAGGGTGGGAAGGTAAAGGGGGAAAAGGGGAGAATAGATACATGGAAATAAAGGCAAAAATGGTAACAACAAAGCAAGATGTAGTATTGCAAAAGGTCAAACCATGACCCAGATTGAAGGAAGGGAAGTTTGCTCCTTCCTTCAATCAAACAGAATTTATTAGAGTAGTCCATTTAGAGGACTAACTTCCTACTTGTCAGGGCGACAAAGTGTCGCTCCAAGAAGTAGGTTGAGGCTCAGGGCCTCACCGCCGACTGTCAGCGACAATCAAAAAGTTCATGAATTAAATTTTGAAAAACAAAGGGTTGATCCCTCAAAAATAACAATTGAAGAGATGGTACCTTCCCCCTAAAAATATATATATATATATATATATATATATATATATATATATATATATATATATATTATTCAATACCATAGGAAAAAATAAAAATTGTAGAACCATATGGGTAAGTAGATATTGAAAAACCACAAGAATAAATAAATAAATTATATAAGTGAGCCAGTAAATATTAACTCTTACTCTACCAGAAATCCTTATAAGTAATTTGATCAAGAATTGAGAAACAATTCATATTAAAAGAAGGCCTATTGGGGAGAAAAAAAAAAAAAGAAAAAGAACACAACAACTTATATGAATGGGGGATGGACACCACCGGAGCTAAGATTAAATCATTTCAGTTGATGTTTAGTAGAGTTATTTCAGACTTTCCTGGGTTTGACTCTATTCCAGGGATTTGAGGTTGGACTATTGGGTGTATTTCTTTTAGCTGAGGTTTGTTGCGGTGGTAAAGTGTCCATGGCTGGTTCATGTGAAATAATTTTCAGGTCTAGTAATAGTCTTTCACCTTCTTGAAAGTTGTGTACTACGTGGAGTCTGCCGTTATATTTGAATTTTAAGGCGAATGGGAAGGCCCATTTGTATTTAATGTCTTTTTTTCATGAGGGCAGAAAGTAGTGGTTTCATCGCTCTCCTCTTCTGAATGGTGTAGGGAGATATGTCTGAAAATATTTGAATCGTTGCACCTTGATATTGAAGGTTTTCTTGTTGTCGAGATTTTTTCATCACCTCGTCTTTGGTGGAGTAATAGTGAGGCTTTACTATCACATCTCTCGGTAAGCCGTCTTTTCTTGGTGGGCCTAGGGATCTATGTGCTCTGTCTAATTCCATTTTGTGAATAGGTATGGATGGGATCAGGATTTTTATGATGTCCTGTATAGCTGAGTGTACATCTGTGATGGACTCAGGTAGCCCCCTGAGCCTGAAATTATCCCTCCTTGATCTGTTCTCCAAATCATCTATTCTGGCCTGGGCCACCTCCAGTTGTTCTTGAAGGTGTTGTATGTGGTCAGTATTTTGTTTGATTCTAGAGACATTAATATCCAGTTTCCGTTCTATGGATTCGATCCTGTTTCCAAGACTTTGGAAGTCGGCTCTGATGTCCTTAGTGATTTTTTTAGCGTTCTGGGCGAGGCCCCTATCTAGAATTTCCGATATCCTGTTGAATAAGTCAGTAACATTGAAGGGGGCTTCAGGGGAGCGTTCAGTATTAGAATGGATGTAGATAGGGTTTTGAGAAGGGGCCTCAGAAGGGGTTAATTGACCCGACATTGTGGATATTATTCCTTCTTTAACAACAGACGAGTATAGCGCTGTATGTGATATAGAGTCTGATGAAGGGGGTGGTGAGATGGCTAACAGGTGAGATGAGATTTGTTTGACAGACATAGAATTTTCGGTAATTTCCAGCGTATGTGTCTGGAGTATGGAGTCCATGTTTTTAAGAGATTCCTTGATGGCTAAAGTTTTAATAGTATTCTTGTTCTTCTTGTTTCGCTTTCCCTTCATGTATTGAATGTGTAGCAGAATATTTGCACCCACATGAGTCAAAGCTAAGTGAATATTAGGGTCGGCAGATTTATTAAGTATCCTGAATCAACCATTGGGAGGAGCATGATATTTTAGTGTTCAGTTCATACCTGGGTACCAGGGCTTGTAGTCAAACTGTGAAAACTGACAAAATCTGTTATAGGTGGAGTCCCTGTTTAATATAATAAGTGGGTGTCATTACTGTAGATGGGGGGGGATCTAAGATCTTCAAAAAATGTTGTCATCAGACACCCGACGGTGAGTGGTGGGTCTTCCCTAAGTCGCCACCTTAAAAGTATCCCTGAAATGAATTATAGTAAATGACTTGCGATTATTGCAGATTAAGTAAGATATTGTTGAATGAAAGTTTTCCTCTTAAGGTTGCAGCCTTAAAATTATCTGGTGTATATTTCTTCAGGTGGTAGCCTTAATCTGAGAGGCTGTAATGTACGCTGACAGGGGGGGGATTATGGACTGAGGGTCTTGAGGAGCGATGCTGAGGTAACCACTAGTCCCCTGTCTCTGTGTATTGTATCCACTCAGATTGAATTGCTGGGGAGGCCTCAGACAAGGAATGAATCCTATTGTGTAAAGTCTATTGATGAAAGATAAAATATCAGATGATATTAATCCTTATGCTGTCACCTTAATCTAGCCAGGTGTGAGGGCTAGTCAGGGGTTCTCAGTGTTAAAGCTATATTTTAGGCAAGGAAAAGGCCTTTGTTGACCAAAAAGAACATTAGAGCATTTTGTCATTGAACATACAGTATGAGCAAAGAGCAAACACTTGTGAATGATGCACTGTGCACTGATAAATTAAAGACAGAGGGCTAGATTCAGGTACAGTGGCGTATCTTTGTGCGGGCGTAGCGTATCTTCTTTACGCTACGCCGCCGCAACTTAGAGAGGCAAGTGCTGTATTCAGAAAGCACTTGCTCCTTAAAGCGGAGGTTCACCCTAAAAAACAACTATGTACCATGCCATCCTGCATATTAGCGTCAGCTACAGTATGCCTATATTTTATTTTTTTGCGCTGTACTTACAGATTAATCTATTCGTCTGTTTCAGGCTACCGCGGGGTAATAGGCGTTCCTATCAAGAGGGGAACATGATTGACGGCCGGCTATGGCGCGTCACGCATTCCGAAAATAGCCGGAGTAGACTCGGCTCTTCACGGCGCCTGCGCACAGACTAGGAGCTGACTGCGCAGGTGCCCGTGTAGGACTCGGCTCTTCACGGCGCCTGCGCAGTCAGCTCCTAGTCTGTGCGCAGGCGCCATGAAGAGCCGAGTCCTACTCCGGCTATTTTCGGAACGCGTGACGCGCCATAGCCGGCCGTCAATCATGTTCCCCTCTTGATAGGAACGCCTATTTCCTGCCCGGAGTCTGAAACGAAAAAAACAGATTAAACTGTAAGTACAGCACAGAAAAAAAAATAAAGGCATACTGTAGCTCACGCTAGTATGCTGAATGTCAGTGGAGACAAAGATTTTTTATTTTTTTAGGGTGAACCCCCTCTTTAAGTTGCGATGGCGTAGCGTAAATGGGCCAGCATAAGCCTACGTAATTCAAGTAGCAAGGCAGTGGGCGTGTTGTATTGTAATGAACCGTGACCCCATGCAAATGATGGGCCGAACGAACGGCGCATGCGCCATTCGTGGACTATCCCAGTGCGCATGCTCAGAATCACGTAGAATAGAATGCCTAAGATACACGTCGAACGTAACTTACGCACAGCCCCATTCAAGTACGGCTTACGTAAACGACGTAAAATTTGACGGCTGTTCCAATGTCCATACCTTAACATGGGCTGCGCCATCTTATTGGTGGTTTATCTTTACGCCGGAAAAACGCCTTACGTAAACGGTGTAGATTACTGCGTCGGCGTACGTACGTTCGTGAATCGGCGTATCTTGCTCATTTGCATATTTTTAAGGGGAACGCCGAATGCGTCCAGCGTAACTATGCGGACGACTGAAGCCATGTTTTTTGGCGTATCTCGCTTTGTGAATCGGCACAAAGATGCGACGGCGCACATTTGTACTTACGTCTGCGTATCTCGAGATACGCCGGCGTAAACCTTTCTGAATCTGGCCCAGAGTTTTTTTCACCACAGTAACACTAGACATGTTTGGCACAAATCGAAGAAAGCATTGCAGAAGGAGCTCACATCAACTGTGATGTTGTCAGTTTGTCAACTATGATTCTTCATCATATCAAAGTATGGACAATTCAAGCAAGGAAACCCTCAAATATCTTTTAACTAAAGGAACTTTGGATGGAGAGGTGGTCCTAAAAATGGGCAAATTTTCCATGTTTAAAGGGTAACTCCACTTTCATGAGGGGAAAAAAATTGTAAATAAAGAAAAAATAATATAGCACATATAATTGCGACACTAATCATATTGTAATTGAATGTTATTAAACTTACCTTTCTATTTCAATCTGCAGCCACTGTAATTGTACTGACCACTCCCCAAAAACATAATTTTCCTGTTCGTGTAATTGGCTCACCAATTTTCCCAAAAGTCTGCCTAAGGCTGCATTCACACCTGAGCGTCAGTCGTTCGGTCGTTTTTCCGACGTTTTTTTCCGGCGTTTTTTTGCGCGTATTCATGCTTATTTGCGCGTTTGCATACAGCGTCGTCCGACGTTTTTGTACTTCGACGTTTTTTATTTTAGCCAATAGGAAAAATTATCATCTTTTCATCACTTGTTGCTATGTTGGTAGAATTTTTTCATCTTCTGCCTGGGTGAAAAGTTCTATTGATTAAAGCGACGAAACGCCTGTAGCAAACGCTCGTTGTCTCGCTAGTCGCTTGAATCGAGCGTTTCCATTACTTTCTATGGGAAATGGAGACGGAACTTTTTTTAGCTACAGTCGATGGGCGTCAGGCGCATCAGCGTTCAGATGTGAACCATCTCCATAGGCTTTCAAGTATTTTTCTCCTTCTGGCGTTTGTGAGCGTCGCGCTACAGGCGACAAAACACCTAGGTGTGAATGGAGCCTAAGATACAAGTCAGATTTCAGGCATCCCCTGCCCAAACCGCCCGATACGCGCGACAAAAAAGGGTCCGGAACTTTTTTTAGCTACAGGCGATGGGCGTCAGGCGCATCAGCGTTCAGATGTGAACCATCTCCATAGGCTTTCATGTATTTTTCTCCCTCTGGCGTTTGTGAGCGTCGCGCTACAGGCGACAAAACACCTAGGTGTGAATGGAGCCTAAGGGCCCTTTCACACGTCCGTTTAGTTCGTCCGTTTTTTGGATGTCCGTTAACGGACCTCAATGCTTCCCTATGGGTTAGCGTCCGTTAGCGGATGAGCATCCGCTAACGTCCGTTAACATCCGTCTGCGGTAAGCTCCGTTTTCTTGGACGGAAGAAAACCCTATTTTTCTTCCGTCAAAAAAACGGAACGGACGAAAAACGGACGTTAGCGGATGATCCGTTTACCATCCGATCCGCTAACGTCAGTTTTTCATCAAAATATGTAAAAAAAAAAAAAAAGTTCTAAAAAAAAAAAAAAAACGGATGAAAAAACGGATGAAAAAAACTGATGAAAAACTGATGAAAAACGGAACGGAAACTGATGTAAACGGACGGAAAACTGACGAAAAACTGATGAAAAAACGGATCAACTGAAGGGGGAAAAAACTGATCCAAAAAACTGAACGGACGTGTGAAAGAGCCCTAAGATACAAGTCAGATTTCAGGCATCCCCTGCAACAAAAATTTCATTTTGGAGAGATACTTTCAATAGGAGCACGTTTAAAGGGATGCAAATTTCCTCATTAGTGCCCTGCAGCTGCCACACCTGACAGTTAATTATGAAACCACTCCCATTAGACTCACTAAGGAAGAGGCACAGACAAACACACATGGGTTACTTCAGAATAACAAAAGGTAGGAATCTGCAACAAAGGTTGTTATACAGGGGGATATGTTTTTCTCAACAAAAGTGGAATTTACCCCCTTTACCAAAGTCTGAATAAAGATCTATTATTTGCCTGTTTAACCACTTCCATACAGGGCACTTATACACCTTCCCGCCCAGACTAATTTTTAACTTAACAGCACTGTTGCAATTTGAATGACAATTGTGCGGTCATGCTACACTTTACCCAAACAACATTTTTATCATTTTGTTCCCACAAATAGAGCTTTCTTTTGGTGGTATTTGATCACCTCTGGGATTTTTATTTTCTGCAAAAAAAATAAAAAATGACCGAAAATGTAGAAAAAAATAGTTTTCCTGGTGCCTCCATGGCAGCATACCTGTGACAAGCTCCGCCTTGGCTCCTCCCTCAGGACTAGTGAATATTATAAAAGAGTTGGCTAGCACTGCCCCCACATCCTCCTTTTTTTCCTTATACCTCATGGCAGTGAATGCTGGTCGAACGTCCTACCTTCTGCAGTTGGCAGCGTCCATCCGGGTTCAAGCCTCTACCGGATGCGGTCCCTTCTCTTGGGCAGCTAAACGCGCTAATAAGGTTGGGAGTCCCTTCTGTAGGGTCTTTTGGGACAGGCAGTTTGTCTCTTAAACTAAGAGCTCTATCTGCGACACATCTTAGAGGCGTCTGGCTCCCATGGTGACAGAAGCAGCAGCTAGTACTTTTTTTTTTCTCTCTCCTCTCACTCTTTCTCCCCTTTCTTAGGTTTTTTCTTACAGGCCTCTTTTTTTTTCTTTCTTATGTGCGCCTTTCATTTCCCCTTGTCTGTCCCCGTGTTCCAATTAGTTTTCCCCTGTGTCCCCACCGCCTCCCCGTCCTCCTCTCCCCCCTTAGGGATCGCGCGCGCTCACCACCACTCATTTAATGCACTGGCGGCGTCCTTCGCCGCATTCTGTGCTGACGCCGACGGCGGAGACTTCCGGGTCCTAGAGCCGCCGGTTCGCGCATGCGCGGTGCGAGCGGAAGCCGCGGCGGCCATCTTGGAAAAGGGAAAGGTGGCGATTTTTTTGCCATTTTTCCCAAATTTCAGTGCAGAGGCGTTCCCCTCCAATCTGGTTCTCCCCTTATCTCCCTGGCTCCCCCAGTGGAATACCTGAGGCTGTCCAGGGAGGATCGTGTTAGAGAGCTCCAGGGAAGGAAATTTCCCCCCCCCCTTTCTCAGGTAAAAAATAAATAAAAAAACAATTTAAAAAAAAAAGAAAAAAAACAACAACAAAAAAAAAAAAAAAACAATTTAAAAAAAATAAAAAGAAAAAAAAATGTTTTCTTTTACAGTGAAACCTTTTTTATGCGAAAATGTAGGAATAGATATAATTAAAAAAAAAAAAAGCGGCGAACCAGTGAACATGGTTCTTGTTCAGTTGGCCAAGTTCAAACATGACCCTTAACCCTTTCCTATTCTTTTCTTAGCTGCTTCCTCTGCTTGCCCACCTAACATGAGCCATTCGCCGCCCATACAAGATCCTACTCTACATTTAAGGTAAGGACCTACGTCCAGGTAAGTTTACGCATTTAAAAAAAAAAAAAGAGTGCACTGAGGCTCGTACTTTATGTGTTACAGCCCTGTACGCCAGAAGACGTCTAAGAAGACCTCAAGGCGACATGAAGACTCTGACTCAAGCCCCAGCAGAGATAGGTCTTCCAGACGAGGGGACCAGAGGAGTGGCAGGAAGTCATCGGCCAAAAAACGCCATCTCTCACGCTCCCCGAGACCCAGATCTCCAAAGTGTCAGGCCTGTGGAGCCACCCCTCTCCCACATAAACGGATCTGTCAAGCTTGCCTGAGGGACTATGCGGCGGACAGAGAGTCCGAGGGCCTGCAAGTGGCGGACCTGCTTAAGAAGGCAATAAAAGATTCCTTTGCAGAATTAGTGGCCACAATGCCAACGCAGCAACCGGTAGCTCCTCCTCAGGGGCATCCGGCTGAGGAGGCCATTCCCGGCCCTTCCACGGGTGGAATACCTCGTATGACACCTGCTTCATCCTCTAAGCATCAGGAGGAGAATAACGCCTCAGGGGACTCCTCTGATGACTTGGATGCCTCTGGCTTTGTCTTCGCCATGGTCCAGCCCTATGTACAGGCAGTAAAACAGGCGATTGGCTGGGAGGAGGCTGAGACAGAAGTCAAGAAGTCCAAGGCGTACTTCCCCTTTCTTAAGCGCCAAATTTCCGTTTTCCCTCTCATGGACGAGATTAAGGGTGTGATTGAGGAGGAATGGAAAAAGACGGAAAAAAGATTTTCCCTTAATCGCATGGCAAAGCCGGAAGCCGACTCGGCAATGCTTGAAGCCCCTCCAGTGGTGGACGCAGCGGTGGTAAGATTAGCAAAAAACGTTATGCTGCCCATGGAAGACTCAACTTCATTTAAAGATCCTCTCGACAGAAGAATGGATCTGGACCTCAAGAAAGCTTACCAGATGGCGGGCAATGCTTGTAAGCCTGCGATAGCCCTAACATCAGTGTCCAACGCGCTACGGGCCTGGACGGATAATATAGAGTCGGCGATCTAGCAGGATATCCCTAAGGAGTACATTATAAAGGCCTTAGACGAGCTAAAACTCTCAGCAGACTTTATTGGGGAAGCTGCTATTGATTCAATCCGATGCTCCGCAAGATCAATGCTCCACACAGTAATGGCCAAACGGGCCATGTGGCTGAAACCATGGTCAGCAGATATTGCATTGAAACAAAATTGGTGCAAAATACCATTTGATGGAAGAGCCCTATTTGGGGAGAAATTAGATGAAGCCATCTTTTGTGTTACTGGTGGAAAGTCGGGCCTGTTGCCCCAGGACAGGCGACCCAGGCGCTCCTAGGCATTCGCACCAAGATTCCAGTATTCTAAAGGCAAGGACTACAGACAGTCCAGGCAGGGAAAAGGCTTCAGGCAGAATTAGAAAGGCACGCAGTCCACCTTCCTCAAGAACCGTAGACAGGGAACCATGCCTACTCCACAAGATCCCGCTAAGTCCTTTTGACGCCAAACCATTCCAAGCGATTCCTGTGGGGGCCAGACTCCAACGTTTCTCGAAAATATGGGAGGAAAAGTGCAGGGATCCTTGGGTAGTTTCCACGGTCAAGTATGGGCACTTTTGGACATTTCTAGACAAACCCCCCAAAGACTTCTTCTCTCCAACGAGGGTGTCGAGGTCCCCTCAAAAAGCGGAAGCACTTCAGCAGTTCTTTCTCTCCTTACAGGAACAGCAGGCAGTAATTCCAGTACCTCCTTCAGAAAGATATACAGGTTTTTATTCCACCCTGTTTTTAGTCCCCAAAAGAAACGGAGGCTGGAGACCCGTCATAGACCTAAAGAGGCTAAATCGCTACATTCTTCTAGAGCGATTCAAGATGGAATCACTACAAACCATCGTCCGTGTAATCCATCCGGGGGACTGGATGATATCAATAGACTTACGGGACGCTTACCTGCATATACCCATACTCCCTTCCTTCCAGAAGTATCTGAGGTTTGCAGTAGGCCAGGTACATCTACAATTCCGGAGTCTCCCGTTTGGCCTATGCACCTCTCCAAGAGTCTTCACAAAGACCTTAATTGCCATCGTAGCCCCTCTAAGGGAGCAGGGGCTTCGAGTTTACCATTATTTGGACGATCTTCTTCTCCTGGCAAAGGATCCAGCCCAATGAGTGGAACACAGGGAAGTTCTTCTGACAACACTAACAGATTTTGGATGGAAGATAAACCAGGAGAAGAGTCACCTTTCTCCAACCCAGGAAATGATTTATCTGGGGGCTCTGTTCAACACAGAGAGTGGAACAGTGTCCCTTCCACCTCAGAAGGTGGCATCTATTATTCGGCAGATGAAGAATGTGAGTGTGAGACCCCATCTGACAGCCTCGAACTGTCTGAGTCTGATAGGCCGGATGTCGTCATGCATCCCTATGGTCCCTTGGGCCCATTGGCATCTGAGATTTTTTCAACTGGAATTCTTGAGGCAGTGGAACAAACAATATCTTTCTCAGCCCATACTCCTGACGACCCTGATGCTCAGAAGTCTTCATTGGTGGATGAAGAAACACACGCTGATGAAGTCACGTCCGTTAGGGCATGTCAACTGGATCATAGTTACCACCAATGCCAGTTTAGCAGGCTGGGGAGCACACTGCAACCAGATCTCAGTGCAGGGGAGATGGTCCTTTCAGGCGACTGGCCTGGTATCGAATATTCTGGAGATCCGGGCAGCCTATCGTGCATTGCTAGCCCTGGAATTCGAGGTCACGGGGAGACCAGTTCTTCTACGGATGGACAACAGAGCCGCTGTATCCTATATACACCCGCAGGGAGGGACGCACAGAAGGTCCCTGCTGAGGGAGGTGGAACCCATAATCCTCTGGGCGGAAAGAAATCTGAAAGACCTAAGGGCAGTCTACCTGCCCGGTCATCTGAACTCAAGAGCCGACCTCCTGTCTCGCAGGTTCATAGATGCCAACGAATGGTCTCTGCACCCAAGAATCTTCAACTGGATAGTGAACCAGTGGGGGCCCCCCGAGATGGACCTATTTGCGACAGCATGCAATGCCAAGCTACCAAGATTCATCTCGAGGCTCCCACATCCCCAGGCGGAAGCAGTAGACGCTCTCTTAGCCCCCTGGGCATGCAATCTGGCCTATGCTTTCCCTCCGCGGCCTCTCATTCCAAAGCTCCTGGCGAGGATAATGACGGAATCCACAACAGTAATAGCGGTTCTACCATACTGGCCGAGACGTCCTTGGTTTCCTACGGCAATGTACCTGAGTACTCAGCCTCCGGTCAAGGTCCCGTTGATACCCTTCCTCCTGTCTCAGGGGCATCACACCCATCCAGATCCAGGCAGGCTGAACCTTCACATCTGGCAGCTGAAAGGCAAAGGTTTGAATCCCTAGGATGTTCCAACGAGGTTATCGCAACCCTCCTCAGGGCCAGAAAGCCTTCAACAAACAGTATATACGACAGGGTGTGGAACAAGTTCAGGGCCTTCATGATGGGCAGAAGCAGTAATCCGGATTCCCCATCATCCTCTCAAATTCTTGAGTTTTTGCAGGCAGGCCTGAACATGGGCCTTGCTCTAAGTACGTTAAAAGTACAGATAGCAGCAATTTCAACAGCAACCAGTAGAAGGTGGGCGAAGGATCCGTTAATAATCCAATTTCTCAAAGCCGTCAGAAAGATCCGACCACCAACTAAGCAGTCTTTTCCCACCTGGGACCTCGCTATCATCCTAGAGTCATTAGCCAGCCCACCTTTCGCCCCTTTGGACTCGGCATCACTTTGGAATCTAACCTTGAAGCTTACCTTCCTGATAGCCATAACCTCCGGCAGACGGGTTTCGGAGCTCCAAGCTCTAGGGGCAGATGATAATCATATCATATTCTACCCTGACAGAGTAGAACTCAGGACAGTGCGGGGATTTATCCCCAAGGTCGCATCATCCTTGACCATGTCGGAACCCTGGGCACTCCCAACGTTTCTGGAACAGGACTCCGACTCTCTTCACAAACTGGACATTGCCTCCACTCTGAGATGTTATCTTCGGGCCACAGCATCCTTCAGAGACTCTACTAGGTTGCTCATAATACCCTGGGGGAAGAACAAAGGCAAGGAGGCGTCATCAAGAACAATTGCTCATGGATCGTGAAGCTCATCCACAAGGTGTACAGGGCAAGGGGTCTGGACCCCCCTTTGATGGTCAAGGCGCACTCCACGAGGGCGGTATCTGCCTCTTGGGCGGCAAGGGCAAACGTTTCAATCGAAACCATTTGTAGGGCAGCGACCTGGTCGTCCCAATATACATTTATGAAGCACTACCGGGTAGACCCAGGAGCTCTCTCGTCGGTAGAGTTCGGCAGACGGACAATCAAGTCAGCGGTTGCTTCCTCTAATGATCAATAATAATTCCTTTGAAATAAACCTCTAAGCATCATCCCACCCGTCTCAGCTAGTTATTTGTCACAGGTATGCTGCCATGGAGGCACCAGGAAAACAGAAAATTGTACCATACTTACCGTAATTTTCTTTTCCTGGTGCCTATCCATGGCAGCATACAATCCCACCCTCGGTATTCTATATTACGGAGAATGTGGGGGCAGTGCTAGCCAACTCTTTTATAATATTCACTAGTCCTGAGGGAGGAGCCAAGGCGGAGCTTGTCACAGGTATGCTGCCATGGATAGGCACCAGGAAAAGAAAATTACGGTAAGTATGGTACAATTTTCTGTTTTTTTTGTTTCTGTTATAAAACATTGTAAATACGTTTTCTCCTTCACTGATGGGCACTGATGGTACTGCACTGACGAGCACTGATAAGGCGGCACTGATGGGCACTGATGAGGTGGCACTAATGTGGTGGCATTGATGGGCATAATGATGGGCACTAATATGCAGCACTGATGGGTGGCACAGATGGGCACTGATAGGCGGCACGGATAGGTGGCACAGATGGGCACGGATAGGCGGGATGGATGGGCACGGATAGGTGGCATGGATGAGCACTGATAGGCGGCATGGATGGGCACTGATAGGTGGCATGGATGGGCATAGATGGGCACTGATATGCGGCACTGATGGGCGGCACGTATGTGCTGTACTAATGGATGCCAATCATTGTCAAACAATGCCTGCCAATCAGTGATGCCCATTGTGGGCACTGATTGGCATCCATTATTTGTGTCATCCCTGGTGGTCTAGGGTGGCATACCTTTGTTTTACATCCCTGGTTGTCTAGTGGCATCCTCGGTGGCATACCTTGTTTTACATCCCTAGTGGTCCAGTGGGCATCCCTGGTGGTCCAGTGGGCATCCTCGGGGGGGCTGTGCTGATAATCGATCAGCACAAACCCCCCTGTCAGAGGAGCAGCCAATCGGCTCTCCTCTACTCGCGTCTGACAGACGCGAGTGAGGAAAAGCCGATTATGGGCTTTTCCTGTTTACATCGTGATCAGCCGTGATTGGACATGGCTGATCACGTGGTAAAGAGTGTTGGTGTCGAGGTGTCAGGGGAACGCAGCGGCTCAATATCCTGAGGACGTCATATGACGTCCACTCAGGATATTGAAACCACTTTGCCGACGTCAATCTGTCATGTGGAAAAGTAAAAAAATACATATACTTTACATACTTTTTCATATTGTTATTAGAAACAATGTAACTTTAAAGTAAGCCCTCCCCAAGCTTTGTAGCGTCAGGCTCTGTGGAGAAATGTATACTCAAAATTCACACTATACACACTAAAGTCAATCAAGTTGCTTTCCTGGCAGCTCAGCTCATTCTTATGAGGCAATGATCAAAAAGCAGCAGGAGGGGTTCAGAAATGCACAGAATGTTTGGAGCTGAACAGGCAGATCCTTGCATTGCAGATTCTCAGGTACAGCTTCCTCTTCAGCAAGGAGAACTAAGCAAAACACAGTCATGATAGCACCAAAACTTACTCCAAATCTACAGTAGCAGTCAGATAGATACACAGCGCTTTAGATGATACCACACTGTAGATATACAGCTATGCGGCTCAAGGCACAGGAATGCCTAGGCACATTAAAGAGGAGTTCCACTTAAAAGTGGAACTTCAGCTTTAGGCTCCAGGCACACTCAAATAAAAAACGTTGCTTCTACAGGAGTTTTGTGTTCTGCCTGTAGAAGCAACTCAATGTTATCCTTTGTGTTCATGCACATTAGGACGTTTACAGGCATATTTTTGAGAACAACGTTTAGAGGCAGGAAAAAAAAAAACCTTCTCATTCGCGTTTCTGATTGGAGCTCACTGGCAGAAAAAACGTAAAACTCTCCTAAACTCATCTAAACTTTGTACAAAAAAATGCTCTATATGGACGTTTTTTACGCCAAAAAGAACAGACTTTTTTTAAGCCCAGTGTGCATGGAGCGTCAAGCACCCCTCGCCCCCTTACATGCCACATGGCATGTATTTTTTTTTGGGGGGGGGGGGGGTACGCTGTATTTTCTAAAATCCTAACTCGGATTGTGAGTGTTGTCTCGCAAAACACGAGCAGAATTCAGTCCAAAGCGGTGTTCAGTACCGCGTTTGGCCTAACGGCACAGTTCGGAAATGCATGGAAAGCCCTGAGGACAGCTCGGCTGACCTCGGCAAACCTTGGGAACGGAGTCTTTCCGAGGTTTGCCGAAGTCAGCCGAACTGTCCTTGGGCCTTTCTGGCCGTTTCCGAGGCTCTCCAGTGCCCCCACCTCTGGCCACATGGGTTATTGCATGCCATTAACCACTTAAGACCCGGACCAAAATGCAACTAAAGGACCCTGCCCCTTTTTGCGATTCGGCACTGCGTTGCTTTAATTGACAATTGCGCGGTCTTGCGCGTGCCTCCCAAACAAAATTGGCGTCCTTTTTTCCCCACAAAAAGAGCTTTCTTTTGGTGGTATTTGATCACCTCTGCATTTTTTATTTTTTGGGCTATAAACAAAAATAGAGCGACAATTTTGAAAAAAATTCAATATTTTTTACTTTTTGCTATAATAAATATCCCCCAAAAATATATATAAAAAAAATGTTTTCCTGAGTTTAGGCCAATACGTATTCTTCTACCTATTTTTGGTAAAAAAAAATTGCAATAAGCGTTTATCGGTTGGCTTTCACAAAATGTATAGCGTTTAGAAAATAGGGGATAGTTTTATTGCATTTTTATCATTGTTTTTTTTTTACTAGTAATAGCGGTGATCAGCGATTTTGGGACCATTGTCATTTTTTACAGCAAAAAATGCATTTAAAATGCATGGTTTACTGTGGAAATGACAGTTTCAGTTTGGGAGTTAACCACAAGGGGGCGCTGAAGGGGATATGTGTGACCTGAAGTGTGTTTACAACTGTAGGGGGGTGTGGCTGTAGGTGTGACGTCATCGATTGTGTCTCCCTATAAGAGGGATGACACGATCAATGCTACCGGCACAGTGAAGAACGGGGAAGCCGTGTTTACACACGGCTCTCCCCGTTCTTCAGCTCGGGGGACCGATCGCCGCACTCCAGCGAGTCCCCCGGTCCCGGAGCTTCAGACTGGGTCACGGGAGCGCGCCGCGGGCCGACACACAGATTTCTATTGTAAGAAGGTGCAGTAAAGAACAACCATAGTGCAGAACCGCAAAGGAGAACACAGATCTTGTGTATGTGATGCGTATGTATTGCTGCTCACATTTACATATCCAATTACAGTATACACATATAAACATGATTTTTTTTTTTTTAACAATTGACACAAAGTAATAAGATATTTTGCACCAGGCTGATCTTTTTTATATTTTTGAAAATTTTTAGTTTCCCTTTAAAGGGGTTGTAAAGGTAAAAAAAAAAGCAATCCTTTAATAGCTTCCTTTACCTTAGTGCAGTTCTCCTTCACTTACCTCATCCTTCCATTTTGCTTTTAACCATTTCGTTCCCGGGCCTATTTTGGCACTTTTTTCCTTTATGTAAAAATCACAATTTTTTTGCTAGAAAATTAATCAGAACCCCCAAACATTATATATTTTTTCTAGCAGACACCCTAGGGAATAAAATGGCGGTCATTGCAACTTTTTTTCTCGCACGGTATTTGCGCAATAATTTTTCAAACACCTTTTTTTAGGAAAAAAAACAGTTTTATGAATTTAAAAATAACAAGACAGTAAAGTTAGCCCAATTTTTTTGTATAATGTGAAAGACCATGTTACGCCGAGTAAATAGATACCTAACATGTCACGCTTTAAAATTGCGCACACTCATGGAATGGCGCCAAACTTCGGTACTTAAAAATCTCCATAGGCGACGCTTGAATTCTTTTTACAGGTTACTATTTTTGAGTTACAGAGGAGGTCTAGTGCTAGAATTGTTGCACACGCTCTAACGCACGCGATGATACCTCACATGTGGGGTTTGAACGGTGTGGGCGGGACTTGCATGCGCGTTCGCTTCTGCACAGGGGCATTTAAAAAAAAATAATATATATATTTTTTTTTTACTGATTTTTTTT